>JAEOAD010002469.1:1200000-1800000 GCA_036365145.1 Orientallactaga sibirica | reverse complement strand
ACTTTTTAAAAATTTTATTTACTTTTGGAGAGAGACACAGAGAGAGAGACAGACAGACAGAGAGGGAGAGGGAGACAGATAGAGATGGGTGCACCAGCAGCCTCTCAGCTGCTGTGAATGAAATCCAGATGCATGCGCCCCCTTGTGGGCAAGTGCGGCATTGCGCCTTGAGTCACTTTGCATCTGGCTACACTGGGGACCTGGAGATTGGAACCAGCATTCTTAAGCTTAGCAGGCAGGTGCCTTAACCACTAAGCCATCTCTCCAGCCCAAGAAACATGACTTTTAAAGGGACCTTATAAGGAGACATGAGAGCTCCTTCTATCTTCTGCCACATGAGGACACATCAAGAATGCTAAAAGGTAGACATATATTTGTGGCTTAAGGGAAACCATGTCTTACATTCTAAAAGCCAGAAAGTGAGCCCTTGCCAAGATATGCATTAGACATTGGAGAATGCTCAGGCAGGAGGAGGATGAAAGCAATACGTCAATCCTCATTGGCAGTGACCCTGATCTTGGACTTCACTGCTCCTAGAGAGAGAAATACATTTCTGTTCTGAAGACCCCCTGCCTATGTTATTTTCTTATGACAGCCCAAATACCTAATACAGATTCAAACCTTAACAAGGGAAAAATGGAATTTCAATTCATTCAATAAATGACTATTTATCAACCATTAGTTATCCATCATTGTGCTAGATAGTGAATTTAAATGACAAACCAATTGGCCAGGATCCCTATCTTTGGCAGCTCAGAGCTCAGTTGAGGAAAAATATACTATTTAATCACAAAATACATAGTCACCAACTATTTAAATGTGTATCCCCATATGCTCAGGGTTGAATCTTGAGTTCCTATGGGCAGAGCACTACTGGGGAAGAGCTATGCCACTGGGGGCTGAGCTTGCAGTCCAGCCCTCAGGTGTGTTTGAGGGAGGATCTTAAGTCCAGCCCTAAGATGTGTGGAGAACAATTTGAGCTCTAGTGGTTTGTGGTTGCTGGTGTTGGTGTTAGCTGGCTGTTTGGTGATGTCTCTCTGCTTGCATCTATGGAAATGAGCCAGCTTCTTCCACCATTGAAGATATTACCCTGGAATTTATATGCCTGAAGTAAACCCTTTCCTCCAATTAGCTCATTTTGTTTGAGTATGGTAAATATTCAAGAAGGGACTGATTGGAACTTGGAAGAAGGAAAGTCAGTTTGGCCATACATAGTGGGAATCAACCTTTGAGCTGAGAGAATCAGTGTGAAGGAGGCAATTGAGAGAGAGCATATGGAGACAGAGTGTTAGGGAGCCTGAGAAAGTCCCCCATGCAAAGTTCCCTTTGCATGGAGAAAGTGAAGAGCGTGCTCTATCTGAAGCAATGGTCTTTCAGATGGATTTCATAAACCAGTAATATGGAATCCAAGCATGTGACACAAATGCATCTGAGAAAGTAATAGAATTCCCTACATCAGGAAAAACAAGAGTCCTTTGTTCCTGGGGAAGTAGATACAATGATCTTTCAATTCATCAAAGATGTTCTCAAGGACACGGTGACCTCCTGCAAGACAGTGAGGAGAGTCTGGAAACCATGGAGACAAAATCAAGATTTATCCCCTTAAGTTTTACTTCTCTTTCTGATCTTCCTAACACAATGGCCTCCATGGCTGCCATGGGAATGGATCTGAAAAAAAAAAAATCAATAGATAAAATTAAGAGTGAAAGTGCTAGCAAATGGGACTTGGACATCCCTGGATGTGAGAGAATGAAGGAACATCCCACCTCACAAAGAAATATGCTTGGGTCATTTCATCCTAAAATCCTTTGCTGCTTTTCTTCATCCCTAGTTCGTGGAGAAAGTCCTTCAGTCATCTATCTGATTGGCTGTGATTACAAGGAGTGGAGGGGGGGTCACATAAACATTTCTATAGAGGACAAGGAAGATTTCATTAGAAAAGGCAGTTAAGAAAATCAATGTTTCAAATCTAATACACTTTTCTATAAAATCTAGTACAGCTTTATACATATACAGCTTTAACTCTGCATGGAATAGGTAAAAACACAGCTCAGTACATACGAGTGAAGTATCATTCATTCAGCTTTAGGTTTTATTTGTCCATTCATGCTCAGATAATACCTTAATGGTTAACACCAAAATTTTGATGATCAGTCATTTAAACCTTAATGTGATGTAGGGCCTTTTAAATCCTGTCTAAAAGAAATCATGAAGGTAGTATGGAACATGATGGAGCGTACAGGATAACAGGATGTAAAGGGATGAGATGAAGGCAGTGTGGGGGGCTACAGCCTGTCCTCACACTCCAAATTATTATGAATACTGGCATGCTTGACTCCATCCTCCTGTGTTCCCACCTGCATCTTCTCCCACCCCTAGATTTCCTAGTATATTCTTTGCAAAGCAATCTTAAGGAAGTTTTGTGTATTTTTTTTTTTTTTTTTTTCATTTCAAGGACCTCCTTTGAAATATCAATTCCTTTATCATCAGGAGCAAAGTTAAATTTATTACTAAAAAGTCATGACAATCCTACTGAAAACTTTAGTACCTCCAAATCAAGCATCTAAAGAAAGAAGTGGTCTTGGGGAGAACCCACTTCCAGCAGTTTCATGTGCAGTTTTTACTGATTAACAGCAAAATGCAGAAGTAAGATGGGGCACTGCCTCTGAAAATGAGCAGCTGAGAAAACTAAGCAGCCGAGCTCCTATTCAATAATGCAGAGAAGCAGCAGTGCATGAAAACCTCTTCCCCAGCCCACTCCTGCCTGTGCATTGCAGAGCCAGAAAAGGAGCCCATTGTCTCACCCTAATGGTCATAAGATGGCCAAGAGGCCTCCATGTTAGCATCAACACCTTAATACCTGAAAAACAGTTCACTGAACTACAGCAAAAAGGCACACAGAATCATATGGAAATAAATGATATTTCAGAATTCAATATACCTTAGGCCTGGTTTCTTACTGACACTAAAATAATTAATTTATTCTTAAACCACTAGATAAGAATTAAAAATCATCTCGTCAGGGCTGGAGAGATGGCTTAGTGGTTAAGGTGCCTGCCTCCTAAGCCTAAGAACGCTGGTTCCAATCTCTAGCAGTTCCAATCTCCAGGTCCCACGTTTAGCCAGATGCAAAGTGACGCACGGGCGCAAGGGCGGATTGCCACAATTGACCACAAGGGGCGCAAGCATCTGGATTTCATTCTCAACAGTTGAGAGGCTGCTGGCGCGCCCATCTCTATCTGTCTTCCACTCCCTCTCTCTCTCTGTTTCTCTCTCTCTCAAAAAAAAATCATCTCATCATTTTTTCTTCTGCCCTCCAAAGCTGTGATTCCTCTGTCCTGTGCTCAGAAGACAAAAAAAAAAAAGAAAGAAAGAAAGAAAGAAAGAAAGAAAAAAGAAAAGAAAAGAAAAGAAAAGAAAAGAAAAGAAAAGAAAAGAAAAGAAAAGAAAAGAAAAGAAAAGAAAAGAAAAGAAAATAGTTCATTAGAACCCAGCAGGAACCAAAGATGTCTTTTAGTATGGCTGTCACCCACTTACCATAACATAAAATTCATACTCTAAAGACAACACTTCATTATGACCTGGCAATTTATTGTTATGACAGTAGGATCTCTGCCCTTTAGGAAATACTACTATGAGCCTCTGAGCCCTTCCTCTTCAATAATGTAGATAATATCTCCATTGTAGGGGAAACATTCATTCAACATAATAAAATATGGGCTACAATAAGCGCAGAGGCAACTAACATAGTGCTGCCTCAATTCCTCAGCATGGGGTCAGGGATCCCCTATCACCTTGATTCTGCAAGTGAGGTCTTCAAGGTGTCCAGTGACTTTTCCAAAGTCATACAACCAGTCAGAGGACAAACCAGAGAAATTTGCTTGCATTTATTTCTCATGCTTGCAGTCATATAGGAGAAAAGACAATAGCTTAATAGATTAAGAACTTTAATAGAAAGGAAAAATTAAGACTTGACCATGAAGAGATGATGAGAGATATGCTTCTTGGTTCCTCACCAATTTTTCATGGTGGAAAGTAAGATGGTTCTGGAAGTATAAATTTTACATTCAGATTCCATCTTTACAAAAAAAAATCCCATTTTGCCTTTACAATCAACTATTAATGCAAAAAATATGAAATTAATCTTATGTAGATAGTGGTGACTAGAGCGTTCTGGAAAAGATAATGTTCAGACAGCTAATGTCTAAAAGCATCATCAGCTTTCTTGACTTTGGGCAAAGAAGGGATGGCAGGGTGGTATAAAGAGTGTACTTTGTGTGGGGGGGTGTACGTGTGTGTTTCTAGACACATGTGTTTTTGCTGTCAGAATCTACTCTGGAAAAGCTATTCTTTAATTTTTTTAATGTTTCCATTGTTTCCAATACATTATATATGTTTGGTTTTATTAATTTTGTATGTTTTATTTAACATAGATAAACATTCACTCACCCTAAGCCCAAAGGAGGTAGCTACGGAAATTAATTCCTAAGAATCATATACTAAATCCCATTGTGATTAGCATTCATAGTGACCTAGTGACCATCATAGTGTGTTTTTTATTGCTGTGTTTTCTCTGATTCTTACAATGTGAGGAGAAATGGATGTATACAAATCTATTAAGTCTTATCCAGAAAAATGTTTCCAGGAGAGAAAAGGATTCAACAGTTAGAATTGCTATTCTCAAAAGAATGAGATGAGATCCTACTTAAACCTGGCTCCTTTTCCAGTCACAGAGAGAAAAGCAATTTCATGGAACCAATTTGGATGTGGCTAATAGAGAAAGCACAGCTACCCTAAGGATGCTGTGATGCAAATGCCAGCAGGGATACTGAGGAAGAGGAGTAAACCTCCAAGGGCTAATGAGCTGGCAGTGGGTCTACATTTTTCTCTTGTCCCATTTTCCTCAGCCGACCCTCGATGTCCAGATGTCATAACTGTGCATTGAGTGTAGTCAGAAAGAGCTCCTAGATCCCCTTCCTCCTTCTTGTCTAAAACATCTGAAGGAGAACCACAAAGTTTGGGGAAATTCCCTACCATGTATTGCGTGTTCTTTTGTCAGCTCCAGCCATGGATGTTCACAGCTGAGATTTGGAGTATCAACTTAAGCGCTCTACCCAAGGGAACAAGGAGGGACAGGGAAGCAGAGCTGGAGTGCACCAGAAAAGACCAGACAAGAGGAATTTAATAAAGTCGTGCTTGAAATCACGAGCTCTACTCCCAGCTACAAGCACGTGGATCTGACATTAGTAAAGCAGAGGTGGGAACAGACTCTTGAAAAGATAAGAATGGCACCAGTTTTCATACCCTTTGGCCAGATACAAGTCACAGGGCAAAAGTTTAAAAACTAACCACCCCCAACAGTACATTTAGAATTTTGACCAGAACATCACTAAGTCCATTGTTCACTATAAAAATAAAAACTACCTTTTCCATGGAGTTAAATGAAATCAATAAATTATTGCGTAATAGTCAATAACTTATGTTGTAGTTTTAAAAGTAAACAATGTAAGAAAACCCAAGAATATTTTAAAAATCTTTCAGGTAAACACTATTGGCCCAAGCCAATTTCAAATTGATCTAGATGTTAGAATTAAGAGACGGTGATGAGGATGGAGAGATGGTTCATGATTAAGGCATTTGACTGCCAAAGAACCCAGGTTTGATTCCCCAGGACCCACATAATCCAGATGCACAAGGTGGTGCATATGTCTGCAATTCATATGCAGAGGCTAGAGGCCCTGGTGTGCCCATTCTCCCTCTCTTTTTCTCTCTCTCTCTCTCCCACTTTCTCTCTCCCTCTAAAATAAATAAAATAACATTTTGCAAACAAGTATGGTGGCTTTAAAACATTTCTTCTAATCATTCTCTTGAAATGAAGGGCAAACACTCCTGAAACAAAGTCCATCAGGGATACATAATATTAAAAAATTAGCATTTTTAGAATTAGAAAACTAAATTAAAATGTTTTCAATCCAGTCGATGGAATAAGGATGATTTATAAAGATAAATATCACCTCAGATAATATATTTCCCATAATTAGGAAAATATAACAAGATGCAAATTTGCTGCCATATAAGTCCAAGAAGGCCAGGAATGGCATCACAGCAGAGGTTCCATGGAGCTGTGTACAGGGGCAGTGAGCCAAAGACTATGCAGAGGATTCTGAAAGTCCTGAAAGAATGGTGACTAAGAGATTATGCAAAATTTTCCCGAACGAGAGAGAAAGAAATATAGCAACATTTCAATTATCAAAGGGAATCAAGGAGATAATATTAAAACCAGCCAAACTATATACCAGGTGCTTAGACACCCAAGCCTGCATGCAAATACTGAAGGTGATAGCAAAGAACCCAACCAAATATAAAGACTTCTAGGGAATTCTATGCTGTTCCTTACGGTAGCCCTCCAGAGGCTGAAGTGAGCCTGCTTTCTCAATGCTGCAATGTATAATGCAAAGGATAGAGATTATTTTGGCTTTCTTTTACCTCATGTGCTACAAAACAATTCCACAATATTAGCCAATGAATAATTTATTTAATGTAAATATACACACCTGTTCTTGAAGTGATGCTGACATTTTCACTTACTGTGGGGAAAAGGCTTATGAAATAAATCTCCATAGATATTTCTAGCCCTTAGAATTTTTATTGTTTTTTCAATTAACAAAGCCTCTTCATCCATCCATATCCTACTATAGAAAAAGAGTGTTGTTTAAAGTAAAAATTGTAATGAATACTATAAGAATAAGGGATAGAGTTTATGAGGGAGAGCACCTTTGTCCAACGCTTCCATCCTTTATCACATTTCTGAACATGTTGAGAAGTAAAGAGAATGGAACACCAAGATGACAATGCTACTTTTACATTAAATGCTAAGCTCTAGGTCAGGGCTCAGCTGCAATATCTATGGTGGCTCCTAAGACTGAACCTGAGATGGAGTAAGTGTACCGTGGGCTCATTCTCATGACCAGAGTAGAAAAGGACATCAGAAAAGAGCCACTGGGCATTCAGTAAGTGGTTGACTTCCGTACCATTGGGGAGATGTGGTAGATTTTAACTGAGCAAGCATAACTTTACTTCCCATTTTTTCTAATCACATATCTCTCTAATGCCCCTGTGTTATATAATAAGTAAATAAAGAAATATTTTTATAAAAGTAAGGAAGGTGTTTAATGAACACACAATTTCTCCATACAACTCCCTCTTTATTTTATTTTTGCTTTTTATCACAATCAACTTTTGCACAAAGCCTCCTCTGACGTCAGAGTATAGCTGTCCTTTTGGAAGGTGGAGTCAGTGGTGGATTTGGAAAATCCTGCCCAACTTTGACTCCATTAGGCTTCATTAACATACCAACTTCTGCTCTTTGGAATCATCCTGGAACTGTGAGGGTCACCTAAGGTTTGGTAAAATGGAAGGTAATAATGTGTTGTCTATGTGAGCTCCAAAATCAGTCTATCCTTAACAATTTCACTCTCTCTTCACTTTTCCATCCTAAATTATAATAAAATGCATTATATCCATAGCTTTCTAGAAATGTTGGAATAAGGAAACACATTTTAATAGGAAAGATAGTCGCAATATAGGTCTCTGGAGGGACACCCCAGTTGGTAAAGTGTGTACCTCACAGCATGAGGACCAGAGCTAGATTCCTAGAACTCACGTAAACACGATGTCTCTGGTGACGTGAACCCGTAATCCCCACTTTAGAGGGGGAGAAAAGATGCCAGTGAGTCTAACTTAATTGATGAGCTCCAGACCAAGGGGGATGGTGTTTCAGAGAGATGATACCTAAAGTTGTTTTGTGGCTTATACACACACACACACACACACACACACATGCATGCACATGCGCGCACACACACACACAGTATACATGCACACACATTACAAAGTTTAAATAACAAAAATCTCAAGTCGAGCTGGAGAGATGGTTTAGCAGTTAGGTGAGTGCCTGTGAAGCCTAAGAGTACATGTTTGAATCTCCAGGTCCCATGTAGCAAGATGCACAGTGACACAAGTATGCAATGTCACACATGTGCACAAGAGACACAAGCATCTGGAGTTCATTAACAGTGGATGAAAGGGCATGGTGATCCCATTCTCTCTCTCTCTTTCTCCCTCTCTGCCTCTTTATCTCTTTCTGTCTCTCTCTCTCTCTCAAAAATAAATAATAAAAAATATTAAAATAAAACTTCAAGTCCCTTCAAAACAAAAGTTAAGCTCATGTGTGTTTTATCTGGAGTCAAATCAATTTGCTGCTTCAAGTTAAAAGTCCAAATCTATTTTTTTTTTAAATCTACACTCCACCTTTTCCAACAAAAAATTTTAGCTGTATGGAATTGTGCTGCTTTAAAAGTCTCAAACTGGTGTATCAATTTTTATTGGATCACAAAGTTCAGTTCAAACTTCCTGTTGAGTGAAGGAGCACACATGTATATTCAACAGTGGACCTACACCCTTCAAATCAAGGAAGGAGGCTGACAGTCAGGTTCTTGGCAATAAGGACTGGCAGGTTGCTGCTGAGGCAAAAGTGACTTCAGTGATGTCCAAAAGTCTACAATCCCAAACTGACAAACAGAAGCATGGAGGGCAGGCCAGCCTGGCTGGGGGAGGTCCCATTCTTATGTCCAGCCTGACCTGTCTTCGACAGATGGGTCACAAAACCTCAGACGTGCTCATGAGGCTGCATGCACCTGCAACACCTTCTGCTACTTGTATTCTAGAAGCCTTATGTCAGTCTGTTCAAGTCACACAACTTTGACTGCCAAGTATTCACTAAGCTCATAAGAAGAGGGACATGCTGAGAAATCAAGAAGGTACAGGGGCTGCGAGGTATCCAAATGAAGAGGCAGGCAACCAGCCTGGGACTGGGACTGGGACTGGGACTGAAGGCAATGGGAATTGTGTTAAGCTTGGAAAATATTAGATCCAACCAGCAGCAGACGCAGCCATTCACCAAACTGATGCTAACACATGGGACTTCTTTGATGTGAATGCCGTTCAATAACAGGAGGATTGTATGCACGTTTGCTGCAATGGAATCTTCCCTTGCCCTGTCCTCACCATTAGAAACTGGCTAGCCTGTGGTAATGCACCCCAGAGCACCACTAATGAGAATTAAGCCTAGGTGACTTCCCATGGCCACCACGTGACCCCGTGGACAACAGTGCAGCATATCCATGCATATTGGCTTTAACTTTCTCCGTGTTGGCTGGGTCAGATCATCTGTTGATGTCCTGTCATTGGTGCCATTCCTTGTATTGTGACACTGAAGTACTTTCTTCAGCTCCCCCCAAAAAAGATTGAATTAGAAAAATTAAATGAGAGCTTCATTTTGTCCTTATGTATGTATGTGTATATATGTGAATATAATATAATCATATTCCTAATGTCCATTTCCTAATGTCCTTTTCTTCCTGAGGTCACCTGGTTTCTTGAAACCTGTTACTTAAATATTACTTTGAATCCTGCTGCTAAAATTACATACTGATTTTTTTGTCCTTTTCTGTTCTTTGTCCTTTGTTCTTTCCTTTTCAGTTTCTGTCACAGCTTCTTGTGATAGACACGTAATCCTTAGGCATTCACTATAGGTAATGCTTGATTTAACTAAAACTTACTTCTGGCAAATTATACTAATTGCTGTTGTTGCTTGTGAAATTTATGCCTAGGTAAGCAGTTATCAGTGTGGTCTCCATACCATCAACCCCGGCACCACCACCAACAGTATCACCACCGCTGTCACCACCATCATTACCACCACCACCATCTTCAACATCATGAACAACACCATCATTATCATCACCACCACTATCATCATCACCACCACCACCTTCAGCACCTCGACCACCACCATCATTACCAATCAATTCCACCACCAATGCCATTATTACCACCACCACCATAACAATCATTACCATCAGAACCACCAACACCACCAGCACCTTCACAAGCACCACTACCATCGCAAGTAGCAATAGCACTGAAAATTTCAAATTCAAATTTCTGTGCCCCAACACCAAGTCATCAGGATCAAAAAGTCTGGACATGTGACATAGTAATTGTTCTATTAATAATTCCTCCAAATTATTCTGACGTACTGCTCCACTTTTTAAAATATATTTTTATTAGCTATGTATATAGTATATATACAACCATGATGGTACCTTCATTAGCTTTCTCCCTGTCCCCCCCCATGGGTAATATGGGTCTTGCCTTATGGGGGCAGCCATCAATTATGCAGGAGAGGCAATGACTCTGTATATAATGACCCCACTCATGGCTCTAACAATCTTTCTGCCCCCTCTTCCACAAGTTTCCCTGAGCCATGTTGGGTTCATTTTAGGTCTATTTTAGTGTCGAGGTTTTGTGAGTCTATATGTCTCTGGATATCTGATTTGGTAGGGGCTGAATGTTCTTTGTGTCTATCTCCTTTGTTCTTGTGCTGGTACCAGGTTCACCAATAAAGCAGCACTCTTGCTTATCAGCGATGGGCTGATTCTCTCCTCAGGATATGCATCCATCTGAAAGAGAGAAGCAGATTGTCCAGTGGAGAGTGGGGTCGGTGCAAGATACATGGATAACCACTATTATTTTAGAGAGAATTTAATAGGCGTCAGCCCTCTTGTATCCCACTATTGGTGGGAGCTTGATATTGGAGAGTGGGCTCGTTATTAGATATGGTTCTGACTTGTTTCCCATTTCCAGGTATGGGTTCCATTTCACTGAGCGGATCCGTTAGCCAAATCTAGAGCAGTTGGTAACCCACCATGGCTGTGTGCCACTACTGCACTTGTGTGAACATCATGTCAGGTTGTTTGCTGCTGGGTGGCTTAGACCACGAGTTTAGACAGATGTTGGTCATTGTCTCCCAGTCATTTATTTAGTGTCTTCTGGCACTGGACAAGCTAACTGTCTGGGGACTGACTCTCTTCCATATTCCAGCCAGGTCTCTCCATGTTCCGTCCGAACAGCATATGGTGTCTGCAGCAGTAGGTCTTACCAATAACCTTTGGTGAGTCATCAAGTACTCTGACAGAAATCTGTCTTCTTTTGGAAAACCTTGTAGGTTTCACTGATCAACAGCTCCTTGTGGATATTAACCACATGCTGGTATTGGGAGTTACAGGGCAGTGCTAATGGAAAAGAAGGAAGAAAAAATATAGGTAACATGAAAGAGAAAGAGAGAAAAGAGAGAAGAGGGAGTGATAGAGAAAACAGGAGAAGAAAAAGTCTGGATGTGTGACATAGTAGTTGTATTAATAATTCTTCCAAATTATTCTGATGTACTGCTCCACTTAAATATCACCCTACCCTAATAGAAATTGACAAATTTCTATAAAAAGTCCATAGGCCAAGTATCCTGCCAATATCTGTCACTCTTGAAAGCAGCCTTAGACAAATATTATTGCATTGTAATAAAACTTAACTTACAAATAGGCAGCAGCTAGATTTTCCTATCACTGTAGTTTCTTGGCAATTATCCTTGGAATGACAATACTGCTCCCTGCATTTCTGAAGACACTTCTACTTTTCAATTGTATGTACCTGAGAAACATGCTCTCTCTCAAAGTAAAAGCATCTTACCAAAAATAGCTCAACTGTTGTGACATATATGTACTAATTATTTGAGAATTATTCATTCATCTGGAATTAAAGAAAGCTACACTACAGATAAGATTATTTCCTTTAAAAATTCCTATTTGGACTTAAAATATGATGTTTTTGAAACAGCCATCTGGCAGTACCTATCTATGCTTGGCACTAACTAAGACTTTAAAATTAGATCCTATGAACTCTAAATAATGGGGCTGTAAAAATTTGGCACCAGTTATTTTAGAACCACTATTTTAAAAGAATCATTTGATCTCTTATTCTATAGTAAAATCTTTGATGCAGATAGCAGACCTATCTGTCAGGAACCATCCAGCCTATGAATTAAGTTGTGGACACACACACACACACACACACACACACACACACACACACACACTCTTAGAAACCCAGCTAAGTAATTGTTTTCCACAGCTGACAAGGCACCTATTCCTAAGTCACCCATGTAATCCAAAGTTTGTTGGAACCTTTTCTTGATTTAACCAAATTCTAATGTTACTGCCCACACCATACAGCCTTCAAATTGGAACTGACCTTAGTTCAACGTACAATATCATGCCAATACTGTACTATAGTTTTTGTTTCCCAAATCACATTCCTTGTTAAATTCTTAGTGATTCTGGATAATGTAGCTGATACTGAGGAGATTTAATAAGCATCTTTTTCTTTCTACAACCAAGTTCTAAATGGATTAAAGTTTAATATAGAGAACAGCCATCAACTGTATTGCTTATCAATTCACAGAAAAAATAAAGGTTGGGTGAAATAACCTACTACGGTTTCTAATTCTACCCAGAAAAATGAGTGGAATTATACAGTCTTGAAACCCACAAACTGGGGCAGACCCCTGTACCTTCATTCCAACTCCTCAGAGATCCTCCTGTTAAAGGAGGAGATTTTCTGCTTTCCAGAGAAACTAGCTCTAACAAGGGCACAAGGTGACTATGACCTGCTAAGCTTTTCCAAATTTATCCAACTCAATCACTCATATCCCAAAGACAGAGTAAAAAGATACAAGGTAAGATAGTAATATATCAATGGAAATAGAAATAGTATGAAATTACCCTATTTAATAAAAATTATGGATTTGTCAGATACAGGCCACTGTGAAAGAAATATTTTCTTACAGATCTTTTCCTATACAATGAACCCTGATTTTACAACTACTGTGAAGAAATGCACCACTCTCAGTAAGAGGAACTGTAATCCATGTCCCAAAGGATAGCTCACACTATGCACAAGAATCCTAACCCTAGTTCTCTATAATGAGGACTTGTTCATAAATTAGAGAAATGTGTAACCAGTCAACAGTCACTTTCCTTTCAGGAGCCTCCCTACTTTGAAAAAATAAAGACGTAGATAGGAATATTTTTACTATTGGTCCATCTTGATGTTGCTGACCAGAGGATCATCAAACATATTTTGAAATGGAGGATACATAGAGCAGTATAAAATGAATCAGTCCTAGGATGCCTACCCCTACTTCATTGTCCTCTGCTCCTTACTAAAGCTTTCTGTAATTTATACCCAAAACATTCCTGCTCCAGATAAAATTATTATATAAATATCTACTTTAACATTATAATTTAATTTCATGACTTGAAGAGATATACCAAGTTGAGACAATTAGAATCTTTGTGTTTCAAATACTGTCCCCCTTAATATTTTTTTCTGAATTTTGAGACTTACTCTGTAGCCTAAGCTTGCCTACAATCCAGTATATATATACCAACCTAGTCTATATACCAGGCAGGTCTTGAACTCACAATGATCCTCCTGCCTAGAACTCATGTGTATTGGGACTATAGGAGTGAGTCATCACACCCTACTTAAATTCTCTCTTTTCTTCTCTTTTCTTTCTTCTTCTTCTCTGAAAAAGGAAGATCACTGTGTAGTCTGTTCTTCATTGCTGGGATGAACATCCAACCAGACACAGCTTAGCAAGGAAGGGGTTTGTTTCAGCTTACAAACCCAGGGAAACTCTATCAGTGGTGGAAGAAGCTGCTTTCAGACATCCAAGTACAGAGAAACATCTGCAGCAAGCCAACACCAACAAAGAGCAAGTAAGACCCTAGAACTCAAACGGGTCTCTCTACACCTTTGGGCTTATATTTAGATCCACCCCAGTGATACACCTTAGTGCTGTACTCCAGGATCTGCCCCCCCCCCCAGTGACATGCCCCCTCTAGCAGGAGTCTGTAAGAGACTAAAACGATAAGCTCAATTATATTAAAACACCTGAGTTATATGGGGCCATACATTCAAACTACCATAGCAGGTCAGTTATTTTATAGTTGTAAATCGAGGCAAACTTTAAACAGAGTAAAATATACTCACAGTATGTGTAAAATCTGGTGAGCTGTGATAAGTATGAACATTAACATGCACAGACTTCTAACAAGATGTAGAATTTTGATCATCACCCCCAGAAATCTTCATCTTGTACCTTACTGATCAATCCCTGGTACTGCACTATCTTTGTTTCTTGTATCATAGGTCAGTTTTTCCTATCTTAAATTTTATTTATTTATTTATTTGCAAGCAAGAGAGATAGAAAGAAAAGAGAGATGCCTGCACTACCACATCTGGCTTTACCTGGGTCCTTATGCTCTGCTGGCAAGCATCTTAATGTACTGAGCCATCTCTCCAGCCCCAGATTTACCCACTTTAAAACTTCAGATAACAGAAATAATTATGGGAGTACTCTGTCTAGATTCCTCCAAGGATTATAATATAGTTGAGATTCATTCGTGTTATTTAGGTATCTGTAGATGGTGAAAGTATTCTTTGTACAAATAGGGCCCAATTTGTCTATAATATATATGTTTCTAAATTATTTATTTATTTATTTATTTGAGCAAGAGAGAGAAAAAAATGGCATGCCAAGCCTCTTGCTGCTGCAAAGAAACTCTAGATGCATGTGTCACTTTGTGCATCTTGCTTCATGTGGATACTTGGGAACTGAACCTGGGCCATTGGGCTTTGAAAACAAGTGCCTCTAACTGCTGAGCCATCTCTCCAGCCCTATCATTTACATACTGAAGAACAACTACTGTTTCTGTGCTATTGCCTACTGTGATAAAAGCTGCTATGAATAAATGTATGACAGTGTTCGGGCAGACATATTTACATTTTTCTCATGTACACATCTAAATGTATAATCATAGGCTTTAATAGTAGTGTAATTTAACTTTACAAGGAAATAATAAAATGGTTTCAAAGATGATCACATTATTTCACTCTGGCTACACTGGATGAGAGCTCTGGTTGTGATGTATCCTTACCACTCTCTGCTACTTGACTGTTATTTATACTCTTGGGTAAGGAGTGACTTTTCCTTTCTAAATGCATTCTTCTGGATTTTTTTTCTCATATGATTGTTGGCCACTGGCAAATATTTCATTGAAAATATTATGTTCAACTCTTTTGCTCACTATAATTAGATTATTTGTCTTGTTGATTAATATACATTATTTATATACTTTTCAAATAAGTTCTTTGTGAGTGTGCATAGAATGAATACCCTTCACTCTAATCTGTACCATATATACATACATACATATATATATAAATAACCTCATAATGGTATTTTTGCTGACTATTAAAAAATATTGTTACCACTTAATAATGCTTTTCTTTTAGTTTCCTTCCTTCCTTTTAAGAAATCTTTTCTTAACAGCCTGCAGTGAAAGTATCCTTCTATTTTATTCTAGAACTTAATGCTTTTAATTTGCTATATTTATTATGTTTAATGTACTGTATTCCCAAGGGTCACCAATCAATCAGAAAATAATTTGTGTATATACTATAAGTTAGATATACTATGAATATAGATATGTCACATATTTTTCCAGTGAAGATCGTTGAAGAGAATTCTTTCCCTGCCACACTGAATCTTTTCCATCTTTGTCAAGAACCAGTTGACCAGCTATGTGTTGTTTATATATGGTTTGGCTTCAGTTATCCATGTGTCTGTTTTGCTTTAATAGCATATGGTTTTCATTAATGTCATTTTATGACAAGTATTTGCATAAATTAATGTGTGTCCTTCTACATTGATTAAGGCTTGTTTTAACTATACAAGTACTTATATTTTCATGAAAATTTTAGCTCCTTGTCAATTTCTATAAAATGTGCTCCATACTTCTTTTGAATTGAATGTTTGTGAATCAATTTAGAAAAAAAACCACAATTTTGAGTATTGTAAAGCCATAATGATATTTCCATGTAGTTAGCATTTATCCAAAATGTCTTAAAATGGTGTTTTGTGACTTTCAGTGTGAGGTTTGCAAAGTTTATAGTCAATTTATCTCTGCATTTTATGATTTTTATGCTGATGTGAACCATATGTTTCATTATTTTAATTTATTTAAAGTCAAAGTTATCTTTGTATATAGATATTTATCCCATAAAAATTTTAACTCACTCATATCTTTAGTAGTTTTTTGTGTGAAATTACTTAAGATTTTCAAATCAGAATTTTATGTTGTCTGTATAAGGCATTGGTTTTGATTTTCCCTTCGTGGTGTCCATAACTTCTGTTTATTTACTTGCATTTGACATCAATTCACTTCTATAAATACAGTTATGAGTGGTAAAACTTGTTTTGTCCCAAATATTTCAACTCCATAGAAAGGACTTAACATTTTAACCATTTATTTTAATGTTAGCCTTGAGCTGTGAAAATTCACTTACATTTCTAGGTTGCTGATCATATATATCATGAATCACTATTTTAAATGGTTATTTTGTATCTAATGAGAAAAAATTTTTATAATGTTAAACAAATATTTCCTCACAATAAATGTGCAAATAGATTCAGCTCTATTTGCTTATCATATTTCAGTAAATTATTTTTTTCTAAATAGACTTTTGAGACTTCTTAAATTTACATAGAAATTCACTGACAAATGAATCTTATATTTCATAGAACAGGTGAATTAGAATAATGAAAGTAAGATAGTAAAATAATAACAGCACTTTAATTGATAAAAATAATGAATTTTCTATTCAATTCATATATGGTAAATACCAGTGGCCTCAGCAATCCTCTTGTCTCAGGTCCCCATAAGACTGAGTTTACAGGACCATGCTCAGCGACTTCTATGGGTGCTAGGGAATTGAACTCAGGGCCAATCAGGACCTCTCTGGCCCTCATGCTTATCAAGTAAGCACTCCTACATGTTGAATGATCTCTTCTGCCCCACAATATCTTATTTGTATAAGTTAACAAGGGTTATTTTTAAGTTACTCTAATATGAGTACAGAATAACCTCTGAATCTTGACTTCCCTTGCCTGGGGGAGGTTCCATATGGTACAGATTGGCACCTTGCCATGCGCAGTAGTACCATCTCTGGAGGTGTTAGTTCAATGTCATCTAGCACAACATCCATCACTTTTATGATAGCTATCATATAAGAGGTTGTTCTCCACCTTATAATGTTAAACCTAGTATAAATCAAATGTGCATTAAAAAAGAGAATTAAGAAAAGAGCAGAAAGACTAATATTGAAGGCCAGTTACACTGAAAGCTTGTTTTCACATATACTCGGTTTTGTATGCTGATAAGCCAAACAGATCTTCAGTAGGGAAAATTATAATGCTTGTTCACTAATGTCATTCCCCCTCCCCCAATTGATTGTCTCTAGTAATTAGAACCCTGCTCATCAGCTCAGACCACTGACTATAGTGATGGCATTGGAATGGTCACTAACATGTAACAGGCATTTGTTCTTTTAACAAGGAGCTAATGTCTTTCTGGGAATGCTCTACGTATCAGGACATACAGCATAAGCACCGTTGCTTCCACAGAGCTTCATTCAAGTGGGGATAGAAAAATAGAAGGTAAACAAAGGGATCAATTGCAATCATTATAAGTGCTCAGAAGGAAAAAAAAATGTGTATTTGATTGGACTGTCCTGTCTGGATGAGGTGATCAATACCAGTCTGGAAGGTGACACTTAAGAAAAATGATAAGAAAAAAAAAATAGGCATGGAAAAAATGTGGGCAGAGGCATTCTGAGAAAAAGGAACACTAGTAGGAAAGTATTGCAGTGAGAAAGAGCTCAGTGTTAAGATGCAGGAAGAAGGCTTGTGAGGTTTCAGGTACAAGCCAGAGTTGTAAGAAAACGGTATAAGAGACACAAAACCAGCCCTTGTATGACTTCCAGAATTACTAGAGACTATGTCAAAATGCTGATGCTGACCACTGGAATTCCTAGCCCTGCCCTGAGGATTCTTAAAGCAATGATATCTCTCAAACATTCTAAGCATAACTGATAACGCTAATTATGACAATAGTAATACAATGATACAAAGAAACAGATGCCAGATGTTAACATTCTTAGGTGATATAGAAATAAAGAACAAATGTCCCCTTGAGATTCCTGGTGCTTGTTTTATTTCTCCCTCTTCTCCCTTTTATACTGTGTTATATCTCTTCTATTGGATCAGGAATGTTAATTTCTATAAATCTCATTATCTCACCATTTATTGATAATAATTCTGCAATGGCCCCTGGTCAATCATGAAGCAAGCTTTTAGAAAATAGTGAGTATGGAAGGAAGCATGAAGCTGAGAGTGAGGAACTGGCCATCAAGCAGAAGATGCCAACCTATAAAATACCTTTTGATTTCTTTTTTATTATTCATTCATTTATTTTATTTGTTTGAGAGATGGATGATATATTAGATAGATGAGAGAGAGAGAGAGCAAATGGGCACACAAGGGCCTTCAAGCCCCTAAAAATGAACTCCAGACACATGTGCCACCTTGTGCATTTGGATTATGTGCGCATTGGGGAATCAAACCTTGGTTGTTTGGCTTTGCAGGCAAGTGTCTTAACTGCTAAGCCAGCTCTACAGCCCTAAAGCACCTTTTGATAAACAAAATGTCTTCTTTCTCATCCCGTGTGAGGAGAATTTTCAAAGAATCAATGATATCACAACTTTTGTTAGTTTCCAGTGCAGTTAACACTAATTTAGTGCCCTAAAACTATAGCAATTTCTAAGTTAATAACTCTCAAGGTCAGAACTCAGAAATGGTTCTTGCTGAGCTAAGATCAAGGTGTTGGCAAGGATACAGTTCTTAGAAAGATCTAAGAGAGAGAACATCTTGCTTTTTCCAGCTTTCGGAGCACACTCTCATTTCTGAATGCTGGGGCTCCTCTTCTGTCTCCAAATCTAGCTTTTGTCTCTGTAAAAAATAAAGTATCTTCTTAATTTGTAGAGTATTCATCTTATTGACTTTAAATTTAATAGTTAACTCATAAAGAAAAAAATGTCATAGACCAAAATATCTACAGTTATTTTGCCTGTGATGACATATAAATAAAAATTCTCCATAATGTCAAGACTGTGACAGACCAGGAACTTAAGTGTAATATATGATCTGTGTATAACTAAAATTTATTAAAATCATCAGCAACAGATATTAATCATGAACACACTACCCACAGAGCCTTCTATATTAGGTGATGGAGATAAATAGTTATGAGGCACAGTTGCTGCTCTTAAAGACCTGACAAGCTCATTGTAGTGACAGAATCCATACATAAAATGGTAAGTTAAAAATGTAAGGCACGGGCTGGAGAGATGGCTTAGCGGTTAAGGCGCCTGCCTGCTAAGCCTAAGAACCCGTGTCCAATCTCCAGGTCCCACGTTTAGCCAGTTGCAAAGTGACACAAGGGCGCAATGCCACACTTGCCCACAAGGGGGTGCATGCATCTGGATTTCATTCGCAGCAGCTGAGAGACTGCTGGCACGCCCATTCTCTATCTGTCTTCCTCTCCCTCTCTCTCTCTCTCTGTCTCTCTCTGACTCTCTCCAAAAAACATAAAATAAAATAAAAATAAAAATAAAAATAAATAAGATTAAAAGGGAGATTGGACATTGGAAGCCGATTATATATCGGAATTAAGTTTGAAAAACATTCAGAAAAGTACACAAAGGTTTATATGAATGTTGAGAAACTTTCTCAAATTCTACATGAAGGAACACTTGTAGTTTTGGTGTCAGGAAAATTTACTGTATTAAATTAGTGGACATAATTTTTCCATAATATTTCTCAGTCATCTTTTTATAAATTTAATGTGCATATTTTGAAAATTTATACATATAGATAATGCATTTTAATCATTTGCATCTCCCATTTCCCTCTTTTGTCCTTCTACACCTGCTGAATCCCTTCTTCTGAAAGAATGCTTATAATGAAGAGACTATGTTAAAATTAAGTCTTAAAGAATGAGGAAAATTTTTTAAATTTATTTATTTATTTATTTATTTAATTTTTATTTATGTGTGAGTCAGACAGAGAGAGACAGACAGGCAGGCAGACAGACAGAATGGGCACACCAGGGTCTCCAGCCACTGCAAACAAACTAGAGATGCATGTGCCGCCGTGTGCACCTGGCTTATGTGGGTCCTGGGGAATTGAACCTGGGTCCTTTGGCTCTACAGACAAGCACTTTAACTGCTAAGCCATGCATCCAGCCCAGGAAAAAGTTTTGAGGCTTCCAGAGGTAATAAGAATATTTCAATCAAAGATACATGAAGCTAGCTATTAGTTGTGTTATTTTTAAAGTAAAATATAAAGAATAATCACATACCAATGAGTATCTGTTTCAAATCAGTTTATATTACAGTTTTAAATAACTGGTCTAAGTCTAAAATACTCCATTAAAATATGATCTTTTATAAAGTCTTTGAAGTACATATATAAATTTTGTATTTCTTTATTATAAAACAAAGAAGAAAAAAATCAAAAATAATCTGGAAAGATTTGTACTGAGTAGAGAGCAACAGACTTAGTCATCTTTTTGTTATCAAAGAATATTTAATTGTAGAATAGTTTTATAATTAAAATAATGAAGGGTATCAAGGAATATTTTATATGCATCCCTTAAAAGGCAATATTTCTCATCTCTTGTATGAACTTAAAAATATTGAGTATATTAAACTGTAGGAAAAAAAAAAAAAACTTCCACAGATGGCATGAGGTATGGATAATTGGAGAAAAAAGTCACAATAGGAACATATAAATAGACTCTGTCAGGAAATACAGTATGATATATGCTGAAGCTAATGTATGCTAAAATAATGCGAGGAGAATCATAGAATTTCTGGTAAGCAGATAAAACCCATGACAACAGTGACTTTATCCATAAACCTTAAATCATATTTACACCTTGTATCAAGACCAGTGAGATTCATGTGCAAATAAGGAATTAGAATTTTAGAACTGTAAGGCTGGAATAACATAGTGTACCATTATATCCCTAGAAGGGTCAAGGTGAACTCAGATTATTACTGTTGAACCAATGACATGGCTCACAGGCTCACATGGCTTCTAGGGTGCAGAATATATGGATTTTAAAAGCACTATCTTGGGCTGCTTTTTGAAACCTTCATCAACAATGTTTTCACTCTGCATACTTTATGGAAGCTCAACATAGGATGGATAAATAATCCTTCTTCACCTTGTATGAACTCAGAAGGTCTGATTTCATGCACAAAATCTTACAAATGAATTTGCTCATCTTTACTAGTGCTTTTTTTTTAATTTTAAAAGACATGTAGGATTACAGATGCAGCATTAATATGTAGTACCCAATAAATGAAGTTAGCACAAATTATATGAATTTTAAAATACATAAAAAAGAAGTTTCAATGTGGGAAAGGGTAGGAAAATAGATTTGGACTTATTATAGGTGAAACAACAGAATAAACACTATAGTGAAAATGTAGAAGTTCTATGGGAACATACTTTGGGGAATTTTGTATTTATGGAAATGCCAGAGGTCTTATGTTAACAATGAGTTTTTACTGGGACAACCTATTTATGTTTTGAAGCAAATATAAAAATGGTAAGTGATGAAATATATTTCAGTTTTTGAAAATTTTGTTGGTGAATCTATGTAAGCCTGAAACAGTATACCTTGTGGGTTAGTTTCCTGAGGTTGATATAAGAAATTCAGTGGTTATGCAATAGAACTTTATTAACTTTCATTCTGGGAACCAGAAGACCATAATTCATACAAATCAGCTGAAATTAAAGTTTTGATTGAGAACTGTTTGCTTTTGTGTCTTCTGGCTTACGGTGACTGGCTAGTGCTAGCCCCGCTGTGATCTCTGCTTGGGGAATCACACCCCTTCTTCCTCTTCTCCTGTGTGTCTCAGATCTCCCTTTGCCCTCTTTTATACCTACATGTGAGTTACGTGTGAGTTACTCAGTCTAAAATAAGAACTGAGCTTAATTACATTCGTGAAAAGCCTTTCTCGAAATAAGCTAACATGGGCTGGAGAGATGGCTTAGGGGTTAAGGCGCCTGCCTCCTAAGCCCAAGAACGCTGGTTCCAATCGCCAGCGGTTCCAATCTCCAGGTCCCACGTTTAGCCAGATACAAAGTGACGCAAGGGCGCAATGCCGCACTTGACCACAAGGGGGCGCACGCATCAGGATTTCGCTCGCAGCAGCTGAGAGGCTGCTGGCGTGCCCTTCTCTATCTGTCTCCCTCTCCCTCTCTGTCTGTCTGTGTCTCTGTCCAAAAACTAAATAAATAAAAATAAATAAATAAATAAATATAAAAAAATAAAAAATAAAAAAAGCTAACATTAATAGGTTCCAATGAAAAGGAAAACCAAAGAGATATCTGACAGAATTGACAGCTAACAAATAGCTAACAGGTGCTCTGTTGAACAACGAGTTAGAGGAGAAAGAGTCTGACTAGACCAACAGCAGCTTAGTGCTGGTAATTCAAATGAAAAATATCGGTCAGTGTGGAATACTTAAAGGAGAGAAAAATATAAACAAAAGATTTTATATACAGAAAAAAACAAACTCCAGGAATTTTAAAGATACCAGCAGACCTAAATTAGTGTTAAAGCTGACAATACATTTACATGGGCTTAACATTGCTATATTCTAAAGAAAACAGAACTTCAGAGATATGTTAAATATCTAGTTAGTACAATGATAGTCCACATGCCAAAATCTTCTAAACTTTTCACTACACATTTTAGTATTCATGATATTATTGTTATTAGGCAACTATTTTTCAATACAGGATCAAGATAAACAGTAGCTCTATAATGTTTTAAATCTCTGAGTAAGAATATTTATGAAGTTTAACACTTTATCTGTGGATATATGTATAACATAGTGATAAATTTTCACATACATATAATTATTAATTTGAAGTTGGAGAGAGTCCCCAAACTAGAAGAAATGAGCTTATTAACACCCTGATAATGGCCTTAATGTCATCATCCCCACTAAGTGGAAATAGTTCTTAGAAACATGTCTTCTTTTTTTTTTTTTTTTTTTTGGTTTTTCGAGGTAGGGTCTCACTCTAGCTCAGGCTGACCTGGAATTAATTATGTAGTCTCAGGGTAGAAACATCCTCTTATTCTGCCTCCCAAGTGCTGGGATTAAAGGCGTGTGCCATCACGCCCAGCTAGAAACACGTCTTATTCCGAACTGAAGCAAGAATATTTCACATTGGGTGTGATATCACATACCTATACACCATGTATTTGGGAGACAGAGAAAGAGGGCTTGGAGTTTGAGGCCAGCCTGGGCTATATAATAAGAATGTACCTTTAAAAAGTGAAAGAAAAGGAAAGTGACAAAAAAAGAGCATTTCAAAATATCGCTAGAATAGCTAGTAATATTTAATAGTAAGGAGATTATTTTAAAATTCTATCAGAGTTTTATTTAACAAATATTTGAAGCTATGTGTGGTGGCTCACATGTTTAATCCCATCACTCACAAAGCTGAGGTAGGGTGATCATCAAGAGTTCCAGGCTGACCTGGGCTGCACAGTGAGTTATAGGGCAGCTTGCACTATTATACTGAGAACCTGCCTCACATAAAATGACTATTCAAGCCAAATTAATGAGGTTTAGATTGGTCAACATTAAATAATTAGAGCACTACTCTAATGTAAATGGTTAAAACACACCAGATATATTTAAATATATCAATTCATAAAGATATCAAAACCCTTATAACTTTGAAAAATTAAAGAGAATCATATATTTATTTTGAAAATAAACAAAGAAAAAAACCAAAAAGTATTCTAATAACACTCCTATCTAAGCTGAAGCACTAGTTACCACATAAAAGATAAGGTAATGTTTCTACTTATTTCAGCAAATAATTAAAGCAAATAAATGAAGAGACAAGCATCAAATTGGCATATCATTTGGCCACCTTTAATATCCATGGGTCAAGTCCTTAAGACTCAATGGCTTCTGATATCACACACAAAAATGATAAGTAGGCATTATGGTTCAGCATTGTCATGAAAAAACACAATGCAGATCATCTTACGTAATTAAAAGTCACATAGTAACCACATTTAAAAACATGCTAGCCCTCAAAATTCCAGCATATATTCTACATTACTAGTATATTTCAATTCAAACAGGAAGTCATATCTCAAGGGCTCATATTCCACATGTGATAGCGGCAACCATATTGGATATGGTCTTATGTGCTTATTATAATATTAAAAAAATTTAAAGTAGCACTGTCAATGAGATTGATGGTTAACCTAATTGGATAGATAGATGATAGATAGATAGATAGATAGATAGATAGATAGATAGATAGATAGATAGAGAGCTTCTATATATATATACATGTATTGTGTTTAGGAATTATAAAAGAAAAATATTAATGTAGTGCTACCATGTAAATGAAATCAATCACATGCAGATTGTATGAAACCATATAAACAGTGATGTGACTTTTAAGAGATAAATTGCAAGGGAGAAAATACATAGAGGCAGAAATAAATTCAGATGCACAAAGTGACACACACACCTGGAATTCCTTTGAAGTGGCAAGGGGCCTTGGTTTTCTCTCTCTTTCTGTCTCTCTCACTGCTCATTCTCCTCCTGATGCCTGGATCTTGAGGTCCCTGTTCTTGTAAGTCAGAAGGAAAATTTTCTTTCTCATTTTGCTACTCTTATGAAAAAGCTATAGGACCTTTGCTAACTGATATCCTAGCTTTTCTTCTAATTGTAAAGGTGATGGGCATAACACTCCACAGTTGGATTTGTGTGTGTGTGTGTGTGTGTGTGTGTGTGTGTTCCTTTAAGATGGGGGAAGGAGAATTTCTTTTCTCTTATTTATTAACATCCTCTAAAGTTGAACCTTTCAAATCTCTCTTTCATGTCTCTCTTTATTCCCAAGATCGGCTTCCTACATGGGGTTTCAAGTCCTGCTTTCCAATGTGTGTATTGTAACCATTCCAACCTTACCCTGGATACTACTTTTCACCAAATAAACCCTATAATATATCCTATTTGGAATATGTTTCCTAAATCCTTTGTTAGAATGGATAAGAATCTAAAAGTTAGGATTCGCAGGCCAGAGGGAAAAATTCCTTGTCCCCTGAAATCATGTAACAAGGAATAGAAACTGGGGCATCAACATAGACTGTATAAATGTGTAGAAAAAAATGAAAAATCTATGTTGATAGAACAAATTCCTTGGGGAAGGAAAACATCTAATGTCACTCAAGAAGTAATGAAGTTCAATGACTATTAAAGATATTAATTTCTAATTTATTTCTTATGAAGATAAACTTCTGACCCATATGCTTTTAGCTGTGGTTTCTACAAAACATTTATGAAGACACAGTATTCTGAACGTTCTTCAATAAAACTGAACTGGAATATTTTTTTTTTCAAATGACACTGGAGTAATATTGCCAGAAATTATTGTCTTATATGGGGAAAAATGGCAGAGTAGGGACAAATGGTACTCTCCATTTTCAGAAAAGGATTCCATTAGTTCAAGCTATAAAACTAAAAATTGACAAGTAGGATTGCACAAAATTAAAAGGATCTGCACAGCCAAGGACATAATAGTAAAGAAACAGCCCAGAATGAATGAATTCTGCTAGCTAGCCATCTGACAGAGGATTAATATCTATAATTGACTTTAAAAGAACATATTTATTGCTAAATTTTTCACAATAGCAAGAAAATGGAATCACTTTAGATGTCCCTAAACAGATGAATGGATAATGAAAATGTGTGACATGCATACAACAGAATTTTTTTTAGTCATGGTCTCACTCATCTGCGGTTCCTAACCTGATCAACTCGAGTTGCTGACATACCTGATAGGGCAGTAAAGCCCTGGACAATAGGGATGGAAGGGACTGGGGTAGGGAAAAGGTGGGGGCACAAAATTGAATCCAAAATGAACTGGTACCATAGAACCCTTTATCCTTGAAAACAGACTAAAAGGATAAACCCTTAACAGGAGCATGGAAGGAGCACCTGAAAAAAAGGGCCCCAGAGAGGGTGGGATGAAGCCTACCCTTAATTTTTTTCCCTATTTTTTTAAATTTTGACTCTGGCCTAAAACTCCCAGTACCAAAATGAGGGGTTGGTCAGAGAGATCTACAAGGTCCCCAAAACAAGATAGGCTACTGTCAAAGCACTTGATTACCTGCCTGAGGTAAAAAGGTAAGACTCTACTGCTGAAGACACCATATGTTAGTGACACAGAACACAGAGAGACCTGGCTGGAAACTGGATGAGTCAGATTTCAGACAGTTATCCCATCTAGTCCTGGAAGGTGCTACATGAGCTACTGGGGAAAAATGGTCAAAAACTGTCTGAGCATCCAGGGATCTAAGCTACTCAGAAGCAAATACCCTGATGAGATGTATACACAAGTGCCATGGTGGCATACAGCTTCAGTGGGTAACCAAAAGCTTTCTGATTGACTAAGAGATTCATCTGCTCAGTGGAAAGGGAGCCCATATGAGAACCAAGTCATAATTTTATGGAGACAAAGTTTGTGCTCTCCTAGGTCAAGCTCCCACTAACCTTGGACTAAAAAAGGGACTATACACATCAAATTCTCCCTAAATTAATCATGCTTATTCGATCTTACCTGTGCTGACTTCACTCTCCGTTGGAAAGTCTGCTTTTCTTTTTCAGACAGTAGTGAGACACAAGGAGATAAACTGCCCCTGAACTTCAGCCAAGCCTCAGCTGAAACCACAGAGGAATTTGGGAGATGAGCAAGAGTGCTGCTTCCATGGTGAGTCTGACAATAGGCACCAGGGTGAAGGAGACAGACACCGAGGACACCCAACACCTACCAAAGAAGAGATCCAGAGGCTCCCAAGAGCCCATCACTGAAGTAGCCTTAAAACACACCCAACAAGGCTCAGGGAATTTTGTGGAAGAGGGGACAGAAAGATTATTAGAGTCACAGGTTGAGACATCATGCCCAGAGACATTGCCTGCTGCTGCCACAATGCATAACCCACAACCCCACAGGGAAAACTTGCAACCCTCCTGAGGAGGGCTCCCAATGGAATGGGGGCAGGGATGAGGGAAAGGATGGTACCAACACATGAGTGTCCATAAAAAGTATGTCTATAATTAATAAAAAAAGAAAAATGAAATTATGATACTGGCAAGAAAGGGGATGGAACTGGAAAACATTATTTGAAGGGAAGAAACCCAGGACCCAAAACCTAAATGCCATATATTCTTTCTCATGGGCTGATCTCAGCTTCCAAATGTTAACTGTGTGCATCTGCGTAGGAGAGAATGTGGTAAAGACCAGGAGACAAGAAAGGGGCCTATGAGATGGGAGAAAAGCAGCTTCACATTGTGGGAATGAATGATAAGAATAAAATTTGGGAATGAACTGTGGGAATATTTCTTATGGATGTTACAAATAACTTCTTTGATAATATTGCTGTGAGAGTCTTTTGTCCTGACTTGTAACTTGCCCTGAAGTTAATCTTACAACCATGTAATCCACCCGCTTAAAGTTATGTAATGAAATTTTGTCTGCCTTAGTTTAACTTGGTCTTGAACGGCACAGGTAACAAACATTCACAAGAAATGTTTAGAGGTGCTCCCTGATCTTAAGCTATGCTCTTCCCCCTCATTCCTGAATAAACTGATTATACCCCTAACCCATAAAACTTGTGGTATGAATGAAAAACGCTGACCTGTGTGGAAGAAAATCCTGTTACAGGAAATGAATGGCTCACAGAATTGCTGCGTATCTGTTGAAGAGAAGAGGTGGGCTTAGTGTGAATGTCCAACAGGTCATAGCCCTAAATCCCTTCCTTTAACAATTTTTTTTTTGAGAGAGATACAGAGAGAGAGGGAGAGGCAGAGAGAGAGAATGGGCGAGCCAGCAGCCTCTCAGCTGCTGAGAACAAAATCCAGATGCGTGCGCCCCCTTGTGGTCAAGTGCATTGCGCCCCTGAGTCACTTTGCATCTGGCTAAACGTGGGACCTGGAGATTGGAACCGGCGTTCTTAGGCTTAGCAGGCAGGCTCCTTAACTGCTAAGCCATCTCTCCAGCCCAACAAAATTTTTAAGTATTATTCAGAGTCAACAACTTCCTTTCTCTTTGCCCATGCAATGCTCAACTTGTACATATATTACTGTTTTTGCTATACAATATAAACATCAATGACCATTGTAAAAACATCAGAGCAGCCATAACAGCAGAATGTGGGATCTTTTGTTGGTTTAAATGACTCTGAGGGTCAGTGTTCCTTCTCTTGGGCTTTGCTTTAAGAAGAAGATACCACACTCTTGAACAAACAAATCCAAGAGCCAGTTTTTGTTTTTGAGGGCAGTGACACAATGGGGTATTAAGGGAAAGAGATGGGTCAGATAATAGACCACATAGATATTAAAGTGGAAGGGATATACTAGGGGTGAAAGAGTATAACAGGAAAAGGCGGTGCAGGGAGATGGGAGGTGGAGATATATATATACCAAAAAATTAAAATATGAACAGATAGTTCTTCAAGGCTTAAATATAAATAGCCTATAAACATATGAAGAAAATATTTAAAATCTTTAGCCATTGGGGAAATGTAAATTAAACTACATTAATATTCTATCTTATTCCAGTCAGAATAGTTCTCACTTAAAAAATAATAAATGCTAATGAGGATGCAGAAAAACTTCCTTATACACTGCTGGTGGGAATGTAAATAAGTCCATTCAGTATGGAAATAAGTACAGAAGTTCCAAAACAAAATAAAAACAAACTATCAAATAACCCAGCTAAATAGCTTATTATATTATATATGGTCCCTAAGAAACTTTAAATAAGTACACTACAGAGATACTTGCTCGTATATATTTAATGCAGCACTATAAACTAGCACATTAGGGAATCATCCTAGCCATCCCTCAACAGATGAAGAAAATGTGATATATATTTACAATATAGAGTATATTTGATCCTAAAGAATGTCATTTGCAGAAATATAGATGCAACTAGAGATTATCATTTAAAGCAAAGTAATTCAGATGAAAAGGTATTTTAAAAGCTAAGAAATGAAAAAAATTGTAAATACTGTAAGCATTCAATAAAAGTTAAATGTATTTTAGAGTTTTGGTGGATATTCAAAATCAGGATTATTTTAAAATACTTTAATAATATATATTTCTTCTGAAATTTTGGTTATCATAATATGTAGCCTATTTCTTTTTATATAGTTTATTAAACTTACCATCATCATTACAAATACCTTTTCAGTATTGTGATTAACTTGTCTTGTTCAAAATCATGGATTTAGTAAAGTTTTATTATATCATGCTTGATTTACACTCAACAAAATCTCCTATTTTACTAAAACTTTTAATTTGTCCCCATCAGAGGTTGAATCCCAAATGGAATTATTTGATGATGCTACCATTTCTCATTGTCATTGTAACTTTTCTTCACATTTGACTAGTTTAAAAATTACAAAGCATCAGTTATTACAAAAAGTGATGAAAAACACACTTTTCTCTGTAACTTCCAGGTTCCTATGTAGAATACAACTTTAGTAATAAGATTTTATACAGTTAGTAAACACGAATACCATGTAATATTTTAGAGATAATTAATGAAATCGATTGCTGAAAACAGATTTAATCTATGATGGGAGCTATATAAAATGAAATATGTATGTAGGCATAGTTGAGAGGAAATGTCTTAAGTAGGACTAGTTTTAGCTCAGAATTGGCATTTTATTCCCAAAGCTTAGGAGCAAGGGGATATAAATTTTCTACAATCAACATATCGATCCAAAAATGTACCTCTATGCATATTTGAGTTGCACCCAAATCTGTGACCCTAATCACCACCTTGGCCAACCCTTGCCTGCTATATTCAAAAATATTGTAGGGCTGGAGAGATGGCTTAGCGGTTAAGGCGCCTGCCTCCTAAGCCTAAGAACGCTGGTTCCGATCTCCAGCGGTTCCAATCTCCAGGTCCCACGTTTAGCCAGATGCAAAGTGATGCAAGGGCGCAATGCCGCACTTGCCCACAAGGGGGCGCACACATCTGGATTTCGTTCACAGCAGCTGAGAGACTGCTGGCCCGCCCATCTCTATCTGTCTCCCTCTCCCTCTCCCTCTCCCTCTCCCTCTCCCTCTCCCTCTCTCTCTCTCTCTCTCTCTCTCTCTCTCTCTCTCTCTCTGTGTCTCTCTCAGTGGCATGTCTATTCTTGGGGTAACCAACTGCTCCATAATTGGACTGAAGGCCCTCTCTACGGGAGGGAATATATACCTGGTACTGAAAAACCTAAGTAAAAGTCTATGGCAGGTGAGGTCATGAGCCTTAGGGGTATAAGCCTGCTCTCATCTGACTAAATGTATATATTATTTCCACCAAGCTGCCCTGAAAGCACTACACTTAATGTTCATATTCACATATTAACGCTACTCTCACTTCTGGTTAGAAGCTTCTCTTTTCAGATGGTGATGACCACTGGGATGACCCAAAAGGCAACATAATGCTAAGAAGAAGGGATGGAGGAGTGCCCAGCACTGAAACACCTCTGTCACACCCTACAGGGCTCAGGGACCATTGTGGAAGAGGGGGTGGATAGAATGGAAGAGCCAGGGGAAGGGTATGACCTCTTACAGTGCAACTGTCCAGACAGAAACTGGCCTCGATATCCATGACCTTGCAGGGCCTAGCAATACCTTTCAAGACCCTCAAAATAGAAGAAAAAGATGATGACATCAAATTAAAAGAGAGACTAATGGAGAGAGGGAGGGGATATGATGGAGACTTGAGTTCTAAAGGGAATGGGGGGAGGGAAGGGAAATATCACGTGGGTTTTTTCTTTGTATGTGAGTATAAAAGTCAATAAAAAACAATAAAAATAAATAAATAAATAAAAAATTAATAAAAATTAATTTAAAAATACTGTAAATCATAAAAAGAGTAGTCAATGGGGTTGAAAGACATTTAATTCTTTGTTATGGATTTCCTCTACACTGATTGTACCACCACCAAACCAAGGGAGAGTAATGTACCCATCAGAAGTGCTCCCATAATGAGGAGACAGATTGCTGCACAAGGTAGACAGGTCGCTGAAATAGATTCACAGAGCCAACTTGAAACTGCTTTTGTTACAGCTGTGCCATTAGAGAGGGGCACAGTGATCGCATGTCAGAGGATCCCAACAGGTAGGTGTTCCCAGAAATCTCCAGGACAACATGAAGATAGAATGTGGAAACTCCTTCTCATCTGCAGTTTTCTAAATGAGAGAACCTTGAGCTAGGAGCTCTTGGCACAGGAGTCACAAGGGACTGCATGGAGTTAACCCAAGGAAAAAGTCACTCAAATTCCTTGGCTGGTATGGAAGAGGAGCTTGGTGGTCCTTGGTTCCATGGAAAACATTATAAAGTTGGAGTAAATAAGGATCATGTAGAAGACACTGTTAGAAGGCAGCAAGACACGCCTACCTCTAGTCCATTAGAAAGGGGTTGAAGCATCCTTGAACACTGGCTGAATTTCCTAAAGCCCTTTGCGGAGAACCAGATACCAGACCTTGTCAACAAAATGTAGACCAAAGGGATGTGCATAGCTCCTGCCTCACTTCCTTCACAGGAAGTTTTTGAAATTAGTGTCATCCTGCCTCTTCTTAGGTTTGGCAAAGTGGTAATGTGCAGACACACTTTTGTTGTATATAGGTGGTACATCAGACGGTGTGTTTAATGACTGTGGGAAACTTCAGGAGAGAAATACACTTTCAAGTTGTTTGAGCTATTGAACAATCATAAGCATGGATGCTTATAGTTCAGACCGTATAAGCTGAGGGCCAAAAATTGGAGAGGTTTGTTTGGACCACTACTGGCAAACACAAAGAAGATCTAAGTTCCAGCTCAAAATGATGCAAGCTTTCACTCTTCTGTCCAAGTGAACCTGGCTATAAAATAAAAGCATGGGACTACATATAGTTTTGAATTTTCTTTTTTTTTTTTTTTTTTTTTTTTTTTTTTGCCTTTAGCTGACACAGTGGTTGTGAAATATCTCAAAATCTTTAGAGCAAACATATTTTTGAACTGACTTAGCTTGCTTCACTAGCTTATAGGGAATTTTAGAAGCAGAAAAGGGGGGAGAATGAAGCTCTCCAGAGAGGATACCAATCATTAAGCAGAGATTTTGTGTTTGTAAAACCAAGGCATAGCTATGGGGGAATACCACCGAGGAGCATTAAAGAAACATCAGGCTGACTAATAATAAGAAATTCCATCCAAATTCATCTACCAAATCAAGTGAGTCTTTAATAAACATAAACCCACACAGCAGTAACTCTCCAAGGAAATCTAGCATTTCCTCACCAGACAAGGTTGTTCTGCATCTCCACCATTTCACAGGGAGGCTGACAGCGTGTCTGTCTTTGCATACTGGGATCAGATCAAAATGCCAGCTCTGTTTCCAGACAGGGCTCCTCCTCCGCCTAACCGAGCTAATAATTGGCCAAACGAAAATGTTCTCCAAGCCATGCAATCAAAGGACAGTAAGTTATAAAATTAAAAGTAAGTCTAGCCATTAGAAAATGAGATAAACAATCCCACGTTACTGGTATAAAATGCCTTAAATTCAGTTTAAAAACTCACAGGGTCAATAAGGTCTTTAGTAAAATGATACCCTGAGTAGAATTACCTATTGCTTTAAAATATTTTATTTGGGGGCTGGACAGATAGCTTAGTGGTTAAGGCACTTGCCTGTGAAGCCCAAGTTCCCAGGTTCAGTTCTGCAGTACCAAGGTGACATGCACCTGGAGTTGGCGTATAGTGGCCAGAAATCCTGGATGCCCTTTATCTCCCTCCTCTCTCTCTCATCAATAAAATATTTTTTAAAAAATACTTTATCTGTTTTCAGCGATAGGGAGACAGAAACTAAGCTATTACTAATCTCCACAAGTATGGCATGTGTAAAATGTTGTCCTCAACCAAGGATCATGTTTAGCCTAATATTATAATGATTACAGTTATTTCATTATTTGGGAATTAGTTGATATTGAAATAAAGATGGAAGTCTCATTGGATTTTTATTGATAACCTCAAACAGCTTCCTCCCACATAATTGTACTTAGGATAATAAATTTTAAAGTTTTTTTTTTTGGCAAACATTACAATAAAGTATCAGTATTATTGTATGAATGTTAGTACATGAATGGACTGGGCCTTTATTCAATGTCAGTGAATAAATAAAACTTAATGAAAATAAAACTTTTTTTTGTTTACTTTTAGAGAGAGACAGAGAGAGAGAGACAGACAGAGAGGGAGAAGACAGATAAAGATGGGCCCACCAGCAGTCTCTCAGCTGCTGTGAACGAAATCCAGATGTGTGCACCCCCTTGTGGGCAAGTGTGGCATTGCGCCCTTGCCTCACTTTGCATCTGGCTAAACTTGGGACCTGGAGATTTGAACTGCTGGGGATTGGAACCAGCGTTCTTAGGCTTAGGAGGCAGGCGCCTTAACCGCTAAGCCATCTCTTCAGCCCGAAAATAAAACTTTTTATGGAAGCCTTACATTCAACTTACAAATGCGTTCAAGTAAAATATCCAAATGGAAGGAAATTAAATTACACTGTTGTGCTTCCTACAACAATGGCACAGAAGCAAGGGGTTTTGCATCTAAGTAGCTTCTTCCTGCACTTGTCATACAGCAGCACCTGGCTTGCCATGAGAGCATCTGCACTCTTAGTCAGTGCCTGGCTTGTGCTTTAACTTCCACAATCTTAGATTATGCAATAATCTTTGCAAGAACACCACTGTCTGTCAAGTAATAAAAAGCCTTTTATAGGGTGTACTTACAATAAATAATACAATGAAGCAAAATATTTTCATTAAAATATTATATCCAGGTTGGAGAGATGGCTTAGCCGCTGAGGCGCCTGTCTCCTAAGCCTAAGAACGCTGGTTCCAATATCCAGCAGTTCCAATCTCCAGGTCCCACGTTTAGCCAGATGCAAAGTGACGTAAGGCTGCAATGCCGCACTTGACCACAAGGGGGCGCACGCATCTGGATTTCGTTCGCAGAAGCTGAGAGGCTGCTGGCACACCCATCTCTATCTGTCTCCCTCTCCCTCTCTCTCTGTCTCTCTCTGTCTCTCTCAAAAAAATTAAAATATTATATCCATTTATATCCTGAAAACTCATCAATTTCCCCAACATGTTGCAGTGAATTCTTATTAAGTGAGGTTATTGTCCATAGTCTGGTTCTCAAGCTGAGTCATGGTGCAAAAAGGGCGACTTGTACATATTTTTTTTTTTTTTCTGGAGAAACTGATCAGTGCAAGTCTTTGTGTTTATCATGTTAGCTAATGAAGCAGTATGCAAGCACATATTTTTACCATTTTTAGCAGTGTCACTTAACAAAATAAGGAGCAAGACCAAAATTTGTCAAAGTAGAAAAAGAAGGGAATTATTTTACTATTAATGTTTCAATATTGTTCATGCAACAATATTCCCACTGATGTACATGTCCTTCCTATCCACCATTTTAGAATATGAATCCCTTTGAGTGAGGGATCTGCCAGGATTAAGAAATGGTGAGGAGGAGGAAATAAATCTAAGCAATGGTGGACACAAATAGAAAATTCAAAATAGTCTAAATTTTGTCCTCTTGAAAAATTTTCCACCTATAATAGCACAAATTAACATTTCTGTTCATAACACTTCATCTTTACAAAGCTTAGACAACGCACAACGAATATCTTCTGTTGATTTACATGTTTTTATCTTTTTTGTGGCACTGGGGATTGAACATAGGGACCTTACGCATACTAGGCAATAGATGCTCTTTCAATTTACATATTGATGTTTTTTTTAAACTGAAGTAAAGTTTATTCTTTTAAAAAATAACAAAGAAATTAGCAGCATGTAAATTTTAAACCATATCTAATCTTACTACCTTCTTTGTTCATGAGTATTTATGCTTGAAATGTCAGTTAGAAGGGAACCTTTTCTCTCTCTTCTGGGTTCCTGATAGATTGATTGTCTTGCAAAAATCTCTAGACTTTCCCTCTGGGATGTAGAGTGATTGGTAATGATGGCAAAAATAAGATGTTGTGTCAGGCTCAGCTCTCCCACTTAAAAGTGCTTAGAAGGTGGTGAAGAATTTTGCCTTGTACCAGTGGGTAAAATGCTTAATGCTGTGGTTCCATTCACAGGTCCAAAGACTCTCTTAGCCACATCCTGCCACAGGTCAAGTCATATGAGAACTTCCCCTCTTACTCTTATTTTCCAACTTGTTCAGAGCCTTGGGAGAATATAAGGATATAATTTATTTAGTTTCCTAAGAGACCTGAAATCTTACATGTTTTGTAATAATATGGATATAATCAAAAATAACATGAAAACTCACAACACAATCATAACAGGTAGAGAAGTTTTCTTTAATTAGCCCTGATAGAAGACCCTGGTTAGGGGCTGGAGAGATTGATCAGTGGTTAAGTGCTTAGCTGCAAAGTCTAAAGACCTGTGTTGGATTCCCCAGTACCTATGCCAAACCAGATACACAACATGGCACATATATCTGGAGTCCATTTGCAGTGGCTGGAGGCCCTAGCAGCTCCATACTCTGTCTCTCTCTCTTCTTGTAAATAAGTAAATAAAAATATTTTTATAAACCCTGGCTAAATAATAGAACCTTTCTAGGCTTTAGCTATTAATACAGGGATTGGGATAATTTTTTATATTCAGTGAGCACATATTTTAGACTTTTTTGGACTATTGAGTTTCATTTTTCACAAATATTAGCCTTTTTAGCAAGGATTTTTAGTGAAGTTTTACAAACAGCCCACACTAAACCCCATGGGTATGGTTGTGTTCCAATCAAATTTAGTTTTCATAAATAGCTATTTGGCCTACAAATTTGCCCTGCAGGCAGTAGTTTGTTGGACTCTTAATATGAACTTAGAAACTTAAATAACACAACTCTAAAGACTCTATCAACATAATAAATGAAGTGCCTTTCCACATAACTCCTACATCGTGAGTCTCTAGCCTTCCCTTTTATATCGTATCATGTTTTCTTAAAATAGCTTGTGATGGTCTGTATTGTCCACTTGACACTTGATCTAAAACTTCCTGCTGAGGGATGGGTTGTCTAGATTAGATAAGCCTCTGTGCCTGCCTCTGAGGGGTTATCTTGATTAACTTAATTGAGGGAGAGGAAGAGTTACCTTCTCATTGCTGGGACAGAAGTGGTTTATGTAGAGAAAGGGTTTATTTCAACTTAAGCCTTATCATGGCAGAAAAAGCTTTGCACAACTGACAGCTGGGCATCACGTCTTATCACATCAGTAGGAAGGAAACAGCAAGAATGAGTTGTTTAGACCACCCAGCTGGGCTGGATTAATAAATCCTCATGCCTCATGGATTAATAAATCCACCTACCAAATGTCGTATCAGCTGGTGATTGTATATGAGGCTCAATCACAAACCTATGAACAAAATAAAACCACTGGTTTGAATGTGAATATATGCCTCCCGTAGCCTCAGGAATAATAATTAAAATTAAGGGTAAGCTTCCTACTTAAGTCTCCAGCAGCTTGGTGGAAAAGAGTTTTGACTGCATGCTTGCTGGCTGTTGGCTGTGTCTCTCTGCTATGTCTGTATGGAAATGAGCCAGCTTCTTTTGCCACAATGGACTTTCCCCTGAAATCTGTAAGCCTGAGATGAACCCTTTTCTCCCATAAGCTGCTTCTGGTCAAACATCTGTCACAATGTCAAAAAGGTAACTCCAACGCCACTGCAGGTGGACAGATCCAGTCACATTCCTCACGGGCCAGGGTCTGGGCTACATAAAATGGAGAGTGTTAGCTGGGCACCGGCATTGGTCACTCTGAGCTTCCTCACTGTGGGCTGAGTGTGAACAGCTCTGCTTCACGCTCCCGCTGCCATGCCTTCCCCACCACACTAGACTACAATCACCTGGAACTGCAGGTTGAAATGAACCCTTCTTTCTTAAACTCATTTTTGTCAGGTATTTCATCCCAAACAACAAGAAGGTAATTTAGATAATAACTCAGTTAAATAAAGTTAAACTGCAGAGCATAGAGAGGTCTGTCATCTCAGAGGTAAAATTGTAAAATTCTCTCAGAAGACGTTCATAGTTAAAAGATTCAAACTCATGAAATAGTCTGTTCTCTGATGTGTCTATGAGATGATTTAAGCTCTATGATGGCAGACATTTTTAGGGCAGGACCTTTATATTCAAGAATCTTCCTCTTACTGGGCACTCACTGCAAGGATTATAGAACCAGAAAACACTCACAAAATTGACTATTATTTCTCTTTCCATGCTTCCATGGAAAGGGCTCTGTTTTGAGTTGGGTACTGCCCATCAGTTCATGTCTTCTGAATACTTGATCCCCAGCTGATGGCAATTTTGGAAGTGGATCCTTACTGGAGGTGCGTTGGAGTGTCACAGCCCCTTTCCTCCTCCTTGCCAGTGTTTAGCACCCTCTCCTGCTGCTGTTTTCCCCCTGATGTTGGCCAGGGGGTGATGTACAGCCTCTGTCTGTGCTACATTTCCCCCTGCCATCATGGAATTTCACCTCGAGTCTGTAAGCCAAAATAAACAACTTTTCTCTCATCAGCTGCTTTTGGTTGGATGTTTTCTGCCAGCAATGTGAAGGTAACTCGAACAGGCTCTCTGCTGTTTCTTGTGCAGTGGCATTTTCCACTGCGTGCCTTTTTTTTACACCTTGAGTCCATCATGGGTTAATGTAGGTGCTGGGCAGTTGCTGACAGTTATCAAAGACAAATTGTCAGGGGCTATTAACTAGAAAAGAAAGACTACACAAGACTATGATATCTGGGGAGAGGTATGGGACTAAATTCCATAGAAACAAAATGTGTAAGGATTTTAAAACCCTGGTATGACTGGTAGAAAGAGGCAAACAGTGAGACTAATCCATGACATGTGTCAAGCATGTGGAGTTATTCCTGATATTGCAAATATTCCTTTTTTATGATTGGATCATCTTTATTTCCACTTATTATTTTATAGTCATCTACTTTTCTTTTTCACTTTTTTTTTTTTTTTTTTTTTTTTTGTATTTTGAGGTAAGGTCTCACTTTAGCCTAGGCTAACCTGGAATTCACTATGTATTCTCAGACTGGCCTCAAACTCACAGTAATCCTTCTACTTTGGCCTCAGGAGTGCTGTAAATATTGTTGCTCACCACTATCCCTGAAGAAATGAGAATGAATAGGAAGCATACAAAGACTGTAGAGTTAATATAAGTAGAATGATAAGTATTTTAACACATTCATTTTCTCTTTAGTGTACACATAGTTTTGTTAAAATAAACAAATAAAAATGCAAGTCTTAGAAAATAAAGAAAAGATCATAGCATTGGAAAATCAATATTTTTCAGGCCTTCATGATGAGAATATATAGAATAATTATGGAACTCATAACTATGATTTAGGGCTTGCCACTCATGGCATTGTTGGCATTTTGTATTTGGTAATTCTGTGTTACAGGAAAATTTTCTGGCTTATGTGTATAGGTTATGATAGGATTCTTGACCTCTGCCAACTTGATGCTAGTATCACCTAAGTTAGTCTTGATAACCAAAAAGAAAAAGAGAGAGAGAGAGAGAGAAAAAAGAAAATAGAGAAACAAGAAAAGAGAGAAAGGAAGAAAAAATAAGGAAGGAAGGAAAAGAAAAAGGCTCTGAATATTGGCATCGCCAGTGTATTTTGGTAGGTAAAAACAGCTCTATTAAGAGCTACTGGCTTACAGGAATGTTCTCATATGATATTTTCAATGGCATAATTATAAAAATAAGAGAAAGTAAAATATTTTGTAGAAAATGGACTTCAAAACTCAGATAAAGCAAAAGGAGTTCTATGGGAAAGAAATCCCCTTTCTTGACTCTGCCCACCTCTCCTTTCACCAACACTGTGAGATCATTGCACCCATCACTGGGATTCCAAAAGCAATGACTCCACAAAGAGAACATATATGGTTTCCCAAGAAGACACAATTATATAATAAATTCATGCGAACTTTATCCCATTAAGTATAGATTTCCCAGTAGAACGTTTGGGAAGATAGGTAAGCAACAATATTATCCGGTATTTTATTGGTTTATTGGTTGCTTTGGGTTTTTTGTTGTTTTATTTTGGTTTTTGGCTTGTTTTGTTTGAAAAACCTCATTTAAGCCATCCAAAGGGCTCCAACTGTTCAGGAAAATGGCTGTTAGATGCACATGGGTGAATCAAGCACCTCATTTGCCACAGAACTGTCTCCAACAGTGATGCTCCCAGCATGCAATGGGTCTCGCTCAGATTTCATTAAGGCCAGGATGGATCCTTAGCTCAGCTGGTCCCCACTTGTCTGCAGAATAGCAACACTATACATGCGAACTTGCTTTTTGCTTATTCTTATAGTTGTATATTTCTTTTTGTAATTAAAATTAAAATGCTCCATCACTCAGTTTTACAAGCCAGTTGAGTTCATAATGTAGATTAGTTCCTACAGAGAACATGTTTTACTCTTCATCAGTTTGGGGAAATACTTGTATAAATTACATTTCATGTTGACTTGCTAAAGCCAGAAGGGCCAATAGTGTTTGGTATTTGCAATTCTGTCCAAAATTTATTCTCATGTCTATACTCATATTGAATGCCCCAGAAAGAGATTATTTAAACTTACCCTGTAACCATAGTGATTATAGTAAGTATCTAGACCAGATAGTATGTTTCTGCACAAAATAAGATTTAGTTAATATGGTGAAATTTGGAGGTTAATAAAAAGTTTACATTGACCCTCTCTAAAAGAGCACTAAACTGCCAGGATAACTGATGTTTTATTAACAACTTAGTCAATAACAGCTTCTCTGTTCTGTTCTAGTCACTAGAACATCTGTGCATCTGGCTTATATGGGTCCTGGGGAATTGAACCAAGGTCTTTTGGCTTTGCAGGCAACTACATTAACTGCTAAACCATCTCTCCAGGCCACTATTTTACCTTTGTAAATGAAAGGAATAATTAAGCCAAACAATTAAAGGTTTGTCAACAACTGATATTTAAAAAGCAGGGGATATGATGGAAAGTGGAGTTCTGAAGGGGGATTAGGGGGAGGGGAGAGAAATATCATGGTTTATTGTCTGTAAGTATAAAAGTTGTCAATAATAAAAAAAAAAAAAAACTTAATGTGGAAAAAAAAAGCTTTTGATAAAATGAAAATATTTTTGCCAGTCTCTTTTCCATGTCTGAACCTAACCACAAAGCAGTCATGTACTTTTTCTGTTTTAAAATGTTGATTAATTATCATTGGCTTCAGTGTATAGCCGAGTGTAATGACCACAATTCAAAGATAGTATGCTTCCTTCCTATGAAATATAGCTTGAACCTGCAGGTGACCACCTTGTCCAGCTCTGGTGAATAAGATATAAAGTCAGGTGTCTAAAACACTCCTTTATAAAAGCTGCTGCTGCTGCTTCCCCTAAAGCAGACAAGCACCATCAGCACTGCTCCTTGGCAGTTCCTCAGCCTTAAATGCAGTTGTAATCCAAGAATCTGCAGTCACCAGCTCTCTGTGATGAGACAGGCACAAGGCAAAAACTAATAATCTAAGCATGACAAAACAAAAAGTCAAAGCATTCAGTGGGCCTGATGGGATTGCTCAATAGCTGAGTCAATGCCAAAACAAACTGACAACATTCATATTTTTCTTAAGTGTTTCTTTATAGCATGTTTATTGTAAATTTCAGCCACTTTCGTCTGCCTTCAGCTACAAACATTGCTAGGCAACACATGCTGTTTGCTACAATGCATGGCTTTATGAATTGATTCCTGCGTGATAAAATCAAAATATGTAACCCAGTAATTGCTGCTTAGAACATTCATGTAATTTGATCTCATTCTTTCTGTAATCCTTCATCTGTCTGTGTTACACTCAGATACAGAAGAATCACTTTACCAAATGATACTATCAGCATTTTCTTCTTACTTGCATTTCATCTACATTTGATATTTTACTATGTTCCTCTAAGTCTAAAATATTACTTGTCGTGTTCACTATATCAGTATAAGGATACATTTTCATTGGATTAGACAATATTCTATTTTAAAACTTTGTTTTGTTTCCAATGTTTTATTATCAGTTTATGTTATTTTACTTTATTTTATTATCAATTTATCTTTATGAACATCTGTGATCATATTCTTATAAGTTTTTTAAATATGTTATTTATTTAAGAGAGAGAGAAAGAGAATGGGCTATTCAGGGTCTCTAGCCACTGCAAACAAACTCTAGATGCATGTGCCACCTTGTGCTTCTGGCTTACATGGGTCCTGGGGAATCAAACCTGGGTCCTATGGCTTTACAAGCAAGTGCCTTAACTGCTAAGCCATCTTTCTAGCCCCTTAGAATAAGTTTTATAGTTGTAATTACTAGAAGACATCAGTTGATTTTGAATCTAATGATAATTACCATAAAGTTCAAGAATGTGAGGACTATCTGGAGAAGAAATATCATTTTCCTTTTATCTTTACCAATAAAGAATAACAATTTTGCCATCTTATAATTGATTTATCAATCTACCACTCTTTCAATATACCTTATATAATAAATATCTCTATTATTAAAATTCATTGATATGAGTTAATTTGAGCACAATATACACTTTTTAAATATATTAATCTTAATGAAATCTAGCAATGGAATATGTCTATTTCTTTGGTATTATGCTTGTTTCTATTCCACAGACCTTATGCCTATTTTCTTTTATCCTATTCTCCTATCACATACATTATATCAACTAGAAATGATCAAGTGGTTGTTTACATAACAAATAGTTCATATTTACCTAAGACAGTATTTCTGCAGATTCAGGTACCCACTTAAATCATTCAATATTTCTGAATGAAAACATTATAAATATTAGTGGGTTAGTTACAGTATATAAAATTTTGACAACTGTCCATCTCTCATGACTATTATTTTTTTTTTTTTGAGAGAGAGAAACAGAGAGAAAGGGAGAGGAGGACAGATAGAGATGGGTGCGCCAGCAGCTTCTCAGCTGCTGCAAACAAAATCCAGATGTGTGCACCCCCTTGTGGGCAAGTGCAGCATTGCGCCCTTGTGTCACTTTGCATCTGGCTAAACGTGGGACCTGGAGATTGGAACCGCTGGAGATTGGAACCAGTGTTCTTAAGCTTAGGAGGCAGGCGCCTTAACCACTAAGCCATCTCTCCAGCCCTCATGATTATTTTGAACATAAGTATGCCATCTTTAAAGCAAAATACTCAGCTCAACTAATCTACAAGTTACTGTTATGAATGAAAAAATAGAAAAAATATGTCAATAACCCTCAAATAATGTACTCTACAGTAAGAGATAATGTATACATTAGTTTAGAAACATGGTATGTGTATAGACAGCTTTAGGTTCACTGAGATGAACTTCCAGACCAGGCAAAGTAATGGAGGAAGGGATCTTTATTGAAGTTTATAGATCCAGGGGAAGTTTCATAATGGCAGATGAAGCTGGCCTGCTTTCACAGGACCAAACACAGAGAGGAAAAGCCACAACCCAAAAGCCACACAGCACAGCACACTTCAGGAACTCCAGCTAGCACAATTTGCTTATGTTTAGATTGAAAATCTCAACCCACTATCACACCTTAAGATCCACCCATTGACACTCCAGGCAGGTGGCTGCAGATACAAACTACAAACTAATAAAACACTGAATATATTGGGGGTGATCTATTCAAACTACCACAGTATGTCATACATGTGTACTCTCTGGAATCAGTGTGTTAGATAGAAAGGATCCATGGAGGATGTAGCAGATAGCTTCAGGTTCACTGAGATGAACATCCAGACCAGGCACAGTTATGGAGAAATGGATATTATTTATTGAAGCTTACAGATACAGGGGAAGTTCCATAATGGCAGAAGAAGCTGGCCTGCACTTACAGGACCAGGCAAGAGAGAGAGAAAAGCCACCAGCCACACAGCACAGCACACTTCAGGAACTCCCCATAGGCACACTTTGCATATCTTTACAATGGAATCTCAAACCCACCACCACACCTTAAGATCCGCCCAGTGACATTGCCTCCAGCCAGGTGGCTGCAGATACAAACAACAAACTAATAAAACACTGAATATATTGGGGGCCATATATTCAAACTGCCACAGAGGAATTCATATTTAAGTTACAAATTAAGGGAAACAATTTCAGAACAACATGAGCAAAGACCAATAATATGTTTAAATGACATTAATGAAAAGTTCACCAAACTATACCATAATATATTCTTAGTCATTTGGTTGCTGTGATGGAATATTGCAGACGTGGAAGCTTTAACAACAGGAGTTTGTTTTCAGAGTTTCGGAGACTAGGAAATCAATGATCAATTGACAGTAGAAGTGATTCACCCGACACCCTCTTCTTCCTTGTAGCACACAGATGCATGTCTGACTTCTTGTGTCTTTACAGGGTGAAGAGCGAGAGAGAGAGAGAAAACATGCTCTCTTCTGTTTCCTGATCCCAGTGGAAGGCCTAACTAATTGTCTCCCAAAAGTCCCATCTCTAACTATATGCCATCATCCTAGAGATTTAAGCTGCAATATAAGACTCTTGAAGAACACAAACATTCAGTCTTGAGCAGGTGTATGCACAAGAGATAGACAGGATAAAACCAGAAAGGAGGTGGATCCAAAATGTAAAACAAAACAAAACAAACAAACAAACAAAACCCTGTCTTGTCAAGCTAAGTAGTTTGTCTTTCCAGTGATGGGGATTCATGGAGGTTTGTGAGAAATGAGGTTAACCCATGATGCACAGTGATGATCTGTTTAAGTCAGCGAAAGTAGATCTGGTGGAATAATGAGTTTTCGTAGACTGATAGTGAAATTTAAGGAAAGAGTGGATATAAGCTGTTTGAGAGCTATAATTATCAGGACTGAAAATCAAGTCGAAAAGCTAGTTTATACAGGAGAAAATAAATTACACTATCTCACAACAATTAATATTAAGAACTTCCACTGAAAATTGCCATTAAAAGTGGATATAATTAGAACATTGCTTAGCATAATTTTAGAGTATTTCTTTAGAATCTATCTGTTTCAGAATCAAAGTAGATAATTGCTTTTTAATTTATATTTCAGGAAGCATAAACTGACATATAAATTCTAAGAGTATTAAGTTCTTAAACCATGAAACAGAAATCCACTCTTCAATTTTGATACTGTCCTATTTTGAAGATATTTCCAGCTTGGTTTTTAAACAATAAATAGACTGCTTTAATACTGTCAACTTTTACAGTTTTTCTATTTCAAAATTGTTGTACAGTAAAGAGCTGTAAGTGCTTGAAAACATGAATTTTAAGATAAACTTAATGTTAAGATAAATACTTAAGATGTGTGTCATGTTCCCCTCATATTCCACCATGCACTACTAAGTAAAAATCTCTCTCTCTCTTTCTCTCTCTCTCTCTCCCCCCTTTCAATAACCCCGAATGATTAAGGTGATTTCAGGGGAATAAATTAGATGAATAGATAAGATGATCCAAAATATGTATGCTTTTAAAGCACACATGTGAAAAGTGACAATGTGAAGAATATTTCAGGATCCATTTGAGCTAGAATCATAAGTAATTATGAGAAATATCTTTAAATAAAAAGAGTAAATTGTTGGGCTTGATTATTTGAAATTAATAATTTCATTCCAAAAATATAAAATCCCTGTAATGTGAAACTCATATTTTTAGCTTTATAACTCCTTTAACAGTTATATTTAATTAGGATATATGGTTTTTTTTTTTTTATATATGGGGTGCCAGCTAATTTCTTAAAGGGATCTGAAATAGCTTGTACCAATTACTTTAACAAGCCAAAGAGTAATTTACAAAAAACAAAAGTAAGCAAAGTAGTAATGAGAAAAATTGCAAATTAGCAAGTCTATTTTCTCTCCCTTTCCTTGGTAACTCTGATGTTTTTCCAATAAAATTTCCAATGGTGTCTTTATTTTTCTTTTACCTCCCATGAATCTGGTCTGTACATTATTTGACTATTGAAATAAAGATGTGCCAGTTCTGAATCTAAGCTCTCAGATTTTGTTTGTAACCTTCCCCCACCCCGATATACACACATACCCATCCATTCATGTCACACCCAGGTGAACATTCTCTGGCTGGCTGCTAGAGGACAGGAAATCACGTGGAACCAAGTCACGAGGTGTCAGCAGGCCTTGTACAGACTGTGTGTGATTGCTAAACTGCAATTTATAAACTCATAAAATGACTGTTTTGAACTAAAAGATTCCGAAATATTATTTTGCATGGTAATAGCTAACAGCTAAAGATGATTTTTTGAAATTACTTGTTTCTTTAAAGAATGGATTGCTAATTTAAAAGTGTATCAGTCTGGGGGCAGGAAAGGTGGCTCAGTTGATAAAGTGTTTGCTATACAAGCATCAGTAGCTGATTTCAAGTCCCCAGCACCCATGTCTCAGCAGCAAAGAAGTGAGAGAGCAACTGGGCAAAAGATTTGTGAGGTCAGGCTGGAGAGAAGGCACAGTGGTTAAAGGTGCTTGTTTGCAAAACCTGACTGCCAGGGTTCAATTCCCCAGTACCTACAGAAAGCCAGATGCAGAGAGTGGTGCATGCAGCTGGAGACCGTTTGCAGCAGCAAGAGACCCTGGTGTGCTTTATTCTCTCTCTCTCCCTACTTACAAATACATAAATAAAAATATAAAAAATGTTTTCCATCTTTTCATTGGGCTAAAAGACAATGTACTCTCTTTGGTTTAGATTTAGATTACTCAGCCTAATCCCATAATTAAGTACTGCTTTTTTAATTAAATATAAAATTATGGGCTGGAGAGATGGCTTAGCAGTTAAACGCTTGCTTGTGAAGCCTAAGGACCCCGGTTCAAGGCTCTATTCTCCAGGACCCACATAAGCCAGATGCACAAGGGGGCACATGCATCTGGAGTTTATTTGTTGTGGCTGGAAGCCCTGGTGCACCCATTCTCTCTCTCTCTCTCTCTCCCCCTGCCTATTTCTGTATCTCTCTCTCAAATAAATAAATAAAAATAAATATTAAAAATATTATAATCCTAATCATAAAAAGCAAATGAAAAGATAAAAGTTAATTCATTTCTCTCCATGGTTTCTTTCTTTTCTTTTTTTTTTTTTTTTTTTTTTGGAGAGAGACACAGAGAGATAGGGAGAGGAAGATAGATAGAGATGGGCATGCCAGCAGCCTCTCAGCTGCTTCAAACGAAATCCAGATGCATTCTCCCCCTTGTGGTCAAGTGCGGCATTGCGCCCTTGCGGCACTTTGCATCTGGCTAAACGTGGGACCTGAAGATTGGAACCAGAGTTCTTAGGCTTAGGAGGCAGGCATCTTAACTGCTAAGCCATCTCTCCATCCCCATGGCTTCTTTCTTGAAGTAAAGAGAATGGCGTTCTCAAGAGTGCTTAGTGCATTGAGATGAGAGCGTGTATCTACAAGGTCATCTACACGTATAAAGTGCTACATTCACGTAAGGAGCGCTTGAGTGTTGGCTCAGTGGTTAAAGGTGCTTGCTTGTAAATGTAAGGTGACATCATCATTATATTAAATGCATAGACTTGCCTAGGCTTCATCAATACAAAGAGATTGGCAAGACTCAGAGGCACTTTCTTGCCAACCATTGAGGTCCTTCCAACTATTTCACAATCAATCTCACCCTCCATTCAACAATGGGCACTTACAAAAGCCACCCATTCTCTTCTCAGTGTTACTTAAAGTAAAGAATGCTGCCTTGAATGGCTATTGGCTGATTAATCTGAATATTTACTGCAGTATTTCTCACATTGCCAGCAACTCCTCACAAATATATGGAATCAAGAGGCACTTATAAAAACATGTTCAGGAAAGACATTAAAGAGAATGGAGTTGGGGAAGACACAGATGTAAATAGAAAGTGTACAGAAGGGGAGCTATGTGTCCTGGAGCAGAAACACTTTCACATGCATTTCTTCTTCCGTAAATCACGCTTTTAAACTTCATTTTCCTCTTTTATTATTAATTACTTTATTATCTAAGGTTTTATGTTAGTATTTCCATACAATTATTTTTGTTTCACTTACCCCCCTTTCCCTCTCCCCCTACCCTTGTGCTCTCCCCTCTCAATGTAGCTTTCTTTCTGCTTTTGTAGTACACATTTCCTTTTGGAATTACTTTCTCTGATTCTTATCACCTTGTGCTCACCTCTTGTGCTCTCTTTTTTCATATCATAGCCCATGTTCAGTCTCACATCCCGTTATATGCATACATACAAGCATTTAGAATTGGAACCCAGGCTGGAGAGATGGCTTAGCGGTTAAGGCGCCTACCTCCTAAGCCTAGGAACGCTGGTTCCAATCTCCAGCAGTTCCAATCTCCAGGTCCCACGTTTAGGCAGATGCAAAGTGATGCAAGGGCGCAATGCCGCACTTGACCACAAGGGGGTGCACGCATCTGGATTTTGTTTGCAGCAGTTGAGAGACTGCTGGTGCACCCATCTCTGTCTTCCTCTCCCTCTCTCTCTGCCTCTCTCCAAAAAAAAAAAAGAAAGAAAGAAAGAAAGGAAGGAAGGAAGGAAGGAAGGAAGGAAGGAAGGAAGGAAGGAAGGAAGGAGGGAGGAAGAAAGAGAAAGATGGAGGGAGGGAGGGAGAGAGAAGAAGAAAGAAAGAAAGAAAGAAAGAAAGAAAGAAAGAAAGAAAGAAAGAAAGGAAGGAAGGAAGGAAGGAAGGAAGGAAGGAAGGAAAGAAAGAAAGAAAGAAAGAAAGAAAGAAAGAAAGAAAGAAAGAAAGAAAGAAAGAAAGGAATTGGAACCCACACATTCAGGTTTTGTCTTTCTGAGCTTGGATTAACTCATAATATTTTTTTTTCCAATTCCATCTATTTTCCTGAAATTTTTATAACTTCGTATTCCTTTAGCAAAACTACTGTGTGTATATGCATACTTTCCTTATCCAGTCATCAGTTGATGGATATTCAGGCGGATTCCATTTCCTACCTATTGTGACTAAAATAGCAATGGACATGCAAGTCTGTCTCTGCGGTAGCAGTGGAGTAGCCGGGTCATATAGTGGTTCAGTTTTTAGCTTTCTGAGAAACTTCCTCCCTGATTTCCGTAGTGGTCATATACTTACACCCCCAGCAACAGTAAATGAAAGTTCCATTCTTTCCAAACCTCCCCAGTATGTTAAAACACTTGTTAACCATTCATAGTTCTGCTTTTGAGAACGACCTGTCCATTTCATTAGCCCATTGTTTTTTTTTTTTTTTGTTGTTGTTGTTGTTTTTTTTTTTTTTTTTTTTTTTTTTTTTTGGAGGTAGGGTCTCACTCTGGTCCAGGCTGACCTGGAATTAACTAACTATGCAGTCTCAGGGTGGCCTCGAACTCTTGGCGATCCTCCTACCTCTGCCTCCCGAGTGCTGGGATTAAAGGCATGCGCCACCACGCCCGGCTGATTAGCCCATTGTTTTGATTGGTAGGTTTTTGTGTGTGTCTGGTTTTGTACCGTTTTGAAGACTACAAATATCCATATGCCAACAGAGGACTAGCCAGCAAGGATTTTTATCTCACTATGTAGGCTTTCTCTTTGCTCTGCTAGTAGTTTCCTTTGCTGTGAAAATAACTTTTTACCTTCATGCAGTCCAATTTGCTGATTCTTGGGTCTATTTTGTGTACTATAGAGTCCTCTTCAGAAAGTTCCTACTTCTACCTATAATTTTCAGTGTTTTGCCTGTGTTTTCTTGGTATTTTCAGCATTTCTTGCTTTAAATAAAGGTCTTTTTTTACCTTTAGTTTATCAAAGCAGATGACCCTTTGAAAGTTTTATGAGTTTCTTAACAACTAGTTATGTGTACATGGGCTAGTTTTCTTTACCATATAGTATGGTTGTAAACTAAGCCAAGCTTTGAATACTAGCAGCCATGGTAAGAGTATGTGCTATGCGTCATGGTGGTGACTAGGCAGCTGCACTAACCGCTGAGCAGCCTGTATCTAGCAGCTTTTCTCTCCTATGCTCTCTCTCTCTCTCTCTGTCTTCCCTCTATGCTTCCCTCATTCCTGGCCCCTCTCCCTTCCTCCTACTCACTCCCTATCAGCTCACTTATTCTCAAAGTTGTGCTATTCCTTTCATCTAGTTAATTTGGGAAAAGACAGTAGATAGCAATTCAAATTAAAATGCCTCTGAGAAATTTTGTGGAGATTCTTCCAGCAAGTGCTTAAGTAACTGATGAACCCTTTGTGAAAGAAAGATACTACAGACATAGAGGCCAACCCAGGAGGCCATTAGTTATCCTGATGAGAAACTGAGGGAAGGGTAAGGACAGAAAGAGAATTTAGTGCTGATTTCAAAGATGATATAATAGACTTTTTATTTGAGGCAAGAAGAAAATGTGATTGACTCAAATAAGAATTTCCAATTCAGGGGCTGGAGGGATGGCTTAGTGGTTGGAGGGATGGCTTAGTGGTTAAGACATTTGCCTGCAAAGCCAAAGGACCCAGGTTCGATTCCCCAGGACCCATGTGAGCCAGTTGCACAAGGGGGTGCATGCATCTGGAGTTCGTTTGCAGTGGCTGGATGCCCTGGCACACCCATTCCCCCTCTCTCTCCTCCCTCTCTCTCTGTCAAATAAATAAAAATAAAAAAAATAAATAAAAAAAAAAAAGAATTTCCAATTCAGGAACAAAAACTTTCAGGATGACCCAAAGGTGGGTCATCATCGTAAGAGCCAAGGTGAAGCTTATTCTGCTAAGCCTAAGTCATGGTGCAGACATTGTCCTCAGCCTTCAAATCCAGTGGGTCACGTTTTCCTTCAGTCACACAGAGGACCACCAAATTATTTCCTGAAGCAATCAGAGTTGGGAAGTCATAAATCGGTCCAAAAGGTTAACTCACCAGTGGAGTATTAAAAGCCAATGGGCCTCTGAGGACATTTGGTGTGAAATGACCTGGAACAGATCTTCTCACTCACAATAACCAATGACTGTCTCCACGGCCGCATTTCTGCCAAATACTATAAGCAATTGGGTTAGTGCAGGACTCAACCGTGGCAGAGACAAGAGCATGCTCCCGAGGCTGACTATGCTGCCTCAAGACCAAAGCCGAATTCAAGCTGCAGAGACCCACAGAAAGAAATCAAAACTGAATGAAAAAGTCTTGGACTATATCAGTTTTGGTGTGTGTGCGTTTGTGCGTGTGTGTGTGTGTGTGTGTGCGTGCACATGCATGCGCTCACACACACTCATTCACTGTTATGACAGACAATTAGAATGGTTTCACTATTGTACCTGAACTGTACTCAACAATTTAATTACCTGAGTTATAAGGTAAAAGTTTAGCTAACAAGCTTCTGCAGGGTGAAAAACAGTTATTAGTTTGTTTGTGGCAAGGTTTCAAGATGAAATCATAAAATGAATTCCATATATTCAGTGGTTGAATTGATATAACCATTGGAAACTATAATTCTGAAAGGAATGGGTCCTTCTCATTCCTTCTCATTCACATCTTGTGATGTTTATCCAGTGTTTCATTTAACTACAAATTACAACTTTGTGTAAAACAGACAATTTTAGAGTAATATATAGGCTGCCAATGTACCTCAACAAGGAAATAATTATAAGTAGACCCAAAAGAATTGAGTGTCTATGCAAGAATAAGGCCTCATATAAAAGTTCTAGGGCATGCAAACATATTTTGAACTATATCTGATAGTCCACCTAACAGAAAATAAGCAGTAGTTCTCATTAAAATAGTTTTTATTTTAAAGGGTTTGGGACTGAAATGTGTTTTCTTCACCCTAAGTGTTTTTGATTCATTACCCATTCTTCTTAAAAATATACATGATAAAGTGCCTTACTTTAAAACACGATTGCTGGGCTGAGAGATGGCTTAGCGGTTAAGGCAGCTTCCTGCTAAGCCTAAGAACCCAGTTACAATCTCCAGGTTCCACGTTTAGCCAGATGCAAAGTGACGCAAGGGCGCAATGCTGCACTTGACCACAAGGGGGCGCACGCATCTGGATTTCGTTCACAGCAGCTGAGAGACTGCTGGTGCGCCCATTCTCTATCTGTCTTCCTCTCCCTCTCTCTCTGTCTGTTTCTCTCTGTGTCTCTCCAAAAATAAAAAAAATAAAAAATAAAACACGATTGCTCTTGGCACTTTAGTACCAAATTTGGCTTGTTTAAAAGAGGAAGAATTAAAAATTAAATCTATATTTTCAAATTTTCAAACCCCATGAGAAAAATAGAGAAGTAATGTTTCACTTGTGGGTAGTATACAGCACAGATTTCAAAACATATTTTAAAGTTGAGCACACAATCGAAGCATTGACAAAAATAGTGATTTTTATCATTTGATAAATTCATTCTTGTAATTAAAAAAGGAACAAGGAAATTGTCTGACAAGACATTCCCCAATGAGGAGGGTCCCTTCGGAGGGGGGAGGACAGGGAGGAGACTATCAAAAGCACCAACATGAATGTATTCACATTATGAGCATAACTAGTAAAATAAATAATAAATTTTAGAAAAGATTATGCTCCCTCTGGGAGCTCACTAGACAACTAAAAGCAATAATGAAAACCTATGCAGATTCTATGTCTATATATTTTTAAATGAAAGAATCTTTGAAAAATTTACATGCCATGAGTCTGCTCTGAAAAAGACACTGTATCTCGTGGCTCAGATTTTAATTAGGCTAGAGCCATGTACCTAAGACCGTGACAGCAGTGGCTGTTTGCAGCAGATCTATGAGATCACCTGAGGCTGGCAAATCCCACCGCTGAAGTGCCTTTATATACACCAGCAGATTCATCTGCCCAATCGTATAAAACTTTTAATAAATTGTGAAGAAAGAATTTTAGAGGGTGACATGGAAACGAAAGCAACGTGTGAATTTGTATCCATAAGCAGAGCTGATGGCAGAAGAACTCACTGCGAAAAGAAAGGAAGAAGAGAAAGTTCTAGACATATGAAAGCTGAACGTAATAGGCAGCGGAGTCAGAGGCTCTGAAGCAGGTGGAGAATCTGGAGACTGAAAGGAGTATCAGGAAGCATAAAGTTTGCACAACTGGTAGCAGAAAAGATGTGTTAGTGAAAGGGAAAGTAGAACGTTCTCACCACTGTGGAACAGAGTGAGGAGTTAAAGATTCCCAAGGCTGAAGGAATGAAAGGACAAGGTATCTTCTTGCAAGAAACCTGCAGTGAGCATCTCACAAATCTTAGTTAATTAAAATTGACTAATGTCCTTTGAGCCTCTGCTGTTCTTCATCGTTGCCTTTCCTTCCTCTTCATATGTAAACAATTCCCATAAATTGAAGATGTCTTCTTGCTAAAGTGCTTAGCTTGGTATATTATAACATGGAGAGTGATAGCCACGTTATTTACCTCTGAAGTCAGTGCTTTCATAGGAGGTACAGACATCAGTTTGTGGGGTTTTTTTTTTCTTTCAAGATTTATCCTCTTTTCAGTTTAATTCTATCCTAGTTGTGACTTCCACATTTTTAATCTAGTAATCTCTAACTGCAAATGCAAAATGCCTAATAAATCCTATCAGATTATAACCCTCCTCTCATTTTCCTATTTTTTTTCTGTAATTTGAAGTCAGATCATGACAGTTTAAAGATGACAAAAAAAAAAAAAAATAGGAACATTTAGACTCTAAACCTTATTTCCAGGGCCATAAGCTTGACAATTAATCAGAAGCAGTCTTTTCAGAGGTTGAAATGTCATATAAAGTTGAAGAATATAGACTATTATAATATTTAAATGATTGTATGTACACACAACATACATGCACATCACACATACACACACACTCCATTTTACCATATATCCAATCAGATAAGGAAGTAAATAAAGTAGATTACTTTTATTATGTTGTTTTATTATTTTATTATTAAGTACTATGTAAGGTTTATGGTTTTTTTAAATATTTTAATTATTTTTTTATTTATTTTTGGAGAGAGTGACACAGAGAGATAGACAGAGAGGGAGAAGGAGACAGAGATGGGCGCACCAGCAGTCTCTCAGCTGCTGTGAATGAAATCCAGATGCGTGCTCCCCCTTGTGGTCAAGTGCAGCATTGCGCCCTTGTGTCACTTTGCATCTGGCTAAACGTGGGACCTGGAGATGGGAACCGCTGGAGATTGGAACCAGCGTTCTTAGGCTTAGGAGGCAGGCACCTTAGCCACTAAGCCATCTCTCCAGCCCAGGTTTATGTTTTTTGGATAATGTCCTAGAACAAGTCAGGAGAAATAAAAGTAAAATTTAGGTGTCCCAACTTAGTGTTTGACTTGTACATGAAACAAACACTATGAGAAAATTAGGGGAAAGATTCCAGGAGCTGATATTGACTGTTGTAAGCAACAACCCATGGGTATAGAGAGTTAATTTCATAAAGACTGTACAGCCCAAAGGATGGTGAATGATGAGAAAAAAGATGAGATGAGAATATATGAGATTCAACGTTGTTATCTTTCTCCCAATAGAGACGCATGTCCTTAAACATTTCATAATTCTCTTAGGTTTTTATTCATATACAGCAACTTTTTGTGTCTTTCATATTTGAAAATATCTTCGTATATGTCACACTACCACTTTCGATTATCATAAGCTAGATATGTTAATGTCAAACAATCAATCTATTGAGAAGAATGAGCTTCTGATCCAACATTCTGATATTCCTTTTTTCTTCTCCTTGCCTTTAACCTGAACTGTCTGGATGGCAACAACATTATTTTTCCAGTTTTTGATGAGGTTTGTGTATGTGTTACTTTTATATTCCCAATAGTTCTTATTTTCTCTCTCTCTCTCTCAATACTTATACCAGAAAAGCATTTTGGTATTGTTTAATAGACACATCTTCTCTTTTCTTTCTCTGGGTCTATTAATAATCTCTTCCAAGTCTTATTTATGTATGCCATCTGATTCCAACTGTATACAGTATTCGTGGTGATTTTGGTATCTGATTTCAATCTAGAGATCTTTCTCAGTGAATAACAGCTATTGTTAGACTGGTCAGCCTGTATCCTATAAATACAATAAATCCCCTTTATAATAGGTATTTATTCTATTGGTTTTGTTCTTTAGAGAACCCTGACTACTACACAAGGCATAATAGTTATAAACATTTACAGAGTGCTTACATAGAAATCAATGTTCTAAATGTAAGTTGTTTTGAATAAATACATTCTGTATAATAAAAAGTATGTTAAATGTTACCCTTTTCTGTGACCATGCTTCTGAGATGGGAACAGAATCAACCTCACCACATCTCTGAAAGCTAAACTCCTTTAGAATAAAGAAGCAATACCAGGACACCCTAAGTTTATCCCCAGCCTAATATGCAGAAAAGCCTTCTTTCCTACAAAAAATGGAATCATTACCTTGAAGTATGAATATTCATATATACCAAATTTAAACCAAATACAGAAAGCAAAATGATGAGCAAAACAGAAACCAGACAGCAGGAAGACTGGCTTCATTTTCTACCCAGATAGATATTCAAACATTGTTTCAATTTAAATACACCTCATTATAATTCTAGTCTATAGACCCTGGATAAGCTTTGCCACATCCACGTGTTCTATTTTTTCACTTGGAGTGCAGTGGTGAATGGACTAGCCTGAGCAACATGGGCAGAAGGTCCTTGATCCACAAGTTCAGGGGACACACATACTTTCCTTTATATTCAGCTTTTAGCCTCATTTCAAAGATTCTAAAGGTTAACACATAGAGTTCTTTGAAAGATTAAAGTCAGAGGAAAAAATAACAGCGAAACCATTATTTGTACTTGAACATTTGATATGAACTTCACTCCACAAATATTCAAGTGGGTACTACTCTCTGTTCTTAACATGATGACCTGTGACCTCTGATAGGTCTATAATGGGACAACACACAGCAGCCAAGAACATGACAAATGGTAGGTAGTTAGGGAGCAATGACTTCAAGATTTTGTTTAGATTCCTCTATTCTATCAGAGAGGAGCTAATGTTTGATTCTCATGTGATAAATAAATGAGCCAATAAATGAAAAATGGGTTGAATACTTTATTGAAGGTCATGGTATTACTACAATGGCAGCCTGGCTTTGATATCTACCACTCAAAGTTAAATGTTGAAAAAGGCTAGGATTGCAACACTTAGTGTGTAGATAGATTTTCACTTAGCCTCCATTTTTTTTTGAAAGTCCCACCTTTAAACTACTTATTCATAGACCTTTTATGGCTTTCTCTTTTATACCATAAGGCTTTTGCATTTTATAGAAACAAAAGGCTGCCCTGCTGTTTAAAAAGAAGACTTGAAGCCACAGGGCTACATAGACACATTTTTTACCAAGTCTTTCATTTTCCCTTTATTATCCTGAAATTCCATACTTGGGTGTGCATAGCACAGTCCTTCCTAGTGTTCAGAATTTAGATTTTTAGATAGATAGAAATATTTCCACATTTCCCTTTGGGTTCTTTTCCCAAAATTTTGCTGTGATCTTCATTTCTCTTCTTGGGAATTTACTTACTTATTTATTTATTATTACTTTTTTAATTAATTTTTTTGGAGACAGACACAGAGAGAGAGAGAGAGAGAGAGAAGACAGAGAGAGATGGGTGTGCCAGCAGTCTCTCAGCTGCTGTGAATGAAATCCAGATGTGTGTGCCCCCTTGTGGTCAAGTGCGGCATTGCACCCTTGCGTCACTTTGCATCTGGCTAAACGTGGGACCTGGAGATTGGAACCGCTGGAGATTGGAACCAGTGTTCTTAGGCTTAGCAGGCAGGCACCTTAACCACTAAGCCATCTCTCCAGCCAGGGAATTTATTTTTTTAATCCAACATGCCAATAGGATATTAGTTGGGAGCAGCAACTTTATATCGAATTGTTTGTGTCCATCTGGAACTTAATTATGCTTTCTTCATTCAAAAGCATTATTCAAAAGCCTACAAAAGCATTAGAACTGATCTTACATAAGGAAGATTTATATGCACATGATCACATCTAGAATTTGAAAGACAGATATTTGTTCTGTAGTCACCTATATGTGAGGCAAAGGGATGGGCAACTTGGTCACACTCATTTGTCAATTCATTCTTTCATTCGATAAATTCATTCCTAAACAGAGGTATGCATAAGTCCAAATAAGCAAGGAGACCTTCCCAATGGTAATATCTAGCAATGTATTGGTTGTGTAAGTGGAGATGGGAACCTGTAATGCAAAAGCAATAAGGAACCACAAGGACAACTCCAAATAATTGCTTCTTAGCTTGAAGAGCACCATCCATAAAATGGAGGATGAATGCACTCAGCGTGCTTCTGCGTAAAGATAAACGAAGAGTCAGCTGACGTTCCTCAAGAAAGCTAGCTCTTCATTGGAGCATGAATGTCTACATATCTTTTATGAGTTAAACTATTGCTCTCATTGTGCCCAAAACTTAAAATCGATCCTACATCTGAAGGTTTCTAAAGTCGCTTTACTTTCTGGAGAATATCTCTTAGGGAAGAGTTTATTTAGGGAAAAACGTATCATTTTCTTGAGTCATAAAAGATTTATTGTGTGAGGGAGTTGCTATACCAGCAACTAGAAAGATTGTAACAGAATTCACCTGCCATAAAATTGTACCTGCTTTCAAATATAATGAAAAATTCATAGCTCAGTTTTTAAAACAGTTGGTATCATTTTCAAGTAGCCTGAAAAGTCATATTTCTATATTATGCTCAGTTTAAATGTGGAAAATGAAAAAGATTTTCTTTTTCTGTGAAATCAGATGATAATTCCATTTCTACCTAAGTACTCCTTCACCACTCAAAGACTTCTATGTCTTTCCTCTTACAAACTTCATGCTGTGAGACATGCTCAAATGCACTCTCCCTCTTTTTTTTTTTTTTTTTTTTTTGTGTGTGTGTGTACATGTGTGTGTGTGTGCTGGGGAATGTTAAAGGGATATATTATTTGTAGAATTTAAAAGGAGTCCTTTGTGGCTTATGCCTAATAAGCCTGGCATTTGGGAAGCCAAAATAACAGGATTTCTATCAGGTGGAAGCCAGCCTGGGTGATATATTAAGTTCTAGGCAATACTGGGCTACAGAGTGAGACTCTATCTCAAAACTTCAAAGAAAATTGTTTAAAAGAATAAAATAATAAAGAACCAGGATATAATTACCAAAAATTGTATCTCTGTCCCTGTCTCCCTATTCCTCTTGGGTTTTGAAGTAGAAGCTCATTAGATTGATCAATTTTCACAATACTACCAGCAATTTTGAAAATAGTATGGTCATTTTTTTTTTAAGGAAAGCACAATTAACTAGTTCTATAATCCTGTCATTCACATTTTGGCCCATTTTCTTGCATAACTATAGAAATGAAAATGAAATTACCTTATTCTTGTGGTCTAAAACTTTGTCTTTCCCTCCTGAAAATGTTACTAATATGGCGAATGTTATTTCCCATTAGAATGTGGTAAAAGTAGTCTATTTTTCCCCACAGCATAGATATTTAAAACCACACAATGGACACTTGGGGAAAGCCTATTATTTTCTCCAAGCTGAGCTAGAAAGTTGCTAGGCCAAGCAGGAAATAAGAAAATAGGAGTAGTGGACATTTGTGATTTTGTTCAAAAATACTTAATCACTTTAAAATTTTAGCTAATTCTGAGACCTTTTGTGACTCAAGTAATATGCTTTTCATAAGACCTTTGGGTACTCACATGAACTTGGGCATTTGCTCGTTCATAGCATAGATTCAATAAAGCTTATTAAAACGTCCAATTAAATTAATGAAAATGTTATTCTCCGATTTCTTTTCATAAAAGTCATCCTTGAAGAGCAAGGTATCTTGTTTTATCTTACCTGGAAATTGGTAATTGCCTTTTCCCGTTCTCACTAAAGGGACAATCACGGCAAATACCTTAACACTTGTGGAGACTCCGAGTTAATCTATGAACCAGTGACCTTGCATTTGGCTTCATTAGTTTTGTTAAATTCATGTCTGATAATTCTCAGAGACTTACGATATTAAGCTCAGTGTCTGTGACTTCTGCATGTAAGAAGGATTCTAAAATCAGTGCTTGGTAAATTCTGAAACCAGCAATCAAACAGCTAAGCAAAACTGTTTGTGTTTGTGTGTGTGTGTGTGTGTGTGTGTGTGTATTTAGAATATATGTGATAAGGTTTAATATATGTGGTTATGTACATATGTGCAGATGTGGCTATCCTATGAAAAGAGGCCAGAGAAGTGCTCTGGACTGTCGTCTCTATTGCATGCACATTCTTTCTTCAAGATGGGCTCTCTTCCTCAGCCTAAAAATATTACTTTTTTCCCTGGTCAGCGAGTCTGTTACCCTGGACTAGATTCACAGATATGTTCAGCCACACCTAGATTTTTACATAGGTGCTGGGGAATCAAGCTCAAGCAATCTCAGGCCCTCCCAGGCTCTCATGCTTCAGCAGTAATGTCTCTTAATTACTGGTTCATATCCCCAGAGTCGAAGCAAGATTTCTGAAAGAAATGTAGGAGCCTAAGCTGAATTGGAGCTTTATCTAAGAAAAGTGGTTCACTAAATATAAAAATAAGAGGATTTGCTGGGAGCTTTTTCCCAAACTGGTGAGCCAGCAACACAAAAACTTTGACATCCCTCCTAGAACACTGTATGAAACAATAAGGGAAGGAAGATTGAATGTGCCTTCAGAAAAGCAATAATGTAAGGCCAAGACACCCAGGCATGAGAACCAGACTGCCTAGGTTCAAATCCTTTCCCTGGTTCTTAATGAACTATATGTCACGCAATTTACTTTCCTGTTCTCAAATGAAATACAAGGATATATACAAGGATATGGTGTTAACTCTGAAAATTTTTGTGAAGACTAAAGGAGATTAATGGATGTAAAGAATTGAGACATGCCTGACACATAGAAATTGGGTGAAAAAAAAAAACACCTCTACTTTTAGGATGGGATGGGAAAGGTGATAACCATAGAAAAGCATGTGGATGGGCAATACTGTTAAACTTGTCTTTGGAAAATAAAACCTGTCAAATGAACATGGTTTTGACAAGCTTGCCCTTTTGCTTTCCTTTGTAGAATTAATGTGTGCACCAGCTTAAGATCTGCTATTCCAAAAGTCACCTGGGGGGCTTCAAGTAATATTTCTTGTTACTCAGGTTTTCCAGGAAAATGTCAATCTATCTTATGGCTTTCAAAATTCTGGTATATAAACACCAAGAATACTACAGGCTTAGGTAATTGCTACTGAAACTATCATAACTTTGCAGATATTTTCAGAAAATACTCTCTTCTATGGGAAGGTTCAAAAAACACAATACTGAGAAAATTGATGTTATGGTAAATTGTTTTGACTTCAAGGCAAGACTGAAACGTAATGGACTAAACATGTATCCACACAATATCAAATACATTGAGAGTCAAAAGCGAGCATCCATGTTGGTTTAATAAGCCTGATTGTTTTGTATCTCAAAGACTAATAGATTTTGGTATGGAAGACAACAGCTGCCATATTCTTAGAAATTTGAATAAGAAGGAGAAGGAAAAAGAAAAAAAAAACTGATTCTATTATGTTTCAGAAACATGTTTAAATAATAGAAATATCAGGTATAGGTATAAACTCAGTACACTAAAAGATTAGCACAGATATTTTACTCTCTTTTCCATAGAAACATAAGAAATGTGTTATTCTCGGGTAATACATTAGACTATGGTCTTATAAGTTCAGTTACATAGGACTGATTCAAAATATTAATGGGGCTAGCTTAGAAGGCTAGAGTGAACATACTGTTGGTGGAAAATTGTTTTCGTATGTACAAGACAAAAAAATGATTTGAGTCAAAAGAGAGAGCAAAACAATGCCACACAAAACAAATCATTTCAAAAAAATGTACAAAATAAGAATGTACTGTACCCTATACAACCTAAATACAGTACAAAATTTAATTCACATTTAAAATTTTAGCAATAAGGAATATAATAATTTTAGTATTTCACACATGGGAGATAGGAGTCTTTCATCCATTTTGCTTGGTAAATGGTCCTGTACTCCCTGTACTTAAATTTTGCATATATTAATTCACTGGATTTTCCTTATAACACTAAGAGGAGCTATCATTACTAGCCACTGTTTACAGATGGGGAAACAGAGAATCATATAACTTCCCCTAAGTTCATATCTCATAGTAGGTATAGTATACAAACCAATTTAAAAACCCAGACATAACAAGTAGGTATTCCTATCTTATGGGCATAAAATTAAGAAAGAATATGTATAGCTGTAGGAAATCTCCAGAGAGAATGCTATGAATTATTACTTTTAATTTTTTGATTTGCAGAAATTTATTAAAATTGCTAGGTTTAATGTTCTATTCCATGATCATCCATCTAGCTACCTTTTGTATCAAAACCTACAGAAACAGTGCTGGGAAGATTGGCCAGTGGTTACAAGTGCTTGCTCTGCAAGCATGCTGACTGGAGTTGCTAGCGTCTACATAGCTGGGCATAAAGTGGCACATACATCTTTCATCCCAATGTGACTCCAACAATGGGAAGAGTCAGGAGAATCCCAAAGCTCATAGGCTAGCTCATCTGGCCTTCCTATGGACAAGCAACAAGGGAGATCTTATCTCAAATGAGGTGGAGAAAGAGGACCAACACCCCAAGGTTGTCTTCTGACCACCACACATGCATGACAGCATGCATGTGCCCATACTCACACATACAAATGCATACAAATAATTAAAATGTAAAATTTGAAAAAAAAATGCTAACTCTGATTAAGTATTTATAATTATACATATATCCATATCATATAAACATATAAATATACGTGTTTTTTGAATCATTTATCTCCATACAATATGAACTTTTATTATCAGTTAACCTATACAAACCACTTTTTCATTTTCTGGATTCATGGTAGAAATTAGCGTAACTCATCTCATTAAAGTGTTGTGTCTCAAGTCTAGCAAACCAGCACAGGACTCTTCACTGTCATGAATGGCTGATCCACAATAGGTTCTAGGCTCCTGAGAATAGATAGACTCACTTATCTTCAAGGTTGTAGAAAGCAGAAAGAGATCTGTAGGTGTTTTATCAATAAATCAAAACCACACTCTCCTGGACTGTCAGTCCACTCCTTTTCTTGGCTATTATATTCCACCTAAACGATAAATCAATAGGCCAATCCTAAAATGTTTCAACAGCTACATTGAGTGGTGATTTTGTTGGTGCTAAACCTTGTGTTTCTGCATGCTTTCCAGACACAGAGAGCAGAGCTCTCACTTTGATGTGTGAAGTTAAGAGAGGGCACTCTATGACACATCAGAGTCTGTAAACGAAGCTCACTTTGTTCCTTGAAATTCATTCTTCAGTTCATGTTGTGCAGTCATCGGGAAGTAATCTGTGGGTATTAACCACAACACATAGATCTTTTTTTAAAAAATTATCAAATTTATTTTTATTTATTTATTTATTTATTTATTTATTTATTTATTTATTTATTTATTTATTTTTTGGAGAGAGACAAAGAGAGAGGGAGAGGAAGACAGGTAGAGATGGATGTGCCAGCAGTCTCTCAGCTGCTGCAAACGAAATCCACATGCGTGCGCCCCCTTGTGGTCAAGTGCGGCATTGCGCCCTTGCGTCACTTTGCATCTAGCTAAACGTGGGACCTGGAGATTGGAACCACTGGAGATTGGAACCAGCATTCTTAGGCTTAGGAGGCAGGCACCTTACCACTAAGCTATCTCTCCAGCCCCTACTTTTTTGGTTTTTAATTTAGGGTCTCACTTTTCCCAAGGCTGACCTGGAATTTATTATGTAGTCTCAGAGTAACCTCCTCTTCTTCTCCTACTTCTGCCTCCTGAGTGCTGGAATTAAAGGTGTGAGTCACCACGCCCAGCTTCACATAGATCGTTTTTATTCAGGAAGGCTGTTTACATTGTGTCTTTTACCTCCCACTTCCACTAAGGTCATCTCTGGATCTCACTGTGAGCTACAAATCTCCAGGCAATGAGAAGACTGCATTATTCCTCCAAGATTACTCTACCTGGAAAATCTAAGAAAATGCCATCCATTGTTATACTTGAAAGAGGTTTAAAATATAAAATAGTTCTAAAAGTGTCTCTTCACTCTCGCTTCCTGTCTAAATGTCCCATTTCTTTCTGGTTGTAGACTTAAATGCTCAAACCACCAGGGGTATTACTACTATGATTCCACAAAGGAACATCACAGCATGAACATCTTTATCAGCATCTTAGCTGACAGTTTATTCATACGACTACAACTCAGAGCCTTCCATCACGCTCCTCAGCTTCACGGTAAACCTTCAGCTTTCTCTTAGCATCCCAAGTTCTCATCTATATTTCCTTTTCTTTTCTTTTAAAGTTTATTTACTTATTTGAGAGAGAGATAGACAGATAGACACAGAAAGACAGAGAGAGATTGAGAGAGAGAGAGAGAGAGAGAGAGAGAATGGGTGTGCCAGGGCCTCTAGCCTCTGCAAACAAACTCCAGATGCATGTATCACCTTGTGCATCCGGCTTACCTGGGTACTGAAGAATTGAACCTGGGTCCTTAGGCATCATAAACAAGCTCTTAACTGCTAAGCCATCTCTCCAGTGTTCTCATCTAATATTTTTGATTATTAGTACAGGATAATCCATTCTTTCTTTTTACCGTACTTACTTGTATTTTGTTGCTGTTTTTGCTTTCTGTAACTTATAAACTTTCAATAACTTAAAAAAAAAAAGAAAAAACCCTTTTGGATTGGGAAAAGACAGCCCTTCCCAGGGACAACGTAGGAACAGAAAAGAGCCCAACATTTGATAAGCAAGCTAAAACTCCAGGGTCATATCTCCTTTATCCCAGGAAGCAATATTTCTCTCAGTAATAATCCAAGCGCCAAGTGTTAGCATATGAAGGACTTCCTCTCTGGTGCAGAGCCTGGGAAAATCATTCAAACTACATATTTTATTGCCTTTCTGATAGAAGCTACAATAAAGTCTCATTCTGTCCTTCGGCCTCTTCACTGCCACTAGTGTTTTCCACGTGACCCTGAGTGGCATCTCATTCTTCACATTTCTAGGACCCGTGAACACGATAAACTGCATCCTAAGTCTTTTTGTTTCCTATTTTGTGACCCTATCTGACTCGCTATCATATGAAAGAACACTAAGCAATGTTTTACTCTACTCCGAGTTCTCCTAAATGACAACAAATGTTACTTAAAAATAGCAAAACTTTTGCATAAAGTGAACTAAACAATGGAGGGGAGGTTGCAATGGTGATACGAGATGATGAGTATGATAAGGAAAGCATTTTTCAGTGAAGGAGTTCCATCTCAGTCTGGATAGCATCTGTAGCAGACAGCTTCAGGTTCGCTGAGATGAACTTCCAGACCAGGCACAGTTATGGAGGAAGGGATGTTATTTATTGAAGCTTACAGATCCAGGGAAAGTTCCATAATGGCAGAAGAAGCGGCCTGCTCTTCACAAGGCCAAGCAAGAGAGAAAAACCAACCAGCCACATAGCACACAGAGCAAAACTGCAGCCCAAAGCCACATTACACTTCAGGAACTCCCTGCTAGGCACACTTTGCATATCTTTACAATGGAATCTCAAATCCACCACCACACCTTAAGACGGGCCTCCAGTGACATTGCCTCTAGCGAGGTGATTGCAGATGCAAACTATAAACTAATAAAACACTGAATATATTGGGGGCCATATATTCAAACTACCACAGCATCCAAAGAAGGCTTCTAAGGAAAGCTGTCATGTGAAGTTCACAGGCTGGGAGATAGAGGTGACACCACATGCAAAGTGTGTTTGTGGAAATATGTGAGACCAGTATGAGGTATGGTTTAGTGAGGCAATAAATGGACCTCAGTGCATAAAAACCCAAGAGGTCATTCAAATCTTTTATTCTCCCCCATGGTACTGGCATGAGTTGTTACATTATGTCCTTTAGTCATTTTTTTTTTCCTGTGTAGTAGCATGTGTAGTAGATGAAATTCACTAGAAAAATTAAAAAAAAAGTCATTTGGGAATGTCCTAAACTACCATCTTTAACACATGTAAACACATTCCATAGCTCTCAAACAAAACAAAATTAGTGCGGTGAATGTTACTTGAGCCAAGCAGTACTAAGGAAGTTCTCCAGGAATTTCTTTCTTTATTACGTAAAGTACACAAGTCCTTCACAACTTTCCAGGCTTGTTTTATCAATAAGCTGTGAGTGCTATTTCTTAACTGGATGAGATGTAGTGCGACTTTGAAATCAAGGCAGAGAATCATTAGGATAACAATGTGATTTTACTGTAGGGAGAACATGGCATGTTGGAAATTATTGCCAGCTACAAAATTGTTGCAATTGTCCACCTGCAGTTTTAGGATTAGCAGTGAGTCTAGAGACAGAGAAATGCCCATTATATTTGTGGAGCAAATCAGTATTCAGAATGGAGGAGAACACAGAAATCATCTGAGTTAAAAATGCAAACTACAATTTTGATCATGGCATTCTTTTTTTTTTTAATTTAAATTTTTTATTTGAAAGAGACAGAGAGCAAGTAACAGATAGGGAGAGAGAGAGAGAGAGGGAGAATATCTGCATGCCAGGGCCTCCAGCCACTGCAAACAAACTCCAGACACATGTGCCACTTTGTGCATCTGGCTTACATGGGTCCTGAGGAATGGAACCTGGGTCCTTTGGATTTGCAGGCAAGTGTCTTAACCACTAAGCCATCTCCAGCCCAGATTATGACATTCTTAGCAGGGAAACTGAGTCAGTATGAGGAGCAGGTTGAGAGGTAGATGAGATTATGAAGAAAGACAATGGATGTGTCACTTAGAAGTGAATATTCCTGCAACTCACACACTTCCTTCTAATTGAAACAGAAACAAGAATGTGTTGCTTTTATTTTCATAAGGTGTTGGCACATGTTTCAGAACTGGTCCTGCTGCTTGGGGATGCCTTCAGAAATGCAGACATTTTTCATCTTTGGAATCAAATATCCTTATTTTGTTTGCCTTTGGCCTCAAGATCAAAATACAGCAACTATAGCTCCAGGTAACATGTCTGTTCAAAGCAGGACAAAGATAAAACAAACAAACAAAAAAAAAGGATTAGAAATGTGTATTTGAAAAAGTAGCCTAACATATGCCTGAAAAAAAATAATTTTAGGGACAGTGTGATTATGTTATAAATTTAATGTTCATATGAACAAAAAATTTCTCTAACTAGAATTCTATGCTAGAGAAAGATACTGGTGTATAGAGCTGAGCTATAGCAATAGATGATGCCAATTAGTGCAAGTATGCAGACAGGAGAAATGAGAGAACATAGAAAGTTAATATACTTGCCTAAGAAGGGACTGTGATGGTTAAGTTTGTGTCAACTTGGTTTGTTTAGGAATCCACAGACATTCCTCATAAGTGTGTCTCTGAGGCTGCCTCTAGGAAGGATTAGCTAAAGGAAGAATCCTCCCCCAGGGGTAAGCCCTTCTCCCAGAGTGGGCGGCCCAGAGTGGGTGGCCCCTCTTGGAGGAAGGGGCTGATTGATAAAAAGGAGCTCTGGGAAGAAAGGCTCTCTCTCTCCCACCTGGCTGTCGGTGCTGCTTGCTGCTTGCCACTGGGTGCTTGCTGCTTGGTGCTTTCCGCTTGGTACTTGCTGCTTGGTGTTGCTGCTCTCCAGCGTGGACTGAAGACCAGGGTGGACTGAAGAGCAGTGTCTCTCCAGGAAGCCTCCAGGCCTTCAGTGCAGGATTGGGACTGCTGAGGCCTCCAGCCTGGTGGACTGAGCAGCTACCGGGTTGCTTGACTCTCAGACCTGCAACCTGCTATTGCTGGACTTTTAATACAATTCATTCTATCTGTTCTGTTTCTCTAGAGAACCCTGGCTAATACAGGGACTGAGGTGGATTGAAGATGGAGCACAAACAGTGAAAGTATGTGAATGTAAACAAGAAAGCCTTGTTATCAAGGCTGTGAAGAGAAAGTTCCTGAGCATAAAATTGTCAAGATTATCTTACTTATGAAGTAGCAAAGGAGAAGGTTGAAAAAGAATTAAACAACAGTCTTTCTTGGCTTTAATAGAAACAATTTTCATTGTGTGTGTTTGTAAACAGTTTCTAGCATACTGTATATTAAGGCATGAATTGGCCATGTTATATAAAAACCATTACAGACAAAGCTACCAAAAATTGGCAGTAATGGGATAGGTAGAAAAATTCTAAATCAACGTGTGTTTTTTTTAAATTTTTGAATAAAATTTTTAATTAGGACTTGAGATATTTGAGAACAATTATAGAGGGGGAATAAAGAAAAGTAAAGAAAATATGCTTTTACTCACACTAAAACCCACCTCTGTTAAAATCTCTTTGATAGTCATGATCTCCTTTCTACGCTCATACCCTACATACCTCCCACACACATATATACATGTGTGTGTGTGAGAGAGAGAGAGAGAGAAAGAGAGAGAGAGAGAGAGAGAGAGAGATTTTGTGTGTTTAAATCTGGGTTTCACATACAAGGGAAAAAATGTGATATTTATCTGTGTATTGAAACCAGAAAAGAAAATAGGTTAACCAACTATCATAAGATATTAGCATCTGGAACTGGGAAACAAGTCAGAACCATATCCAAAAAACATGAGCCCACTCTTTAATATCAAGCCTACATGAGGGCCTATACTTATGAAATTCTCTCTAAATTAATAATGGTTATCCCATTTATCTGGTGCTGACCTCTCTGTTGAAGAATTTGCTTCTCTTTTTCAGATGGGCGTAGAACCTGAGTTGAGAATCAGCCCATTGCACCTCACCAAGACCCCAGCTAAAACCATAGAGTAACGGGGGAAATGAGCAAAAGTGTTGCTTTCTTGGTGAACTTGGTACCAACACAAGGCTGAAGGAGATAGACACAGAGAACACTCAACTTTTACCAAACCAGAGGCTCCCCAGACATCATCACTGAAGTAGACCTAAAATGATCCCAACATGGCTCAAGGAAATTCATGAAAGAAAGAGCGGAAAGAGTGTTAGAGCCACATGTTGGGACATTATGCACAGAGACCTTGCCTCTTCCCCATAACTGATGGCTACCCCCACAATGCATGACCCACATTCCCCAATAAGGAGATTCCCTTTGGAGGGTGGAGGACAGGGAGGAGGATAATGATGGTACCAGCATGACTATATGCCCACTATCTACATAACTAATAAAAAAAGAAATTAGCATTTATAAAAGCAAGAAGATGGTTCAGTGGATAAAGTGCTTGCTGTGCAAACATGAGGATCTAAGTTCGGATCCCCAGAACCTACTTAGATCCTGGATGCGGTGTGGTATACCTGCAGAACAGACAACAATTGGAGAATTCTTGGGGCTTGCTGGCTAGCTTGTCTAGTCAGTCCATCAGTGAGTTCTGTATTGTTCTGTATAAAAGATGCTTTCTTAAGAAAACTAAGTTAAGAATGATAGAAGAAACCACTGGTTGTTTACCTCTGCCCTCCACACACTTGCATACATGTACATGAGCACCTACACCTACCTATATGTGCACCCACACATGAGCACACACACACACACACACACACACATACAAACCTATTTACAAACACACCACACACATATACCCACCCACAAAAAATAAAGTAGTAAGCTTTTGGGTCCAAAACACAGATGGGAGATGGACTTCACACCAAAGTTAATTTTCTTTTTGTAATTTTTATATTTTGTAAGTATATCATTTATTTTTTTTTTTTTCTCCAGTGATCACATATAAAAGTTGATGCTTACTTCGGGCTTGGAACCAAGCAGAGGAAATGCGTGTAAAAATATAGGGTGGATATCAACTGAGCTCCTTTTAGAAATGGCACAAGAAAGTTTAGAATCATTAGTTGTGGTCTTCATATCACTCAGAGTGATGACGGGTTTAGACTAACTGCAGACAGAAGCAGTAACACATTAATACCATCCTGATCCTTCTGAAGAGAGACCACATCTGGAGCTGCAGAGCAGCTATTAAAGGAATGCTTTATTTAGATGTAAAGAAATTGCCACCTGCTTCTTAAACAGAAAAGCTGAAGGTCCTGAATTCCTAACCTTTTCAGCAGAGTTTCTTTCAGCCCTTAGGTTAAGAGCTGAAGTCCAATTCTCTGAGAAAAATGCCAAAAATTCTTCCTTATTTCTTGATTTTCTGCTAAAAATAATCCAAATAATACTATAATGGCTCTTATTTAATGGTTTATAGCTCCATGGGAGTCAGAGAGATACCATCTAATGGCTAAATTTCCTAACTCGGACTTACTAAATTCTAACAGCAAATTTACACGAAATAACTGCTAAATTTCCTAACTCGGGCTTACTAAATTCTAACAAACTTACACAAAATAACTGCTCAATTTCCTAACTTGGGCTTACTAAATTCTAACAGCAAACTTACACAAAAGGTTCCAGGCCATAAAAATTGTTATCACACTTGTAGTGCAAACTACAGTCCAACCATTTCAAGATGACTCAATACCTTCCATTATACTTTACTCTTTGGACTCCAATTACCTTTTTATAGCTGTATGGAATAAGATAAGTGTCCATTTACTTGAGAGTTATGATACTTTTACATTACTCACATAATGTTATCCCTCGAGAGTGCCAGAGGATTGCTGGCTGAAAATAGCTTTCTTTCAGAAAAAGAGGGGTTATATTTTATTCCAGTGTTTCCTTCTACACAGATGTCCATTAAATTCAGCAGGAAGATCCAAGCTTTGTTTTAGTCAGTTCCTCTATGAGAGCTACAGAACACCAGGTCCTCTGTTGGTGGAGTGAGACCAGTCATTTATGCAATGTGCAACTATGACCCAACTGCTCTGCCAGAGAAATTATCATTATAGTTCTAGACTGAGCTTTCCCTAATACCTACTTCAATTCTGTGTTTCTGTATTTTGCAACAAAAGAAGCTCCATTTCTCTTACTAAATTAAGCCAATTCATCAAGACATTTTAGATTTTCTACATGACTCGTGGAAATATGACGTGGTGACATGAAGAGTGGATCAGATTCCTGTGTTCAAATTAGAAAATACAACACTAACAAAAGTCTCATATACTAGAAGGATTTCTTGAGAAAACAAAAACTCTAGTAAAAACCTCCATGCAATATTTCTGCTTGCAAATAAGCAACATAAACATATATAAAAATAAGTGAGATCATGGGCTGGAGAGATGGCTTAGCTGTTAAGGGGCCTGCCTCCTAAGCCTAAGAACGCTGGTTCCAATCTCCCGGTCCCACGTTTAGCCAGATGCAAAGTGACGCAAGGGCGCAATGCCGCACTTGACCACAAGGGGGCGCACACATCTGGATTTCGTTCACAGCAGCTGAGAGGCTGCTAGCACGCCCATCTCTATGTATCTTCCTCTCCCTCTCTCTCTGTCTCTGTGTCTCTGCCCCACCAAAAAAAAAAAAAAACTAAGTGAGATCAACCTATGTGCTTTATTTCAGACTACTCTAAGAAAAGCAGTAGTTTTACCTTAAATTATACAATTAAGTTCTTTCACAATTACAAGTGGGCCTTTTGGGAAATAAGGACTAATGGAATTAAAATAATTGCAAGTACTTCAGGAAAGCACTATTAAAGGAAAATGTTCACAGGTTTCTCAGGACCCATGAGGCATTGAAGGAAGCCCAAATCGTTGCATATGCCTATCATTGATGGTTCTCTCACATCAGAAATCCATTCCCAAATCCATAAAACTATGATTCCTAGCACTGCCCCACCCTCTCCATGGCATTAGAGGTAGCTTCCAACAAGCAAAATCATTTGTAGAAAAGATGAGGACAAAAGACAATAACGTGTACTTTCGGAGTTATCCTGGAAAACTCAGCCTCATCGCATTGCTGGGTTTGCTGATTTGCCAGCCTCAGTTGCAGAAGTGCTGGCTTCCTGACTTCACGGCCTCTTTAAAATAGGAGAAGCAACAAGATTTATAGCAAGACAATCTGGGGTGGGTGAAACAATCATTGTTCTTATTTCAGGAATTCTGTGAGAGTTCTATCACCTTCTAATAAGCCCATTTCCATTTTAATTCTCTAAACTGGAGTCACTTTTCTGCAACCAAACCCTGACTTCTCTTTGTTTAGAAAAGGTTAATGTGTATCTAGGATTTCTACATGTGAAAATGCATAGTAACTTTACAAGTAATTGTTTGATACAAATGGCTCCATATACATAGTTCCTTTAATATTTCAGAACCTACACATTTTACAAGCAGTTTTGTTGTCAATCTTATATACATGAGGTCATTTGATTTTCTAACAAAAAGAAGATATTTCTTCATCATAAAACAGTGGATCAGCGGCTGAGCAGAGGGACGTAAATCTCTGAAATCCTAGTAGCAGGAAGGTGGAAACAAAGACATCTTGAATCTTTTTGTTTTTATTATTTGTTTATTTATTTGTGAGAAACAGATGAGAGAGAGAGAGAGAGAGAGAGAGAATGGGCACACCAGGGCCTCTAGCCACTGCAAACGAACTCCAGATGCATGCGAGCCTTGAACTGGGTTCTTAGGCTTCACAGGCAAGAGCTTAACTACTAAGCCATCTCTCCAGCCTGACATCTTGAATTTAAGGCTAACTTGGGCTACACAGTGCATTCCAGGACATCCTAAATTGCATTTTTTCATGTATTCCAAAAATATATCAGGTTAACATGGAGTAAATATATACAAAGGAAATACATACACATACTGAGTAAACATTTCTGGATTTTCTGTTTTATGAAAATAAGATGGATGTTTTTTTCTTCCTGACTTATTTCCTGGGTTTTCAATCCTTCAGTATTAAGTATGGAATTTGATAATTTCTTGATTTATTCTGTAGTCTGTCATACTATACTGTAGTAAAGGCCATAGAACTTGGGTTGATTTTGAAGTGTCACTTCTGGTAAAATGCTGCAGTTCAAACCTGAACACAATAAACATTTGAAGAATTATTTTCTATCAATCATGTGCATTTATATGCAACAGCTTATTAAGTGCTTATAATAGCCCATCGCTCTGTGTACTATAAGCCAAATGAAAATGGCATCAGCTGAGCGAGGTGGTGCATACCTTCAATCCCAGCACTCGGGAGGCAGAGGTAGGAGGTTCACCATGAGTTCGAGGCCACCCTGCTACTACATAGTGAATTCCAGGTCAGCCTGAGCTAGAGTGATATCTTACCTAGAAAAGAAGAAGAAAAAAAAAAAAAGAAAATGGCAATATATATTTTGCTTTTACAGTTCTTTCTTGCCTTTTATTTCTCTTTCTGCCCGTATATATGGAGAGCTTGGATGTGTGTATGCATGCTCATGTGCATGTGGGCATGTAAGTATCTATATGTGGATACACATGCTTGTGGTATGTGAGCATACATGCAGAAGCCAAAGTATGACATCAAGTGTCTTTTTTTATTATACTCCATCATACATATTGGTGCAGGTTTCCACAACTGAACTCGTAGTTCACTAATTTTGCCAGACGAGCTCACCATCTTGCATCTTATATTGGTAAAATGATTCACTTCTCTGGTTTTTAAAATAATTACAATTTGATAATTGCTTAGAACTATACCCTTTATTTCTGTTGTTTTGTATTACATCCAGTGCTATAAAACCTCTCTTCAGAGAGCCAATCTAAGGCAAATTGTTGTTTGTGCAGCACTTCCATCATTGGTCGTTACAGTAAGTCATTCTTATCTTGACAAAGCTTCTTCCAGCCTGTGACATATCTGTGTGACTAAATGACACGGTAGTAGCATCAGTTTGACTGTGCTACCCCCTGATCCATCCTCATTCATTACCTCTTTAATTGGCTACTCAATCACATATTTGCACTAACAGTGTAATACATAATTCATACCCACTTCTGTGCTCAGGGCTGCCATGACCTCATGCCTGATACAGGTTCCATCTGTGCAGTTTCACCCACTATCCTCCAGTCCCACACCTCCTCAGCTATTAGTGGCTGACCTTGAGGCCTCTCACCTAGGCCAATTGCCACATGCACTACTTCTCAGTTATCCACAAAGTCAGGATTTGAAATGAATTTCCATCAGTGTCCTTCCCCTATACTCCACCATGGCATCATCATCATCATCAGTCTGTAAGTCTGAGACCCTCCTCTTGTTTCTGAAATGTGAATGTCCTGGGGAGAAAATTCTGCCTTTCCATTTTAGCCAGCCCTCTGAGGCCCTGTTTCTAGTCATTAAAATCCTCAGATTCATATATTTAATCTATTAAGCATAAGACACTGTGGGAGTCTTTAGAGAACATCTTGCATTGACTCATCTTCTCCCTAGGCAGCCAATGAACCAGGGCAAAGTTATATATTGCCAAGGCATTTATTGAGCCCAATTCTGCCCTTGGTTTGCAAGACATTATTTATAGTAAGAAATATTCCAGCTTTGTCATCTCTCCTTTCTTTGTCTGAGAACACTTGTTGCTTCTGCTGATTATTATTTTTTATTTATTTTTATTTTTGTGGTGGTGGTGGTGGTGTGTGTAATTGTTACACACTTTAAAAATCACTCTTACCCTGCCCTCCTCTTTGACTCTGTGTGTTCACAACTTGTTACTCACCAATTGAAACTGACTCAGCCCAGTTACGGCACTTAAGGAACACAGTTGTCACTAAAGGCTGGAAATCTAATTTGTTGTCCTCATTGCTCTCATCTCCAGACAGATGGCTTCTTATGTAAATAACCTTCTGTCTGTTTGTGTGATTGTGAATTTGTTTAATTTTCATTCCAAAAGAACTTTCAAAAGAGCCACATGCAGTTATTGCTATTGCTGGGAAAATATGTTGAGCATATACATTCCCCTTAAGTAAAATGTTTCACTTCACCCCCATAAAGCAGAATCCACTATAATTGTCATCTGGCAAATAAAGCTGCCAGGCCTTTCTGTGGGACAAGGAGTAATGACGGAAGGACACGGTTGGCTTCCTTACAGAGAATGCTTGTTTCATCATTGCCTACTCTTACTTCTATCAAATTTACCAACGGATATGTGGTATGATTTTCTTATAAAGTAGTTTTGACTTACTTTTAAAAATGACCCAAGTGAATGCAGAAGACTCAGTCTCTCAGAGAGACAAACCTAGAGGCTAGCATTTCTGCAGCAATTCTCTGCTCTGAGTCATGAGCACATTGGATAGCATTCCTGAGCCACAGCTTGCTCGTGTAAGAAAAGAGGTATTGTATTGTCCTTGTGCTTTTGCCGAGATTAAGTGAGCTAAATTAAACAAAGTATATACGAAAATTACTTCCACAGGTGCCTTAAATGCATGGTAGTTTCAGTTGTTAAAATCAGAGAGAAGGATAATGAAAAAGTCTTTTCTTTCTATAAAATGTCTATCTGGGGAAAGTACGCCCTTGAAGAAATACCGAGGAGAACTCATCCAGAATGGCATGTGCATTCCTTTCTGGACAATGTCAACAGGGTGGCGCCCCTCGATGCCTCTCTTTGAAGCAACAGGCTCATCAAATCCCAATGGTGGACTGCATAAGTGACTGCCTATTCCTAATCTATAGTAGAAAAAAGGAGCAGCGACTTAAAAAGTGAGTTCTAAACTTGTCGCCTCGTCCTAACAGATTGCGTATCATGGCCTTTCTTCCTAGAGCAGAGAGGAACAAAGCGCAGCATCTTAAACAACTCTTGCTTAAGTATGCCAAATCTCTTGACCGCGACCAATTATATGATTCTCCATCATGAAGCGACACCCTAGGTGAGCTTCATGTCCTTCTTACTGAAGGGTGACTGGTCCCCTTGAATCCCAGAGACAATCATTATTCCCTAAGCTGCATCTGTAAAACAGGTGATGTAGGTCCAGATCCTAATCCATCCACTAGTCTTATGTGCAATATTAGATAGTCACAAGGTCTCAGAGATTTAGTAACTTTAAATACAACATGAGAAGCCCAAGGTAAATTTGCATTTTTATGTCTCTCAGAGCACCAGCCCAAAGTGGACGGCTCATAAGCAATACCATTATTTGATTAGTTTGGGAAATGCTATGTAAATCAAGCACGTCTGGAAAAATTTCTATGAAAGCATCTACAGTTAGATAATGGAACAGTGAGGGTCCTTGCCATTCCCCGGGGTCGTTGGCCACCGACATCCCAGGCACAGGAGGAGTTGGGGGAGAGAAGAGGGGTCCTGGAGCAGGTGAGTGCGATGGGCAATGAACACCTGGGAGACCGTCTGATGGGCAGCACTCGTTTATTCAAAAGGGGAGTGGGTTTATAAACACTTGAGAAAGGTTGAGAAGATACATACAGACTATATGGCGATTGGGTACATAGTTTATGGGTTGCTATCTAATTGGTTGAAAGGCAGAAATGCTAGGGAAATAATGGCAGGGAAAGCTATGTGACTTCAAAGTGAACAAGTGGTGGGAAAAGCTACATGACTTCAGCCACATAAGGCTCTCTTGGGCAGCGAGCCACAAGGTCAGGAACTGTGGGGGGGAAGGGCAAAGCCTAACTATGGAATGGCCAGATGCTTTGGGATCAAGGGGGGAGGGTCCGCCAGTTCTGCCCACTCTGGGCAATGATAGGGCACACTACAACCTTGCCTGAGGGTAAGGAAGGCCAGTCACCATCACCAGGGTGGCTTCCGGACGATAAGACCAGCTGCAACCCCCAGAACCCAAGGTCCCCGGCTATGTCCAACAGTTCAGGCCAGCTTCCTCACAGTCTGAGCCTGTTGTTAGCAATGCCTTGTTCAAACTAGCATCTTTCTAACCTGTATGAACATTATTCTTTTGCCTCCTTAGTGCCACTGTCAACATCCCTTACATATAATGCTCCAAAACAATTGGTTTATAGACATGGGTCCACTCTAAAGTGCCATCTGAGATTCTCAATCTGCCCCTGCTTTATGAGATTCTGAACCCTGCTTTAGGTAATGGCCATGAAGAAGGACATGTCATTAGGGCAGGTGTGACAGAGCTGGAGCACTCCCCTCCACCTGCTTAGAGACTGTACACAGATAATGCCTCCCACGCCCTCTGAAGGACTGTTCTCTAGCTATGGGAACAGCCCTACACGTATAGAGCAGGCTAGAGGTGGCACTATGAATGCTGGACTCAGCTCATGATAGATGGCAGAAGGGGATTTGGTGGGTAAGGATCTGGCTTTGTCACACTTAGGTGAGCCAGCTCCAGGGTATGTTCTGTGCTGACAACCAGAAAGCTCCAATGAAACTAAGCTCTAAGTGTCCTCACTAGTAAATTTTTGGATGGAGAGTAAAGCCAAGCAATGTTCAAGGCCTATCCCTTCCACTATGGTGTTTCCTGGTATCATCTACTTAAAAAACCATTGCACAGCCGAGCGTGGTGGTGCACGCCTTTAATCCCAGCACTCGGGATCAGGAGGCAGAGGTAAGAGGATCACCGTGAGTTCAAGGCCACCCTGAGACTACAGAGTGAATTCCAGGTCAGTCTGAGCTAGAGCGAGACCCTATCTCAAAAAACCAAAACCTTTGCACCATAACCCTTGTCACAGTGTCTAGTACCAAGGAACCCCAACTTAACACAACTATTCCCCATGATGAGTGATATCATCAGATTGTACCCTTCTATAAACCAAAGTTCATACAATGTGTTTTCAATAGTCTGAGATTATAAAGTGAGTTCAAAAGTCAGGTCTGACAACAATTGGTACATTAAGTAGATGTTGGAAAATATGTCCTTGGGAGATTTTTTTAAACACCCTGTTAGGTTGATGGATCCTATGAGAGTACACAACAAAGGCTTCAGTGAGACTGCAGTGATACATACCTGATACCTCTGCTTCTTGAAAGCATTGTGTAGGGTTAGAGAGCTGGCTTAGCAGTTATGCCTATAAAACCCAAGGACCTAGTTTCTGTTTCCAAGTACCCATGTAAGTCAGATGCACATGGTGGCACATGCATCCAGAGTCTTTTTTTTTTTTTTTTGCAGTGGCTAGAGGCTCTGATGTGCCCATTCTCAAATACATAATAAATATTTTTTTTAAAATATATAAATATTGGAAAGAGGGCTAAGGAATACTTTAAAAGGAAAGCTTTAGATGTAAAGGATGTTTGGTCGAAGCAAAAGTAAAAGGGATTTGGAAGTAATGAAATAATGAGAATGATGAATGTGAACATGTGAGGTTTTAAAAATTAGATAAACTCGAGCTGGGCGTGGTGGCACACGCCTTTAATCCCAGCACTCGGGAGGCAGAGGTAGGAGGATCGCTGTGAGTTCAAGGCCACTCTGAGACTACATAGTAAATTCCAGGTCAGCCTGGGCCAGAGTGAGACCCTACCTCAAAAAAAAAAAAAAATTAGATAAACTCATTGAGGAAAACCTTTAGCATATTTATACTTCACTAAGATAAAACTACATGATGTTGATAGATTTTATACAGAAATAAATACTTGTAAGAGAAGAAAACGGGTATAAAAAGAAGAGAATGGGTATAAAAATTTCTAGGGAATGCAGTTGTGTTGCATAAAGTTCACAACGTTGAAGAGTTTCTGGTGGGGTGGAGGGCCTAGCCAAATCTTTTAAATTGGCCTAACCTTTCACAAGCCTATGTGGGAGCACAAGCATAGTGATGATCACAATCGGAAGAAGCTGATAACTTCACTAAGTAAGCCCATTTTATTGCTGAATGACCTTTCCTTTATTAAGCTCAAATCTGCCTGTTTCCTAAGACCATTGGCCCTCATTCAATCATAGAGTTAGAGATGCAATTAATCTTTTATTTGATAGTCTTCATAGTATACAAAAATATCACTTTTCCACTTTAATAATCTTCTGAAATTTACCATTGTATGTCAATGAAGTCTATTATACTGAAAATAGTATTCTCTATTCCCCTTTGAATGAAAAGTAACAATAGTTATCTGTTATAACCTACTATTGCTGATAACACCATTTTAACCTTAACATTGTAATTTGCAGGTAATCTTTTTTTAAATGATTTTTAAAAAATTATTTATTTATTTACTTATTTGAGAGAGAGAGAAAGAGAGGCAGATAGAGAGAGAATGGGTGTGCCTGGGCCTCCAGCCACTGCAAATGAACTCCATATACATGTGCCACCTTGTGCATCTGGCTTACGTGGGTCCTGGGAAATTGAACCCAGGTCCTTTGGCTTTGCAGGCAAGTGCCTTAACAGCTTAGCCATTTCTCCAGCCCCTTCACAGGTAATCTTAAGAAATTCCAAGAAGAAAAGGAAAAAACAAATAAACAGATGCCCCACAGATGCACTTGGACACAGACCCCTGAGCTTTACCGTGCCCTAGCAATCTAACTTGTGCCTGATTACTTCATTTGATGCTTTCGGAGTAGAGATCATTTACAAGATGTGGGAGCTATCATTGGGAGTTTGTGGAAATTGCATCTACAGGGTATTAAGCACGCATCTTAAACTCCATAAGTTCTAGATTTAATTACAGTTTTCTTCCAATAGGCCCCATTATGTTTGGAAGCCGTGCAGCCCAATGTCCTTTTCAGACTTCCGTGTTTCCTACACCCTGTATCATTGAGAGCAAGAGTCAGAATGTGGGCATGTGTGCCCTGGCACATGTGTGGAGATCAGAGGACAACTTTGGGGAGGATCCTCATCCTTCTACTTCATTTGATGCACGACTTCTGTCTCTGGGTCTCACTCCGCTATGGTTATCTGCTGCACTCCCAGCAAGCTTCAGGCAAATTGTCCTGTCTCTGCCTCATATCTCTCCATCAGTGTGTGGGGATTTTTACATGGAGTAGGGGCTGGGAATTTCACTTGGGTACTGAGTCTTGAATAGTGACAGCATGATCCACTGAACCATCCCCTCAGCCTCAGAACATAGGACTCAAAGATAGCACATACAACTTTGAGTTATAATATTATTCTTTAAAATACATACGCTTTCAGGGAGGGAGTATTCTTAAGTTTCAGATCTGCAAAATAATACATGACTTTATTTTCCAACAAAATTTTATGATTAAATCGATAATATATTTTAAAATATTTGTTATGAAGCACTATTCAAGTAGACACTGGTTTTTCTGTTTGAAACCTTTAATATGGTATTTCTGTATGCAAACTCTTTCCACAAAGAAAGAAAAAGGAAACTGATCCATTCTGGAAAGGATTCTTTGCATATCTAAAAGTGTATTCCGTTTTATAGTGTCAGTATTTAGCTCCCGTTGTCATTTGTCCTGGTAAATATCACTTGCTAATCTCTGTGGGTTTTATATTGCTGTTGTTGTTGTTTCACAGTAGGGTCTCAGTCTAGCCCAGGCTGACCTGGAATTCACTATGTAGTCTCCAGATGGCCTCAAATTCACGGCATTCCTCCTACCTCTGTCTCCTGAGTGCCGGGAGTAAAGGCATGCACTACCATATCTGGCTAATCTCTGTTTATTAACTGGCATTCTAGTATATTTGTGGCTGAATATGAAGGACCAGACAGGTTACAGATTTGGAGGTTGGATTTTCCTGTGGAACCAGAAGGCTTGACCTCCAAAGGAATATGAGGGGGATGAGTTTCTAATGATACTGTAAAAACCCTTATATATTAGAAGTCAAAAATAGAGATCACTACACTTGTTAAATAATTAGTGTTGGTAACAGATCAAAGAACAGACTTCATCCATCCTTGCTTTGGTTGGTAGTGCAATACCTATGATGTCATCTTTCTAGCATTTTCAAATAATTTCACATGTACCCACCCAGAAAACAAAACTTTTGCTTAATGAACCAATGAATTTTAGTCACTAAAGAACATTATGAAGTAATATGATGCATCTTATTTCAATATAGACATATCAATGGACTTTGAAAATCCTTAAATTGGGTTTGGGCATACTTGTTTAAACTTCTCTAGTTCCTCATACACCCCAAAGTTTAAGCACTGATTTTTTATTAGCTACCAGTTTTTTTTTTGCTTCATTTTATTGCCAATTATACCCCTCCACACAACGTCGATGCTTTGTAAGAAACTCCTTACTGTCAGTCACAAAGGTAAAGCATCAAAGACCACATTTCTTTTTTCATTTAAAAATCCACTAAATTAAGGTAGATTATACTACAAGGACAAAGAAGTTAGAGCATTGGCTGAGGCAATGAGAAGAGAGCTATTCATCAAGGAGTGTTCAGCTTGGTTTTAGAGAGTTAAGGTACTGAAGGGAATGGTCACTGATAAAGGAGATAGAGCAAGACTCAGGGTGGATGATAGTCAGAAGAGAAATCAATGAACAATCACACTGCTAAACCATGGAGATCTCTGACACCGATACATTTAAGAGGCTGTGCACAATGCATGAGACTAGGACTTGTTATAAAATTGAATGTAGGGCTGGAGAGATGGCTTAGTGGTTAAGGCGCCTGCCTCCTAAGCCTAAGAACCCGGTTCCAATCTCCAGGTCCCACGTTTAGCCAGATGCAAATTGAGGCAAGGGTGCAATGCTGCACTTGACCACTAGGGAGTGCGCACATCTGGACTTCGTTCACAGCAGGCGAGAGACTCCCGGCACGCCCATCTCTATCTGTCTTCCTCTCCCTCTCTCTCTGTCTCTCTCTCCAAAAACAATATTATTTTTCATGATAGAACAGCATGAAGACCATTAATATAAACATAAACATTAAAAGATAGCATTTAGGGATAAGAAGGGAATACTTAGAGTAAACATTGCAGGAGAAAAAATGATTACTTTTATTGTGTGGCATGAAGATAAGTTCTCATGTAGCCCAGGCTGGCCTTGCTTGCTATATAGCTCAGGATGGCTCAGAACCCTGATTGTTTTATCTCTACCACCCAAGGGCTAGATTACAAGCATGTAATACCACACCTGGCTATAATGATTGCATTTTGAGGCAAAGCCTAGGGAACTGTTGAAATTTAGGGCAGATTACTTTTCAAAAAATAATAACTTTCAATAGTTAATTTAACTATGCATTTCAATCATAGTTTATAAAATATGTTTTAAAAACATAAAAAGCATATGAGAACTCCAAAAATGCAGAGGTATAACAAAGGCTTCCAAAAGATAATGGTTGTCCGACATTTATACCTGACAGATTTTAAGTATCATTCAGATAATCTTTCCAAAAAACCTTTTTAGATATATTTACTTAATTGCTATGATGTATGCCTTACTTATTTACTAAATGTGTCTTTACCTTACTTGAAAATAATTTCTGATTTACATATCACTGACCTTCCATCAAGGTTAACCTGCCATGCCATCATGATGCTGTCATAGAAACTAGCAAATTCAATAAGTCTAAAGAATAAGTCTTATCTGAATTTCATGAAAATTTGCATTTTCTATCTCAGTTCCATGGCTCTTCTGACTAATCTTTGACACTTGCGTTTCGTGAACACGGTGCTAGTGAGGAAGCATGTGTTCTAAAAAATGGACCTGCGTTTGGGTCTGTCTGATGTATTCTCGTGATTTCATTGTGGCTATCCATTCTGGGTGAGAATACCACAAAATTTACATTGTTACCTTCTCCATCTGTCAGATCAAGAGAAAGAAATTTGTGTGTTGCCTGAATGGTGGTTTTATGATTTGATGTGGTCAAATTAGTGTCTGCTAGAATATTCTACAAAAGTTATTGTTATTCCCTGTATAATTAATAAATATTTTTACAGAGGAAGATCTCCTCAGTTTTTGTTAAATATAACATGTTATTTCAGTCCTTAAATGTGTACTACATGAAACAATAAAAGTTAAACTACTACAATATTTTCTCAACTTTTATTCCTAGATGCATTAAGAAAATATTTTAAAGTATTCAGGACACTCTCTAAAATCCTTCCTCCAGGCTGGTGTTCCCTTTGCTACTGTAGTCTTTCCCAGACTAATATGAATCTGACTTCATCCAGCATAATACCTGCCTTATAGTCTTGCTCAGGATATAGGACTATCTATGAATTTCTTAACTTATTGGTGACATTTGTTATAGGAGGAGGCAGCACTTTTCTGTCCTCTGAGGAAAACCTATGGAGCAGCTCAAAAATATGCTGACTCTCCTTAGACAGATTATCTTCGGGTTCTCTGTCCACCACTGTCAGTGTACAGAATGGATAGCGTATGGAAAGAAAGAGTGTGCTGGCTGCAGTTTATGGAATCATGACAAGAGTCACATTTCAAACGTTGCCAGCATCAACCTAGGATGGATCACAAGGAAAGCACTGGCCTTGAAAGTAGTCATATCCATGCTTTCTGCAACAAAATTCTAAGTACTAAAATTGACTCTAACTTGGAGCCCACTGGGCAAGTTATGTAGTTAGAACACCACAAAGTAAATTACATGAGGAAAAGAATTGTATTTCAATAATTCTTTATTACTTTAGTGAAAGTTTAGAAATATTCATCATGGGATAAATAAAAATTTTGTTGAAATGCCTTGCACATTTTCATAGTTTTCTTTCTTTGTGTTTTGAAGAACATGAGAGAAATCAGGAGGCACACTAAAATACTTATAGTCTCTAAAGGTCATAATATTGACCTGCTTTGATCCCATGCTCACCAATCAATCTTGGTGCTGTCATTCAATTTCGTATGTAGGAGTTGTTATATGGATTTTTGGAATAGCGAGTTGACATTAGTATTCTAGTCCACATAAGAGTGATCTTTTTCTCATTGTAAATCAATAAATGGGTATTCTGGTTTTCTGCACTGGACCATGAGCTTGTATAATTTGAGTCTGACCCTAAAAGATGAAGTATTCTTAAGGAATTCAATATCGAGTCCCCAGGTCTTTCCATCTAAACCATAATCCCTGGAAATGTAGACAATAAAAAAGCACCTTCTGTAGAAATGCCATCTACTTCCTCTTAGAGACAATTTTCAATTTAATTTTCATTGGTAATGTCCATTTACGTTCACAGGTTAGCTCTTCAAAATCAAGAAGATACCATATGTTCCTATTTGAGAAAACAAGAAATATAATGTCTACCAAGTCAACCTTATGGATTCAAGTCTGTGCCTGCAGAGGTGAAAGGAGTCTTAACAAATTAGCTAAATTAATGAACTGTAATGAAAACCATACAACACAGGTACAGATGTTAAGATTGAAAAAGAATTTTCTTTTCCTGAGTACTGGTATATTGTGGCTTTTCTGGATTTGATAATTTCTCCTTCAAAACTTTTAAGATCTAACAAATCACATAACTACACATACAAAACTTTTACTAGGAATATTGTTACATTCATAATGAACTAAAGGGCAGGAGGAATGAGTTTCCTGAATAAGAAATCTCTTGAGAGGAATCTACACATAAAGTAGGACACAGGGGACTTCCCAGGAATGTTGTATTTTTCATACAGTCAAGTCCTTTGTCTTGTGAGCATGAAAAATTAGGCATAGAGACAATGAGGAATGATTAAAGCAAAGGAAATTGGTTGAGAAAAAGTTGTAAAAACCCCCAGAGTGCCATGACAAACTTGCTTAGGAATTCAGCCAACCTGCTAAGAAGTGAAAGAAAAGAAAAAAGAAAGAAAAAGTTACATTTTCTGAGTTCCATCTCAGGGAATCAGGCAGGCTCAGAAGTCAGGGTCTGTGAGCAATTGTACTGAGACAGTAGCCTGTGGAGCTATAATGCATTATCTCATTAAAGTTTGTCCCTCCACCTGCATAGCATATCTTTAGATTAGAAGTGGTCTTTTGACCAGATTCTATTGGATTAAACTTTTTTTGATTATTTATGAGACAGAGAGAGAAAGAGAAAGGAAAAGAAGGAGAGGGGAAAAGAGATAATGGGTACACTAGGGCCTCTAGCTATTGAAAACAAACTCCAAATACATGTGCCAATATGTGCATCTGGCTTACGTGGTAGCATGCATACCCATATGTGCACAAACACACACACACACACACACACACACACACATGCCAAACACACATACACACTCAATAAAAATCTTCCTCATAGCAAAGGAAACAATTATCAGAGTGAAGAGAAAGCCTAACAATTTAGAAAAATAATTTTTGCCAAGTACATACCAGAGGAAGATTATTATCTAAAATATATAAAGAACTGCAAAAAAATTAAATGTCTAAAACCTTCCAATCAATAAATGGGCTAATGTACTACATAGATACTTCCTAAAAGAGTAAATACACTTCAAAAAGTATGGTAGCCATTCTGACAGAAGTGAGCTGGAATCTCAAAGTAGTTTTAATGTCATCTCCCTGATGGCTAAGAACTTAGAACACTTTTTTAGATGTTTATATGCCATCTGTATTTCTTCTTCTGAAAACTCTCTTTTTAGTTCCAAAGCCCATTTTTTAACTGGGTTGTTTGATTTCTTATTCTTCTGTTTTTTGAGTTCTTTGTATATTCTGGACATTAATCCTGTGTCAGATGTACAGCTGCAAAGATTTTCTCCCATTCTGTAGGTTGTCTCTTTGCTATATTCACAGTGTCCTTTGCTGTACAAAGGCTTTGTAATTTCATGAGATCCCAGTGGTTGGTTAGGGGTTTTATTTCCTGAGCAATTGGGGTTATATTCAGAAAGTCCTTGCCTATGCCAATATGTTGAATAGGGTTTCCTTACCTTTTCCTCTAGCAGTTTCAGAGTTTCAGGTCTGGTATTAAGGTCCCTGATCCATCTGGACTTGATTCTTGTGCATGCAGAGAAACAAGGATCTATTTTCTTCCTTCTACATACAGATATCCAGTTTTCCCAGCACCACTTGTTGAAGAGGCTATCTTTTCTCCAATGAATATTTTTGGCATTTTAATCAAAAGTCAGGTGGCTGTAGCTGCCTGGTTTAATATTTGGGTCTTCTATTCTGCTCCTTTGATCTATCTGTCTGTCCTTGTGCCAGTAACATGCTGTTTTTGTTACTATGGCTTTGTAATATAACTTAAAATCAGGAATGGTGATACCATCAGCCTGATTTTTGTTGCCCAAAATTGTTTTGGCTATTCGAGTTTTTTTGTGCTTCCAGATGAATTTTAGGATTGTTTTTTATATTTCTGTGAAGAATGCTATTGGAATTTTAATGGGGATTGTATTAAATGTGTAGATTCCTTTTGGTAAGATTGCCATTTTCACAATGTTGATTCTTCCAATCCAAGAACATGGGATGTCTTTCCATTTCCTTGTGTCTTCTGCAATTTCTCACTTGAGTGTTTAAAATTCTTATTGTAGAGATCCTTCACTTCCTTGGTTAAGTTTATTCTAAGGTACTTTATTTTATTTTATTTTTTGAGGCAATTGTGAATGGGAGAGATTCCCTGATTTCATATGGAAAAGCTACTGACTTCTGTGTGTTTATTTTGTACCCTGCTATATTTCTAAGAGTTTATCAGCTCTAACAGTTTGCTAGTAGAGTATTTAGTGTCTTTTATGTATAGAATCATATCATCTGCAAATAATGATGATTTTGCCTCTTCCCTTCCAATTTTTATCCCTTTTATGAGCGTCTCTTGCCTTATTGCTATAGCTAAGACTTCCAGTACTATATTAAATAAAAGTGTGGAAAGGGGACACCCTTGTCTTATTCCTAAATTTAGTGGAAAAGCTTCAAGTTTTTCTCCATTTAGTATTATATTGGCTGTAGGTTTGTCATAAATAGCTTTTATTATGTTGAGATATGTTCCTTCTATTCCAAGTTTCTGTAAAACTTTTACCATGAAGGGATGTTGGATTTTGTCAAATGCCTTTTTGCATCTATTGAGATGATCATGTGATTATTGTCCTTCAGACCATTTATATGGTGTATTACATTTATCCATTTGCAGAGGTTGAATGATCCCTGCATCTCTGGGATAAAGCCTACTCGGTTGGTGTGAATAATCTTTCTGATATATTTTTGTGTTCTGTTTGCCAATATTTTGCTGAGAATTTTTGCATCTATGTTCTTTTCAGATGGAGATGACCACTGGGATGACCCAAAAGGCAACATAGTGCTGAGAAGAAGGGACGGAGGAGTGTCCAGCACTGAAACATCTTTGTGACACCCTACAAGGCTCAGGGTCCATTGCAGAAGAGGTGGTGGAAAGAATGGAAGAGCCAAAGGAATGAAACTGTACAGACAGAAATTGGCTTTGATATCCATGACCTCGCAGTGCCTAACAATACCTTCACAAGACACTCATAATAGAACATAGAAAAAAAGATGATGACACTGAAACATCCTTGTGACACCCTCAAATTAAAAGAGATGGAAAGAATGGAGAAAGGGAGGGGATATGATGGAGAATGGAGTTCTGAAGGGCTTTGGTGGGAGACAATTATCATGCTTTATTGTCTGTAAGTATAGAAGTTGTCAATAAAAATAGAATTATCATATGTCCAATTTATACCATTATGGCTGCATTCTGAAGGACTCAACTCAGTACATTACAAAGATATTTGAAACTTCATGTCTATTTGCTGTCTATTCACAATAGCCAAAAATCTAGTAGCATTGGAGATGGCTATAAAATGATGAACTGATAAAGAAATATGATAAATTCTGAAGGGGAATGGGAGGAGGGGAGGAAAATATCATGGTTTATCATCTTTAAGTATAGAAATTGTCAATAAAAATTTTCAAAAATAAAAAAAGAAATATACAATGTAATTAGGAAATTATCACAAAAACTGTGTGGAATTAGAAATCATTACATTAGGTGAAATAAGCTAGGCTTAGAATAATCAATACCATATTTTCTCCATATGTATGAAACCTAGTTTAAAAGTGTGTGTGTGTGTGTGTGTGTGTGTGTGTGTGTGTGTGCTCATGCACATGTGTATATGTGAGGAAACTAGAAAGGGCATCATGTTACAAGAAGAAGAGGGAGTAAGGAAGGGAAAGAAAGGTCTAATAATAGAATATATATTTATTTAGAGGGTGAAGGGGCAAAGGGAACCATGTATAATGGGTGCAGGGGGCATGGAGGAGGAAAGGGAAATAGACACACTGAAACAAAATATAATAATACATACATTTTAAAAGTTCATAGAGAAAATCATTACTTTGTATGGTAAATAAAAATTAATTTTAAAATCACTACAAGACTATCTTTTATTTATTTATTTTATTTATTTATTTATTTATTTATTTATTTATTTATTTTGGTTTTTCGAGGTAGGGTCTCACTCTGGCTCAGGCTGACCTGGAATTCACTCTGTAGTCTCAGGGTGGCCTTGAACTCTCAGTGATCCTCCTACCTCTGCCTCCCGAGTGCTGGGATTAAAGGCGTGCGCCACCACGCCCGGCTCAAGACTATCTTTTGAGATGTTTAAAGGAGCATTCTGTCAGTAAGAGTGGCACAACAGACTCAGAAAATATAAGTGGGCAGTTGAGAAAGCAGGTTAGAAATGAGCAAATGAAATTTAGTCCGTGTGACAGCAAGAAATTACAGACCTGACAGAAATCTTCAGATGGGTAACGAGCAGTCTCCATGTCATGCTCGTGAACTTGACATTACATAGCACAAGAAGGTGTACCACACTCTATAGATTTCTAGGTAACTAGAGCTTGATGTATTGTGACGACTCCCTTTTTCTCCCCAAAAGACAATGTCTGTTAAATGTAAGAACAAAGAGAAGGAGGATCTTCAGACAACGCCTGGCTAAAGTTTTGTGCGTCTTCTTATATTTTATAATAAACATATTATAGTGACCTCCCAAAGGCCCTTCTTAAAAACAAGGGAACGGGGAATATCTAGATCTGGGGAAATGGCTCGGTGGGTAAGAATGCTTATACAAGCAGGAAGACCTGATTTTTATTCCCAAGACCCAGGTCAAAAGCAGCTCATCACTGCAAATGTCTATAACCCCAGAACTAAGAGGGGGAAGGACAGAAAAATAAAATCTCTGGGCTCCCTAGTCAGACAGTCTCACCAAAATCTGTGAATTTCCATGTTCAGTGATGCTTCTTTTACTGGAAAATAACTTGGAAGATTAATGTAGAAGGACACGTGAAACCTTGCTCGATATGTGCATATGTACACACGTGTATAACACACACACACACACACACACACACACACACACACTAGACATACACACACCAAAAATGAAATGTATTTCAAAGAGTAAATGACTCAGCTAATCAGTTTGAAAACATATTTTGAGCCTATTATTTGAGCAATTAGTCAAGATTAGAAAAGGGAAAGAAATAAATAATAGATGTCAACTTTTATAATCTAGTGGCAGACAAGATTTACTCAGATGAAAAGTTAGCTAGAAATACAATACAGAACAGTAAAATTCATCAGGAAATTGTTTTTTTTTTTTATCTCTCTAGGATTCATTTTTGAATTTTCTTTCACATTTTATTTTTATTTATTTATTACAGAGAAAGTGGGGAGAGAAAATGGATTTTCCAGGGCCTCCAGCCACTGAAAATAAAGTCCAGATGCATGTGCCACCTTGTGCATCTGGCTTACACAGCTTCTGGGGAATCAAACCTGAGTCCTTAGGCTTTGCAGGCAAACCGCCTTAACCACTAAGCTGTCTCTCCATCCCTGGACCTTGTTTTTGATCTGCAAACCTACAATCTACTTTAGAACTCCTAAAATTCTGAACAACTGACACAGAGTTTGTGACAAACAAAAGTCTCAAATAGAGAAGAGCGTGTAAGATTAGACAGTCAGGACAAACTTCAAGTGTTGGGATCCTTGAGAACACATAAACCAAGTAAATAGGAGAATCAGGATAAAATAGTGTTCACGAACATGCGTACAAATGGTCTTTCCTCTTTCTGCCTTGGATCAAGTTGTTGCTTGTATGTGCTTTAAAAGTAAGTATACAGGGCCGGGCGTGGTGGCGCACGCCTTTAATCCCAGCGCTTGGGAGGCAGAGGTAGGAGGATCGCCGAGAGTTCGAGGCCACCCTGAGACTACATAGTTAATTCCAGGTCAGCCTGGACCAGAGTGAGACCCTACCTCGCAAAACCAAAAAATAAATAACTAAATTAGTAAGTATACATGTGCACTTTCTCCTCCCACTTAGCCTCAGACTCTACATAGTGTCTTTGGCCTCCACAAGCTCTTCTTTTATGCCACAAAGGATTTCTTTTCTCCTTTCTTGTTTGGCAAAACCTGTCCCAGTCACCCTGTATGCAACCAAGCAATGCCTCTCGCTCTACAAAATCCTCCCTACCTTTCCTGCTTCACACGTGGAGACAACTCCTTCTTTCGGACAAAACTCTTAGTGTACACGCATATCTCTCCTGGATGCTTATTGAATCTGCATCTCAATGCTTCCTTTCTGTCTCAGTTCTCATACGCTGGGTGTGGTAGGTCTCATTTTTATTTGTCACTTAGGACCTAATACAGTAGCTAACATATCATAATGGGTGCACCTGGGAGTATTTGTAGGTGAGTTAAGTGAGTCCCCAGAGGGCACTATAGCAGCCCTTTTTTTTTTTTTTTTTCAGTTTTCAGACCACTGTGGCTCATGAAAGGGATGTATCAGAGACAGTGTACTTCCTCTTTTTTTTTTTTTTTAACCATACTTGCCTTGAAATGATGAGTATTTCCCTTCAAGAACATGTTTCAATAATAGATTGCTAAGTAGGCATAAATGAAAGAAAAATGAGGGCTCCACAAACCCATGGCCTTTCTCCCAGAAATTAATTTTATGAATCATTGCCGTTTTGAATTCCTACCTCACCATTTTGTACTAAGGGCTTTCTTTCTCTAATGACTTGGAAAATACTGCAAAAAAATAAGTTAGCCTAACTCTCAGTTGTGCTAACCACTAAACTATTGTCATTTTCTAGCCCCATAAATGGTAAATAAAGGCCAAAATCAGATTATAATTTGGCTAACATGTTTCCTTTCAGAATAAGCAAAAGACATGCTGAGTAGAGCAGAAAGTATTGCTTTTCCTGCTTTTTGATGGCCAGATGACTGCCCAGGAGGGAGGGGCCCACTAGCTTTTTGAAATCGATAGCTTGCTCACCGTCTAGGACACATGAGGCTTGGTGCCATCTCTCAGTCTGAGGATAATGAACCATAATCCACTGTCAGAAATAAGAACTCACTTAATGAATAGGAGAGCAGGCAGTCATAAACAAGAAAAGTGTTTCAGTGGTATCATGTGCCATTAAACACGTCTAAGTTGATCCCCCTTGATTTGTGTTACTTACCGTCTTCCCTACCACTCTGCGGGGTTCTTGAGGGATGCTCCTTCCTTCCTTTTCTGCCCAGATCCTTGTATCCTTCCTCGTTTAACTCCCTCGCTTTCATAAAGAACTACTGTACTCTTTCCACTCTGACTTCTCTATGTAATGACATAAAAACTAATTTGAAATCAAGATTTATAAGCCATGGTATCTAAAAATTCCATCCTTAAAGGAACAGTATTGTTCCAATATTCCGATATTCCTATGATTCTTTTCCTATTTCATTCATAAGTGCTTTCAGATTTCAAAATGCTGGCATATTATACCAAAATCTCTTCACTCAAATTTTGGACAAAACACAACTTAAGAAACAAAGAATGTGGAAAAGAAGGGCAGGGGGAGGGTCAATCAAAATTCAAGATATTCTGAATAAGACCTATGCAAAACTACTTTTTGAATAATGGCACATCCAGAAGCTACAGATTGTTACTAGAAAATTTTCAGTGCCTGGGATGGGATACCTTCCAGTGAGTTGTTGGCCAGGGAGGTCCCTGTAGCCTCCAAAACATTAAAGACTATTGCCAAGGCCCTTGGATTCCCTTGAGAAACAGATGGTAAGACCCTATTGCTGAAGACATCTCTTGCCTGAGCAGCAAGGTCATTGAGAAATCAAGCTGGTGCTGAACAGAAAACCTTCTCCCTGTAGACCAGCCAACTGAAAGCTGGAAAAAGCTGCACTGCATGCAGCCATATGGGAGATAGAAGTCATCAGGGGTGATAACAGTGGGCACTGGAAACCTCAAGTTTGGCCATACAGGCCCAATGATCAAACGGGTGCAACAGTGCCATGTCTGCTCTATGGGAGGGAATACATGCCTGGTACTGAAAAAAAAAAAAAAAACCTAATCAAAAGTCTATGGCAGGGGAAGTCATGAGCCTTATGGGTATAAAGCCTGCTCTTGTCTGGCTAAATGTATATTCCCACCAAACTGCCCTGAAAGCACTACACTTAATGTTCATATTCACATATTAATGCTACTGTCACTTCTGGTTAGAGAAGATTCTCTTTTCAGATGGCGATGACCACTAGGATGACCCAAAAGGCAGCATAGTGCTGAGAAGAAGGGACAGAGGAATGTCCAGCACTGAAACACATCTGTCACACCCTCCAAGGCACAGGGTCCATTGCGGAAGAGGTGGTGGAAAGAATGTAAGAGCCAAAGGAAGGATCCGACTCCTTACAATGCAACTGTCCAGACAGAAATTGGCCTCGATATCCATGACCTCGCAGTGACTAGCAATAGCTTCTCAAGACCCTCATAATAGGAGAAAAAGATGATGACATCAAATTAAAAGAGAGACTAATGGAGAGAGGGATGGGATATGATGGAGAGTGGAGTTCTGAAGGGGAAGGGTGGGAGGGGAAGGAAATATGGTTTATTGTCTGTAAGTATAGAAATTGTCAATTAAAAACAAACAAACAAACAAAAATAGTTCATGGGCAGGGATTAGCAGATGTCTAACAACTTGAAGGTTTTGAATGGATAATATTAGCACTGCTTATGTAATGACATTTGCCATGATCTATAGAGTCTTTGTATTCATGAATTACTAGATAAGCAGTGCACGGGAGGGGGGACTGCTGGAACACTGACACTCTGAAGTCAAATCACAGAGGTCCTACTTTCTAGAAGATTCCCTCAGGCTTGGTATATTCAACCAATACACAGAGAAAGCTTTCAAGCCAAGTGGCAAAACATGGCCCAAGAAATCCTAAAGAAGTAATAAACACATATAAAAATAAATTGGTTTAAAGCATTCTAAACTTCAGCTTCCTCTTTGTGAAATGTGGATAACTGAGCTTGTACTTATATCATTGTGCTGTCATGAAATAATACACTTAGAGCACTTCAGAGAGTGACCACGATGTGAGCACTGGGACTGTGCTTGTACGTACATCATTGTGCTGTCATGAAATAATACACTTAGATCACTTCAGAGAGTGACCACGATGTGAGCACTGGGACTGTGCTTGTACGTACATCATTCTGTTGTCATGAAATGATACACTTAGAGCACTTCAAAGAGTGAGCATGATGTGAGCACTGGGACTGTGCTTGTATGTACATCATTGTGCTGTCATGAAATAATACACTTAGAGCACTTCAAAGAGTGAGCATGATGTGAACACTGGGACTGTGCTTGTATGTACATCATTGTGCTGTCATGAAATAATACACTTAGAGCACTTCAGAGAGTGACCACGATGTGAGCACTGGGACTGTGCTTGTACGTACATCATTGTGCTGTCATGAAATAATACACTTAGAGCACTTCAAAGAGTGAGCATGATGTGAGCACTGGGACTGTGCTTGTATGTACATCATTGTGCTGTCATGAAATAATACACTTAGAGCACTTCAAAGAGTGAGCATGATGTGAGCACTGGGACTGTGCTTGTACGTACATCATTGTGCTGTCATGAAATAATACACTTAGAGCACTTCAAAGAGTGAGCATGATGTGAGCACTGGGACTGTGCTTGTACGTACATCATTCTGTTGTCATGAAATAATACACTTAGAGCACTTCAAAGAGTGAGCATGATGTGAGCACTGGGACTGTGCTTGTACGTACATCATTCTGTTGTCATGAAATAATACACTTAGATCACTTCAGAGAGTGACCACGATGTGAGCACTGGGACTGTGCTTGTACGTACATCATTCTGTTGTCATGAAATAATACACTTAGATCACTTCAGAGAGTGAGCATGATATGAGCACTGGGACTGTGCTTGTATATACATCATTGTGTTGTCATGAAATAATACACTTAGATCACTTCAGAGAGTGAGCATGATATGAGCACTGGGACTGTGCTTGTACGTACATCATTCTGTTGTCATGAAATAATACACTTAGATCACTTCAGAGAGTGAGCATGATATGAGCACTGGGACTGTGCTTGTATATACATCATTGTGTTGTCATGAAATAATACACTTAGATCACTTCAGAGAGTGAGCATGATATGAGCACTGGGACTGTGCTTGTATATACATCATTGTGTTGTCATGAAATAATACACTTAGAGCACTTCAAAGAGCGAGCATGACATGAGCACTGAAACTATGCTTGTGCTTACATCATTGTGTTGTCATGAAATAATACACTTAGATCACTTCAAAGAGTGAGCATGACATGAGCACTGGGACTGTGCTTGTACGTACATCATTCTGTTGTCATGAAATAATACACTTAGAGCATTTCTAAGAGTGAGCATGACATGAGCACTGGGACAATCTATCTTTAGTTGTCAACTGGATTTGGAATCACCATGGAAACAAACCTGGGTGAAAGAGGTTCTAATTTAGATTACTTGATGTCGGAGGACCCATCTTAATGGTGGTCACCACCATCCCATGGGTTGGGGTCCTGGTCTGTATAAAAAAGTAGAATCTGTATAAAAATGAAGAATTCATGGTTCTGTGCTTTTTCACTGTGGACTGAATATGACCTGCTTCCTCTGTCTCTTGCCATTAGGTTTTTTTGCCCCATAGACTGTAAACTCAAAACTGTAAGCTAAAATTACATAAATAATAAATAAATATAACCTGTCTTTCCTTCAGCTGCTTCTCTTTCATCATTCTGTTCAAACAAGAAGAAAGTCACTGACACAAGCACTTACTAAAATTAGCACCTGTATGTTGATCCTATTAATTCTTATTCAATACATTTCTTCCATGGCATAAATTAGCTTACAGCAAAAATTTTCATTCTGATTTTCAGTTGCCAGAATGCTGTTTACATGGACAGAAGAGATACAGTTATTATAGCAACAATAATATAATATTGTGTTATAAAAACTGAAAACAATAGGTGTCCATAATCACTGATAAAACACATGTAGTAGAAAATATAATGATATAACAGTGTAAATGTATTGAAAACAGTATTTGTAATAACCCATATTTGTTATGCAATGGTTATGAACTATCACTGTAATAAGTGTTTTAAGCATTGCCTCAGCTAATCATCATGTAAGACTCTGAGGAAAGCACTGATAGGAAAATTTAAGTAAATGGCTAATGGTATACAGCTAGTTTAGTTGTAGATAAGGACTTGAAGTCAGGCATTCTAAATCTGGTCTTATCTTACTAACATTCTAACTTACCATCAAAATTAGGTAATTCCTCTAAAAGAAATCAGACAAGTAATTCAAGCCATGGAAGAGGAAGGAAAGATGATTACTCATTTGGTTCCACTCATGGTTACTTCAGTTTGCTATTACCTCTGGTGTTTGGCTAACTATTATTATTATTTTTTTTTTTGGAGAGAGAGACAGAAAGAGATAGAGACAGACAGAGATGGGCGCGCCAGCAGTCTCTCAGCTGCTGTGAATGAAATCCAGATGTGTGTGCCCCCTTGTGGTCAAGTGCGGCATTGTGCCCTTGCATCACTTTGCATCTGGCTAAACGTGGGACCTGGAGATTGGGACCGCTGGAGACTGGAACCAGTGTTCTTAGGCTTAGCAGGCAGGCACCTTCCTCCATCTCTCCAGCCCTTGACTAACTTTAAAATCATTGTTTGCCTTTGGGTCTATATGTGGATTTTTCTATATATGGACTTGTCTATATATGGATTTCTATTTTCTTATGGTGATTAGGATTCTTTGGAAACTTTAAAGTCATAGAATGGAGATTTAATTTTGTCTTGACAATTCTCAGCCATACACATTTCAGTTAATGTTTTTATATTGTTTTTCTTCCTTTTTTTTTCTCATACAAACATTGGGACTTCTCACTGTTTCCCATTGTTTATGACTTCTACTCATGCTACTCCCTAGAAAAAACAATGCTTTTCAAATGTTCAAATGAACCACCTACAAGCTTATAAAATGCATATTATAACTTAGGTCTGTGGTAAGACTTGAGTTTCTACATTTCTGAGAGGACTGAATTTGCTGGTTCATAGCCTAGTAAAATAACCAGATTCTAGTTGATGTCCAGTCTGTCTTTCTATACTGTCCTGTTCTTTCTTGTAGGGTTTAATTTGCTGTTAAATCTTTCCATTGAGTTCTTATTTCTGATTTTTTTTCAGTTGTAGAATACTTGTTTATTTTTCAAAATTCGTATTTTTTCTTTCTTGCACATATGTCATACTACTTTAAATGTAGTAATAATATTGTTTATAACAGCTGTCTGAACACACCAGCCTGTTCTTTTCTATTATATCACTCTTGCTTATTTGTGTATCTGCTAAGTGAACTTACTCTTTAAAAATCATCTATATTGGGCATGGTGGCGCACACCTTTAATCCCAGCACTCAGGAGGCAGAGGTAGGAGGACTGCTGTGAGTTTGAGGCCACCCAGAGACTACATAGTGAATCCCAGATCAGCCTGGGCTAGAGTGAGACCCTACCTCAAAAGAAAAAAAAAAAATCATCTATAGGAATAATTTGAACCTTAAAACAAAGATTATTCTTCCTGAGACAATTCTTTGCTTTGAGAACTCCACAGTGAGCATCCTGGTACCACATCACATGAGAACATGTTTAGTTAAGTTCACGTTTCCCCTGAAAGTAAAGCCATGAAGCAACTTAACGTAACAGAGAGACTTGAAGGTTCTTCTCTTCTGTAAAATTTGTCCTTTTCCTCATAAAAACCTTCAAAGTGAAAGATCAGTTTCTAAGTTGTTTTTCTCCAAATGGCAATCAACTTGATAAAATGGTTTCCCATAAGACATGACTGTATCTCTGTATTTTTACCTACTCCAAAATTTGTCTCTTCTCCTATCCTCTCCTGCCCTCACCTCTCCTTCTCAATCTGTCATCTTCCTTTTCCTTCTCCTCTTCTTCTTCTCCTCCTTCAGAACACATATGCTTTATAGTTCTACCTGAATAGAATGACTACTTAAATAGTCTAGTCTGGTTCTATAGAAGCACAAGTTTCAGGTCCATATTCTTCATCTATATCTTTTTTTTTTTTTTGGTTTTGAATGGTAGGGTTTCACTCTGGTCCAGGCTGACCTGGAATTAACTATGTAGTCTCAGGGTGGCCTCGAACTCTCGACTATCCTCCTACCTCTGCCTCCCGAGTGCTGTGATTAAAGGCGTGCGCCACCACACCTGGCTCCACTTTGTATCTTTAATTTCAATATTACTTTCCCTTGAAACTATTAAATTTTCCTTAAATAAATACCATTTACTAGGGCTAATAGCTACCTATAGTAACTTAGTAGAAACCTGGACAGAGTCAAATTTTTGGCTTTGTAGTACAGAGAGGTAGCATAAATCTCTAACATCTCAGCACCTTCTCTCTTCCCATCTACACGGCTCCAAGGAAGCCCCAATGATGCTTCCACTTCAGAATCAAGATAAAAGCTTCAATGAGAAAACATGATCTTTACATGACCTAGGTAAGGACTTATCCTTTCAGGAAAACATGTAACAGCCATCAATGTGATGACATATGCCTAACAAGTACCTGTCCTCTGCGCCTCTGAGTGCATGTAGGACATCTGATTACTGCTTCAGTTCCTCTTTGTCAGCACTTCCCTCTCTCTTTACTACCATGTTTCACCGTGTGTGTGTGTGTGTGTGTGTGTGTGTGTGTGTTTGCGCGCGCGCAAAGGAAAAACACTATCAGTTGGATGGAATACCCATACCCAAGGGTCACATCTGCCTGAACCTGTACACAAGAGTCCAGGTAGGCACCTGAAGAGAGGACTCCCTGGATAAAGTGCTTGCCGCATAAACATGAGCACCTGAGCTCAGATCCCAGGCATTCATGAAAAGCCGGACCCTGTAGTGGGTATCTGTAATCTTGCCTATGGTGAGAAGAGGTATAAAGGCAGGAAATATAAATGAAGCTTGCAAGCCTGCCTCTCTGGTGAATGGAGAAGTGAAAAATGAGAGCCTTTACCTCAGACTAGGCAGAAAGGGAGGACTGACTGACAAGTTGTCCTCTGACCTCCACACACATGAAGATGCACACTCAGAAACATTAATAGAATTATTTTTGCTCCTTTGGCTCACCAAAAGATTAATTATTTACCAAGATCTTACTTCATATTGGAGAGTTTACTCACCTTTGTGGTGATTTCAAAAGAATGATCTATGATTTTATTATTTTAATTTTTTAAATTATTTTATTTATTTTTGGAGAGAGACACAGAGAGAGACAGACAGAGAGGGAGACAGATAGAGATGGGCATGCCAGCAGTCTCAGCTGCTGTGAACGAAATCCAGATGCATGCGCCCCCTTGTGGTCAAGTGCAGCATTGAGCCCTTGCATCACTTTGCATCTGGCTAAACGTGGGACCTGGAGATGGGAACTGGCATTCTTAGGCATAGCAGGCAGGTGCCTTAACCACTAAACCATCTCTCCAGCCCTGATTTTATTATTTTAAAAAGCAAAAGACATAGAATTCCTCTCTCTGCCCTTTATGACAGTTAACCTTGCTTGTCAATTTGTTTGGAGTGAAAAGTACTTTGATATTATTAAAGTACAACTCTGGATGTGCCTGTGATGGTATTTCCAGAAAGGATGAACTAAGAGTAGAAGCACTGCTGAGATGTCAGTGACACCATCCGTTATGACCGGGCCCAGATGGAATAAGGGGAACAAGGAGAGTGTAAGGCCTCCTAGGGTGGCCAATCTCTTTCTGCTTATGGGTTGTCATTGGGATCTGCTCTGCCTCATCACACCCTCCCCACCATGATGGACTGAAAGCTCTGCAGCCAGGAGCAAAATAATTCTTCTCTTGAATTGTTTCTTTCATAAAATCTGTCACAGCAATAGAAATTCTGAATGACACTCTTGTGGAATGATGACATACCTTTTCAGATTTTACTAAGCAGTTTCTCTCATTTATAGCAAACTGAACATCACACTATGTAATTAACACTGATTTCATCAATTGTACCAAAGCTTGAGATTTGATGAATACCAAACAAAAAAGAATGAATTCAATGTTTAAGAAGAAATAAAACTGCTAAGAAGAGAAAAAAATTAAAATTAGTCAAATCTATACTCTTTTTCTGTGTTTTACTTGGTTCAGTTTGTTTTGTTGCAGTATAGATTGTACTTGAACCCCAGATCCTCTTGGCTCAGCCTCTCAAGTGCTAAGAGTACAGGTATGCACCACCATGCCCAGAAAATCAACACACTCTTAACTGATAAACATATTCAATTGCATTCACTACGAATTTCTTTGAATATAACATTATGCCTAGAATACTGGGAATTATAAAAACTATAAAATATGGCTATCTTTAACAATAAAATATGGATTGAATTTTGTGCCTACAGTGTAAGAAAATGTAATGTGGCAGAAGGAACTACAGTGGGAACAAAAGACTAAGAAAATGTATGAAGCGACTGCTTAGGAGTGTCAAGAAAATTCTGGATGAACAGGGAGAACTAAGGTCACCAGGGGCTAAAACTCTTCAGCTAGCGAATGAATCTTATAAGTAGCTTTGAAGCCTTGATATATTTTTTCTTGGTAAGTGAAAAGAAAAATATAAGTAAGAGTTCATGGTTCTTAAAAATTTCTCTAGTATTTCTGATAGAAAGTTAAGAAAAATAACCAAACTTTAGAGAAAAAAAAATCTATTTTAAGCAATTCTTAAAAATCTCTTAACTAGGCTATGTCAAAATGCCCAGATCGTAAAAGAAAACAATTCTTTTGTGTAATATAACAATAGCAGAAAGTTCTCAAAAGCAGAATCTCGGGCTGTACAGATAGCTTAGTAGTAAAGGTGCTTGCCTGAGAAGCCTAAGGACTCATGTTCAACTCTCCATGTCCCACGTAAGTGAGACACACAAGATGATGCAAGAGCGCAAGCTCGCGCCTGTGCATAAGGGAGTGCACCTGTCTGTCTGGAATTCAATTATGGTAGTGGCCCTGACATGCCAATTCTTTTCTTTCTCTCGCATTAAAATAAAAAAAAAAAGAAAGAAAGAAAGAAAGAAAGAAAGAAAGAAAGAAAGAAAGGGGGAAAGAAAGGAAGAAAGAAAGAAAGGCCAGTCTGTTGGGCTTGCCTCAAAAAAAAAAAAAAATCTGAAAGAAGCATTAGTAGTGCATCATGGATTGTGCACATAAAAGCAGTAGAGAAAGTAGAACTGAGCAGGCACATAACACATGCTTGTTGAATTACTGTCCCTTATAACTAAATCAAGCCATATGAAAATCAACTTAACGAACATATGCTACCAAGACATAAATATATAATAATTATGGGAAAGAGAAAATTTGCACGACTGATGAATTCACAATTTCCCCATGATGACTAGTGATTTTATGATAACTGGTAATCAACTGCATAGAAAAAAAATCTCTAAGAAAAAATTGAACACATCTATTCTCCTCAGGTACATAGTACAATGAAGTAGAAATATTCAGGTGCTATTATCCAGCAAAAATCATTCTTGGCTTGATAATAGGGACAGAATTTTTTTTCCTTCTAGAGATATTCTTCTGCTGTTTTAATATCTGAAGCGGTTCACCTCTGGAAGCAGTGCAAATGAAGAGTCAGTAATGATTCATAACATTATTAATTCGTGTCCCATAAGCTATTTTTATATGTTATTGATTGATTGATTGATTGATTGATTGATGTGAGAGAGAAAAAGAGGCAAATAAAAAGAGAGAAGACAGGCATACGAGGGCCTCTAGCCACACTATAAATGAACTCCAGATGCATGCACCACCTTGTGCATCTGGCTTTATGTGGGTACTGGGGAACTGAACCTGGCTCCTTAGATTTTGCAGGCAAGGTATTGCTGCTACTACAGGCAAGGTAAGTCAAGACAGAGGGAACAGTTTACAGTTATATTGCTTGATCATTTTCAAAAGGATAAAAGTTCTAAGGGTGGTTCCAGGTTCCTAGACCTTAGTGCTGAAATAGTTAAGGTAAAGGAATATGGCCATCTTCTCACTGGGCTGTCAGGGTCAGGAGGTATGGCTTTGGACAAGCTAGCTTGCATGTCAAAGGTATGTTTTGTCTGTACTCTGTGCTTTTACTAAAAATTAGTTACCTCTGGTATGGGCACCCTCTCCCCAGCCAGAAAGTGTTCATAAGATCCAGACATCTAAATATGTGAGTATGTATATGGACAAAGCAATTTATCCATTTCAGTGTTCTACCAAATATTAGGACTCTATAGGAATTACATTTATATCTGCAAAATCCTTGCAGAAATTCAAGACGTGCCTGTTGTAATGAAATTTCTTGCCAAATTTCTTTTAGAGCATAATAATGGTGATGGCTTTATTCGTAGCCATCCTAATACCTTTACAATCTGCTCTTCTAAGAACACATAATAAACTCCAATAATGGAAAGGAAAGAGTTGAATAATAATTTTAATATATATTGTCCAATTAATCTATTTCCAAGGTTTGTATAAGCTTCTTAAATTTATTTCATTTTAATATAAACAATGTTAATAATTTAAGAATGTCAATCATCCATTTGACATTATAAAAGTAAGTCTGTATTATATATCTAAATCACATTATGTTCCATATCCAGCTTATCATTTGGTCCTGACATTGAAATGAACAGGTTATGGTTTTGTAAGTGAAAAGATGAAAAATCTAGTGAATCAAGTAGTCTAGCTTAAAAGCTAATAAAATGGAACATATATTTATACAGATGTGACAGATAAAATGTGACTGTTTTACATCTGTCCATGCAGTGTTACCCATCCAAACAATCCACAGAGCTTTTTTTCCATGCTACAAAGGGGCATTAGGGATATTCCAGTCTATGGAAATTTCTCAGACTTGCCAATTCTTCCTCTTATTATTCACCCTTGGCAAGTTGTTGTATGCCCAATTTGTTCATTAGAGCATTAACAGTCCCCTCATTTCCTGTCACTCTCTTTAGACTTCATATGTCCACAAGAAAGCAGCCTACTCTCCACTATGACCATCTGGCCTTAACAGTCGTCTTCAGCCACTTTGGACACACACAAATCAGACACGTAGCATCATTAAGAAAACTTATTGAAGAGTACTTTTTTTTTTTTTCTTCAATGACAACATTTTTGGCTGGGCCAAAGCTGTGATTATCTCCGTCAGAAAAAAAAAAAAAATGATTTTAGGAAATCCCTCAAGAGTTTCAGCATATTCTAGAAAGATGAGCCCTCCAACTGTTAGAATCATTAAGCTTCAACAAAAAACAAAACAAAAAAAAAAAAAAAAAACATTGTGAAATATTAAAGAACAATGAAAACGTGGTTAGATTCTCAGGAATCCAAAGAGTGTGAACTGGTCCATAGATGCAGACTATTTTGAAGCACAGAAAGACCCCAAAAGACCCTTGGCTGAAAAGAGCACATAGGGGTTCCTTGAACTGAAGTGAAAGGGAATTAAAATGTGATGGAATGTGTCGAATTATTCTAATTTAATAAGTAAATGTATAATTTATTTAATCCAGCTAAAACATTGTACTAAAAAACACTTATAATCAACAAAGATTTGTTTCTCATGTTCTGGTAAGAAACCCAAGACGGAGAAGCCTGCATTGGCTGAGGCCCTTTTTGCCATGTCATACCATTATAGAAGAGCAAAGAGGCAGAGATAGAAACTGAACAACAGAAACTGCAGCCTTTGTCCCATTTAAAATCACGGTTAACCCATGATGAATAGAGCTCTTAGAAGCTAAACAATAGGTCCAAGATTTCTATTTTATTTTATTTATTTTTTATTTTTGGAGCGAGACACAGAGAGAGACAGAGAAAGAGGGAGAGGGAGACAGAGAATGGGCATGCCAGCAGCCTCTCAGCTGCTGAGAACGAAATCCAGATGTTGTGCCCCCCCTTGTGGTCAAGTGTGGCATTGCACCCTTGTGTCACTTTGCATCTGGCTAAACGTTGGACCTGGAGATTGGAACCGCTGGAGATTGGAACCAGCGTTCTTAGGCTTTTCAGGCAGGCGCCTTAACCGCTAAGCCATCTCTCCAGCCCAAGATTTCTATTTTATTGCACAGGGGACTAAATTTTCAACATATGCTTTGGGCGAGACACATTCAAATCATACCAAGCAACCTCAGGGTGAGGATGAGATATAAATCTGTACATTATAAATCTGTACCTATGTGAATCATGTTTCATTCATAATCTCACACTGTTTTCACAAATTATCACACCAACTGAGAAAGGAAGTAATAATTACTTCTCCAAGTACCATTTTATTTCTCAGTAGAGGACGGAGCAAACTAAATGTGGTCAATTTTTCACACAGAATTTCCACACTGCTACTATTACCGTCTGCTTCACTGATGAATAAGGATTGTCCTTGTCTATTGCAAACAACAAATGGCTTCAGCAGTCAGTGTATTGGTGGAGAAAATATGATACTATTATTTTATTAGATAGAATTAAATTTGATAATCTTTAGAAAAACTTCTCTCTTTGCCATGATCCATTATCTTCCCAAGATGTCTAGGAGATGACTTTAGCTTTATGCTTCTGCAAGAGCGTTCAGCACATCTGCTCACTTAGGAAACAGTAGGCTAGTCACTCTTTGATGAACTCTCATAATTGCATAGACTGTATGACACATTTGTCCTTCCGGTTATCACTGCAAAATACGCAGTAGAATCCAAATCATGAAGCCTGGAAATGACAGAATCTTAACCTAGCTCTCCCTGATACCTTTCACTGGAACCAGAGTCATGCACTGAGGGTACCATCATCTCAAGCCCCATGCACTATATATATGTGGCTTGGTTAGGCGATTTTCAGTCATCATTAAAAATTGTTTCATTAGGGCTGGAGAGATGGCTTAGCAGTTAAGGCGCCTGCCTCCTAAGCCTAAGAATGCTGGTTCCAATCTCCAGCGGTTCCAATCTCCAGGTCCCACGTTTAGCTAGATGCAAAGTGATGCAAGGGTGCAATGCCGCCCTCGACCACAAGGGGCGCACACATCTGGATTTCGTTCGCAGCAGCTGAGAGACTGCTGGCGCACCCATCTCTATCTGTCTTCCTCTCCCTCTCTCTCTTTCTCTCTCTGTCTCTCTCCAAAAAAATATAAAATAAAAAAAATTGTTTCATTGGTGAGTAGCCACATTCTTCTCTATTCACTAAGATTTAAAATTGACAATTACATTTAGTGTTTAAGTCTCATTGGAAAAATAAATTAAGAAAAAAAAAACTCAAACTATTTGTCCACTATGTTAACTTTCCCTTCTGGTATTAGTAACTTTTCTAATTGCTGTAACCAAATTCCCAACAAGAAACAGCTAAAGGAAAGCAAGGGTTTATTCTGGTTTACAGTTTCAAGGGAATATATTATTGCAACATGGTAGGAATGGCATAAAGCTGGCTGGTCACATTATAGCCACGGTCAGGATACAAAGATTGAACAGGAAATGGAATCAGTCTATGAAACCACAAAGCCTGCCTTTAGTCACCTCATTCCGCAAGCAAGTTTCCATTTCCTAAACTTTCCATAACCTTCCCAAACAGCAACATGAGCTATGGACTAAGTATTCACACACAGGACCCAATGGACAGCATTTTTCATTCAAACCCCATCACCCCACCCCTTATTTCTCCTGAGCCAGCAAGTTATGTACTTTCTTTAAATCAAAACAAGTTAATAGGTTAGAGCCTTTCAATCCATGGGCAGATCAGCCATACTTTTAATAATAATGAACTCCTCCTTTTACTTTTAATGGAACAAAGCATATAATGTCAATTTTCAACTTAGAGTTGGTTTTGCTATTTACTGGATTTGATATATTGTAAAGAGAAGTGGCTGAATCCTATTTTAGTCACTTCGGTAACCTCAGAATGTGAACGGAATACATGAATGTAGAAATACCACTCTAACACAAGGTCATAAAAAGTACAATTTCGCATTGTTTCACTCATGGTCAGTAAGGCAGTAAGACTTGTGTCACATTTCCCCAAATCCTATTTAACTATTTCCAACTGTACATGTAATTTGGATTATATATATATACTATGTCTGTAATTTTTTAATTAAATGCTTTTTGCAAGGGATGTAACAGACAATTTTACATTTACCCAAAGGAAGAAGCTTTAGTACAATAGTTTTAATATGGTCAATAGAATGCAAATTTTATATACTCAAGGGACCAGAATTCTCAATTCTAACATCAAGAAGTTTCCATGTAAAAGGACAGAGCTATTAATTTTCTCTGGGCATGATTCCCCAACTTGTGGCTCTAACAATCTTTCAACCCCCACTTCCACAAAATTCCCTGAGCTATTTTGGGTGTGTTTTAAGTCTACTTCAGTGATGGGCTCTTAGGAGCCTCTGAATCTCTGCTTTGGTAGATGTTTTGATTTTTAATATAAAGTATTTATGTCCTGGAAGAGAAGATGCTGCTTAGTACTGTTTACAAGGACATTTTTTCTTACCAAATTTATGAATTATTTTAATATTTGAATTTTTAATATTTAAATTGAGATAGCATTAATTGATACTCAAAAGCCCTGAAACATATCTGGAAATCTAGAAGGCCATACACATGCAAGGGAATGGCTACATATTTTGTCTACAAAAGACCTAAGAAGGGCACCAGACAGTGACCTCTGACTAGTGTTTAGGGATGTATATGTAGGAAGAAAAGGTTGAGGCAGAACAGACTTCTGGAGCTTTGAGAGCATGCTCATCAGCGATACCCCTACTACCTCTATTCCCCTGTTGCAGTCAGGTTCACATTGCTGGCAGAAAACACCTGACCAAGAGAAGCTTGTGGGAAAAAAAAAAAAAAACTCCATGTTAGCAAGGGAAAATGATTGCATGAATAGAGGATGGGCATCACCTCCTGGGCAACATCAGATGGACAATAGCAACAGGAGAGTGTGCCAAACAATGCCTATGACACCTGTAATCCCACCCCTAACAATACACTGCCTCCAGGAGACTTCAATTCCCAAATTGCCACCAGCTGAGGACGGAGAATTAGAACACCTAAGTTGATGGGGGACACATGAATCGAACCACTGCATTCCACCCCTGACCACGATAAACTTGTATACATGATATTTTAAAATACACTCAGTCCATCTTTAAAAGTCTAAAATTCTAAGGCATAGAACACACAAACAGCAAATTTCACAATGTAAATCCTATGTAATTTTGCTTAGCTTAAATAGAAATGGATACTGAGGTCAAAAGACAGACATTAGATGTAAGGATAAGAAAAAGATACAAGGGCTGGAGAGATGGATTAGCGGTTAAGGTGTTTGCCTGCGAAGCCTAAGGATCCCGGTTCAATTTTCCAGGTCCCACATAAGCCAGATGCACAAGGGGGCGCATGCATCTGGAGTTCGTTTCCAGTGGCTAGAGGCCATGGCACACCCATTCTCACTCTCCCTGTCTCTCTCTTTCCCTCTCTCTGTCTCTAATAAATAAACAAACAAAATCTTAAAAAAAAAAAAAAAAAAAAAAAAAAGATACAAATGTAATAGAATGGAAGCTGTATGTCCAGGATGTAGTAAATGAAGAACTGCACTAGCTAGGATAATACCAGATGAAATAAATATTAAAATAGAAAATGCAATTAGAGAAAAATGGTGAAAAATGTATAATAATAAATGTTTCAACCCTTCAATAATTTATAGACATAACAACTATAAATACATACAGATCTCTTAACAAAACTTCCAAATACACGTAGCAATATCTGACAGAATTGCAGAAAGAAAAAGCAATTCAATAACAATACTTGGAGCTGTTTTTATCCCATACTTAATAATGTATAAAACTAGTCAGACATTCAGTATTTAAGGTCATTTGTTCCAAAAGTTAAGTTGGAAATCCTGCATTCGACTTAGTGCTATTTCATAAATATCCTCAAAAGACAATTTCCCATATGTGGGAAATGCTCTGAGTAGTTGGAATCTTCAGGCATCAGCTGAAGTCTAGTTATTCACTGTAAATGAGATTTTTCACAGCTAAATCCTCACTGTCCTCAGCAATAACCCCCAGTTTCTTAGTATGTGACTCTATTCAGTAAGTTAGAGACATATTTTAGCTGTATTTTCATCGAAAGAACCTATTATTGCATTGTTACCCTAAAGACTAATTTGCATTCATGAACCTGTGCTGTTGGGACAGAAGTGTAACAAAGCTCACATTTCTTAATTTGTTTTGACTTATCACCATTAGCTTTGGATTGTGATGGGGACTATGCCACCAGAATTTATGATGTTGAACTTCATTTCCACAGCAGTCCATTCCCCATGTGGCAGCATAGCAAGTATGCCTGTGAGCTTGGAGCAGCACAGAATGAAGACGAGTAGAGCAATCATATGTCCTGCTTTCCAGGGACTTCCTCAGGATTCATCCATTGGTCAATGTAAATATGAATAGGAGCCTCATTAAGTCTCAAAATAACCTAAGTTTGAATTGTGAACTACAGTTGACCTCTTTACTACACACTGGAACTTGTAGATTAAAATATGTACTCCTTTATCTCCCAGCTTTAGGAAAGAGGAATTTAGCAGCCTTAGTTTCCTAATCCATAAGAGGGAGATGGCCATAACTTCTAGCTAGTAGGGCTCCAAAAATTAAACGTATTTCATTATCTTGAGACTACTCAATCTGTGTGATGCATGCAATCTAGAATGCCTTGGGCCACAGTCAGTACAATGATTTTTCAGCCAATTCATTACAAGAATTCATCTTTCTTCAAGAATATATTCCAAAAATTTTCAGGTAAAAGATAAAAAGGAGGAAACACCATGAATACTATTAAAATAATTCATAAATTTGATAAGAGAAAATGTCCTTGTAAACAGTACTAAGCTGTATCTTCTCTTCCAGGACATAAATACTTTATATTAAAAATCAAAATATTTACCAAAGCAGAGATTCAGTGACTTAAACAACAACTTGGCTTAATAGATATCTACATAACACTCCAATCAAACAAAATATGTGTTTACAAATATGTAAAGAATATGAAACCCTACTAAAGATATAGTAATGCAATCCCATGAAATAATATGACTGAAAGAATACATAGCATGTTATCTGTCCAAAATAGAATTAAATTAGAGGGAAATCTGCACCAACCAAAAATATGGGAAAACTACCAATTCATAGTTGTCAATGTTCAAATTACCACAGGATCAATGAGAAAAGCACTGGGAAAATGTACTTTGATCTGAATGAAGATATAATGGCAATACATTATAATTATGAAATATAGACAAAATCCATGTCTATAGGTAGCTTTGGCTGGAACAGATTTTATATAAATGATAGATAGATAGTTGATAGATAGATGATAGATAGATAGGTAGGTAGATAGATGATAGATAGTTGATAGATTTATGATAGATACATTAGATAAATAACAGATAGATGATAGATAGATGATAGATAGTTGATAGATTTATAATAGATACATTAGATAGATAACAGATAGATGATAGATGATAGATAGATAGATAGATAGATAGATAGATAGATAGATAGATAATAGATGATAGTGTCATACCAGGTAGATCCCTTAAAGAACACAATACACAATGATTGTGAATAAAAGTACTCTGCCTATGTTATAATCTGTCTTTCCTCAGGATTCAGGGCAATTCCCACACAACCAGATGGTATGGTTGAGGAACTGCTCTGTCTGGGAGAAGAGGCACAGGTTTTGTCAGACAGAGAAGTCCTGGCCTTCAGCCTCTCTTGTACTGCAGGGTATTCCAGAACAGGCTGTTTTATCCACTGTGCAAGAGGCACCATATTCCATGAGTTAGATTTTTCTTCCCAGCAACGTTTATTTATTTATTTATTTATTTATTTATTTATTTATTTATTTATTTTACAGACACGTATGAATACAAAGCACTCTGGGACAAGACAGTCTGGCTTTTTGTGTCTTCTGCTTAGAGTTACCATCTGAGAACCTAGAGTCCTTATCTTAGCACTATAGTGCTGGCCCCATGTTGTCACTGAGAGTGTGTAGTCACTCCATTCCCCTCCTCTCACCTTCTATCTGAGGGAAGAAGCCACTGAGCCAAGGGAAGCCGACATGTGTTGGGGTCCCCCCCCAAAGCCAGCTCAGGAGGGACAGTAGGGTCTCAGCCAAGTTGGGGTGAGCAGTGCGGAGTCAGACACAGACTCTGGGAGTTGGGTGAAAGTGGAAACGAGAATCCACAAACTCGTTTATTTAGCACAATGCACATAGGGTTTAAGGGGCTGCTAATCATTGTATGGGGTGGTCCCCTTTTTGTGACCAATGACAGCCTGTCTCTGGACAGGACATCTCGTAGCAGACTTCTCGCGAGCATGGGACTGTAACTGTTGTCACACCAAGCCTGCGCAGAAGCCACTTCCTGTTTTCTTCTGCCATGCGGTCTGGCTAGGACCAGGCCTGTATTGTGCCATACAGACATGGGTACTAGATCTAGGTATGTTCCTTATACTTGTTGCTTAAGAAACATGGTAATTATATATCTCCATCCCAGACTTGCTCAAGGAACTTGGTTATTGACCCCAATTTATATTCCCAACTTAATTTACATCTTTACCAATGTACTATTACTTTTATTATGTCTCAATTGCCTTGGATATGATATTTTGAAATAAGAGAAAACTGTAGAGGAGTGAACCATGGGGCTAAGGAAACTCTGCCCCTCCCCACTGCCCTTGTCTTAAAAAGAAGGGATTGCCCATGATGATGCCCACACACAGACAGGCTAAATCAATTCCAGCTTCAGACTCTTAGTCTCTCTGGAAACACTATTTTCATGGTACATTTAGCAAATGCTTTATTATAATTGAACCTCTATGAAACTACATATTATGCAAATAAATTAATTATCACTTGTAGCATTACAATGTAGTAAATCAATTCATAATTATATGACACTTAAAATAAATAGAATAACACTCTTTAAATTTCTATGCTGAAGTGCCAATGCAGACTATGCTCAGTAGCACTGCAGGAAACCAGTGAAAAGTAAAATGACAGTTTATACTGAATCACCAGCCCTGGTCTAGAAGGAAGCTACTGTGATTGCAAATTTTCCTTTCTGTCCTTTACACATGAACCTTTTCTTTAAAAACAAAAGGGGTGTGTTGTGTGTGTGTGTGTGTGTGTGTGTTTACACAGAAGTTGTCTTCTGAGCCACAGCATGTGTGTGAGGCTCAAAAGACAAATTCTACGTACCATCATCTTCTAAACAAGGACTCTTGTACTCCAAAGGACCTGCCAGGCTGCAGATAAGTGTTGGACCAGCAGGTCTGTGACGTTTGGATTCTCCTGGCTCCACCTCCCATTGTGGTAGGCAGGTTAGGATCACAAATGCAGGTTTCACTTTGCATATGACTTTACATGTGTCCAGGGATTTGTACCCAGGGTTTGCAGGCTGTGAAAACAAGTGTCATCTCCCCCGTCCCTTGTACACTCCAAGCCTTTGGGACACACCAAATACCTCAAAGAACTACCTATAAATATGCCCAATATATTTTTTTTATTTCTATTACTGGTAAATTACCATGAGAAAGTATTTGTGGAATAAAAACCTTCTGAACACTGTGCTGATGATTTGAAATATTGCTTCTAAGAAAGTACCTTCATCCCAGATGGATGCTTTGCCAAGCATGAATAATAGATAAGGAGTTTCTTATTGGAAAATTCTTCTCTACCATTTCACTTGCAAAACACCTACGTGGCACACACAATACTGCTAGTTATACTCTCTGTAGCATCTTAATGGAGAAAACCTTCCCAGCAATCAAGATATAATACAACTCTGAAGACATAACAGATTAATGCACGGCCTCAGAAAGATGGAGAACAGAAAGTATCAATTAGAATCCATCCTTGTTTTATGTTTATTTCCTTATTGATATTTGAAGAACCTCTAATTCAAAGAACTCTTGGAAAATAAATGTCCACAAAAGCATCTGACTTACCCCAGACAGTCATACACTCACAGCCTTTCAAAAGGTAAAAGAAACAAGCTGGATGATTTTTGTTGCTATAATGGAAAATGTACATGTAGATGTTTACTAAGGCAATGCTCCAAAGGGCAAATGGAATGTATAATGAGATGTGGCTTTGACATGCTTGGTTGGCAATGTTTTCTCCATTCCATAGTAAATCATAAGAATGGCAGCAACATACTGTCAGAATGTGTGATAAATAATAACTTTCCTAAGTCCCAGGTACTCTAAACCTCTAGATGAGAAGAAAACCAATTTAGAGGCAGTTCTGTTTTGTGGAGTGTGGTCACAAGAGCATACTTATAACAATGGGGAGCCAGAGCCCTCCAAAATTCTTATCTGTGACATGGGAGAACTCATTTAAATCTCCAAACTCTAAGATCTGAAATACAATGACTTGTAAATTTACTGGTTTCACCTAAGATTAAAGTAAAACAATTAGCAATTACTGCCAATGTATAAATAATAAAAATTGTGTATAGAAATTTTTCTCATTATATTTCACTTCACTGATTGTTTTTAAATTTTGTAAGAACAAAATTAATAGTCATAGATAACTACGGAAGTTATCTTCTTGTGGCTGGAACAAAACATCTAACCAGAGGCATACTATAGAAGGAAAGTGTTTATTTCAAGCTTACAGTTTCCATGGGAAGTTTCACCATGGTGTATGAAGCTGGCTCACTTCCATCGTACATCCACAGCAAAAGAACACAGCAAGCACAAGCTTAATAAACACATAGAGCTGGACTCAACCACAAGGTCTGATCCTGGTAACACACTTCCTCCAGCAGAGCTCAATCTCCCAAATTAAGTAGGAAACTTAATCACAAACACTTGAGGGTAGGGACACATTATATTCAAAACCACCACATTCCTCCCTGGCCCCACAGACTCATGACCATCTAACAATGCAAATTATGCTCAGTACAACTCAATCCCATAATCTTTTGCAATTTTAACACTGTTTAAAAGTCTAAAGACTCAGAGCTTGAGAGATAGCTTAGTGGTTAAGGCACTTGTCTGCAAAGCCTAATGACCTGCATTCAATTCCCCTGTGCCCAAGTAAAACCAGATATGCAAGGTGACACATGCCTCTGGAGTTCACTGGTAGTGTCTAGAGGCCCTGGCACACCCATTGTCTCCTCTCTAAGCCTTTATGTCTCTCTCTGCTTACGAATAAATAAATAAATAAATAAATAAATAAATAAATAAATAAATAATAAAATATTTTTTAAAAAAATAAGGTCCAAAGTTTTATCTGAGACTCAAGATAGTTTCTTAACTGTGAGCCCTGTAAAATCCAAAGAGAGGTTACATACTTCCAACTTATAAAGATGCAGAGTAAAATTTCCCATTGCAAAAAGAAGTTATGATAAAGTGAGATTGGTCCCATGCAAGAGAAATAACTAGCTGGCAAACATCAAACATCTAAATCTGACATTTGTCACCGGTGACAACCTTTCTGGGATTCCCATTTCCTCTCCCTCTGAGCTGCTTAAAACCTGGAGAAAACTCCACCACAAGTTAACATATCTTTTCAGCATCTGTCCCATAGTCTGGCATCCAGATATTTCTTGGGTCTCCATTGCAAACCACAGTTCATCTTCATGGCTCCATACAATGGCCTTATTGGAAACCCTGCTTCACACTACCACATCTTAGCAACTTCTGAACCATGTGCATGGCATGACCCTCTTTCTTGCATACCTCATGCTTCTAAAATCAATACCAGGTGATCAGCGCAGACAAATTTGTAAATACAGGGGGGAATAATGATTGACCTTGAAGAGGGTACTACTTCATTAGTCTTTCTTCAAACCCCTCCTTTCAAAAAAGACTCATTCTTACTAACTTGAGCCTTCCATGGATTGGGTTTTAACTTTCAGGACATCTTTATCATTGTACCAGTGCAAAACAGTACCATTGCAGCTTAAGCTTAAAATCAGTCTCTTTATAGGCGTGTTACTTCAAACTTGCTTGCATTTCTTCTGAGATTAAACTGTACAACTTTTATATCTTTCTGTTCTGCACCTTCTGCCAAGCACACCAATCCATTCTAAATTCAACTTTGCCCAAATTCTCAGGAATTAGGAAGAACACAGCCAACATTTTCCACCAGTAGTCCAATTCCAACAAACTTCTTTCTTTCCCCTTTGCAAAATCATAAGCCAAGCCTCCACAGTGTACAATTCTCCTTGCATTTAACATTTCCAAACTATCAGCAGAAAAGCCAATCAGGCTCTGTTTACAAAAGGTTTTTGCAGTCCAAAGTACCAAATCCATCCATATTTTTGCCTCAATCATCTTCCAAAAGACCAAAACCCACATTATGAGACCCCACTCCTGGTACCAGTTTTATCTTGCAGTTACTTTCTGATTGCTAGGACAAAACACCAGACCAGAAACCACTTATAGGAGGAAAGAGTTAATTTCAAGCTTATAGTTTCCAGTGGAAACTTCATCATGGCTGAAGAAGCTTTATAATTTCATCATACATCTGCTGCCAAGAGACAAGAGCACACACCAACTAGCATGAGCTGACTCTGAGCACACAGTGATGAACTCAACCCCAAGGTCTATCCTTTGGGGCACACTACCTCAGCAGAACTTCACCTCCCAAATGCTCTACTAGGTGGGGTCTAAGTAGGAAACTTAATCACAAACACCTGAGGCTGTGACAAGACAACTGAACACCCAAGGATATGAAGAAATTACATTCAAAAGCAGGACAATAACATTTAAGATTTATTGTACACTGATCAGTAAAACTCATCCAAATACTGAGTTACAGCATGAGAGAGTCATTCTTTCAACTAAAATGTATATTAAGAGTATATGTTAAACTGTAGGTTGGGTGCTGTGAATGGTAAGAAGGTGTACATATTGCTCTTTGATTAAATTTTCTTTAAAAAGTTATCATACAACAAAGTAGGAATTATTTTGTAATGTGTTTATAGGTAATACTAGAATGGACTTTAACATTGACTCAAGCTGCCAAGGATGAGGTTGTCTTAAATACTGATTGAATTTCCTAGTATTGAACCTCTTAGCCCAACCCAACTACTTCCAAGGTCACAGGGCTTGCCTCATGGGTATAGATAAACAATCATAGTATCTTCCAGTTGGTGTATGTAATTTTCTACTTCTGTACAGGTGCTCTTAACTTAGATCTCTGCTACTGGGTATAAACAAAACCACCTGAGCGTGACTCAGGAAGAATTTGACTATGGTGGCTATTATGAAAATATTAGATTTGCCCATGCCAAACTATTCATGACTACTCACTTTCTAGGTCCACTGAACCCCTTCCTGATTGAGCATTAACTCTTTCTTAAATTAGAGCAATCCAGATATCAAAATTTCTCTCTAAGTTCTATATTGTTTCTTTGGAAAAAAATCTGTAAGAGATGACTTAAGAACTTATGTGTTTGTAACATAATATTTTTCCAGGCTTTGCATACCACAAAGAGCTTTCAGGAATATATTTTAAGTGATAGAATTGTTCAAAATTTCAGAATCTCAGAATTATAAGAATAGTTATTTCATTATTCTATACTTTTGAGTATCAGAGTTCATCTATATAAATAAGGCTCATTCTAACAGGATTACAAAGTCTATTCTCTACCTCTTACATATATGTACCAAATATGACATTTGATTCTTAGTAAATGTTTATCTATCATAAAAAAACATCATTTCTCAAACTATAAGTTGCTCTATTTTGGGCATATCATGTGCTCATTTCTAAATAACCACAAAAAGAAAGATAAGTGAATTCCATTATCAATATCATAAGTTCACCCTGGAAAGTTTACACAGAACCTGTGACCAAGATTCTTGACACAAGTACCCATTTCCTCTCTTTAAGACCCAAGGAAAGGATCAAAAATAAAATATTTTTAAAATCACAATGTTGAAAGTTTCAATCTTTATATTTTTATATTTTCCTTTTTCAGCTTCAATTCCTATGTGTCTACTATAGTATTTAAACTATGTCATAATGTTGAATGATGTTGAAACATTCCTCAGGAAGTTTGGTTCCTCTTTCTAAAAAAGCACTCATGTAAATATCCTACTCTATTTGTGGATATGGAGTGTATAATGTTATCTCTGTCTACTTACAGTATATTGTTATGCACCAAAACCTCAACCCAAAATTAAACTGGCACATTCAAGAAGGAATTCTATTATAAAACTAAAAAAAAAAAAAAACCATCAATTTGGGGTTGAGAAATAGCTTAGCAGTTAAGGTGCTTGTCTGCATCGCCTAGGGAACTATGTTTGACTCTTCAGATCCCACATAAGCCAGATGCACAAGGTGATGCAGGCATATGAATTGCACATGCACACAAGGTAGCACATGTATTTGGAGTTTGATTACAGTGGCTGGAGGCCCTGGTGTGCCAATTCTTCCTCTCTCTTTCTCTTTCTCCCATTAAAAAAAGGCCAGTCTGTTGGGCTTTCCTCAAAAAAAAAAAATGTCCATTTTAAGTGGTTGATTTGTTCTGAATGATTCATTTAGAGCCACAAAAATAGTGATATGTATATCATAAAAAGAACAAAGTAATACTTTTGAAGCATAATAATGTCAGGACTAACTTTTCATAGTGAGTAGTATAGAAGATATTAGAGAAAATTATCTTTCTTCATGGGAAGCTAGATTGTCCATTCTAGCTACACTTTAGGCTTAGGGGAAGAGTGTGTTTAACCTTAGGAATTTATGGGAAAGCTTGCTGAATCCTGCCTAGATGAGAAATTGAATTAGAATTAGAAACCTTATCTATTTCAACATTTCTCTTTTCTTCTGTAGAAGAAAATGTGTATTAATAATTGTCTTCCTCCCATAGCAACAAGCTTAGTTGGAGAACATAGCTCCATCACTGTGGGGAAGATAGATGGGGGGGTGGAGGACATGGTGGCCTCCATCACTGGGGCCCACATAGCTCCATCACTGTGGGGAAAAGGGTGGAGGACATAGCTCCATCACTGTGGGGAAAAGGGTGGAGGACATAGCTCCATCACTGTGGGGAAAAGGGTGGAGGACATAGCTCCATCACTGTGGGGAAAAGGGTCTGGTGGGGAAAATGGATGTGGGGACATAACTCCCTCACTGGAAAATGATGGAGGACATAGCTCCATCATGGGTGGGGAAAAAGGGTGGAGGACATGGCCCATCACTGTGAGCATCTCCATCACTGTGGGGAAAATGGTGGGGGACATAACTCCATCACTGTGAGGAAAATGATGGAGGACATAGCTCCATCACTTAGGGGAAAAGGGTGGAGGACATAGCTCCATCACTGTGGGGAAAAGGGTGGAGGACATAGCTCCATCACTGTGGGGAAAAGGGTGGGCAGGGTAGGCTCAGTGGATTTTTGTCTAGGAGTAGAAGAATAAACAATGAACATGACTGAAGAGACTGACAGAGTATCAAGTATGAGGTATGTTGAATTGTCATCCTCTGAAAAACACATGAGCAAATCAATTAAATATAAACCAGAACAATCTCAGGATATGTCCCATTCTATTACTTTGAAGTATTCCATTATACCTTCTGTGTCATCTAGGGAAATGGTGGGTTACCCTTGTTAGGAAGTTAAAGTTCTCAGGTCTGATCTCCAAAATAAAACATGAGCTTGGGAGAATTTTGGCCCTCGTAGTATCCTTGTAGAATCCTAATGAAAAGATTAAAGAATTAGCACACTGAATGGAGAAAATGTGCAGTGTTTAAGATAATTTCCTGAAAAGCCTAATGACAAGAGTTGGATTCCCTACTACCTATGTAAAGCCAGGTGCACAAAGTAGCACATGCATCTGGAGTTTGTTTGTGGCAGCTAGAGGCCCTGGAATGCCCATACTTACACTCAGGAGGCAGAGGTAGGAGGATGTATGAGTTTGAGGCAAGCCTGAGACTACATAGTGAATTCCAGGACAGCCTGGGCTAGAATGAGACCCTACCTTGAAAAACAAAAATAAAAAGAATCAGCAAATGTGTTTTATAGCACCATCAAAAGACAATCAAAAAGGTTAATTTTCCCCATGTTTTCTAAGGCTCTGATGGATGTCAAGGTTGTTCAGACACCATCCAAATTTCTTTCTTAACGTCTAGTCATAAAGTTCTTTTTCATTTTAGTAATTATACTTGAAAGACACTGTAGCTTATTTTTTCTTTTTTTAATTAATATTTTAATTTATTTATTTATTTATTTATTTATTTATTTATTTATTTGAAAGAGAAAGAGGCAGAGAGAGAGAGAGAATGGGCACACCAGGGCCTTCAGGCACTACCAGCGAACTCCAGATGCATGCAGCCACCTTGTGCACCCAGCTTATGTGGGTCCTAGAGAATCAAATGGGGATCCTTTGGCTTTGCAGGCAAATACCTTAACTGTTAAGCCATATCTCCAGCCCCCCCCCCCACATTCAGTTATTCTAAATTGTAGGGGTGGGAGAAATGCCCTCAGGAAGTGCTTCAGGATCCTGGGCAGCATGAATGCTGGGCCAGTCTTCTCAATGTAGAGATGGCGATGGTGCTGTTTTGGCTTGATGGAGGCCTGTAGACTGTAGCTTATTTTTAAAAGCATATTTCCAGGCGTGGTGGCGCAAGGAAAATAATCCCACAAAAGAAGAGAGGTGGACCCATCACCAAAGATTCGAGGCCAAATATAAACATTTGAACTCCAATCACCCTTGGCTAGAATGAGACCCTACCTCAAAAAAACAAAATAAATAAATAAATAAATAAATAAATAAATAAATAAATAAATAAATGAATGCATATTATAGGGGATTGTGTCAAGGAAAATAATCTTTGACAAAAGAAGATAGGTGGACCGATAAAAGCAAAGATGCACAAAATACAAAATTTGCTAGCAATAAAAGCTAGTTCCAGACCAGGCACAGTTATGGAGGAAGAAAAGAAAAATTGCTGGGGCTGGACATCTGGCTTAATGGTTCACACTCCTGCTGCAGAGATGTTTGTTGAATAATAGCTTCCAATCTCCAACTCCCACGTTTAGCCAGATGCAAAGTGATGCAACCCAATGGTGCCCCACCATTGGACTAATGGATAAGCTGAGACACTGCTGGTACATTTATCTGGGTGGTCTCTCTGCCTGTCTCTCTCTCTCTATAAGAAAAAAATAAATAAAATAAAAAAAATTTTTTTAAAAATGGACAGAAATTGAGAGCTAAAATCCCACTAGCAGTGAACTCAGGACAAACACAGGAAGAGCACAGTCCCCCATGTTCAGCAGCGGACTCATCTGCAGTTGAAACCTGGAACAGGCTTGAAGAAGATGGAAGCAGAACTACCAACTGACCCCGTTATGGCCCCACTGGACATCTACCTAAAGTGCTTCACACTCCGCTGCAGAGATGTTTGCTGAATAATAGCTAAGAACTGGGGGAAAATAAACATCAAAACTAAACCCAAAATGAACCGGTACCACATTTAACCTTTCTCCTTGGAGGCTATAAGAAAAAAACATCAGACAAAGAAATCTGTAGAAAAATGGAGGATCTTGGAAAGAAATACCCAGTAGAGAGTGGGAAGACAACCCCATGTTAAAACTCATCTGCAGTTCCTAACCTGGAACAGCTTGAGTTGCTGGCATACCTGGCACCTTTAATCCCAGCAATTGGGAGGCAGAGAGAAGAAGGATAGAGAATGGGGAAAATAAACACCAAACTAAACCTAAATGAGTGAATTCCAGGAAACCAGCCTGAGCTAGATTAAAACATTTAACCACCAAAAAGTGTAAACAAAAACAAAAACAAAAAGAGAACAAACAAACAAACAAAAAAACATCAAACTGAAAAGAGAGACTGATTGAGAGGGGAGGGGATATGATGGAGAGTGAAGTTTCACAGGAGAAATGGGGGAGGGAGGGAAATAACATGGGATATTGTCTACAATTAAAGAAGTTGTCAATAATAATAATAATAATAATAAACAACAACAACAAAAAAAACATGTGGCTCTGACCTGTAAGTCCCAATACCAAAAATCTGTTGCTACCCACATTGAGCTATGAGTTCTCTAAAACAAGACAGGCTTTTGTCAAAGCAATTCATTATCTGCCTGAGTTAAAGGTAAGACCCTATTGCTGAAGACACCATGTGCTGCTGACACGGAACACTGAGAGACACAGCTGGAATCCAGAAGGGAGCCAGTGCCCAGATGATTAGCCCATTCAGTGCTGCAAAGTGCTACATGAGCTACTGGGAAAAAGTGGCCAATAATGTGTGAGCAACCGGGGACTAAACTACTCAGAAGCAACCAGCCTGACCAGATGTACACACCAGTGCAATGGTGGCACACCATCTTGGTGGGTAACCAATGGCTTTCTGATTAGATAAGAGATCCACTCAGTGGAAAAGAATCCAGGTCAGAATCCCATGGAAACCAAGATTATGGTCTCCAATGACAAGCTCACACTAGTCTTTGGCCAAAAGAGGCACTATACCCATCAAAACACCCCTATATTAACAATGCTTATCCCATTTAACTTATTCTGACTTCACTCTCCACTAGAGACTCAGTTTTTCTCTTATAGAAGGTAATGAGAGAGATAAACCACTCCTCGCATTTCAACCAAGGACCAGGTGAAACCACAGGGGCATTAGGGAGAAGAGCAAGAGTGCTGCTTCCATGACGAGCTTGATAATCAGCACTAGAGTGAAGAGACAGATGCTGAGGATACTAAACCCATGCCAAAGCAGAGATCCAGAAGCTCTTGAGAACTTATCACTGAAGTAGAATTAAAACTAACCCACCATGGCTCAGAAAATTTTGTAGAAGAGGGGGCAGTAAGACTGTAAAAGCCACAGGTTGGGACAGCATACCCAGAGGTATTGCCCCCCATAGACTGACTGCTGTTAACACAACTCATAATCCACAATCCCATGGGGAAAACAAGCAAGCCCAGTGTGGAGGGGCCCCTGGGAGAATGGGGTTAGGGAGGAGGGAACACATGATGTGTCCATACAAAGAATATTCAAAGCATACAGCCTCCACTAAAAGGGAGGAATTCTGGGTCTACAAGACAACCATACTTCGGTATATTGGCATTTGTTGTAAATGAATTATCCAATTTCCCTAGTCTCATTATTTAATTATGTAAGTTAGAAAACATATACTACAGTTGTGTTACAAGCTTGAATATAGAATAACAGTAGTGTGATTTTTTTTTCTCCTATTAAAATGGCTTCTCAGATAAACCTTTAATATTTTCCTGTACCTCTTCCCAGCCTCAAACAAAAAGCGTGGGTTTTCATTTTCTCCTCAAAGCTAGAGGGCACATGTAAAGGCTGAGGCCATTTGACAGTCATCTGTGAGGGACAGAGCCTGCAAAACTTTGTTCTTCCAGCTAGACTGAAAGTCCAGTGAGCAAAAACTGCCAAACTTCATTCTGATAGTATCGAGGCGCCTTTGAAGATGCTTTTTGCTTAACTTCCTTGGATCTAACAAATCTATTGTGTGGAGGCACATCAAATTATTAATGATTTTGTTGGGTTTTACCTTACTTTTCCTCGAGAAGACACACAACATTCTCAATGATTTAGCAAACTTTGCCAGCAACCATCCTGCACCTAGCTGTTGCGGGTGGTTAGAAGAAATGAAGCAAATAGCCAGTGAGCACATCCCGAATAGGTATTCTCATCTTCCTTGACATGGAATGTCCTACTGTTGTTGCTGTTGCAGCTGAATTGTTCTTTGGGGACTGAATACATTGAACTTTCCACTTGTAGCAAAATAAACAATCAGCAAATAGATAAAATGAAATTCAGTATCTATTAAAGTGAGAATAATATTTTAGGAAAAGGAAACACTGCTCTGCTTCAGAGGCCTCTAGTTATTCCTTCCTATAGGGTATCTATCTGCTCAGGATACAAAACTCTAAAATCAATCCAAATACATCCTTTTATGTCTTTTATTTTTGATACTTTTTGTCTAAAAAATTAATGGAAGACCCATGCTATAGTCAAAATAATGTACTTCATGGGTATCTGTGCCTTAACTCTAAGGGATTAAAAAATACATATAGATTCTAGCTTTAATTGTTCAGAAAGGACTCAGCTCTACCAATAATTTGATTTTAGCTTGCTGGACTTTTGAACTACGGACCTATACAACAATAAATCTGTGTCATTTACTAACTTTGTGGAACATAATTATGGCAGCCTGAAGAAATTGATACATACCTAGATGGAATTTTTTTCTCATGTTCATTTACCAGAGTTGACATGGTCCACTCAGTACCAACAAATATGGATTGAGAGTTCAAAGTTTGTTTCTATTACAAGGAAATTTTTCCATATTTCAACAAAACCGTGACAATTGCAAGTACATATCTAGTTGACTGAAATTTTTAGCATTTTTGAGTTTGACCTCCATTTCTCATAAGCAGTAGTTTTATGGGTTTATGTATCCATAGTTATTACTATTTAGAATTGTTCTTAAAATAGAAAAAAATCACAGTAGTTATTATGCTTCCTATTCATTCTTATAGCACATTGGTGGCATTTTGACATATTTTGTCATTTTCAAAGATGTTGCAAGGAATCAAAATCTGTCCCTCCATACTAAAAGCAAATAGTGAGCATAATAGATTTGGGTCACTGAAATGTACACTGAGACTGTCCTTTTCACTGTCTTCATCTTTGCTTTGCGCTAACTCTGTCTTTGAGTTCAGGCTAATTGTGGGAATAAAACTCTTCCTGTAGGTGCATAGGAATAAGGGTAAGGAGAGTGCTGTAACAACCTTTACAGTACTGGGACAAAGCCCCTGACCAAAACCAGCTGCTGGGAAGAAAGGCTTTATTCTGGCTTACAGTCTTAAGGGGAGTCTTCATGGATGCAGGGAAATCATGGTCGAGCAGGGACTGGACATCTCCTCTCCCACAGCAGGTGGAACCCAATAGCAGGAGAGTCAGCTGAGCTCTGGCAAATGGGAGCTGACTGTAACATCCCTAATCCTGCCTCCAGGAACACACATCCTCAGCAAAGCTCCACCTCCTAAATTGCCACCTGCTGGGAACCAAGCGTACAAATCATGTGAGTTATGGGGATATCTCATTCAAACCACCATGTTCAGCTCCTGACCCCCATAGACTTCACAACATTTCATGATATAAAATGAGTTCAGTCCAACATTAAAAATCGACATTTTTTTTTTCAATCCCAACATTGGTTACAAGTCCAAAGTCTCATCTGAATCAAACACAAGTTCAATACACATAATAGCACAGAATAAAGACTCACAGGGTGAAAGATGGCATTGAACATGGAAGGAAAGATTGAATGGACAAACAATCTTAAACAAGCAGGCCAGGAGCTGAAACAAGCAGGGTAACCAGTATCTTTGTGGTTCCAATTCCAGGCCTCCACATGGGATGCTTACAGTAGGAGGAAAAGCTCCATGCAGAGCCAGCAGCTATCCTTGGCAGCCATCTCACATTCCTAGCATCTTCAAAAGTTTGGTTCTCCATGGCAACATACAAGCTTGGGCCGTGGCCTTCCATGATCTTCACACAGGAAATACCTCACAACCCTGCCTCACACTGCCCAGTGCACATCTCCCCACCACAAAACTGTGTTGCAAATCTAACAACTCTTTCCCACATTTTTATCCTTCTATAGTCAAGTAGGTTACCAAATTTGTAAATTTGTTAATCTAGGGATAAATGAAGCTGACTTTGAAGAGCAGGAAAATGTTTTAATCACACTTCCTACTGTCCCAATGCAGAACAGCTCAACAAATCTCAATGGGTGCTGATCTCTCAAAAACTGCAGCCTAACTAGGCCGCAGTCTCTAGCACAAAACTGTCATTTCTTTCTATTTCATGTCCTTCTGATTTACCAAACATACCTGTCCTTTGCTTTTAAATTCTGGTTTGCTTGAATTCTCAGGATACAGGAAGAACACAGCCAGGCTCTCACACAGACTGCTTCCCACACAGTCTGGATAAAGCTCTCTTTCCCCTCATATGCCAAGTCTCACAGTCCACAGCTCTATCTGCATTTAGGTCTTTCCACTCTCACCAGAATAGTTTGTTAAGCTCTGCTTATAGCAATGCAAGTTGTCTCTTAGTCCAAAGTTTCAAATCTTTCCATATTTCTCCCTCAAATCCCTTTCAAAAGAACAAAAGCCACACAGGTTTATAGCAGTAATGACTCCACTTGTGGTACCAATTTTCTGTTGCATTTACCTTTGTGTTGCTGGAACAAAATACCTAAGCAAAAGCAGCTAATGGGAAGAAAGAGTTTATTTTTGGCAAGCTTTGTGATTGCAGAATAACGATGGCATGGTAGAAGCTGGACATCACCCCCAGCCACAGCAGGTAGAAAATAGTGTGAAGAAAAGGTGCTGATTTCTGGCAAGGGGAAGAAGGCTGATAAATCTCCAAGCCCACCCCCTGGAATGCACCCTTTCCAGGAAGGCTCCACCTCCCAAATTTTCACCAGTTGGGGATCAAGCATTCCTACTACATGAGTTTGCACAGGACATCTGACTAAAACTACCTCAGGTAGTTAGTAGAATCTAAGAATAAAGTAATGATTAGGCTTCGAACATTGGAAGGATAAAAAGAAGCAGCTGTTACGCACATTTGTGTTTGTGTTATTATGTGGGTGAAAGTGCATTCTTCTGTGGTTTTTTTTTTTTTTTTTTTTTTTTTTTTTTTTTTTGCAAGGTAGGGTCTCACTCTGGTCCAGGCTGACCTGGAATTAACTATGTAGTCTCAGGGTAGCCTTGAACTGTCAGCGATCCTCCTACCTCTGCCTCCCGAGTGCTGGGATTAAAGGCGTGCGCCACCACGCCCGGCTCTTCTGTGTTTTGTGACACAAGTTGAGCTAGGGCCACTATCCTGGATCAGAGGACGTGGCTCTGCCCTGTCAGGCATGAGGAAGCAGGATGCATAACCAAAGCTCAAGGTATGAGTGACCCACCAAGTGTGTTCACGTTTCCAAAATACTAATGCTTCCAGACATGGTGATGCACACCTTTAATCACAACACTTGGGAGGCTGAGGTAGAAGGATCACTGTAAGGTTTAGGTCAGATTTGGGCCTACGAAGTTAGGTCCTGTTTAACCTGGGCTAGAGTGAGACCTGACTCAAAAAAAAAAAAAAAAAAAAAAAGCAGTAAGAGGGCTAGAGAGATTACTTAGTAGTTAAGTAAGCCAGACACACAGTGACACAAGGTTGCTCATGTTCACAAGGTGGTGCATGCATCTGGGTGGTGCATGCAGTGGCTGAGGCCCTGGCATGCCAATTCTCTGTCCTAGTTCTTACTCTCATTCTCTCACATAAAAAGGCCAGTCTGTTGAGTTTGCCTCACACACACAAAAAAAAAAAAAAAAAAAAAAAGAAAGAGAAACCCTAATGTTCACTGTTAACACTGAAATACATGAGTGCAAGTCATTATTTCTTAATTTTGCCACGACTACTGTGGTCTCTGTTCCCTCCCTGCAAAGACAAAAAAAAAAAAAAAAAAAAAAAAGAGAGATGTATAACAGAGTAACATTTTTTTTGTTTGTTTGTTTGTTTAGGGGTGTTGTGGTCAGTTTCAAGTTGCTGCACAAAGAACCCAACCAAAAGCAGCCTGTGGGAGGAAAGGGTTTATTTTGGCTTACAGACTCCATGATGGCAGGAGAAAACTATGGCATGAGCAGAGGCTGGACATCACCTCCTTGCCAACATCAGGGGAACAACAGCAGCAGGAGAGTGTGCCAAACACTGCAAGAGGAAGCTGGCTATAACACCCATGAGCCGGCCCCCAATAATACACCACCTCCAGGAGGATCCAATACCCAAGTTGCCACCAGCTGGGGATCTAGCATTCAGAACACAGTATATGGGGAACCCCTGAAACAAACCACCACAAAGGGCAATGAATCTATACCAGTAGTCCTAAGAGCAGCACTTTCAAATACACATACATAAACAAAGTACCAAAAAATTTGTTCCATTGCCTCTCCTCCCTGTTTTTATAAACTTCAGTCAATCTTCTTTCTATGTAAGTAAGAACTATTTTGCCAAAACCTCTGTGTCTTCAGACATAAAACAATGTAATATAAAATATTTCATTTTCTTATTTTTTGGATTGTAAGATAAGGTCTCATTAATTTCATGTAGCCCAGACTGGTCTCAAGCTTCCTGTGTAGCTGAGCATGACCTCTAATTCTCCTACTTCAAATTTTTAAGCCTTTCTCAACGATTTATAACCGAGCTTCCTTTTGCCTTGATGACTTTGCCCTGTCTCGGTGGCTGGAGTCCTTGCTGTAGCATGGATGAATGGATCTGCTTGCAGTCTTTCCTTGCCCTCCTGTCTCTTTCATACTTCAAACCTTTCCACCCTGGCTCACTGCCCTGCAAAGGCATACTTCCTTCTATAATCCACACATGCCAGGCACCTGTGACCCATCCAGGATCTCACTTACTTCTGGGGGATCTTCCCTCATGGACTCACATCCTTCTGGTCTCAGCTCACAGGCTCTTCCTCTCAGAAAGCTCCTCAGTGCTCATATCTAATATTACGTGACCTGGCCCAGTTATGCTATTCACTGTTCTACAAACTTCATGACCTTCAATGCAAGCAATAATTTGTTTGTGCAAAATGCATTCACATGTGTAGTTTCTTTATTCCCTCCTGAGAATGTTAACTCCAAAAGATGAGAGATCTCATCCTTTCATTTACTACTTCATTTGTGGTGTATAGAATCAAAACTGGCATATGAGGGCTGGAGAGACAGCTTTGCGGTTAAGGCGCCTGCCTGCTAAGCCTAAGAATGCTGGTTCCAATCTCCAGCGGTTCCAATCTCCAGGTCCCACGTTTAGCCAGATGCAAAGTGACACAAGGGCGCAATGCCGCACTTGATCACAAGGGGGCGCACACATCTGGATTTCGTTCGCAGCAGCTGAGAGACTGCTGGCTCGCCCATCTCTATCTGTCTCCCTCTTCCTCTCTCTCTGTCTCTCTCTGTGTCTCTCTCAAAAAATAACTGGCTTATGATACAGACCTATTACTTGTCAAGTGAAACTCTGCGATAGTTTTAGTACTGAAATCCACAGAGCAAGTGACATGATTTTAGATATATAACCTGTGCAAACTAACTCTATTTCAGCTGGGATGAAGTGAAGGTATTTAGATACTACCTTTCCGTCAAGGTACATAGTTATCCCTTGATGTGCTGTCCTGTTGCACCCAAGTTGTCTGAAGGAAAAAGCCCTCTTGACTTACAACAAATTAAGCAATCTGATCAGTGTATTGTGTTCTTTGGACTATTACAATACTTATTTACAAAGGTTAAACATGTTTACAAATTTATTACCTGGATCACAAATCAGCCTTGGACCTGAATTCTTGCCAGAAATAGAAAAAAAAAATTTCAACTGGGTTCAACAGTGGTAGAGGTTATATCTCTTCCACTCTGCCTCTGGAAGCCCAAAGTCTAACACAGGTACCCAATACCCAATGCATATCACAAAATAACGGAAAATCTAGTATGAATGTGAATATCTGTAATCTTCCATGATTTTTTTTGCTTCTTGTGGAGAATGAGGGAATAAAAAGTTTGTCATAGGCTGGAGAGATGGTTTAGGGGTTAAGGCACCTGACTCCTAAGCCTAAGAACGCTGGTTCCAATCTCGAGCAGTTCCCAGGTCCCACATTTAGCCAGATGCAAAGTGATGCAAGAGCGCAATGCCGCACTTGACCACAAGGGGGTGCATGCATCTGGATTTGGTTCTCAGCAGCTGAGACAATGCTGGGCGCCCATCTCTGTCTTCCTCCCTCTCTCTCTCTCTCTTTCTGTCTTTCTCTCTGTCTCTCTCCAAAAAAATAAATAAATAAATAAAGTTTGTCATGGTCAGCTCCACGTTACTTGGATGGACTTCCAAACCAGACACAGTTTATGGGAGGAATGGTATTTATCTTAGGCTTTCAGATCCAGGGGAAGGTCCATAATGGTGGAAAAAGCTGGCCCAGGTAATAGACCCAAGCAGAGAGAAAAACCAACAGCAGCAGCACAGAGAGAGAAAACTGGCAGCCAAAGAGCAGGAACGCAGGCGGAGCTCAAGAACTCTGCAAACCTTAGGCTAGAAATCAGATCCACCCCCAGGGACGCCTCCTAATCAAGGCCATTCATATTCATCATATTAACACTCCTGGGTCACCAACACATGCAAGTCAGCTATACATACTATTATTTTCAGCAACACACTCTCTTCCCTTTGTTTATAGAATTTTTCATTTCACTTTTTCATTATGCTCTCATAATGTGTTTTTTTTTCAGTTCACAGCACTAGGAGAGATTTTGTTTATGTTAACATCCAACAGGGATGATGCTATTATACGATCTGATATTTTGTTGAAATTAAAGTTAATCACTTTGCTCATCAAAATAGCTATTTGTGCATAATGGTAATCCATGAATGCTGCATCAGCTACATTATAAGGACAAGCATAAATCAAGAAAATGACATCAAATTTGTGCAGATTAAAGAATTCTCCAGAATATTTTGAAATATTTAAAGCTATTAGAGAACAATTGAGTTTCTCTTAGAAACATTTTCTTTTTCAGCAGAATGATGTCTAAAGGTCAACTAAGTCATCTCTTTGCCTCTGGATAGAATTCTAGGAAGCACAAGGTTCATCATAAAAATTCAAGAAACATGCCTGGAATATTGAGAAGAGGAGGAAGGGAAGTTTGATGCCTTATGCAGTAGGATTTCTTACTATAGCCCTCTTATTGAGGTCACACATACTTTGGCTGCTGGTTATATTTAGAAGCTTCTAATTACTAATATCATATTCAACTTAAAACCAAAGATGGGACGACATCTGAAGATGTATTTGTTAATTAAAAACAATACAGAGAGGACTGCATTATAAGCATAGCTGCAGAATAGAACCACTAAAATAATTTTAAGGAGGGATTAATGCATAGAATAAACTGAGAAATTACTGAATCTTGACAAAAAGGCAAATATTGTAGAGTTCCGTGCACTTGGCTGGCACCAACTGCTGGTGTTCTCGCCCATGGGCTGGGGTTCTGTAAACCCTCTGCATTTGAACACGCTCACTCAGCGGTAGTCTCTCCTACCACGTGTGTCTTATAAGCGGAATGAACAATTAAAAATGGCAATGAGTCAAAGTCACAAACTTGCTGAGGGCCTCTCATATACATACATACTCAATGGACAAAGGGACAAATAATTTCACTTGCAGTTGTTTTCATTGTAATATCTGGACCATCTTATAGAATGATTTGAAACAAGATGAGAGAAAAGGAAGTGAACTACTTGAGCTTAGTCCCTGTTTTTAGAAATGTAGACTGAAAATTAAATTGCTCAGGAAATACCCCCAGACAATTAAACAAAACCTGTTCTTTATTGCTATGTGGATCTAGATATTCAAGTCTGCAATAGTGTCTTCAGAAAGGTACAGACAAAGCCTTGTAGTGCCCTCCAGTAAGGTCCAGGTCATCCTTGATTCTCAGGAAGATGCTTGGAACTTTGTCTCCAATCGTCACTGCCATGTGCCACAGTAGTATGCAGTGAACACTGAGCCATCTTGTGTACACACCAGCCAATGCCATTTCCCACCTACCCCCCCATGAAGACATTGATGACAGCAACAGATTGAGAATAAGCACCATATCTCTGATGGGACAGGACGCAGAAAGATGCACAGACCTTCCACTTTAATGTTCATTCTGCACTCAGAATCAAGCCAATGTTAGCAAAACTTCTCCCACAATTTGGCTATCCAAATGAGATGGCAAGAACTCTATGCCTGGGGAGAGTGCCACGTTCCAAGCGTATTTTTGAGGTTAAGCATACCAATGCTCAGGTTTAATATTTTTTTTTAGAAAAAAGTCTTTGGGGAAATGTGCTTTCAGCAGTTGGCTGATGAGCAGAATAGGAACACAAAAGCAATTTTGTATTTCAGAGGACAAAACAAAGGGGTCTTACCTAAGGGGCACTTACTGTTACAACCCTGTGCTGCATGCATAGGGGCTGCATTTCAGACCCGGATTCCTGCTATTTTCCCTTCTCTGCGGGCTCTTTCCCTCCAATTCTTCACCTTGTCTCCAAAAGACAAGCTCCCAGTAGTCTGGTGTGAGAAAAATTCTCACGCACTAACCCAGATTTCTAATTTTTCCTTCTATTTTTCTTCCTGTTTAATTCTGCTTGCCTCTGTTGTTCTTACAGTGATTCTGCAGGGACTGTGGGGCTTTCTTCAGAAGGAGTATACTTCTAGGAGGCAGGAATGGGATTCAATGCAACAAAACCACTGGTCTTTATAGTGAATGCTGATATTCTCTGTACCGCTAGAGTTACTGGCACAGAAAACAAAACATCACCAAAGAAACATATTGTTTCTATAGATGTTGATTAAAGATCCAATGAAGAGTCTCATTCACATCATAAAATCTGAAACATTTCTCCCCCATATGGGCTTTCTATTAAATCCAAATGCTGTGTGACTTTCAACCTTTTCTTCCTAAAGCATAAAAATCTTCTCAAATGCAAGAACTTTTTCTCTCATCTTTTTATTTCTTTCTGTTGAATTACAGTATCACTTGGCATTTGATCCAATTAGCCCAGAGCGTACCAGCTCTAACACCAACCATCTCTTTCATATTGTTATTCTTTTAAATGTTAAATTACATTATACACCACTTTCGAGATTTTGTGTGCCACCTCACAACACTTTCCAATATAAAGTAGAAATCTTTATTAATAAATGTCTTTAAGTATGCAACTTTATTGATTGCCTTATGACACTAAACTCCAAAGTTTAACTCTTCTTTCCACGTGGACTGTGGTTCTTTTGAGGCCTCTTTTTCATGACCTCCTGTTCATTTGTAGTGATTTACAAAAATAAAATAAAATTGCCAATGTGGGTTATATGAACGTTTCCTCCTGCTATTTCAATCCTGTTCAGTTATTGTTGGTCTTGACCATATAAATGTAAGTTATAGGTTGATCATTGTTTTATTTTTAAAGACTAAAATAATTATTTTATGTAAATTATTTATGTCTAATGAGACTACAAAATGCATAGCATGATAGTATACGGATGACTGGGAGAAAGAAAGGAACCAGTTGAAAATAGAGAATAATGACGAGTAAATGTGATCAAATTCCAAGATACACATGTATGAAAGTATCACCATAAACTCATTGTTTTATAAAATTTCATAAAAGAAATGTGCAAATAGTTGAACTTTTGTTGCTTGGTCCTTAAGAGAGTACCATGCTAGCTGGGACCAATTCAGTGACCAAGAAGGAGTCAAGCATAGCGGTAGTGTCATAGCATCAAATGACCAAGCATTTTGGCAGGTAATCAACTGAGATTTTACTGTATGACACAAAGGCAATCATGCAACAAATTCATCGTTTTTTTTTTGCTATGATGTTAAATTTTCCAATTCTTATTGAAACTCAGAGGCTGAAATCTGTGATGAAAAAAGAAATTAATATGATAATCATCTTGAAATGATTTTACTGGGTCATGTTTTCAAATTTAAAGAAAATCGAGATTTATTTGTGTCTTGAAAGTGTAGGTTGTAAATAACCTCCATAAGTTAAAGAAATTCTGCTATTTCTGTCCCATTTATGGAAGTCTTGAGTGAAAAACAAAAAATATTTTTCTATGAAAATGGCAGAAAAATAATAAAATTACAAGTATATTGGTATTAACAAGTAGTAATGGGTACATTGAAAGACAACTGAAATTGTCTAAGGGAAATGGAGGTGATGTAAGCTTATATAGAATATTATTTAAATGGAATGTTAGTTTTTTTTTTAATTTTTGGAGAGAGACACAGAAAGAGACAGACAGAGAGAGAGGGAGAGAGAGACAGATAGAGATGGGGGCCCCAGCAGTCTCTCAGCTGCTGTGAACTACATCCAGATGTGTGCTCCCCCTTGTGGTCAAGTGCTGCATTGCACCCTTGCGTCACTTTGCATCTGGCTAAATGTGGGACCTGGAGATTGGAACTGGGTTCTTAGGCTTAGCAGGCAGGCGCCTTAACCACTAAGCCATCTCTCCAGCCCAGAGTGTTAGTTTTAATAGAAGATGTACAAGACTTTTTCAAGGGTTGCCTGGGGTCTTAATAACCCCAGGTGTTTAGGACTTAATGCTGCATGGACCTTCTGACCCAGAAAAAATGGCTGTGACTGACTATAATACAGTCTGGAAACTGTGTGCCCTAAAAGATAACCATAGGGATGACCTGAAGGATTTAAAATCAAAGTAAAACCAACTTCAGATAACTTATTTGCTTTTAAGAAATGGCTATGCCTTAGCAGTAAGGGGAACTTCTACAGAGAGGAGTTATGGAAGCAATGCATGGAGTCAGGCTGTCACTCCCTTAGCTGTGTGACTAAAGATATCACATTTAAGCTCCCTGTCCTATGCTTGCTCTCTGAAAACTAGGACTACAGTAGTTCTTAGGAAATCACTGTGATGATGAGAGCTATATTCATTCTTCTGTGTGTAATACCGCAGTGTTTGAGAATGATCCATATCTCCAAGGCACACATCATAGTGACCAATGCAGACTAGATATCATATTTGTGTTTTGTAGCATCATTAGAGAGGAAATGGCCATCATTGGTCCGAGTCACCTTATCCAAAGTGAGTATTGTCTTTTTGCTCAGTCTGCTCAAAGGCACCCCTACATTAGCTTCAGGGCCCAAAAATGTGGGATGTTAGAGTTGGGAGCAGGTGGCTTGCACTTCTAGAGTGCCTGTTCTTATTGCATCACTACTTGCTCCTCCTCCCTGGAAGACTCCACTCAATCTTTGAAGAGGAGGGTTCCATGTGCACCTGGGTCAGAGACAACACCTTGTGACATTCTAACCACAAATGGAAGCAGAACAATGCAGCACAGCTTGGTCTTGGCCAAATGTTGGTCAGGAATTTATAAATATTGAAAATGAGGGCTGGAGAGATGGCTTAGTGGTTAAGGCACCTGCCTCCTAAGCCTAAGAACGCTGGTTCCAATCTCCAGCGGTTCCAATCTCCAGGTCCCACGTTTAGCCAGATGCAAAGTGATGCAAGGGCGCAATGCCACACTTGACCACAAGGGGTGCACACATCTGGATTTCGTTCACAGCAGCTGAGAGACTGCTGGTGCACCCATCTCTATCTGTCTCCCTCTCCCTCTCTGTCTGTCTCTCTCTGTGTCTCTCTCCAAAAAAAATATTGAAAATGAAAATGGATTGTTTTTGAAAAAGGGGTTTTGAGGAGGCACTTAAGAATGAGCCTTAAAGAACTAGCATAGAATGCAAGAACATCTACTTTACATATAAATGTTCATCAGAGATGTTATTGGCAATCAGGTAGATAGATGGCCATTTCTATGGAGCTATATCTTTTTTTTTTTTTTTTTTTTTGGAGAGCGATAGAGAGAGGGAGAGGAAGACAGATAGAGATGGGCGTGCCAGCAGTCTCTCAGCTGCTGCGAATGAAATCCAGATGTGTGTGCCCCCTTGTGGTCAAGTGTGGCATTGCTCCCTTGCGTAACTGCATCTGGCTAAACGTGGGACCTGGAGATTGGAACCAGCGTTTTTAGGCTTAGGAGGCAGGCGCCTTAACCGCTAAGCCATCTCTCCAGCCCTGGAGCTAAGTCTTTTAACCTGGATACTACTCTCCTTCTGCAACGACTCAAAAATACAGTAGTCATAATGGTAGTAATGGAGTTTAGTCAGAGGCCCATTAAAATAGATGCCCTGCAACCTGACATCCCCAGGAGTACCCAGTCTTCCAGAGGCAGAGGTCAATGTTGAATCTTGGCGCTATGACTAAATGGGCCCTGCCATAGTTCATTTATTGTTGATTCCAGCTATCAATACTTGCTATCCCTAGACTATTGACTCATTACCTACATGGGTATGCCTTTCGTGCTCCTGCCAGCATTATTTCTGTAATGTCAGGGTGTCACAAACAACATTACACTAGCAAAAAAGTAAAGCATGTCCATTTATACCCATGACACTTACATATCTCACCCTACCACTTAAAAGCAATATTTGTATTTTTGAAAAAAATATAAAGGATCATCAGGATAGTCAAGTGGCTGAGGCATTGGGTTTAAGATCCAATGAGCTGATGTCTGCACAGCTCCAAACCCCACTGGGGGCATTAGATGCACTCCTTCCCATAATTTTGAAAACAATTTTGCCATTTAAACGTGCTATTATTTTGGAGCTAGAGAGATGGCTCAATGGATAAAGGCACTTGTTAGCAAAGTTGGCTGGCCTGGGTTTAATTGCCCAGTACCCACCTAAAGCCAGATGCACAAACCCAGATGCACAAACTGGCTAATGCATGTGGAGTTTGTTTACAGTGGCAAGAGGCAAGAGTCCATTTTCTTTCTTTTCTTTCTTTCTTCCTTCCTTTCTTTCTTTTTTCCTTTCTTTCTTTCTTCCCTTTTTAATTCTCTCTCTCTCTCTCTCTCTCTCTCTCTTTTTTTTGAGGTAGGGTTTCACTCTGGTCCAGGCTGACCTGGAATTAACTATGTAGTCTCAGGGTAGCCTTGAACTCATGAAGATCCTCCTACCTCTGCCCCCCAAAGTGCTGGGTTTAAAGGCTTATGACACCATGCCCGGCTATTCTCTCTTTCTTAACAGGTTAAATGGTCTACAGAAGACGCAAACTATAGAGCAATACCTGGAATGGTTAAATCTAACTGTTCTATGATTAGCAAATGTGACTTAAGAATCAACATACATTTTCTTTTGGATATGATATCTTTCAAGATAATTACTAAAATCAAATATTGTTAGAAAGTTTGGATGCTAACTGAAATACTGAATCCACTGGTATTTATAAGTATTAATTGCATACTTTCTTGGAATATTACATACGGTGTTTCCCCAAACAACTTTTCATAGATCTAGCAACCCCTTAGGATATGTGAGTCAATGGTGTGTTGGCAAATTCTTTGGGAGGTCAACATGCTTTGTGGATTTCCAGATGTCACATGCAGCAATAGAAATGTCCCATTTTATTTGATCATGCAACCCCATTAATTGCTTCTGAGCTGCTTTTCGTATTGCCCAACATTTGAGCAGATGTTTTGAATAAGGATATCTGGATCAGAATAAAACAATTAAGTGGTGATGATAAAACTATGGCAATTAAATGTACAAAGAAATTGAAGTTTTATTTCTTAAAAAGCCTTTAGTAGGGCTGGAGAGATGGCTTAGCGGTTAAGGCGCCTGCCTCCTAAGCCTAAGAACGCTGGTTCCAATCTCCAGCGGTTCCAATCTCCAGGTCCCATGTTTAGCCAGATGCAAAGTAACGCAAGGGCGCAATGCCGCACTTGGCCACAAGGGGGAGCACGCATCTGGATTTCATTTGCAGCAGCTGAGAGACTGCTGGCGCGACCATCTCTGTCTCCCTCTCCCTCTCTGTCTGTCTATCTCTCTCTGTGTCTCTCTCCAAAAAATAAATAAAATAATAAATAATTTTTTTAAAAAGCCTTTAGTAAATAGGTTTTTAGTATTTTGCATAACTATACTGCCTGGTAGAATTCTGGAGCTTCAGAAGTGTAAACGTCTAGAGGTGACAATCAATCACAAGGCAGTTATAGCTCCACGTTATCAGTATCTTCACTGACTGGTTTTCAGATTAATGCAGTGAAAATTATGCTTATGGAATGATAGGAGCCTAACCAAGATGTGTAACAATATCTAAGTAAATACTGGAGATATACTCAAAAGGTTTAAACATGCTTCAATTTTTTTTTCACAAAATTAAGACTATGTTGATCATTAGCTTGTCACCACAGTAACTAGATCAATGTCTCAAAAAGTAAGGGAACATTCATTGTTATGCTTCCAGAATAGTTTGAAACAAAAAATTTGCATTCAATTATTTGAAAGTGACAAGCTACCAGGTAAAGATAAGAAACTGTCAACCCTCAACTTCTGTCTGGAGATACAGAGTGACTAATTGAACCTACGTCCGCTTTATTTGATTTATTTTTGTAGGTCTCAGATTGGAGAAAAACTGGGAAAACTTGAGTGATAGGCAAGACATGTTACTTACAAATGAACAATAACTTCAAATTCATGTACAGAATAGGAATTTTGATTTTTATTATCAAAAGATGAAAATGAATAAATAATGCTATTTTGCAACTCATAAAACTTGGTATTTTTAACAAGATAGACTTGCAGAGCTATCCTGTGACAAAAATATCACATTTCCAGTCTCTCTTCTTTGCCTCCTATGTCTTTGTTTCCAAGTGCAGGATAGACTGTTTTAAGAATGTGATATTCCCTAAATTAAATATCCCAAGTCGAAAGAATATAAATATTAAACTGAGTATCATATCATTAAAATGCATCACAAATTATTAACAACTTTTACCTTATACACCAAAGTTATTGCTTTTCTTGCACCACTATTTTGCTCATGGTTTTGACCAATTTGCAAGTGTTCATGTGTTAAGTGTTGACCAAACATTATAGCCCACACTGTCAAAACTAGGCAGGTTGTTGATTCATGAATAGAGAAAAGGGGGAAAATGTATAGCTTCTGAAACAGCTTTGTTTGCATTAAAGAAAACCATTTGGTCACCTGACTATTTAAAGAATTGCAGCTACTGAAGAAATTTTGGCTGATGTAAGGGGAAAGGTGGCTTATCTAGTCAAATTCTATTCAACACCTTTCAAATTGGGATTTTACCCTCTGTGGTTCATATGAACTTTTATTTGCCTTCTTTATTAAATTAAGAACCTCATTTATGCCAATACTATAGGTTTAGGATAGTGCATTTCTCTGACATACTCATAGAGACTATAGAATAAACAGAAATATTCTCTTGGTTAATATCACTAGAAACTGGAGAGATAAAGAGAAGCAGAAACAGAAACAAACAGAGAGAACAACAGACAGAAGGAGAGGAGCGAAGAGAAGAAGAGAGATGAAGAAAACGTTTTACTGTACTCTTGACCAAAAATTATTTCAAAAGAACAAAAAGTGTTTAAGAGTATCAAATGTTGATAGAATATCTTCATTAAATATTCAATCCTCAAAATAGTCAATATGGAAAAAAATGATATTTAGCTAGTTTGGGGAGTACTTACATCATTAAGTCATGGTTGAAATTTGATACAGCCTAGTTTTCTATCAATTACTGTCATGCTAGGTAGTGAGTGTAGCTAATCAAGTTTATTAGTCCTCACAACACAACCAGGAGTTACAACCAACATTTGGAAAGAAAATGTAGCTTAACCAGGTGAAAAATGCAAACTAAAACAGCCACTAAATAGCAGATAGATAAGATGAGATAAGATAAATAAGACAAGATCAATGAGAAGATAAGAGCCACAGATGCTGTTTCTGGATTCAGTCTACTCATGGCTGAAAGTACACTAAACTGCTGTCTCCCTTATGACATTTTTTGTAAATATACATCAAAATAGTTCCTTCATAATCATTATCATATGTAGTAGATCAAAAATTCTTTAAACTATAATAGGTGCAATGAATCCTAGTTTCTATCACAGATATATCAGTACTCCTTTTCTGTACTAGTTATCAAATGATGGCTATATTAATGTTTGTTTTTTCCAACGTGATTTAAAGTAATGTGTAATTTATCAAGTATTTAAAATTTGCAGATTAGGCAAAATGTTGTTGAGGAAATTATTTAACTATCTTCCTATTTATCTTGAAATTTTAGGACTTCATTGGTTTATTAACCGACTAAGATTATATAGTAACTTATTAAAGGTTATGCACATTGTCTTATTTCATATCATTTCCACATACTCATTTTTTTTATTTCTATACTCTCATAGGTCTAATAATTAAAGCAAAAATTGATTAAATTCATTTGTTTTTCATCATTTTTAATGATACATTTCACAACACTTATACATTATATTGACTTACCTACATATATTCTTGCCCTTTCAGTAGCTTTTGAGTCCTGAGAACAGGACTCTCTTTCAATTGCTTATATTCTCAATCCAAAAGAAAACATACTGAGTGGATGTATAAATGGGAAAAAAAAACAAATGAGTAAGTAGAATGATATGTACTGTATTGGGGCCTGCACTATAAAATGGCTAAAATATTGTCTCAGCTCTCAAAGACATTCTAATTTACTGTGAAAGACACATACACAGAAATGATTACAGATATGTATCAATGGAGCTATGCAAATCGAAACATAAAGAAGTGACACCTAATAAGAAAGAGGGTCCTTGTGAAGTCTGTGGGGAAGAGCCTTGGGAGAGATCTATTGAAAATGATCTCAATGAATAGATAAATTAATAAAACAATGAATGAGTAGCTGCAATGATCTGTACTACACCATAATCTTTGATGGATAAGGAGGATGGTGTGGGAGGGAAGCACCTAAATTAAAGGAGAAATATAATTGGGTTATAAATATGATAAATGGTATGTTGAATAAGAAAAATGACAAATATTCCCATCTAGGGGGATGGCGTAGACAGAGATGTGAGAGATGAAGCTGGAGGTGTGGATCGTGCTAGGTCCTTACTCAAGAGCCTGTATTTGTGTGTTTCAAGCATTAAGAAAGCAACAGTTTTCACCAGGCCAGTTACATGGCCACATGTGCATTTGAGTGAGAAATAATGATTGGAAGGAAGCTATTATACTAATTATAGTAACAGATGTTGGTGATAGACATAGAAAAGTAAAAAGACTTGAAAGAAAATACCATTTTTCTTTGTAACAAAAGGACTTCTTGCCATTATTTGACAACACTCAGCCCTTCACCTCAGTCAGCCACATTAAAATCAAGTTAAAATTGAAATTTAACAAGGAGTGGGAGATATGTGAATGAATAAACTAAGAAACAAGTCCCAGGTTCTAGTTTGGCTAGAAGGATAGAAGAGTAGGTTTGATATAGAAGATACAGAAAGATGAACAAATCTGGATAAAAAAATATAAGTCCACATTAATCAATGCTTATTGATTCACTTCATGATGTGTTAAGCTTTAGAATTTCATAATGAGTTGTAAAAGGCCTAGAGGCAATTCATTGTGAAGTTGGATGTGAATATGGAGGGCAGCTGAGATGACTAAAATCAAGATAAAAATATTAGCAGCATCTGTCTGTTGAAATTATAGCAGGTAAAAAGATGAAAGGAGAGTGTATAGATTAAGAGCAAAGGGATGGGAATATAGCTTTGACAAATAGGCATGGTTTACAGCAGATTTAAATAGATCTCATGAATATAGACATGGAAAGAGAAGGAGAAGGTAAGACATACATAGCTGAAGCATCATATGGTAAAATTTTGTAAAAAAATCAGAGTGTTTGGTATAGCAAGATCAACTACAATAGACAATTTAATAATCCAGACTAACAAGTGGTACCAAATTAAATAAAATGCAAATAATTGCATCTTTAAAAGTGTGCCATGATGGCTGGGGAGATGGCTCTGTGGTTAAAGCACTCACCTGTGAAGTGTTAGGACCCAGGTTTGATACCCCAGTACCTATATAAATCAGATGCACAAGATGGTGCATATGCCTGGAGTTGGTTTGCAGTGGCTAGGGTCTGTGGGGCACCCATTCTCTCTCTCTCTCTCCTAAATAAATAAATATTTAAATACTTAAAAAGTGTGTCTTGAATTTGAGAAGGTGGAAGCCATTGTAACTGTATTAGTTTCTCTTTCGATTGCTTAAAAAAATACCTGATGAAAACAACTTAAGGAAGGAAAGGTTTATGGAAATTTACAGTTCGGGGGGTTACAGTTCATCTGGGCAGGGATGCAGGAGCTTGAAGCAGACGGTCACACTGCATCACACTTAGGAAACAGAGAAAGAAAATGCCAGTGCTCTGTGAACTTTCTTCTTCTTACTCATTCCAGGATTCTCAGCCCTTGCAAAGGCACCACCCACATTGAGAGTGGGTCTTCCCACTCCAATTAACCTAATTTAGAAAACCACACACAGACATACGCAGAGATTTATTTCTATGGGGATTCTAAATTGAGTCAATTTGACAAGCAAGATTACTCATAAAAAGCTTTTCCAAGAACAAGTGTCTGCCGAGAGCGAGCCAAGGACCGTGTTGGGAAAGAAGGTCTTGGATATAGCTGGTGCTGTAGCATACTTACACCTGAAGAAGCACTGCCATCCAAATTCCGTTCACATGTATTTATTTTTAGCCCAGCCTTTCACACTTCACTAACCCACTAGTTTTTGAAGTAATATGAATGCATATAATAATAGCCTCTGTGTTCATTTGAACATATTATAAGAAAGATGGCTTGTATACAAATTTCGCACTCGAATTTAAACAATGAGACAGTGAAAGGAGTCCTCTTAAAGATAATATAAAAGTTTTGGTTTGGTTTAAGTTTTGCATATGTACAGTTGTACAGTTGGTGTGTATGTGTGTTCATGTGTGCATGCATGCATACATGGGGATGGGTGTGTGTGTGTGTGTGTGTGTGTGTGTGTGTGTGTGTGTGTTGGCTAGAAGTCTATATTAGGTGTCTTCCGCAATCACTTTTCTTTTACATATATTATTACAGATTTGAAGCGAAAGGGAAACTTATCCATTTATTTTTTTATTTTTTTTAAATATTTTATTATTTATTTATTTATTTGAGAGAGAGAGATACAGAGATAGGCAGATAGAGAGAGAGAGAGAGAATGGGCACCAGTGCCTCCAGCCACTGCAAACAAACTCCAGATGCATGCACCCCCTTGTGCATCTTGCTTACATGGGTCCTGGAGAATGGAGCCTCGAACTGGGGTCCTTAGACTTCACAGGCAAGCGTTTAACCGCTAAGCCATCTCTCCAGCCCCGCAATCACTTTTATGTTGCTTTTTGAGATAGGGTCTCTCACAGAACCTGGTGCTCACCAATTCAGCTAAAGTAATTTGATACTCAGCAAGCCACAGGGATCCCATGTCTCTGACTTTGTTTCAGACGCTAGAGGTATGTCACAGTGGTCATCTTGATGTCATCATTTCTTCCTCCTATTATGCAGGTCTTGTATAGGTAATGTTAGCCACTGAGAGGTCATGAAAATAAAAGTCACTTTGTGTATGGAAGACAGCATTGTAAGTGGTTGTAACCTTCCTTTGGTTCTTACATTCTTTTATTTAAAAAGTAGTTCATTTATTTGAGAGAGAAAGAGAGAGTGATTATGGGTGCTCCAGGGCCTCCTGCCACTGCAAATGAACTCCATATGCACTACTTTGTGCATCTGGCTTCATGTGGGTACTGGGGAATCAAACCCTGGCTGTCAGACTTTACAAGCAAGCATATTCCACCACTGAACCATCTCTCCAACCACCTGGCTCGTACATTCTTTCTGCTACCTCTTCTGCAATGGTCCCTGAACCTTGTTGGAGATGACAGAGATGTCTCACTTAGTGGTGAACACTCCACTTTCCTTTCTTCTTAGCACTATGGTGGGTTTTGGGTCATCCCAGTGGTCACCACCATCGGACAATAGGAGTTTCCCCCCTGGGGCTTATGACTGTCTCAGCCATAGGCTTTTGGCTGGGTCTTCAGTACCAGGCATATATTCTCTCTTGTGAAGCAGGGCTCCAGTCCAATCAGAGAACAGTTGGTTTCCCCCATAATAGACATGCCCACCATTGATTGCATCAGGACACATTTGGCCTGGCTAACCAACAATAAAGCTCAGAGAGTCTGGTATTGGTTAACAGCATTGATAACTTCTCTCTCCCAAAAGGCTGTGGGCTGCATAGGACTTTCCAGCATCCTGATAGCTAGTCAACTGGTAGGAAGCTTCCAGCTAAGCTCCAGCTTTATTTCTCAGTGACCTGCAGTCAAAGTATGTGGACTCTTCAGCAATCAGGTCTTACCATCTAGTTCTAGTTGGCAAGCAAGAGCCATGGCAATCGGTTGCAATGTTTTGGTGGCCTCAGGGGCCTCCTTGAATCCCATTTTTTATGTGTATTGAAGATCCAAATTCAGGTCTTCATGCTAGGACAGTAAGCACTTTACCAGCATAATTATCTTCCCAGTCCTGCAAAGACTTTTTATGATAAAAAATCATTTCTGAAAATTCCCAAGTGACTACTTCTAGGTCTTCTGATCATACAAGAACATTCTGATATCTTGGCTCTTGGATTAACTGTATATAGAAATAAATATGCTAAGCTGGGCGTGGTGGCGCACACCTTTAATCCCAGCACTTGGGAGGCAGAGGTAGGAGGATTGCCGAGAGTTCGAGGCCACCCTGAGACTACATAGTTAATTCCAGGTCAGCCTGGACCAGAGTGAGACCCTACCTGGCAAAACCAAAAAAAAAAAAAAAAAAAAAAAAAAAAAAAAAAAAAGAAAGAAATATGCTAAAGACAGAAGTAAAGCAATGTTTTGCTAGGGAATTTTTTAGATTTGCTCATCAAGATTGAATAGAAATTAAATAATGCCCGAGTACATTGTCCTTGGAGTGAAAATGCTGCTGTAAGAAGGCTAAAACACTTGATCTGTCATTGATAGGCCCTACAATTTGCAAGAAGCAGCTACTTTCTTTCATATGAGATCTCTTCTGCTGCATTATAAAATATGATACTGCCAAATAGTCAGCCACCTGTGCATTTAAAGTTCATTACAGTGGTATACTGGGATTACACAGGCAGATGTCTGACTAGGGGCACTTTTCTGTATCAGCAATGCATCAACATTTGAAAGAAGTTAACAAGCATATCACTTTTCATATTCTCTCTCCCCTCAATTATGAGTATATTTGTGTATATGTGTTTATATGTGGAAGAATTGAAGTAATCTTTGTTTTTCTTCTTCAGAAACAGAATAATATACTTAGAAACATATAATAAAATATACCTCAGACTAGATCAAAATAATATACATTATACATGCTTATGCCTCATGAGTTATTTTTATTGAATACAAAAATTAACAGATTCTCCCTACACACCTGGCCCATTTTATCTCAAAGAATTTTGAGTCTATGTAATTTGCTTTGTGTAGCTCCTGGAAGAATGGCAAGAATGAATGGGGGAATCTTTGAGCAAAGACTGTTCTCCACATTCATATGCTTTATATCTCCTAGGTGCTGGCTGAAGCCTTCCTTGTTTACTGGCTCACAATTAAAACCAGTAAACATAACTGAAATATCAGAAAACCAGTTTAGCAGAATATATGCTAGAAGGAAGCAAGAGTTTGAATCTAGTGATCATAAAAAATCCCCTTGGGCTGGAGAGATGGCTTAGTGGTGAAGGTGCATGCCTACAAAGCCTAAGGACCCAGATTCGATTCTCCAGGTCCCACATAAGCCAGATGCACATGGTGGCACATGCATCTGGAGTTCGTTTACAGTGGCTGGAGGCTCTGGAGTGCTCATTCTCACGCTCTCTCTTTCTCTGTGTCTCTAATAAATGAATAAATAGAAATAATTTTTTTAAATCCCATTTACATTATTTCTTATCTAAAAGTTACTAAATGGTACCATTAATACAAAGCAAGTGAGAAAACAAATGAAAATGAATCATTTACATCTATAAATACCTACTGACCATCCGACCTGGGCAGATTATTCACCGAGTACTCTAAAATGTATATGGATAATGTCATAATCTTCATTTTCAAGAAACATCAATTATGGGCTGGAGAGATGGCTCAGCAGTTAAGAGCATGTCCTGTTCAAACATGTGGGCCTGCTGAGTCCTGAAACCACCCTAGTTCAAATCTCCAGAACTCATGTAAATGTCTGGGTGTTGCCCATGGAGACCTGCAACTCTGCTCCTGCAAAGAGTAGCAGAAGGCAGGGAATTGCCCAGGCTAACGAAAAGCTGCAAACTCTGGGACCACTAAGACACTCAAGCTCAAAACAAGAGGAAGAGGAAGAGTGATGGTGCAGGATACCCCACAATGTTCTGCTCCAGACATCTCAGGCAAGTGCCCCTCTGCCTCAGACAAGTGCAGGGGGTGTCAACGGACATATACACATACATACACCACACACAGTACACTACAGCTCCCACACCACATTATATACACACAAGCCAAAAACATATTTAAAAAGGAATGGAGGGCTGGAGAGATGGCTTAGAGGTTAAGGCGTCTGCCTGCTAAGCCGAAGAACCCAGTTCCAATCTCCAGGATCCACGTTTAGCCAGATGCAAAGTGAGGCAAGGGTGCAATGCTGCACTTGCCCACAAGGGGGTGCAAGCATCTGGATTTTGTTCACAGCAGCTGAGAGACTGCTGGCGCACCTATTCTCTATCTGTCTCCCTCTCCCTCTCTCTCTAAAAATAAATAAAGTAAAAAAAAAAAATTTAAATGGAATGGAAAATAATTCAATACCTGAATTTACAGATGTGCATCTTAGAGTCAGTTCTAAAACTGGGTTTTCTCCAAAGCTCCACCCATATGAGATATTACTAGAAAAATATTTTGCTGTCACACTTTCGTCCTTCTTACCATAGTTCATAGTTAACATCAATGTTCTATAAGTCAGTGACACCATTCAGTAAGGGTGACACAAGCAAAGCAACCCTAAACGTATTTACCTTCATAAAAAACACATTGATTCCTTAAAGATACACACAACAGAAATGACAATGGGGGATAAAAATGTTATTACTTTAACACTTATCATCTGTCAGGCAGGAGACTTAGAGATTTAGATTTACAAAAACTGTTTATTCAATACTTTTAAAACTGTTTATTCAATACACGTTTTACAGGAAAGCAAGAACAAAGATAATAAATTTTATTTAATTATTTATATATATTTATATTTTCTGATTTTATAATTTATATTATTTATTATATTAGTTTATATTTATTTATATGTTTATTTTATTTATATTATTTAAATTTTATTTATTTTTTTATATTTAAATTATTTATTTTTATTTATTTATATTTATATCTATAGTATTCTGATTTTTTTTTTTTTTTGGTTTTCGACATTGACCTGGATATATAGTCTCAGGGTGGTTCCATTCTCCTCTGCCTCCCTGTGAGATTAAAGGCCTCCATCTTTCAACATTCATAGGACCCTCCTCCCTGTCAATGGGGAATGGGGAATGGGTCATGCATTGTGAGGTTAGTCAAGAGTTCTGGGGGGTAGACCCCAGTCTCTGTGCATAATGCCCCAACTTGTGACTCTAACAATCTTTCCGCCCCCTCTTCCACAAGTTTCCCTGAGCCACAATGTGATCATTTTAGTTCTGCTTCAGTGATGAGGTTTTGGGACCCTCTGTGTCACTGGATATCTGGCTTAGTTGGAGTTGGATGTTCTCTGTGTTTATCTCCTTCAGCCTTTTTCTGGTGTCGTGATCACCTTGAACACTGTATTCTTGCCCTTCCCCCGACAATACTCTATGGTTTCAGCTGGGGCCCTGGTAAACCTGAATTCTTAAATGTTATACTACACTGGCTTACACAAACTTGTCACTTTGTGATTTATTAAGCTCGTATAACATAGTCAAACTAATTCCTAAGCTACCATATCTTGTAGTGAAAGGCCACATATATTGATTGTGATTATCTTCTTCATTGAAGTAGAGTCATATGATCTGCTATGACACATTGTTTCCTAAAGGCTACTGGCCATTCTTAAAATGTATCTCTGATGCTGTTTATCTGTAGTTTACTTTCTTGAACATGGCTGGGTGTAACCTAGGTGAATTCTGAGGATTAATGATAAGGGCTTATGCACCTACCACTAGGTTCTATGGAGATGCTCAACCCTAGAGTCCAGTGATCATGCTGTGCAGAAGTCCCATACACAATGAAAGATCACGTGCCAGTGGGCTGCTTTCTAACATCAACAGCCAGACAAATAAAAAGCATTTCTCTCCATTTCCTAGCACTTGAAATGTCCCAGGAAGCTGTGCTCCATGAAGCCAGTTGAAATTTCAGGTCTGTGAACCAAATAGGTGTTATTCTATCACTGAGTTCAAAGTCAGTATATTACACAACAATATATAGCCATTAGCATCCATCTTCCCAGGATTGTATGTTCTCAGTAATGAAATACATAAAAATACACATTTTAACGAGCTACATACAACATAATACTATTACTACTTTTTGGGTTTTTTTGCTATTATAATTGATTTATGATGTCAACTCCAATAATTTGAATTTGTTCCAGTAGCCTCTGCTCTCACTACTGAAATTGTGGGTTACAAACTACAAACATCAGTGGTACTCGGCAGATTATCAGAAATGTGGAATGTGACGTCACTGCCTGCCTGGACTACTGAACTTAACATATATTTCAACAAGATCCAAGTGTAATTCTCATGACATTTAATGTTTGATGAGCACTGGTATGCCTAGATGACTGCTCTGTAGTGGAAGATGAAAATCAAGCCTATGTGTTGCCTGGCCTATGGAAATCGTAGCTCCATTCTAGGAATAGACATTCCCTCATGCTCTTTCATAGACAGAAGTGTTGATCCAGTAGGAAACCGTCTGAATTTTCCTGGGGAGAATCATGAGAAATAAAATCCTTTTCAAAGCTCTCTTTCCAAACAAGTGGAAGGCTGGCAGAAGTGACTTGGTCTGATCTGCCAAACAGTAGGTGACAGACAGATCACTGAAAAAGGAGAGAAAGAGCAGTTCAGATGGTAGTTTTAGGGAAAATCTACCATTAGGCCAATTTTCCAGAGCCCAAAACCTTCCACATGTTTTGGATCAAGGGTTCCATATTCAGTATTTTGCAAGTAATGGGCTAACTGGATGAACTTGACTACATATGTAAAAGTTAGTCGCCCTGCCTTAGTTAAAACTTGTCCTAAATTAAAACTACTGGTTTAAAAAAATATATCAGCCCTATCAAGTTCAATTTAACTTGGTGCATCTACTCCAAGATTTCTAGTAAGACCTCAATTTCTAAACATTTTAATCTAAATAGTAGATTGTATATTTTCACTTGGGAAAAATTGCATGAGCAAGGCCTGCAGCATTGCTGAGGTACACCAAACAGCATGAAAGACCTCAGAAAAATAACCAGGACTCCAGAGATAGCATATGTGCCTCCAAGTGGGAGAAAAACACAGGCAAGCCCATATATTTTCTTAAACTATGCTTTGAAAACTCGGTGGTCATTAATTGTAGTAATAATAAGCTGCATAACTATATATTTGAAACTTTACAGTTGCCTGGCCAAATAGGCCTATTAGCGGTTACACACTTTCTCCATGTTAGAAGACGAAGGAGAAGCACAATGATGTAAGAGGTTTAATTCCAGGTAATGTCTACAATAACATGAACAGCGAGCTGTGTTGTGATTGAAGAGAAAGCAATGTCCCTGTTTCCTAAGACTCTGTGGGCATGTTCTTCTGTGTAAAATGCAAAAAAATAAAATTACCTGAATTTGAGGTATAAATTATACCTAAAGCCACATAGTCTGGGACTCCAGCATCTAGCACATAGTGATCCTTTTCCATAACATTTTCTTCAACCCTGAGACTGCTTTTGATCTTCCGTACTCTTAGTACCATAACTCGTGATTACTTCAAGCATGGCTCTTGAGACTAAGAAATTGAATTTACAGCTTATTAATTTTAATTAAAGCTAACTTTAACTTCATTTCAAATAGTAGAGGCATGAAGCACTGAGGTTCAGGCCATGGAAATCCAGTGCTGCAGCAGTGGTCTCTGTGAATCTTCTTACAGAGACCATGTTCTAGCCCACGTACAGAAATCCCAGCATTACCAGAGTGAATACAGGGCAAAGAGCTCAGAGCCTGGCTACCAGGTTAGAATCTTGGACGTTGCTATCTCATTTGAAAAATAAAGAAGCTGGGCATGGTGGTGCACACCTTTAATCCCAGCACTGGGGAGACAGAGGTAGGAGGATTGCCATGAGTTAAAGGCCACCCTGAGACTACATAGTGAATTTCAGGTCAGCCTAAGCTGGAGTAAGAACCTACCTTGACAAACCAAAACGAAAAAGAAAAAAGAAAAAGAAAATTGGAATCAATATGTTCTAAAGTACTTTCCAATTATAAAATCATGTGACATTAGTAAGATACAAGTATCATCTTTAGGGCCCTTCTAATCTCCCCATATTCAAGAAGAGCAGTTCCTACCTGCCATTTCATGTTCCCTCTTCTGAAGAAGTTAAGGATAATTTTCTTGTGGGTATCATTTTCCACCGTGGAAGAGCCAGGTAGCATGCTCGTCCGGCTGAACACGCAGCAGAGGCAATTAATTCAAAGCACGCCTTTGTTCTCTCGATTCTCTTGTCCTTCCAGTCATGACTCACAGTTATTTCGACTGGGTACTTACACTGGCTCTGCCTGAGGATGCTCCCGTCTCCTCTCTACAATCGCTTCTGCGGCTGCTGCTCTAAGAAATATGTTCTGAGCCCTGGGCAGCTCTCCTTTCCTTACCTCCCATTAAATGCAAAAGGGAACTAGTCGTATAAAATCCTCCATTTCTGATAACTTCTCTTTAATTCTCCACTCTTCAATTTTACTAGGCCTACTTTTCTTTCATGCACGCTTCAAAAGCATTTACCTTATCTTTTCCTGAGTAAGAATCCAGTCTGAACTATACATGTTTCTTTCACTATCCCTAATTATCCTCTTACCTTGTTTTTATTCACTCTCAGCCCATTTCTTTTCCTGTCAGCCTTCATGGATTAAAAATAAGTTACTCATCAATTTCAATTAGATCATCCTAGTTCGCTATGCTCTGTTATGAACATTAAGACTGAACTCAATTTTTAGAAATTTGCACCTCTTCCAGTTGAAGAAATATGCTTGGGGGTTTATAGGCATTTTGAAAATGTTTCACTTTGGCAAAATCATTTCCTACAAGGTATCAGATCCAATGCACATTCTTAGGGCATTCATTTTCTGAAAGCTAATAGCAATCAGTCTTCTACAATTCTTACTTCTTTAAGAATTGGTCTAAGAGGATGAAATAGATAAAAAAATATCCAAAATCCTACTCTTACATTTCTGCTGTGAGAAGTAGAATAAAGTGTATCTGAATTTAACCTGTTATTGGTGTTCTGAATGGTTTTTTTTTTTTCCCTCCAGCATTTCTATATTGAAACCTAATCCCAAAAGCAATAGTATTAAAAGGTAGGCCCATGAGAGCTCATGTCATGAGGGCTCCACCCTCATAAAAGGGATTAATGAGCTTAAAAAGGGTCCTGAGGGAGCTCGGTTACCCTTTCACTATGTGCAGATACAGCAATTATGCAGCAACTATTAGGCAGAGGCTGAATTTGCACCAAATACCTGATCTGCCTGGGCCTTGATTTTAGATTTCCAGCCTTTAAACTAGTGATAAATAGGATTCTACTGTTTATAAACTCCCTAGTCTTTGATATTTTGTCATAGCACCCCAATCAACTAAGATACTCACAGATTCTCCTAAACTTCAAAACGGCTTTAATTTGCTCCAGGGTGCAGACTCAAGAGTCTTGGGGATCTGAATAGCAGTGGAGTTTAACTGAAGAAGCTTTGTGGGCCTTCCTTGATCTAGGAATCCATAAAACACATTTGATCCTAGAGCCCTCCAGACTCGAGCAAATTAAAGCCATTTTGAACTGAGTCGATCACAAGAGCCTTGACTAAGCCTCTGGCTCTCACACAAAGTCTCGCTTTAACTTCTCATTCCTTTATGAGGCGCTCAGCACAGAGTCGGGAAGCTGAGATTTCTTGTGAATAGTCCTCTTAGCTTGAACAACCAACAGCAATGTTCCTGTGCTCCTGGACCTAACCCTCATAAGAATTCTACCAGTGTTGGGGTCTCTCATTCTTTCAGAATAATTGAAAACCCCTGTAACTTTATCCACTCTCAAGCTTATCATAATAATATTTCCTGTCAGGTCTCTTACAGCATTGGGATATGAATAACCACCCAAGGGTGAAGGCGACTGTTTCTTATTTTTCCTCTGAACCATCTCCCCTTTGTCAGCCAGAAGATCAGTATCCTTTCATTCTACACATTCAATAGCATATTTCTCAAATGTTATCACCAGGATCTTCTCCATTGCAGAGGCATAGCCTCAGGGAGCAGTTGACCTTTCCAGGGCATTTGGCCTAAGGAAATTGTCTGCCACCACCTCACTGAACACACGCTGTAGATCCATAGGAAAGATGGGACCATCCCTCCTCCCCATGCCTCTCTGTGTTCATCAATGTTAATTTTTATTTTATTTTATTTTTAAAATTTTTTTTATTTTTGGAGAGAGACACAGAGAGAGAGGGAGAGGGAGACATCGAGAATGGGCGCGCCAGCAGTCTGTCAGCTGCTGTGAACGAAATCCACATGCATGCGCCCCCTTGTGGTCAAGTGCGGCATTGCACCCTTGCGTCACTTTGCATCTGGCTAAACGTGGGACCTGGAGATTGGAACCGGGTTCTTAGGCTTAGCAGGCAGGCGCCTTAACCACTAAGCCATCTCTCCAGCCCTTATTTTATTTTATTTTTGTAGTAACTACCAGAGAGTATAAACTTAGAAAGAGGAAAGGCTAACTTTGGCTCACAGTTGTTAGGGCTTCAGTCTGGTTTGCTGCTTCTTACTTTTGGGCCCACAGAGTCACAACATGTGATGGTGGGAGCTCCTCCTCAAACTGTTCACCGCAGAGGTGGGACATGACAACGAGGAAAAGTCTGGTGTTCCACTTTGCCCTCTGAGGAGTAACCTACAAACTTCCACTACATGTAACTCATAAAGATTTCATGCCCTCCCGCTAATGCCAAGACAGGAAGACGTTTTTTTTTTTAATTTTTTAAAATTATTTTATTATTTTATTTTATTCATTTTTGGAGAGAGACACACAGAGACATACAGAGAGGGAGAGGGAGACAGATAGAGATGGGCGCACCAGTAGTCTCTCAGCTGCTGTGAACGAAATCCAGATGTGTGATCCCCCTTGTGGTCAAGTGCGGCATTGCGCCCTTGCCTCACTTTGCATCTGGCTAAACATGGGACCTGGAGATTGGAACTGGGTTCTTAGGCTTAGCAGGCAGGCGGCTTAACCGCTAAGCCATCTCTCCAGCCCAGGAAGACGGTTTTACCACCTGGACCTTTGGGCAACATTTAAGTTGAAAACTAGCTCAGCATCTTTTCTGCATCAACCTCCAAGCAAAGAGCAAGCCTCCTCTGCCTTCCTTACCCTACAACGCTCAGCTTAGTTCCTGAGTCTCATGGCTCCTTAAACAGACTGGTCCTTTATACTACTGTCAGCTCATTAGGGAATGGAATATTCAGACAACTTTCACAAAACTTAAAATTCAGCATCAACCCTCCCCCGCAAGGAAACCTGTGAAAAATGTTTCGCCCTTGACCTTCAGGTTTATGCTGGTTTGCCCTCTAAGTGGTTGTCAATGTTGCGTCCTTGACTCTCATTTGGCAATCTTCATTCTCCTCGTAGCTGAGGGCACAGCTGTGACGTAAGTCTACAAATGCCAGTCTCAGAGTAGAGCCGTTACAGTCAAATGCTAACTGTGGTCTTCACTAACGCTGTGCCCTTGGACAAGTATGGTACAAAAGTCCATCTCAGCTTCCTCAGTTTTCAAATTAGATGACAAGCATTCACTCAAAAGGATGTTCAGGACTTGTAAGTTAATTAATATAGGCAAAGTAGTTAATTAGAATCACTATAAATATGCACTATAACATTCTACATTTAAAAAAATATATTGATTTATTTGAGAGAGAAAGAGAAGGAGGGAGGGGGGATGGGTGCACCAGGGCCTCCTGTTGCTGCAAACAAACTCCAGGCACGTGAACTACTTTGTGCATCTGACTTTACATGGGTTCTTGGAAATCGAACCCAGGCCATCAGGCTTTGCAAGCATGCGCCCTTAACTGCTGAGCCATCTCCCCAGACCTCATTTTACTCTTACTACTGAATTAAATGTTCTGGGTTATAAATTTAATTTACAAAATCATGTTTTCTTTTATTAATTTCTTTAAAAGCATCTTTTGTTTTGTGCTATTTTAATTGATAAAGGTTGAAAATATATGTCATATAGTACATTTTTGTATATATATATATATATATATATATATATATATATATATATTTGTGTGTGTACCAAAAATTATTGTATTACAAAAGGTTAAATGACCAAATGATAATGATAATTCTTTTTAAATTAGCCAATGTTGCACAAATTCCATTTCGTATTATTGTCCAATAACAAAATCACTGAACAGTAACATTGTGGTGGTTTGAATATAAGGTGTGCCCCACAGACTCATGTTTTGTGATTAAGCCTCATGTTTGATTCCCAGCTGGGGGAAACTTTGGGAGGTGGAATCTTGCTTAAGGAGATGTGTCACCAAGGGTGGGCCTTGGAGTGTTATCATCCAACCATGCTTGCCACTGCTAAGTAGAGCACTCTTACTGCCACCTCTCAGCTGATGTGATACGATGGGAGCCAGTTTCCAGCTCTGCCATACTTCCCATGCCATGATGAAACCTCCCCTCAAACTCTAAGACAAAATAAACCCTTTACATCTATTAGCTGCTTCTGGCAAGGTGTTTTGTCCCAGCAATGAGAAGGCAAATGCTCGATTTGTTCTCCATTTCTTTTCTTTCTTTCTTTCTTTCTTTCTTTCTTTCTTTCTTTCTTTCTTTCTTTCTTTCTCTCTCTCTCTCTCTCTCTTTCTTTTTTCTTTCTTTCTTTCGCTCTTTCTCTCTCTCTCTCTCTTTCTTTCTTTCTTCTTTCTTCTTTCTTTTAGCTTCAATGAGTATTTCTGCTTTTCTTTTGCACTGCAATCAACTAACTTTTCAAAGATGATTGTAGGAGAAAGAAGGAAAATAAAAACTAAAATAGAAATAATTACTAGAAAAAAAGCAGATAAACTTTGTAACTGTAGAAATATTAAAAGACTTGACAACCCTGCATACTAGTGAGCATACCCCACATCTGTCTCAGAAGGTATAGCATATTAATAACTCATACCACTTCAAATTCTTTTCTTCCAACCCCTAAGAAATAACTGTTCTGATTTTTCCATAGTTTATTTTTGCCTATCATAAATGATATGAATATAATCACATAGTATATATTCCTTTATGTTCAGCTTCTTTCATTTGGGATATGAAGCTAATTCATATCATAGCATCATATCATATCATATCATATCATATCATATCACAAGTAATTTACTCCATTTCATTGCTGAGTGGTATTTTATTAATATGCCACAATTTCTTTATATATTTTTGTGCCCATAGTTCTTTGGATTTTTCCAGTGTATCTCTCTTTCATATATAGAGAAATTTGCTCTAAGGAATTACATCACAAAGTTATGAGGCTCAAAAGAGTCAGTAAGCAGGATCCAGGAGAAAAGTAATTGTTACAGCCTGCATGTTTATGCTCAGCCCCCAAGCACATGTTGAAATTCTAACACAAGATGCAAGCTTGGGGCGGGGGTACTCAGTTCATAGAGGATTTGGCCTTACCCTTTGAACCATATTGGTGACTTCATAAAGAAGGCCTTGTTGGTTTTACCATGTGAGGACACAGCTGGAAGGCACCATCTTTGCTTTTCCCACATAAACCCGAATGAACAAAATGATGCATGGGCTTGGGGTTTCTTTGCAGGGGCAAGAGGCACTGGTGTGCCCATTCATATTCACTCTCTCGCTCTTTCTCTTTCTCTCTCTCTCTCTCTCAAATGAATAAAAATAAATAATAGGTCCTTACCAGATACCAAAGCTGCCAGCACCTTAATCTTGGACTTGAGTCCCTAGAAATGTAAATACTAAATTTATGTTATTTATAAGCTACTCAGTTTGTGGCATTTCATTATAGTTGTTGGACAGAAATGAAATTACTGTTTTTTTTATTCTGAGGAACTGAGAAGCAGGACAGCAGATGGTATGATCTCTGTGTGACACCACTGATGTCCAGTGGCAATAGAATATGGATCCCTTGAGTTGGAAAAATCAGGGAAAGAAAGTGAACTATCTCTTATCAAGATTTTTATTCTGCCCAGCCTCTGAAGGAGTGGATCATGCTCTCCCAAACTCTGGAAGGCCATCTGTTCAGTGTATATATTAAAAAATTATAATATCTAAAAACATCAAACTAGACACACTCAGAATATGTTTAACCAAATACCTGGTGATCCCATGGTCCTGGTCAAGTTGGCACTTGAAAAAAACCATCAAAAGCAGTTTGAGACAGTTATGAGTCAAGGTGATATAATAGACTTTGTGGGCATTTTTTCACATTTCTTTCCAATAAATTTGCAGTGATGGAATTGCTAGGTTGTCCCTTATTTCAATATTATTCTGCTGAGTACATACCACTGCTTATTGTGGTTTAATTTTATTTCCTTTTGCTAATGACAAATGCAAGAATGTGTTGCTATATGTGAATTGCCCATTAATCTTGTACTCTTATAAACTTTTCTATCTCTTTACTCTTTGTCACTATCATTTTATAGTTGAATTTTAGCCCTTTTTATATCCTAGACACAAAAACCTTTGACTGAGGCATCTCCTAAGATGTGTCATGCCAATCCAGGTTAGGATGATGTTTTTATTGGGTATACATTTTATTTATTTTTATTTTTCAAATTGATTGGGAGCAGAGAAACAGAGCGAGACAATGGGTGAGCTAGGGTCTCTTGCTACTGCAAACAAACTATAGATGCATGCACCACTTTGTACATCTGGCTTTTCATGGGTCCTTGGAAATCAAGCCATGTTACAGGCTTTGCATGCAAGCACCTTTAAACGCTGAGCCATCTGGTAAACATTTTATTTTACTTTATTTTAACTTTTCAAGGTAGGAACTTACTCTAGCCCAGGATGACCTGGAATTCACTATGTAGTTTCAAAGTGGCCTCAAACTCATAGCAATCCTCCTATCTCAGCCTCCTGAGTGCTGGGATTAAAGGTGTGTGTCACCATGCCTGGCATTGGATACACATTTTAAAACATCTTGATAAAGTTTGAATTTCACTTTTTTTTTTTTTTTCTTTTTGTTTTCTGAATTTTGCTTAAAAATCTTTGTCTACTTTCAGGTTATAACAATAGTTCCATGTGTAAATTTCTATGAACGTCATAGGTCAGCTCTTAAGTTTAATATAACAGTGGTCATTATTCTGGAGATGTCCTTGGCAGTGTTATTTTTGCTTCTCTTACCTTTGGCTGACATCCCAAATTCTAAAGAAAAAAAGAAACACAGTTCAATGATTAAGATGTTAACTACTAAATAATCTTTCTTTGGGTTTAAAGAATCAAGACTATGTGGTGACTTTCAGATAATATCAGCATGTATATCAACTCTCTTTATTCAAGTGCTCAGTGTATAAATTGCTGTGAGGCTTAACTTGTAGATATAAGCATTATGGGAAATTGCCTCCCAGGAATCCAGGTAGGCTGTGATATTTTGGCTAAGGACAACAAAGGCCCCACTCAGCATACACCTTCCAGCCCTTTTCTCATAGTCCCTTTCATTTTGTGTTCCTAAATTCCCCAAGATGATGTCTGGAGGATTGTTGCAGTCACACCCTCCACACCTTGGATTAAACCTATTTCCATCCTGCTGTCCCCTGAGTATTGGCCTTTAAGTAGAGAACAAATAGACCTAGGTCTACTTAAGAATAAATATAAAGGGCTGGAGAGATGGCTTAGCAGTTAAGGCGCCTGCCTCCTAAGCCTAAGAATGCTAGTTCCAAGCTCCAGCGGTTCCAATCTCCAGGTCCCACATTTAGCCAGATGCAAAGGGGCGCAAGGGTGCAATGCTGCACTTGACCACAAGGGGATGCACGCATCTGGATTTCATTCACAGCAGCTGAAAGGCTGCTGGCATACCCATGTCTGTCTTCCTCTCCCTCTCTCTCTCTGTGTGTCTCTCCCCCCCCAAAAAAAAAAAAATCATGTGGGGCTGGAGAGATGGCTTAGTGGTTAAAATGCTTGCCTGCAAAGCCTAAGGAGTCATGTTTGACTCTCCAGGTCCCATGTAAGCCAGATGTACAAAGTAATGCAAATACAATGTTGCACAGGTGCACAAGGGGGGGACTCTAGTATGGAGTTTTATTGCAGTGGCTGAAGGCCCTGGCTCACCAGTTCTCTTTCTCTCTCTCTCTGTCTCATAAAAAAGGCCAGTCTTTTGGACTTGTCTCAAAATGATAATAATAATAATTATTATTATTAATCATGGGGGGGCTGAGAGATGGCTCAGCTGTTAAGGCACTTGCCTGAAATAATGACCTGGGTTCAATTCCCCAGTACCCACATAAAGTCAGATGCACAGGGTGTGCATGCATCTGGAGTTCCATTGCAGTGTCTGTAGACCCTGCTATGCTCATTCTCTCTCCCTCTCTCTCTCTCTCTCTCTGTCTCTCCCCTCCCCCTTTCCTTGCAAATAAATAAAATATTTTAAACGAATCATGTGAGTATTAAGAACTTCACCTTATATGATCCCAAATCCTTCCACAGTGCTGGGTAGGTAAGGTTGAAGACAAAGAGAACTAGGGTGGTCTAAGGACCCTGAATTGAGTTTTTAAAGACATTTCAGTATATAAAATGTTCACATAAAACATATCTGAATCCATCTGGGTTGCCACAAATAATAAGACTTTCTCCTTTGAAAGCTGGAAGTATTCTATTGTACAAGCATAAAACATTCATCTGTTGATGGACACAAGTTATTATCATCTATTGTCTACAGTGAATAACGTTGCATGAGCATGAAGGTGCTGATACTCCTCTTGCATTTTGATACATATTGCTTTGGTGGATTTATACCTAGAAGTAGGATTTTTGCAAAATAGCTACATGATCTCACTTATATATGGAATCTAATAAAAGTGAATTTACAGGAGAAGAGCACAGTGATGGTTTCCAGGCACTGTGGGAGAAGGAGATTGGGAAGTAGAGATTTGCTGAAGGGTATAAAATTCAAGAAACACAAGAAGCTTTGAGATCTATGTCACAGTGGGTGACTATAGTCAATAAAAATGTATGGTAGATTTCAAAATAACAGAAAATGGATTTCAAACATCTTATGATAGAAATTGATAGGTAAGTGGGGTAATGTATATATTAACCAGCCTGGTTTAATCATTTTATATTTATATATGCATCAAAACATCATTTCATATTGTATAAGCATAGAATGAATATTGGAAATAATATTAATAAAATATTATAACATAAAAATAGGCTAACTTATGCATAATTGAGAAGAAATAAAATTGTATGTAATGAAAGTCTCCATTAAAAAAAAAAAAAGTTTAGCCCAGGGTATTTTATCCCTCTTTGTACTTAGCTCAGACATGATCCTGCTTGTGTGCTACACAGTTCTTAAAACTAGCTGTCTTCTTTTCAATGTCTGCAAAATCTTTCCTGAATTATCTGAGACTAGATAGCAGTAAGATAGCTCATTATTATGAAGGCTTGCTGGTATTGCCTATAATACTAGCATTTGGGAGGGAAAGGAACAAGGATCAGAAATTCAAAGCCATCCTCCTCTACAAATAAGTTTGAGGCCAGCTTGGGCTACATAAGATTCTGTCTCAAAAAAAGCAAGAAAGAAGCCGGGCGTGGTGGTGCACGCCTTTAATCCCAGCACTCGGGAGGCAGAGGTAGGAGGATCGCCGTGAGTGCAAGGCCACCCTGAGACGACATAGTGAATTCCAGGTCAGCCTGGGCTAGAGCAAGACCCTACCTCTCAAAAACAAAACAACAACAACAACAAAAAAAAAAAAAAACAAGAAAGAAGAAAGAAAGAAACAAAAAATAATGAAAGAAAATAAAGTTCATTATATATAATATAAATATACATTGTATATGTAATCATATTATAGATAAGTTTTATATCTATATACTTATATATATCTAAACATTTTCATATACACATATTTATATATATGAAATTGTTTTAAAAATTTGCAAAAAGCTGGGTGTAATGGCACATGTCTTTAATCCCAGTGCTCAGGAGGCAGAGGTAGGAGGATTGCCATGAATTCCAGGCCACTCTGGGCTAGAGTGAGACCCTACCTCAAAAAAAACACAAAAAAAGGGGGGGGAGTAATGGATTTTAATGAGAAAGGGTTACCACAGTTCGTTCTTTCTATTCATCCTCTCATGTCTTCACCACAACTCTCTTTGCATCAGCTTTCTGCCCAGAGAGCTCCTACTCACGGCTTTTGGAAGTCAGGTGACTTTGATGTAACCATAGATGTTCTTGTGACTTGATTATTCGAAAGTGAACAAATACTAGAGAGCTGTGCTTGCTCGGGTTGAATGGGAAGAGTCTGCATGGAGTGCAGTCACTCTCCATCCAGTCTTACACTTCCTTCTAGAAATATGGTGCTACCTCACCTAGGCTGACTCATTTGGTTCCTGACGAAGAAGTACAAAGCCAGAGGTCATCCTATATGATGTAGTTCATGTGACTATTTGAAACAGAGGAGATTATTTCAAATGTATGGACCCAGGATTTACCTTCTATAAAGAGCACAGAATAGCATTTGATATGTGAGGCTAGCAGATTATCTGGCCAGCATTTTTCATCGATGTCCTGTCAGAATCTGACCTCTTTTTTGAGGAATATCCTTATGGTACAGTTTGGGCAATTATAATGTATTATACCTTTTAAACTAACCATTAAAAATAGAATTTGTCAGAATTCTCACTTTTGTAGGTCACAAATCTGTAAAAGCAGGTTAAAAATAGTATATAGATCTGTGTGCAAAAATATGTGAAAGCGACTTCAGCTGCTTTACATGAACTTGCCAGTTAATCTATAATTTGGAGATTCTCGGTAATGAGTTGTGATGTTAAAAGACATTATTCTAGACCATAGGTCGATAAAACTGATTAAAGACTCAAAAATATTATAAACTTGTCTTTCTATTCTCTCAAAAAAGTAGTATACAACTGTTTTCATATGAAAAGCTCCAAAAGTATGGGACAAAATTAAAGAGAAAAACGTTATGTATCAGGCATAATATTCTGATGATATTTTCTCAAAACTTTTTATAAATTTAGAATGAGAGCAAGAGTGAGAGTGGGTATGCCAGGGCCTTGTGCCACTACATCTGGCTTCACAAGGGTACTGGATAATTGAACCCAGGCCTTTAGGCTTTGCCAGCAAACACCTTTACTTTAGCTGCTGAGCCATCTCTGCAGCCCATTTATTTGTATTTTGTAATATATGTGGTATTTCTAAGCTATATCTTAAATTTTAATTGAAAAATAACTCAAGTGTAATAAACTGCTAATTGAAATATAATAACACAGACTGTTTTACGTTTTTTTAATTATTTTTTGGAGAGAGACAGAGAGAGAAGGAGAGGAAGACAGAGATGGGAGCACCAGCAGCCTCTCAGCTGCTGCAAATGAAATCCAGATGTGTGCGCCCCCTTGTGGGCAAGTGTGGCATTGCGCCCTTGCATCTCTTTGCATCTGGCTAAACATGGTACCTGGAGATTGGAACCGCTGGAGATTGGAACCAGCGTTCTTAGGCTTAGGAGGCAGGCACCTTAACTGCTAAGCCATCTCTCCAGCCCTGTTTTAAGTTTTAAAATACTATTTACCTAAATATAATCAGTAAAATCAAAGAAATAAATATTTCAGTGAAACTCCCAATTTTTCTTATGATCTCATTTCTTGCATTTCCCAGGAACCACTGATATACTGTCTCATGTTATAAATTAGTTTGCAATACTCAGAATTTTAAATACATGCAACCATGCATAAATACTCACTATGTTGGGTCACGTGGCTTCTTTCTCCAAGCACAATGATTTTGAAACTGAGTGATGCCACCTACACCAATTTCATTTATTTTTGCTAAGTATTATTCTATAATATGGATAGACTATACATTGCTTCTGCAATTATTGGCTCGTTTGTTGAGGAACATTTGGGCTTTCCAGGGCTTTTTGCAAGTTAGGCTAATATGACCACATATGTATAAAACTTTGTCTGGGTGTAGGTTTTAATATTTTAGGTAAATGTTTATAAGTGGATTGTCTGGATGACATGGAGAATATATGTTTCATGTTTTGAGAAACTTCCAGACTCACATAGTATTTGTATCATTTTACATTCTCACCTACCATGTTTGTAAATGCCACTCTTTACCCTTAATAATACTTTCTGTGATCAGTAATTTTTAAATTTTAGCTAACTAGTCAGTGTGTTATAGTATTTCATAACAGTTTTAATAGTTTTCCTAATCACAAATAAGAAACATTGTTTCATGCACTTAATTTATGCCTATATATTTTCTTTGCATGAGCTTCTTGATAGGGTTTTTGAACTTTACTTAAAAATTAAGTTTTTAGAAGCCGGGCATGGTAGCACACGCCTTTAATCCCAGCACTCGGGAGGCAGAGGTAGGAGGATCACCAAGAGTCTGAGGCCACCCTGAGACTACATAATTAATTCCAGGTCAGCCTGGACCAGAGTGAGACCCTACCTTGCAAAACAAAACAATAATAAGTTTTTAGGCCTGGGGAGATGGCTTAGCACTTAAGGCACTTGCCTGAAAATCCTAGGAACCCATGTTTGCCTTTCCAGATCCCATGTAAGTCAGGCACACAAGGTGACACAAGCGCACAAGGTCATACATGTGCAGGAGATGGCCCAAATGTCTGGAGTTTGATTGCAGCTGGCTGGAGGCCCTGAGGTGCCAATTCTCTCTCTCATAAAAATACAAAAAAGTAACTTTTTATCCTAATTAATATGTTGTATAATACTCTGAGCACAGGTTCATGTTATATAAATACTGTCCTCATGGGCTGATTTTCTTCCTGGTGATGGAACTCTTACCATGTCCTGTGGCAGGAGTGTTCCTGCTTGGGAACTAGTTCCTCTACTCTATGGAGACCATGGCACTCCTGCTCACATTCTTTGTCATATGATGGGAGAGGCGAGGAACACTAATGCAATGAGGATGCCAAAACATGGGAATTGTGCCATGTGCTTATGTAGTTTAATTCTTTTTTAAAGCTGATGTGTAGTTTATTCATTGTGCAAAATAACAAATTTCATTATGACATTATCATGCATATGCATCATGTACCTTGATCTTACTTATACTCCTTTATTGTTGGGTAGATTCCAGTCATTACTGTGTTAGGTTGAATGGAAAATGTCTCCCACATGTGTTTATAATGAAGCCTTAGACTTAATGCCCCACTGGGAGGGACTTTCAGGGGTGGAGTCTTGCTGAAGGACGTTTGTCACTGGGGATGGACATGGATTTTTATTAGCTCACTTAAAGTCCAGTATTTAGATTACTTCTACCATGATATGTACCAAGATGAAAGCCACCTTTCTGCTTGTGCCACATTTTTCTATAAATACTAAACTTATTGGGGCATATGGCTTTTTTTCTCAATCCTTCACTACCCACATGAAACAAGATATAATGGCACTAGGCCCGCCATACCCATTCTCATTCATTCATTTCTCTCTCTCTGTCTCCTTGCAAAGAAATAATTAAAATCATAAAAATTTCAGAAAATGCCATCAGAATATTATGCCTGACACCTGATTTATTTTCATTCTCTATATTTGTGGTGAAACTTCCCCTCAAACCTGTAAGCCTGGAACAAACCCTTTGCTCCCAGAATCACTTGGTATTGGGGTTGTCACTTGGAGGTGTGGGACAGAGTTGACGTCCTTTCATGGAGGAGCAATGCTGCAGTCAGGTTCACATTGCTGTCAGAAATCACAGGACCAAAAACAGCTTTTTTGGGGGAAAATAAAAAGATTTAATTTGGCTTATAGACTTGAGGGGAAGCTCCATGATGGCAGGGGAAAACAATGGTATGAACAGAGGGTAGACAACACCTTCTGGCCAACATAAGGTGGACAATAGCAACAGGAAAGTGTGACAAACACTGGCAAGGGGAAACTGGCTATAATATCCATATGCCTGCCCACAACAACACACTACTTCCAAGAGGTGTTAATTCCCAAATTTGCATCAGCTGGAAACCTAGCACTCAGAACACCTAAGTTTATGAGGGCCATTTGAATCAAACCACACAAGCAATGAGCCCATGACACGGAGATGAGAAGATGAAATGTGGATTACAGTGAAGACCCCAGGATTTTGGAGTTGGAAAGACTTATGGGGCAGCTGCCAATGAAAGCTAATCACTCTGGCTCAGGTAGCTCTGCCTGGACAGCAAGCCTCCAAGACTGTAGGAATGGAGTTTTTAAGCCCAGAATATTTCTTCACACACTGGAAATGCTGCAGCTGCAGGATGTGATGTTTGTACTGATTGATGTTTTCTGTCTTACTTTGGTCCAGTGGTTCCTTGCGATGCCCAATTCCTCCTTTTGGAAAAGGGAACGTTTAATCTTTACCATTGTTTGTTGGAAGTATATAACTTGTGTTTTGATTTTTCTGTGCTCACCGTTAAGAGACTCTCTTTAGTTTCAGATAAGACTTTCGACTATGGACTACTGAACAGCATTGGTACTGGGAAAGAATATGGGGGCTTTTAAATACTTTTACTTATTTATTTTCAAGCATAGAGAGAGGAAGAGAGAGAGAATATGTGTGCCAGGGCATCTTTGTGTATCTGGCTTTACGTGGATACTGGGGATTTGCACCTGGGCCATCAGCCTTTTCAAGCAAGTGCCTTTTCCTGCTGATCTGTGTCTATAGTACTATGGGGACTTGTAAAGTTAGGCTGAAGACATCATGGAGTGATCATGAGTCTATGGGGCCAGGGAGAAATATGGTGATCTGAATGGAATGTCCCCCATACACTCATGAGGCAGTTTGGTAGGCGAAGCCTTCTTGGAAGACATATGTTGCTGCACATGGACGTTAGGGAGTTATATTCAAGCTCAATTTCTGATATCATGCTCTTGTGATGCTTTTCCCTGTCATGACGAAGCTGCTCCAAAAACCTGCAAGCTGATATCAAGATTTTCTGCCAGTTAGCTGTTTCTTATGTTTATTCCAGGAATGAGAAGGTTCCTACAACAATTTCTTATTTCTATATTTATGGACTATGGCAGGGGGCTATGCCATGATCACACTTTGTATGTGTAGGTATCAATATGAACACCATCTTTGTGCCCCACAGTCATTGAATAATTGGATATTCTTTTCTCAGTGCATAGTTACTAAAGCAAATGTCCAAAAATCTCTGGAAAATTTCTGGAGGGAACCATTACTGTGTAGATTTGCTGTAGTGTCCTCAAGAACACCTGCCGTGGGCTTGGCCCCTTTTCAAAGTGCTATATGTCTAAAACTTGTCTCTGATACATTGCTGAAGGGATTGTGGTATTTTATTGGTACAATTTTATTGAACTTATAAAACTTCCATCCTTTACTTATTTATTTTCACTATATATACATATATATATGTATGTATGTGTGTGTGTGTGTATCATATACATAGATATACATATATGTATATCATCATAAGTTATTGATTTTCTCTTTTGTTCCAAGAGTGAAATGTCCTGTTAAACTGTCTCTGTTAGTAAGCAAGTTATCCTAATGTCATCAAATATATAATTGTGTCTGCCTGGCTTCTGAAGTTAAGCACTTTAGTTGTCCTGTGTTGGTTATGGTACTACCCTCCACATTGCTGGTTCAAGCTGACTCTTCTTCCATCAGCACTAGTCTCTCTAGCAGAGCACCAGGGAGTACCTTAGTAATGTAGGAGGCCCTCTCACTGCCACAGCAACTCTGACATCTCAACTACTCTTCTTGTGAAGCACATTTTTTCTCTGATGTTAAGAACCACACTGGTAGAGTTTCCACCATCTTCTGGGTGAATGGGACTACAAAGTATAAATTCTTGGAGAATGTTCCAAATTGATAAATTTTCCATCATCTGATCTTCAATATCAGCTCCAAACCCAATATCATGTGTTTGGAGAGAAAGAACTCAGTCAAGTCAAAATTTACCATGCAATAATCTTCTACCAATGAAAAGAAATAGCCATAACTAAAAGCTTATAAAATATCAAGCTTCCATTAAAACCAATAGAGGTTCCCCAAGGAAGATCCTCTGGTTTGAGATCTTTGTGAAGTCCTTGGCATAGTTATAAGAAGTAGCCAAGAAAAAGAAAAACATAAGTTTTGGGACAAATATACTCAACCAATTATTTAAAATATTTTTCTACCATTACCTACCAACATTTTAGATTTCCCTAAAAAAAAAAAAAGTTGCTTTTTAAAAAATCCTACAGTCTCCAGCTGGGCATGGCGGTGCATGCCTTTAATCCCAGCACTTGGGAGGCAGAGGTAGGAGGAGCACCATATATTAGTTTGATACCATCCTGGACTACAGATATTCCCTGTGTGGTCTGTCTGGTGACACAGTCTTCACATGTGTATACTTTAGTTGATGATTTTTCTGTTTACAATGTCTCATATGCATAATTTCACAGTGCTGGCTGGTGTTCCTACATAGAAGAGTGTTCTGTTGTACTCAAAGAGATCATGTGAGCATCAGATGAGCAGCATTCAAACACGAGTTAGCACAATGTTGATTGTGAGTTGAAGGTTCATTTAATAATGCATACAGTGTCTTTATCAAAACTAATGAATGAAACAACTGTCTGTATCAGTGTCTGTGCATGTTGTGGTCAGAGGCTCCTGGAATCTATCCCTGTGTTTCCCTCATGGGCAGTGGCTCAAGATTTACTACATAAAATGAGCTCAGTCTCCAAGATCAAGATATCACCAAATGTGGGCTAGAAGAGAGCCAATGCATATAAAATTCCCTCCAAAACATATATGGTCATCCCTTCTATCTAGTACTAACTCCTCTCTCCATTGGAGAATTTGCTTATCTTTTTTCAGATGGACAATGAACCTGAAGGGAGGATCAGCTAACCACACCTCACCAGGGCCCCAGCTGAAACCATAGAACAACACAGGGGAAGGGCAAGAATACAGCGTTCATGGCGATCAAGACACCAGAAAAAGGCTGAAGGAGATAAACGCAGAGAACATCCAACTCCAATTAAGCCAGATATCCAAAGACACAGAGGCTCCCAAAACCTCATCACTGAAGCAGAACTAAAATGACCCCAATGTGGCTCAGGGAAACTCGCAGAAGAGGGGGCAGAAAGATGGTTAGAGTCACAAGTTGGGGCATTAAGCACAGAGACGGGGACCTACGCCCCAGAACTCACAATGCATGACCCACATAACCCATTGATGAGGGTCCCTTTGACAGAGGGAGGACAGGGAGGAGGACAATGGAACCAATACCATGAATGTAAAATCAGAATAATATAAATAAAAAAATATTAAAAATAAAAAAATAAAATTAAAAAAGATTTACTAATTCAGCATTTGTGGAGACATTGGAGAATGTAACTTCAACAAATATTGGAGCCGGCTGCATTTGTTCATTTATGTGTTCCGTACTCAGTACCATGAAGTAAAGGAACACATCATTTTTCACGTTTTATAGTATGCCATGAGGTCTCCCTGTTGCTGGATGTTGGATTGCTGGCACCTCTGTGCTTCACTGCCGGCAAGTTGATGTAAGTCCTCTATGCAATCTTTGCTGGAATATATGGGATCAAACCATACAAGAGGCTGCCTGTCCTCACAGTGCAATCTCACACCAGCCTTCTCGTCTTGCCCTCAAGCCATTTCAGACCTGCTGGAAAAGCCAGTCAAGATTCTAGTGCTTAGTAATGAATTTTTCGTACCCTTTTGTGGTGTGGTGATTATCCCGGTATCACTGCCACCAAAGTTGGAAGGCATCTCCTTGTCCTGGTGAGAATAGCATTAACACACATTCATTACATCTTTCTGTTTAGTTTAGGGTTGTTTTTGAGGTAGGGTCTTGCTCTAGCTCAGGCTGACCTGGAATTCATTCTGTCATCTCAGAGTGGATTCCAACTCACAGTGATCCTCCTATTTCTGCTTCCCAAGTGCTAGGATTAAAGGTGTGTACCACCACGCTTGGCTTCATCTTGTCTTTTTTTAAAATTTATTTTATTGTACTTATTTGAAAGAGACAGAGAGAGAGAAAGACTGAGAATGGGCATGCCAGGGCCTCCAGCCACTGCAAACGAATTCCAGATACATGCACCCCCTTGTGCATCTGGCTTATGTAGGTCCTGGGGTATTGAATCCAGATCCTTTGGCTTTGCAGGCAAGCACCTTTACCACTAAGCCATCTCTCCAGCCTCTCATTTTGTCTTTTTAATGATGTTATCTATCCAGGCATGGAGGAGCACACCTGTAATCCCAGCATTTGAGAGGCAGGAGACTCACTCCCTGTTTGAGACCAGCCTAATTAATATAGTGAGTTACAGGTCAATCAGGGCAATTTATAAATATCTTATTTCAAAAAGAAATCTTACATAAAATGCTATTTTATATAGCAGAATGATCCTAATGTTGAGGTACAAGGTATGTATAAAAATGCTTTTCAAATATCTAATCAGAAATGGTGCATGATGAGGCAAACTAGGACCCTATGATAGTGCCATAGGGATTAGCGAATGGAGGTATATTTATCCAATGTGGGAGAAAAACACTACATTCATGGAGGAAATACAATGATGGCTTTTATTTTACTTCCGTTTTTATTTACTGTTCTCTATCTTTTCTCCCTCTGACTTTTTGTTCTTTTTCCCTGTCATGAAGTTATGTGGAATTTATAGCCATTTTACAATTTCCCCACAACAACAAGTGTTTATCAAAGCAAAACCCTGGAACAGGGTCGGAGGGATGGCTTAATGTTTAAGGCACTTGTGGGCAAAGCCAACAGACCCAGGTTCAATTCCCCAGGACCCATGTAAGCCAGATGCACAAGGTGGCACGTGCTTGTTTGCTGTGGCTGGAGGCCCTGCTGTGCCCATTCTCTCTCTCTCTATCTCTCTCTCTCTCTCTCTCAAATAAATAAATAAAAATAAAACTAATATATATTTTTTAAAAACCTGGAAAATAGCCAGGTTTTTTTCATCAAACTGTTGAACATTCAAATCTACAGGGCTTAGAAACTAAACTCTTTATCTAAACACATTCAGGTCTTTTTAGGGCTCTTCAAGTAACAAATTGCTACCTAGCCTTAGGCATGGATTTTTTTCCAGGGCTGAAAACACGCACAAAGGTACAAGGAGGTATGAGCCATTCTGAAATACTTTGCAATGTATAGGTCAATCCTTTCTGTCTCCCTAGATGATCAAGGCAAGTCTAACACTTAGAACTCACTCCAACTTATCAACCCCACCTACTGCTACAACAGAACAGGTGCCAGAGTCCAAACTGTATATAAACTCTCTACATCACCCACAGGAATTGCTCTACAGTTTCTATTTTCATCACATCAGCTGGCATATGCTATTGAAGAGAACAATTAAGAGTTCGTTAAATGAAGAAAATAACACCTTTCCAAATGCATAATTTAAAACACTGGGATTAAGAACATCATTATCCAATTTTTTGGAAGGAAAGATTGCTCAAGCTGGATGATATTGCTCACCACAGGAGCAGGCAGGGCTGTCGCCGCCTTCTTCCACAGCAGGGCTTGTTCCTGGCTAATAGCAACACATTACTTAAAGCGTTTTCCTTACATATATTTTTCAACTTGCACTTGGAACAAACATTTCAGTGTTGTAAATCAAAACACTAACGTACTAGACTTGAGCTTGGACAAGAAGCCTGGTGTGTGTTCTTTTCTCTTTTTTTTTTTCACATTGATATGAATAATTTAAAGGCAAATTCCTCCTTAGAGCGGAAGCAAAATGTGAGAACTAGTTTTCATTTAAAAATATGTTTAATGAGACACTTACAGAACAGAGAGAGTTCTTTTATTTTTTCCCTTTATATTATCAGAAATGAAAATTATAAATAATTCCATACATTTTTACAATTGTAGCCTCATCTATAAAGTACGTAAAATACCATTTTTGAAGGTGAAAATATTATAGATCAAAGAGATTGAGAGACAGTGGCCATATTCAAATATTGCCTGCCTAAAGTCAATCCCTTTTATCTATGTTAGCAGCACCCCAATGCTATTCAAGTGTCTAGTGAGGTACTCAAGGGAACAGTGCACATAATAATGCCATTGTTGGGCTGGAGAGATGGTTTAGTGGTTAAGGCATCTGCCTGCAAAGCCTAAAGCCCCAGGTTCTATTTCCCAGTACTCATGTAAAGCCAGATGCACAAGGTGGTACATGTGTCTAGAGTTTGTTTGCAGTGGCTAGAGGCCTGGTGCTCCAATTCTCTCTCTCTCTCTCTCTCTCTCTCTTTCTGCCTCTTTATAGCTCTTTCTCATAAATAAATAAATATCTAAAAAAATAATGTCATTATTTTTGCTAGTGATTCATGCTGAAGTGATGCAACTTAGCCATTAGACACAGGTTCTGGGAAATTTTCTTTAAAAAAATGAAAAGAAGGTTTCTCTTCTGGCTTTTTATATTGTTGTGTGACATTGAAAGCCCCGAGATGGTCTTGTGTTTTACGACTAGATGGGAATTTCTGAACATAGGAGCCAGTTTCAGGAGGAGCACACAGTATTCAACAAGGAATTTTAACTGCTGGTTGTTGTCTTGGATTTTATTTTCATCCTGTCTCTGGATGTAACATATTAAGAATTTTTATTTTACTTCAGAATGTTTTAGTAAAAGCTATTAATGGTTTAATGGCAGGTTATCCTTTAAAAATATGTAAGCTTAGCAGTGCATCTACAACACACATAATTTAGGGAACCCAAAATCCAAAGTCATATTTCCATGACTTTAGACACTTCATGTTAACAGCTTCTCATCTCATGTTAGCATAAAATGTCTGATCATTGTCAAGCAGGCAAAATGCCTGTTATTTTCCTCAACAACATGAAAGCTTAATTCTGTAAAATAGGAGTATAAAGAAAAGGAAGAAATATGTCTGGTTATATAATCACTACAAAAGACATATTTATTCTGTTCATCATTCCTTATGAACAATGTTCTTACTAAAATTATAGTCATTAATTATAAAGGGACTTGAAGGATTTCACTTAGTATTGATTTTTGCTCTCAAATTCTAGCTCCTCAGCCCGTCTTTATACTGGTGTCTAGCTGTCCATTCCAAGTTGTACTGAATTCTCTTAAGTACAAGTTTATCACCAACAGCACTACCATCATCATCATCAGTAGTGTTCGACATACTTCCATCTTTTCCTTTCCTGTGTCCAGTGAAAAATGAAAAGTCTCAGGAAAACCCCTTTGGCATCTGTGACTTTTGGCATGCATCTGTCCAACTCATCTCCAAGAAAAGTCATATACTAAAGTCTCCATACTACATTTATAATCCATTTTCAACACAGGGTTGAAACACCTAAATGCTACTTCATGACAGGATGTCACATGCTGTTGTTGTTGTCTCAAATCACCTTCCCTTCACATCTGACTTGTGACTCTGTCCCGCAGAACTCACCACATAACATGATGTATCGCTCCATCTATTTGGGGATAATCTGTGTTTCCGTACTTCATATAAGCACATTTAAGCAAATAGTATTTAAAATGCCTCTGTAGTCGGGCATGGTGGTGCACACCTTTAATCCTAGCTCCTCGGGAGATAGAGGTAGGAGGATCACTGTGAGTTCATGGCCAGCCTGAGACTACATAGGAAATTCCAAGTCAGCCTGGGCTACAGTGTGATCCTACCTCAAAAAAATAAATGCTTCCCATTTCTCCCATATGTTGTTTATATTCATAAAATATTTGCTGAGATAAGTATCTCAGCGTATAGATTCTAAAATCAAAATAGCAAAGTAAATATGTAAATCATGTATAGTAAGTGCCAATAACTTTTGTTCTGAGTGCTTTAATTCTATTGATAATTAATTTACACAATAACCAATATAGCACAAGTAATTTATTTAATGTGCTCACTTTTGTGTATAACAATAAACCATGAATAAATAATTTATCTGTTGCAGTTACCTCCTTTTTGTTGGGACAAACACCCAATCAGAAACAGTTCATGGGAGGAAAATGTTTATTTCAGGCTTAAAGTTTCCATAGGAAACTTCATCATGGAGAAAGAAGTTGGCTCACTTCAGTGTCCACAGCAGAAAAATAAAAGCCAACAAGAACCAGTACAAGCTGACTCTCAACACATAACATGAAGGCTGGATTCAAGATTGGCTTTTAGTGCCATACCTCTTCCAGGAGGGCTCCATATGCTCAAAACTAAGTAGGAAGTTTAATCTTAATGCAAAATACCTGAGGCTATGTGGACATTACATTCAACCCATCACATTATCTAAAATCATCTAACTAGGAATTTAGAAAGTCAGAGTTTGAGTGCAGGATCCCTGAAGTTAGAGTTCATGAAAATACTAGGCTGGTCTGTGCTTATGAAAACACTTATCAATTACACACAAGTTAAGCTGAACTCATTCCTAATAGTATTGGTGCTGGCCTCACTTAGAATCTATTTCATTTAGGAAAGAAAATGCATCTTAAAATCACTCATAAACGTGGAGCATTGTCTCAGACATGAGGGCCTAATGCCAAAATTTATTCTCCTTCTTCCTGAATGTGAACTTGTTCCTGAAGTATGTATGTAGTGGGATTATATCACCCAAGCCCGCTAGATTAAGCCAGATAACTGGTTTGCACAAATGGGTTGTGAAAAAAAAAATGGCTTACATCATTTTGATGCAAAGCATTTCAAGTCTCCTTTCCCTTCCACTGGCAAGATGCAGATTACAAAGTCCTATTTGACAATAAGGATAAATGACAAAGGTGTCTGAGTCTCTGTGGGCTTTTTAAATTTTTTTTTATTATTTTACTTATTTTTGGAGAGAGACATAGAGAGAGATAGACAGAGAGGGAGAGGGAGACAGAGATGGGCGCACCAGCAACGTCTCAGCTGCTGAGAACGAAATCCAGATGCATGCGCCCCTTGTGGTCAAGTGCGGCATTGCACCCTTGCGTCACTTTGCATCTGGCTAAACGTGGGACCTGGAGATAGGAACCAGCGTTCTTAGGCTTAGCAGCAGGGGCCTTAACCATTAAGCCATCTCTCTAGCCCACCACTCAGCAATCTTTATATGCGTGCCTATGTGTGTGTGTGTGTGTGTGTGTGTGTGTGTGTGTGACTGTGTGCATGTTCATATGTGTGTGGCCACATGTGTGTGAGTACATGCAGAGACCAGAGGTTGATGTTTTGATGGTGTCTTTCTTGGTGGCTTACTTGAATTCATAGATCACTGATTTGGATAGACTAGATAGGTATCTTGGCCCATCAATTCCCTGTCTCCATCTCTCAGGCACTGGCATTGTAAGTGGGGCTCCATACCTACTAGGCATTTGTGTGATTGGTGGAGATATGACCTCAGGTCCTCATGCTTGAATGACAACTGCTTTATCCACTGACTATCTCATAAGCACCTCAGAAATTCTTGTATGAAAAACGAATCTTATGAAGTACAGTTAGATGATCTGTATTTTAGCACTGAAATAATCCTAACCACAGAAACGATCAAGCATGGACTGGAGAGATGGCTTAGTGGTTAAGGTGTTTGTCCATGAAGCCAAAAGACCCAGGGTTGATTCCCCATAAGCCAGATGCACAAGGTGGCACAGGTGTCTGGAGTTTGTTTACAGTAGCTGAAAACCCTGGTACATTTATTCTATCTCTCTCTCCCTCTTTCTATCTTTTTCTAAAATAAATAAAATAAAGTAAAAATATTAAAAAGACTACCATCTTGAACTATTTAAAATATAATCTGTACTACTATACACTAATATCTCACCAGAGTATAGTCTTTAAAGTGCTCTAAATTACTTAGATACTTAAAACTTTTGTTTATATTTACCAAGTTGGGCATTTTCTATAGCATATCTTCATGGAAAGAATTTAGCTTCTTAAGTATAAAGTTCACACTTGTTATTTATATTAAATTTTACATCATATTTGAGGGAATCTCTGAGATAAGAAACACAAAAGAAGTTCTGTAGTAGCTCATCTTCAAAATACTGAGTCAGAGAAGTTATAAAATGGAAAAGAGACAGTAGAGGAAACTTTCTTTCTTGTTTGTACACTTTTCTGCTCTGGCTGCCTCATCACTAAGATGAGGTACTGTTGGCAGTCTACAGTTTTCTGACTGTGACCTCCAGGTGTCATCAAAAGGATAAGGCATATTAAAAATTGCCCATAAATAGAGAACTGTTATTTGCAATGCTTTCATCATCTAATAATGAGAATGGCCTTGAAATATCAAAAAGGCTGTCATGAAGGCAACATGTCAATCTTCAAGTGATTTAGGGAATATTGCCATGTTTTCTAATTTATTTTGCATAAAAACTATACGGCAAGTAGGATTTGTTGCTGGATACATTCACTTACTTAACTCTTTTGTTTTTGTTTTAAATTTTATTTATTTATTTATTTATTTATTTATTTATTTATTTATTTATTTAAGAGAGATAAGAGAGAGAAAAATGGCATGCCAGGGCCTCAGCCACTGCAAATGAACTCCAGATGCATGCAAAACCTTGTGCATCTGGCTTAAGTGGGCCCTGGGGTATCGAACCTAGGTCCTTTGGCTTTGCAGGCAAGTGTCTTAACCACTAAGCCATTTCTCCAGCCCTGTTTTTGGTTTTTTTGAAATATAATTTTACCCTAACCTAGGCTGACCTGGAATTCACTATGTGGTCTCAAGGTGGACTTAAGATGATCCTCCTTCCTCTACCTCCCAAGTGCTGGGATTAAAGGCATGTGACACCATGCCCAGCCCTTTTAATTTTAAAACTATCTTGGCTTTAAATTATCTTTTAATTCCAATATAGAAGAGAAAAGCAACATGAGTGTGTATCAGCGTGAATGCTTAGCAATGCTCCAATCGATCCCTTAAGTTATTTTTAAGTATGGCAGCAATACTATTGGAATAAAACTCCACAGTAAATTGGCAACTTTCAAAAGAAATTAGTGTCTATAGAGAATATTTGCTGTTTGTATAAGCTGCTTTTAATTCTTTGCTTCATACAGCTAGGTTAAAGGTTATTCTAACCTCGATGGAGTACGAGAAAATTTAGATGACCCTATAGTCTCTTTCAAATTGTCTGTCTCTGCTTCTAAAATAAAAATTAGTCTCTCAGCTGCATAATGCATCAGGATAGAAGTTGATAAAATACTTTCAACCATTGGTTCTTTCTCTCTTGTTGTTTAATTTCCAGGAGTGTTTTAGATTCCCTGCCTTCCTAGTCAAATACTTTCCTAGCTTCATAATTTGTGGGAGGTGACTGTCCATTGCTTTGATATTAGATTATCAAACACAGTCTAGGAATAAGCTCATATGCAATTCCTGATTTAAAATTTTCACATAATTTGTTGCTAAGCATTTAGAAATTTCTCTTCAATAGTAGGCACCTATAATAAAGCCACCTTTATGCCATGTGGAAATCCTTCTTCTTGGTCTTAGCTTTATTATCCTCAAACATCAAAGCAAAAATATTAAATTAGACTTGACCTTTTCCAGATGAAAATGCTAGATGCTTATGTCTTTTATAATATTACAGAACATGAGAAAAAATAAAAGCTCTTAAAAGATAAAAAGCTTTTCTCATAAAAAAATTAATGATGGCTATGAATAGGAAATTTAGAGAAGAAGCATGGGAAAACACAGTGAAGAAATTTGGTTGGTTTTTACCCATCGGGGTATGAATACATTAAAAATGATTCTGATGTCTCAGTGATGTTCAGGGAGTGATTTGCATCACCAAGAGAAAGATATCCTGTCTCAGCTACTTTGAGGGACAGTTTGAAAATAATTTCCCTAAAAGCAAATTACTTGGACAACACATACTAATTCCATCTTATTATGTTGTTAAAGAAGAACTTGCATGACTCATAAGAAGACATATGACAAAATATTATAAATTATAGAGATGCATTTGAATGACAGGAGAGTCCAGAATATCTGTCACTAGAACAATCAAATAAATTGTAGAACATCCATACTATAAGATATTACATTAAAAAAGTCTGATACATATTTACTTTGTGCAAGTCCTCAACATATGGCTGATTTACTGTGTAGAACAATATAAACAGCATATCGACATACCTACATGTTGTTTGCAGGCACAGGTGTCTGTGTGTGTGTGCATGCACGCGTTAGTAAACACATTTCAAAAGATCTTAAAGATTAAATAGCCAAATTAAATATTTACATCTAAACACACAGTGAGAAGCTGATATTTATGGTGAAGAACTTTCTTATATAATTTTTATGAGTATAGCATAATTATATACTATTTATAAAACATTTTAAAAAGAGAATAAAGGTCTGGAGAGATGGCTTAGCAGTTAAGGTTCTTGCCTGCAAAGTTTAAGGACCCATGTTTGATTCCCTAGTACCCACATAAGCCAGTTGCCTAAAGTGGCACATGCATCTGGAGTTCATTTGCAGTGGCTACATGTCCTGGCATGCCCATTCTCATTCTCATTCTCTCTCTCTCTCTTTCTCTCTCTCTCTCTCCTTGCAAACCAATAAGAGAATGTAATTATTATGTTACCACAAATCTTCTCCAAAAATTAGCCATATATTTATGTTTATTTTTGAACTTCCTATTTATTCTATTGAGCTATTTATCTCTATATCATTATAATTTTCCTACACTGAAAACTTAGATATCCAGTCTTTGGATTTGTTTTTTACATTATACATATATTTTTCTCTTAATCAATAGGTTAATTTTTCCTTAACTATGCAGATGAAATTATTACTTTATAAGACTGTTTCTGCAGAAGACATAGGTAAAATGCAGGCCTATGGGACTGTTGGATGTACCACTTTGGTTTCTTGTTTGTCATTTGTGAACCTAATAGGAAAATGGAAACTTCAAAAGGTTAGCCAGGATGCTGGGCATGGTGGCACATGCCTTTAATCCCAGCACTGGGGGGCAGATCACTGTGAGTTTGAGGCCACCATGAGACTACAGAGTGATTTCCAGGTAAGCCTGAGCTAGAGTGAGAACCTACCTCAAAAAAACAAAACAAAACAAAACAAAACAACAGCAACAACAACAAAACAGATTAGCCAGGAGCTCCAACCAATCATAATCTCTTGCTAATTCTCCTCTCTCCATATACACTCCACACACATACACACACACACACACACACACACACACTTACACACTTCTCCTTTTCTCCTTTTCTTAGTAGCTGCTCTAATAATTTGTAAACCTTTACCCAAAAACAAGGAAATATATTTTATCTACTACTTTGTAAAATATTCATTTGTAAAATAATTAAAACTATAATTTGGAAGCCACACCAAAAGTTAACGAGGCCAACTGATAAAAAAAAAAAAAAAAAACAGGTGCATAGGCTTGCATTGGAAGTGCTAATTTCTCTTTCCATGTCAGTGCAGGTTATGGGGTACATATTTTTGGTTTTCTTTACCATTTTCAAATAAACTGTACTTGGGTTTGAATATTGTTGCCTTTAATGCTTTCAGGTTTATAGGGCCTTTGTCTTTTGCTTCTGCCATCATTGGGGGCAGGGTCTGATCCCGATCCAAGCTGACCTGGAACAAAAAAAAAAAAAAAAAAAAAACTATATTATATCACATGTGTGAGATACTTTAGAAATTATAAAGAATTTAAAATTATCCATGTACTACTGCTGAAGACATGGTATGCAGTTGAGATGAAACATGGAGTGATCTAGTCGGAATCTGGAAGAAGGTCACTCCCCAGACAGTTAGCTAACCTAGTGCCAGAGGGAGCTACAAGAGCAACTGGGGGAAAATGACTGACATTCACCCAAACAACTCACAATCTAAGCTACCAAGAAGGAAACAACTTGACATGATGCTCAAACAAGTGCAATAGTGGCACACAGCCATGGTGGGTAACCAACTGCTCTTCATTTGGCTAATAGATTCACTCAGTGGAATGGAACTCATTGCTGGAACTGGAAAATAAGTCAAAACCATGTACAAAAAAATGAGCCCACTCTCCAATATCAAGATACCACCAAATGTGGGCTAGAAAAGGGCTGACACACATAAAATTCTCTCTAAAATAACTATGGCCATTCCACCTATCTAGTACTAACATCTCTCTCCATGTTGTAGAATTTGCTCCTCTTTTTCAGATGGACGATGAACCTGACTGGAGGATCAGCCTATTGCACCTCACCAGGACCCCAGCTGAAACCATAAGGGCAAGAGTACAGCGTTCTTGGTGAACCTGACACCAGAACAAGGCTGAAGGAGATAAACACAGAGAAATTCCAACTCCTACTAAGCCAGATATCCAGAGACACAGAGGCTCCCAAGATCTCATCACTGAAATAGAACTAAAATGATCCCAACATGGCTCAGGGGAATTCCCGGAAGAGGGGCCAGAAAGAGTATTAGAAACACAAGTTGGGTCATTATGCACAGAGACTGCCTTCCCCCCATAACTGTTGACTACCCCCATAATGCATGACCCACATTCCCCAATGAGGAGGGTCCCTTCAGAGGGGGCAGAACAAGGAGGAGATTACCGGAGTCACCAACATGAATGTAAAATTAGAATAATATAAAATTAAAAAAAATTTTAAAAATCCATGTATTTATATACATGAAGATGTTTTCATGACTATTGTATACATGAAAAATCTATGAATAAGATTGCATAAAATACTTGAACAAATTCAAACAATGAGTATGTAGTGGGGAAAGGAATTAAAGAAACAAGTTCTTAAAGTTTCATATAGGTATATTTGACATGAAATACAATGGGTATATAATTCGGCCAGTTCCCATCTAGAATGTATCCACGTTAAGAAAAAGAAACAACTGTCATAAGGTTCCTCAAGTTCTTTGTACCCACCTTGACATATTTCTCCTTCTTATTAATGTATTCTATCACTTTGCACTTACTTGTAAACAAAACATTTTATTCTAATTAAAATGACTTTTCATTGTATGCATACGAAATGGAATCACATACTTAAGATTGTTGGCAAATTTTAAACACCAAAGAAATGTTAGGGCAGAATTTATTAAGTTTATTAATAAGAGAAGAAAATTAAGATAAATACCAAGCACACTTTTCTGTAAAAAGCTGTGTGTAAGAAATCTTCCCAGAAGCAGACCCATGAGAGTGCCTAATGAGATTGTTTCCTGGGCATTGTTTCTGCACATAGGAATCATGCTATAATATCTATATTAAAATATCGGTAATTAGCCTACCAGTTGCTTAAAGCTATGGAATGCATCCCATACACTAAACGTAAAACATGTTTACCTTGAACATCCCCAAGAGAACAGGACATATTTGACAATGGGTCAATAAACGATGAAAAAGAATAATATTTCCTCCAAAGGTTTTAAGACACGTTCATTTTCTCTACGAGAGCAGTCATTCTGGCTGTCCTTCACAAATCAGCTGTCAGTGATGTTCCTGCTCAAAGACATCCAGGTTCTAAGGAGACCACATAGATGTTGAGTTGCTGGCTCCCAGCTCCAGGCCGGAGCTTCCTTGTGCATGTGCAGTGAGAACAGTTCCTGCATTCGGCTGCTCAGCTCCTAGCGTTGCTTATGGAGACCAGGGCAGGAACATGGGCACACCTAAGTTTGTTTCTTGTTTGTTAGTTGGTTTGTTTCCCTGCTGGAAAAGGGTTGTTCTTCCTCTCCACCACGTTCTCCCCCAGTGGTCTTCTCGTGGTCTCATAGACCCAAAGCACTTTCTGAGAAACTCTTGGAGCTGAGGCACAATCTTGTGATTGCTTCCCAAGGAGATTATTTTGGATTTTGTGACCAGTGACAACACACAGAAGCTCCACTTGAGCAATTTCACCTCATGTCCCAGACAGGCCTGCCAGCACCTCTGACTCAACGCTTGGAAAACGATGCCATGATCTTCTGAAAACTCACCTAGTTATTTCTGTTATGAAAATATACCCACATTAATTTAGACAAGTTATTATATTTCTTTTCTTATTAATTTTGTTGCCTGACATACAATAAGATGGGCCTTATTATGATATTACAAATTTATTTCTCATTATATTTAGCTCCTATTTGCCCCTTACTTACTCTATTTGATTCTTCCCCCTTGCTCCACTTTTTTTCCCCACCCAAAAAACAGTCCCCTTTATGCATTCATCTCATATGCATACACACATTGTGTGTGTGTGTGTGTGTGTGTGTGTGTGTGTGTGTGTGTGAGTGTCTGAGTAAGAGAGAAAATGTGATATTTTTCTTTCTTTTTTCCCATCACCCTTCCTGCTTACATAATCTCCCCTCCCTCTGATAGTCAGCCTTCTACTTTCTTGTTATATAAACCCATGTGCATAACACAGATTCAGTATGTTTTTAATCTAGATTCCTCATGTCTGAGAAAATGTGATATTTGTCTTTCTGAGTCTGGCTTATTTTGCTAAACATAGTGACCTTAGCTATCATTTTCTTGCAAATCATTTAATTTTATTTCCCTTACAGTTGAATAAAATTCCACTGTGTATGTATAGTGTGGTAGTTTGAATATATGTCCCCCAATATATTCAGTGTTTTATTAGTTATAGTTTGCATCTGCAATCACTTTGCTAGGGGCAATGTCACTGGTGGCCGGTCTTACGGTGTTAATGGTGTGGGTTTGAGATTCCATTGTAAAGATATGCAAATGTGCCTAGAAGGAGTTCCTGAAGTGTGCTGCATGACCTTTTGGCTGTAGTTTTTGCTCTGTGTGCTGTGGTGGCTGGTTGGCTTTCTCTCTCTCTCTGCTTGGCCCTGTGAAGAGCAGACTGCTTCTCCTGCCTTTATGGAACTTCCCCTGGATCTGTAAGCTTCAATAAATAATACCCCTTCCTCCATAACTGTGTCCAGTCTGGAAGTTCATCTCAGTGAACCTGAAGCTGTCTGCTACAGTAAAGTGGTAAAGGAGTGTGGGGTGAGATGAACCTGACCGTGTGGATATTCGTCTTTTGGAACTTTTATTTTGGAGGAATGGCCATGGACTTGGTGCTTGCAACTGAAGATGCCTTCTGGAGTGGTAAGCCAAGTTTTATGGACTATTCTGATGAGAGTTTGAGAATGCTAAGTGCAGACAGTATTGAACTTCGAGGCTTGGATTATGAGCTTTCTAAGGGGAAGGAAAGATGGCAGAGGACTTTGTTGGAACTGGGCTACTGGCATAAGGGATGGCTATGTTCTGCTATCCAGGCCCAGAGTGTTTGATCAAGGTTAAATTTGTAATGGACTGATGTGCTTGGCTAAAGATAATGGACTGAGATTTTAAGATTTTAAGTTGGAAAACCTCAAGCAAGTTAAAAGAGTAGAGGCATTGAGACTGGTTTAGCTGCTATTGTCAACACATTAGCAATCTTAAGGAAGGTCACCTGACTGAATTACATTAAAACAATGGAGAGGATGCCCGAGGAAAGACTGTTAAAAATGCAAATTCTTGGAAAGAGCTGACTGGAGAAGGAACCTGCTTTTCAAGGCTTTGTCCCTGGATTAAGAATATGGCTGTGTCCTGCACACCTGGTATTAGTTTTGGAAGCATGAAAAATGCATGGAATGGTCATGAATTGTGCACGGTTCCAGGAGCCGCTGCTGAGATGCGGCATGAGGCAGGGCATGAAGACCCTCAGGAATAGGCTGCAAGAGCCTTTGGAAGATAGACCGTGGTTTGCATGGAGACCTGAAGATGTTTTGGATATACCAGGACTGTGCAAAAGGGTTACCATGGAGTGCAGTGTTGGCCTGGGATGAAAGTTTTCCCTGGCGACTCTGCCCAGCTGGAGGGACGGAATTGGAAAACCTGGAGACTGTCAGTCTCTAGTTATATTGAACTTGAACTGCAGAAGTTTGATGACTGCTGATGGTGGTTGAGTTTACATTGTTCTAGTCTCTCCTTGCTATTCCTTATACAGTTAAAATGTTTGCTCTGTGCCTTTACATGTTGAAAGTATTTAACTTGTTTGATTTTACAGGACTCACTATCTTAAATTGATCAAGACTATGAGAACCTTTGAAATTGGACTGAGTACAATTTACAATGTGTGATAGTTATAAATCTATTGGGGGCCAGAAGCTAAATATATTGGGGGCCAGGGGCGGAATCTGGTAGTTTGAATATATGTTCCCCAATATATTCAGTGTTTTACTAGTTATAGTTTGCATCTGCAATCACCTTGCTAGAGGCAATGTCACTGGGGGCCGGTCTTAAGGTGTGGTGATGGTTTGAGATTCCATTGTAAAGATATGCAAATGTGCCTAGCAGGAGTTCCTGAAGTGTGCTATGTGACCTTTTGGATGTAGTTTTTGCTCTGTGTGCTGTGGTGGCTGGTTGGCTTTCTCTCTCTCTGCTTGGCCCTGTGAAGAGCAGACTGCTTCTCCTGCCTTTATGGAACTTCCCTTGGATCTGTAAGCTTCAATAAATAATATCCCTTCCTCCATAACTGTGCCTGGTCTGGAAGTTAATCTCAGTGAACCTGAAGCTGTCTGCTACATATAGTAATTTTTAAAATGTGTTCGTTTATTGATTGCAATCCAGGCGGATTCTGTTGCTTAGCTAGTGTTAATAGCACAGAAATAAATATGAATGTGCAATTAACTGTGCAGTTTTCTGTTTTAGATTCACTTGCTTATATACCTTGGAGGGATACGTTTGAATTATATGGCAGTTCTATTTTTAATTTCTTGACCAAAATGCCATATTGAGTTCCAAACTGGTTGCAGCAATTTATACTTCTACTAACAGTGTGAAAAGCTCCCCTTCTGGCCTACCCTTGTCAGAATTTAGTCTCTTTTTCATCTCCCTTGATGACACACGGTAAGTACTACAGATTTACTTGACTTTGCCCTAATGGCTGATGACGTTAGCATTCCTTCTTATATTGATTGGCCATTGTGTGTCTTCTTTAAAGTAATGTCAAGTCAGTTTATTTACCCAGTTATTGATTAGAGGATTTGGAAGTTGCTGTTTAATTTTTTTCCCATCCTTTATGTACTCAAAATATTAATCACCTGTCAGAAGCATAGTTAGAATTGATTTTTATTCCTATTTTGCAGGTTATCTCTTCATTCTAATAATTGCTTCATTGTAGAAACCTTTTAATTTATGTAATCCCATTTGTCACTCTGGGCTGTTATTTTCTTAGCTTCTCAAGTCCTTCTTAGGAAGTCCTTCCTAGGAAGTCCTTGCATATGTCAGTGTCAGTATCTTGAAGTGTTTTCTCTAGTGTGTGTGTGTGTGTGTGTGTGTGTGTGTGTGTGTGTGTTTAGCAGGTTCAATGCTTAAGGCATTAAATTGAAGTCTTTTATCTATTTTTGATTGGTGTTTATATAAGGTCATAATTAGGAAACTGCATTCATTTTTTATGCATGTAGCTATTCAGTTTTCCAACACTATTTGTTGAAGAAGCAATTTTTGTCTGATGTTTACTTTAACAACTTGGTCAAAAGTCAGGTGGCTGTAGCTGCACGGAGCTCCTCCTTGCTCCCGTATGCAATTCCATTGGTATAAATGCCTATTTTTGTGCCATCACCATGACTGTTTTGTTATTATGGCTTTGTTGTACAGTATGGAATGAGGCATTGTGACACTCGCAGAATTGCTCTTTCTACTTCGAATGACTTTGTGTTTCCATATGAATTGTAAACTTTTTCTAGTTCCGTGAAGGATGCCTTTGCACTTTTGATGTCAATTTCTTTGACACTGTACATTTCATTGGATAATATTAATTTTGCAAATCTGTAAGCATCTTTTATTGTCTTTCTATCTTATGGTTTGTCAATTTTTCAATACTTCTTCAATATTTTAAAGTTTTTAATTGAAAGGTCTTTTGCTTTCTTGGTGAGGTTTGTTCTTAGAATTATAATTTTAACACAGTCTCATCTTTTATTGTGTCTATTGAGGTTTTATTTATCTGATTGAGTCAATTGTGGTAGTTTATGTCTTTCAAAGAATGTTTTTTTTATCTAAGTTATCTAATTTATGTTTATGGCTTATAGTATCCCCTTATTTTTAAAAAATTTCTCCAACGTCAATAGTGATGTTTTCATTCCCCATTTTCATATGTGATTTGTCTATTGTTTTAAGGCCAACCTTTAAAAAGTTGGTTAATTTTGGGCTGGAGAAATGGCTTAGTGGTTAAGGTGCCTGCCTGCTAAGCCTGAAAACACCCCTTCAATTCTCCAGGTCGCACGTTTAGCCAGAAGCAAAGTGATGCAAGGGCACAATGAGGCACTTGCCCACAAGGGGGCTCACACATCTGGAGTTTGTTCACAGTGTCTGTGAGGCCACTGGAATGCCCATTTTCTCTCTCTCTCGATCTCTCTCTCTCTCACTCTCTCTGACTCTCCAAAATAAAGTTGGTTAATTTTGATGCCCTTTGCAAAAAAATAATTTTTAATGAATTTATTGTATTGTTGCTTATACAATTTATTTTATCCAAACTTTTTCTACTTCTTTCTTTATACTTGTTTATGTTCTGTTTCTTTCTTTCTTTCTTTCTTCTTTCTTTCTTTTTCTTTCTTTCTTTCTTTCTTTCTTTCTTTCTTTCTTTCTTTCTTTTCTTTCTGTTCTGTTTTGTTTTTCCAAGGTAGGGTCTCACTCTAGCTCTGGTTGACCTGGAATTCACCATGTAGTCTCAGGGTAGCCTTAAACTCATAGCGATCCTCCCACCTCTGCCCCCTGAGTGCTGGGATTAAAGACGTGCACCACCATGCCTGGTTGTTCTGTTTCTTAAAGGCTTGGCAGGCAGGCACCTTAACCACTCAGCCATCTCTCCAGCCCTACGCCACTTATTTTTAATGTAATTATTAGTAAGGTAAGATTAATATCTACTATTTTATTTTATTTGTTATTTATTCATACTATTTTATTAATATCTACTACTTATTTTATTTATTTACCATATACTATGGTAAGCACATGGGGGAGTCTTGCCATTGTAAATGACCTCCAGAACAGGTGCCACTTTGTACATCTGTCTTTAAATGGGTGCTGGGGAATCGAACCCATGCTGTTGGGTTTTGCAAGCAAGTATCCTTAACTGTTGAGCTATCTCTCCATCCCAGGCCATATGTTTTTCAATATTTTAGTATTGTTTTTTGGGAGAATTATAGCTACCATCTTATTTCCTAATTTCATTCAAATTTATTTCAGGTCAATGTAAATAAAACATTAAAAACTTAGCTTTTGGGTTGGAAAGATAGCTCAGTGGTTAAAGGTACTTGCTTACAAAGCTTGAGGGCCTAGGTGCAATTATCCAGTACCCACATAAACCCAGATACACAAAGTGGCACATGCATCTGGAGATTGTTTGCAGTGGCAGGAGGCCCTGGCATGTCTATACCCTCTTTGTGTTTTTCTCTCTCTCCCTCCCATTTTTCTCTCTGTCTCTCAAATAAATTAATTAATTAATTAAAAAAATTAAGTTTCTATAGAGCTCACTTTCCCTGCTCTTTAATTTTTTTATTACTTTATTTTATTTTCACAACAATTATAAAATATGCAAATAATATAGATATACAATTATAAATCATTTACTTATATTAAAATGCTCATTAAAGAAGATTTATAACTATTGTTTTATGTAGTTGCCTTTTGAAAATGTTCTTCTTTATTTATTTATTTGAGAGACAGATGGAGAGAGAGAAAGGCAAATAGAAAGAGTGAATAGGCACATGATGGCCTTTAACCACTGCAAATGAACTCCAGATGCATGTGCCACTTTGTGCGTCTGGCTTACATGGGTACTAGGGAATCGAACCTGGGTCCTTAGGCTTCGCAGGGAAACACTTTAGTCACTAAGCATCTGCTCTCCAGCCCTGTAGTTGCCCTTTAAATCACATAAGATAAAAATGTATAAATAAAGGGGCATTTCTGTTAACTTTGTGTTCATATAAGTAGCCTTTCTTACTCATCTCCTTTAATAATTTCTGGAATCTAAGAACTGTCTAGTCCTTTCATGGGCTTGACCATTGCTCTCTTACCATTTCTTCTAGAGAAAGGGTGCTAGCTGCAAACTCTCTCAAGGTTTTGGTTGGTATTAGCCTAAGAATATCTTCGCTTTTCAAGTACAGTTTTGTGTGATTTAAAATTTTTGACTTTGGCTAACAATTTTCAAATGTTGTTTTGTTCTGCTTTCTGACTTTCTGATCTCTAGTGAGAAAATCATTTGTTAATCTTGCCGGGAATAACTTGGATGTGAGTAGTCTCCCTTGCCACATTCATGAGATAAACAATATTATATATATATATATATATATATATATATATATATATATATATATATAATATATATAAATAATCATATACTTTGAACTTTCATTTACTCATTAGTAAAAAGGAAAATGTGCTTATTTTCCACGATTGTTACGGTTTTCAGGAAATTGGTTGTCATGATGATAGTGTGATAACTGACATCAATAACTTACAGGAAAAAGGATTTATTCTGGCTTGGGCTTGTGGTTTTGAAGCCTCAGACCACTATGACTCGCTCTGTTCCTTCTGGGTTCTGGTAAGGAAAAGCACCATGGGGAGGAAGGAAGCCAAGTGCTCACCTCATAATGACTAGGAAGGTGAAAGAGCAGAAAGGACCCAACACCAGGAATAGTTTTCAAAGGCGTGCCACAGACCTGATTCCTCCAGCTCAGCTCTACCTCCTAAAATTCCCACATCCTCCTGAAGAGGCACCACGGGCTGGAGGTCAAGCCTGTGGAGAACAAAATGTTCAAACAACAGCAGTGCTATGATTCAACTATGTTGTCCAGAGAAACTGTTGGTTTCTTACATACAGAAGCTTTAATTAATATATAATGCTCATGATAGTATAATACAACTATATTATCCAAGATGGAATTAAGCTATATTGGGTGGATAAATGCACTCAGTAATATGTATTCAGCTATTTGAGGAGTGACATTGCCCATAGCATCCCAGACAGCAGAACTTTAAGCCTGTATGTTATGCTTTAGTATTTTTAATGTGCTATTTGTTCTTTTCTTTAAAGTCAGGCAATATGTCTCTTTTTTTTCTTTTTCCTTGTCCATTTCCATTTTCTTTTCATTTATTTATTTATTTATTTATTTATTTATTTATTTATTTATTTATTTATTTATTTATTGTTTTTTTTCCTAGGTAGGGTCTCACTCTGGTCCAGGCTGACCTGGAATTCACTATGCAGTCTCAGGGTGGCCTCAAACTCATGGCAATCCTCCTGCTTCTGCCTCCCGAGTGCTGGGATTAAAGGCGTGCGCCACCACGTCCGGCTTTTCTTTTCCTTTATATCTTTAAGGTAGCTTGCATGTTGTGGAGAAATAAAAATTAGTAAATACATATTTTTTCATAAAATGACATATATGTTCTAACAATTTTATTAGACTAAAATGTGGATTTCACAGGAGCTTTAGTAAGCCTTTCACTTTTTAGTACTCATTCTATGCATGTGATGCTACATTTCACACAGTAAACGTTGAACTGAAATGTAATTATCTTCTCTAAGTTTTCCTACTGTACCTCTTCCTGAATTTACGACATTAGCTGTCATTCATTGTTAGAAGAGCTGACTCTAGGAATGAACCAATCTTTAAGCCAAGTGTAAATACAAGCTGTCTTATATAGAGAAATCTATCTCTACATTCAAAATGGATATATATGTATTTTCTGTAGATTGCTCTTTCTGAGAAACTGAGAATAGCATCTGAGGATGCCATGGCCTCAAGCAGTTTAATTTTCAGTTCATATGAATTAGCATAATCATAACAAACAAAAAAACTGGTTCTTTCAGATATTGAGATTTAGGAGCAAACAACATCATGTAATTTCAGATATGTACTCATGGGAAAGAGAGACAAAAGCATAGGATATAATTGAGAGAAAGGAATTGGCACAGAGAATGGAAATATGGGACAGTTTTAGAGTACACTGAATTTAATTGTCTATAGCCATGACAAAGACTTTTCAGAATTGACTGTAGAAACCTAAAATTGATGAATTGTGTGTTAAATGAGTTTTTAAATTTAGATTTAGTCCAGCAAGAAAACATATAGCATATATACTTCTCAGGTAATAGTCCCACATATCATTACTATCATAGTTTGAATAGATGGCCCCCAATATATTCAGTGTTTTATTAGTTTTTAGTTTAGATCTGCAGCCAGCTGGCTTGAGGAGGTGTCACTGGGCAGATCTTAAGGTGTGGTGGTTGGTTTGAAGTTCTAATCTAAAGATATACAAAGTGCCTAGTTACATGTAGAGTTTCTGAAATGTGCTGTGTGGCTTTTGGCTTCTTTCTTTCTGCTTGGACCTGTAAAAGCAGGGCCAATTTCTTCTGCCTTTATGGAACTTCCCCAGGATCAGTAAGCTTCAATAAATCCTTTCCTCCATAACTGTGCCTGGTCTAAAAGTTTATCTCAGTAAATCTAAAGCTGTCTACTACAATTATGGAAATATATAGATTACAGGCCTCTGTGTTCTCTTTGGGCATTACATAATACCAATTTCTGTAGCAGACAGCTTCAGGTTCTCTCAGATGACAGAAGAAGTTGGCCCCCTCATAAAGGACCAGGCCTGAAGCAAAAAAGCAAAACCACACAGCACACTTCAGGAACTCTAACAACTAGGCACTTTGCATATGTTTAGACTGCAATTTCAAATCTACAACCACAACTTAAGATCTGTCCAGTGACACATCCTCTAGCCAGGTGGCTACAGATGCAAACTACAAACTGAAAAAATACTGAATATAGTGGGGGCAACTGCTCAAACTACCACAGTTACTATCAGGATAACAGTTGACCTTACAATAGAAACTTAAAAGCTAGAAGAACTTTGAATGATCTAGTTCAAGTCCTGAAAGACTACAATTGCCAATCCAGACTACTATACCTAGCAAAATTATCAGTCAGAATTGAAAGAGAAAGAAAAATAATCTGTGATGAACATAGGCTAAAATAGTTTATGATCACCTGGCTAGCCTCTTCATCTTTTTCATCCACATACCCAAACTAATGGTAGACTTTCAAGAACTATAAGTCTGAGATTATGATTAATGAAAACCCAATTTATTTTTACCATTTATGACTCGAAAAAATCTAAAAGAAGAATAAATGGTGTGTTTTTGTTTTGCACAAAGAAAGTTAGGTTTAGGGGAGTATTTAAAATTATTGGGAGATACTCATTAATCTCCCAGTTTTGATAGTTTTCTGGACCCTTCCATCTTGATTTCTACCACTTGTAGTATTGTCAGATTATTTTATGTGAAAATACAAATTAGCTAAAGAATGGAAATGGGAGATAAGAAGATAAATATTCATGGGGAAATTTATTGCACATGGCTATTTCTAAAGTCAATGGTATACTTAGTAGAATTACCTTTTGAAGTAGAACAAATTAGGAGCAATAAATTATAAATATATTAAATTTTGCATGCTCTCTCTTAAATGCTGATTCTAGTTTCACATTTTTAGATTTGTATGTAAAGGTGGAGGAAGTCAGTGGAGACCAGTAAGCTAAAGACCATGAAAGGAGAAAAACTGAAAGTGCTTAAAGAGAGGGTATAAGAAAACACATGTAATATCAAAGTAGAGCGATAGAATACTGAAAGGGGACATTTTAAATAGGGGATAAGAGAGTGAGTTTGCATAAGAGGGGTTGGGAGAGTGTTAATCCAAACTCAAGATATGAGGAAGAGCCATAGAGAAGCCTATCTCTTTGTTAGCTAATGCAAAAAATTATTTTAAAGAAAGAGTTTGAACAGAATTATCCTTCCCGAGTGGATAATAATTTTATAAGAAACCATAGATTGTTACAGGAAAATCCCAAGCAAAGGATGAGAGAGCTCCCAGAGAATTGTTGGTGAAGGCGTCCCATGAGACCCCTCCCCCCAAAAAAATATAGGCTATTGCTCTTGGTTGCCCACCATAACTGGAAGGTTGGTAGTTCTGAAAAAAACGCATGCTTCACTTGCCAGACACTGAAAACTCAATTTGGAATGGAGGGGGAAGTGTCTTCTCTGCTGGATGGCTGTCATAGTGCTGGGAAATGTCTGCATGCTTTGGGGGAGGGGGAAAGTCATCAACCATCTTACCCTACCTGGAACCTGTAGGTCCCTGGCCACTCAGGGGCTGTTGTGCAGCCACACTCTGGAGATGTCCTAGCAGCTGGGGATCAGGGTCTTGAGTGGCCATGAGCATGACAGGAAGAAACACCCAGGAGACTCTGTCAGAGAATAGCTTGTTTATTTGCCAGGGGAGCGGGTTTATAAATGTTCATGTGGTGGCGGGAAGAGGTATGGGGTACAGGTCACAGGGGGATTGACAGTGTGAAGGCTGCTGGCTAATACCTCATTAACATACAGGGACATTCCAGGTCACAAGGCTTTAAGAAAGTGAAACCTAAGTCTTTTCAGGATGTCCAGGTGCCCTGGGCTTGGGGGAGGGAGTGGCTTCACTTCTTCCAGTCTCAAGGGGAGATTGTCTGTCAGTCACTTGGCGAGATTATCAGGGTCTAGGCCAGCTGCAACCTCCAGGGTCCAGAGCCCTTAGTCATGCCTGACAGTTCAGGCCCACTTAAACCTCCAGTGGCTACACAGCTAGGCAAGATGTACCCACTGGTACGCAGTTGCCTTGAACACACGATGTAGCCACGTCTTGATCTTAAGTTTCTAAGCAGTCTGCAGATGTCTTCATCAGTCTCTTGCACCTACTCACACATAGACATTACATGCACACACAGAAAGAGAGAGGAGAGGGAGAGAGGAGAGAGAAAATTTCTATGCCTTGCATTTGATACAATTTTCTTTGACAAGTCCCTCATTTTTTAATCAAAATTATGAAGTGGCTCTGAAGTTTCAAAATTCAGCTTTCAAAACCATGCTAGAGATAGAAACAGGCATACAGCTGGCTGTCAGCTTTCTTGAAAGGGATCTTTTATGCTCTCTCATAAAACGCTGCTTGCTTGCCTCTCCTTTTTCTTCCCACAGCTTACTGATGAAAGTTTTGACTAATTCTGAGAATCATATAATTGGATATTCACTATTCATCTATTCAGTTGTAACCTAATCAGTCCTTGAGAAATGTTGATTTACTCCTCATCCTTTTATAGTGACTACATAGTCACAATTACCAAACTACATGTATTTGAATTAAGAACTAATTTAAGACAGGCATGGTGGTGCATTCCTCCAGGAACTCAGGAGAATTCCAGAACTCAGGAGATTGAGGCAGGAGGTGCAATTTGCTGAGGCCATAGTGAGATATAGAGAAAATTCCAGGATATCCTTGGTTCTATTGTGCAAATGTGTCCAATAACAACAGCAGCAATGATTTCATTGGTTTTCTTGAATGTGGTTCTATACAAACACTATAACCATTACATTATACAGGCTTCCAATTTTGGACTCATGAATCTACTAAACAGTATATAGTGTAGAATTCAATAACTCCTTAGAAATCTTAAGTAATTGATATGAAAAAAGCTAAGAAAAATATAAAACCTTCCCCTAAAAGGAAACAGAAGCACAAGTAAATCTAATTAGAGCACTTATAACACAAATGATTTGTGTTAATATTAAAAGTGTAAAGGGTAAAAATTGAGAACACGAAGAATGATAATATTTTTCTGATAGTGGTTACATAATAAACATTGAAACCGAACCATGTAACTAATTATCAGTGGGGATTTTAAGAACAATCTATGAGTTCTAATATAGGGTATGATTGCATTGTTTGAAGTTTAAAGCAGACATGCTCCATTCAAGAAGGGAATTTCATGTGGAAAGTGCTTCGGTGGAATGGGGATATTTGAATGGGAGGAGAGAGCACGAGAGGAGCAGGCCTGGAGGCACAGCTGCATGCTCACAACGAGGCAGGTCCCCACCTGTACTTCAGATGCAGTTCTGTTCATGGACTACTCCAGCCATGATGTGCAGGTTCCCTGCACACACCAAGGGCTCTGTGTTCCCATGTGTGGTAGTTTGAATATATGTCCCCAATATATTCAGTATTTTATTAGTTTATAGTTTGCATCTGCAATGCTATGTGGTGATGGGTTTGAGTTCCATTGTAAAGATATGCAAATGTGCCAAGGTCAGGAGTTCCTGAAGTATGCTGTGTGACCTTTTGGCTGTAGTTTTGCTCTGTTTGCTGTGGTGGCTTGCTTGGCTTTTTGGCTTTTTCTCTTTCTGCTTGGCCCTGTGAATAGCAAGCTGCTTTTCCTGCCTTTATGGAACTTCCCCTGGATCTGTAAGTTTCAATAAATAATATCCCTTCCTCCATAACTGTGTCTGGTCTGGAAGTTCATCTCAGCGAACCTGAAGCTGTCTGCTACAGTAAAGTGGTACCGAGGAGTGTGGGGTGAGATGAACCAGATCGTGTGGATGTTCGTCTTTTGGAACCTTTGTTTTGGAGGAATGGGCATGGACTTGGTGCTTGCAACTGAAGATGCCTTCTGGAATGGTAAGCCAAGTTTTATGGACTATTCTGATGAGAGTTTGAGAATGCTAAGTGCAGACAGTATTGAACTTCGAGGCTTGGCTTATGAGCTTTCTAAGGGGAAGGAAAGACTGCAGAGGACTTTGTTGGAACTGGGCTACTGGCATAAAGGATGGCTACGTTCCGCTATCCAGGGACAGAAAGTTTGATCAAGGTTAAATTTGTAATGGACTGATGTGCTTGGCTGAAGATATTGGACTGAGATTTTAAGATTTAAGTTGGATTTTAAGTTAACTCAAGCAAGTGAAAAGCAGAGGCACTGAGACTGGTTTTAGGTTACTGGAGCTTCTATTGTCAACGCATTAGCAATCTTAAGGAAGGTGGAAGGAAGGTGGCCAGACTTGATTTACATTAAAACAATGGAGAGGATGCCTGAGGAAAGACTGTTAGAAATGCAAACTCTTTGGAAAGAGTTGACTGGAGAAGGAACCTGCTTTTCAAGGCTATGGTTTATTTTGTCCCTGGATTAAGAATATGGCTGTGTCCTGCACACATGGTATTAGTTTTGGAAATATGAAAAATGCATGGAGTGGTCATGTGTTGCACACGGTTCCAGGAGCCGCTGCTGAGATGCAGCATGAAGGCAGGTGAAGTCCCTGAGGAATAGGCTGGAAGAGCCTTTGGAAGATGGACTGTGGTTTGCATGGAGACCTGAAGATGTTTTGGATATACCAGGACTGTGCAAAAGGCTACCATGGAGTGCAGTGTTGGCCTAGGATCGAAGTTTTCCCTGGCTACTCTGCCCAGCTGGAGGGGCGGAATTGGAAAACCTGAAGACTGTTAGTCTCTGGTTATATTGAACTTGAACTGCAAAGTTTGATGATGGCTGATGGTGATTGAGTTTGCATTGTTTTAGTCTCTCCTTGCTATTCCTTATACAGTTAAAATGTTTACTCTGTGCCTTTACATGTTGAAAGTATTTAACTTGTTTGATTGTACAGGACTCACTATCTTAAGTTGATCAAGACTGTGAGAACCTTTGAAATTGGACTGAGTACAATTTACAATGTGTGATAGTTATAAATCTATTGGGGACCAGGAGCTAAATATATTGGGGGCCAGGGGTGGAATGTGGTAGTTTGAATATATGTCCCCCAATATATTCAGTATTTTATTAGTTTATAGTTTGCATCTGCAATCACCTTGCTAGAGGCAAGGTCACTGGGGGCCCGGTCTTAAGGTGTGGTGATGGGTTTGAGATTCCATTGTAAAGATATGCAAATGTGCCTAGCAGGAGTTCCTGAAGTATGCTGTGTGACCTTTTGGCTGTAGTTTTGCTCTGTTTGCTGTGGTGGCTGGTTGGCTTTTTCTCTTTCTGCTTGGCCCTGTGAATAGCAAGCTGCTTTTCCTGCCTTTATGGAACTTCCCCTGGATCTGTAAGTTTCAATAAATAATATCCCTTCCTCCATAACTGTGTCTGGTCTGGAAGTTCATCTCAGCGAACCTGAAGCTGTCTGCTACACCATGACTTTTACCTCATAGATTATCTCTGTGCATCTCACCCCAATCTCCCTAAGTCTGACTGGTTAGCCTCTCTTGAATATGCAAATGAGTCTGCATCTCTTATGTCAGCATTTCTTAGGGCTCTTGAGCATTGAGTCATTCCTTCCACTCAAATACTGCACACTCAGCACTACTGTTTTGTTCATTAGTCCATTTATTCCTCTGGATAATGGTCTTCTTGTTACTGGATTCCCTGTCTCTCTCTCTGCCTATCTCCAGATGCAGTGCCATTTACTAAAACTTCACACATCACTGACCTTCTGTGTTGGTTTTCATTTATATGTGCCTGACTATGCAAGACCTCTCCTCAAGACCAGAGACAAAATGATTTCAATTACCCTTTTGTACTATGTCTAACATTTGAAAACTATGAAAACTAGCAACTAAAATTAATATTACAGTCATAGGGCTGGAGAGATGGCTTAGGGGTTAAGGCGCCTGCCTCCTAAGCCTAAGAACACTGGTTTCAATCTCCAGCGGTTCCAATCTCCAGGTCCCACGTTTAGCCTGATGCAAAGTGATGCAAGGGCGCAATGCCGCACTTGACCACAAGGAGGCCCACACATCTGGATTTCGTTCGCAGCAGCTGAGAGACTGATGGCGCATCCATCTCTGTCTCTCTCTCTCTCTCTTTCTCTCTTTCTGTCTGTCTCCAAAAAATAATAATAATAATATTACAGTCAAATATTCCTCTTCAGATAAATATCGGTGATATGCCAGGACTTTATACACCTGTCACATGTAAGATTTCATTTGGCTTTGTAATTATCTCTCTCTTTTAATCATTAACTGTTACAAAGTATTATTCTGGTCTTGCCACTGTCCTAGATAATAAGTCTACATATGTTGTATAAGTATCGCTATATATTGATATATATCATATATATGTTTCATACAGGTATACTGCTATCCAGAATCTGAAAAATGAAAATAAAAACACAACACTTGTGTTGCATTATCAGGTTGACATAATAAATTTTACAAGCTCTCCTCAGAATTTTGTTCTTAAGTAACATTTGACATACATCCTGTTTTGCAATGTAGTTATTTTCATTAAGGCAATTACCTAAATGTTTAAATGAAAATAACAAGAAAACTTTTAGTAAATTGCTTTGCTGACTTAGTTAAATTTGTTTTAAACTACAAAAAAAAAAAAAAAAAAGGATAAAATGGGGGAAACTATGGCATCATTTGGATTGAACCTATACAAAGAGATATAGAATCCTGATGGAGAATTTGTGAAAATGTTCTAATAATACAGTGTACACATACAAATAAATTTCAGAACACCTGTAATATTGGGAGGCTGGCTCAAGAGGACTACAAGCTTGGGCAACATACTGTGCTATGCAGAGAGCTCATGTCCCAGGAAAAGAAGATGAGGGGGAGGAGGAGGAGAGGAGGAGAAGGAAGAAGAGAGGGAGAGGAGGGAGAGATGATGAAGGAGAGAGGAAAGCTCTAATGTTGACCTCCTTAAAGCTATTTTAAGGAATAAAAACTGACCCATACAGTTAACTTCTTTGTGAAAAGAAAGAAACTCAGAATAAGATACAATTCATCATGCCAAGATAAGATCCAGTATGATCTCTGCAGGAGGTTTATCTAATATTCAGTACAACATGTTTCAAAGAATTTCTTTTGGGTTCAATAAGGACGATTAGTTATTTAAAACATGAATGCTTATATGACTAGATTTTATGAAATTGGCAATTTCACCTACTAAAAGTACACTTTGAGGTCTGAGCTAAGTAACATTAGTCATATAAACCCAATCTTTATCACACTGTATAGATAACAGTGGTGAATGTTACAATGAAAACAAAGTACAGATGGAACAGTCCTGGTTGGTTTTTATTTATATTAACAGTACCTTGGTTTGCATTCAAAATTGAACTTGTATATGGACATGCCAATTAAAAAATACTGACCTGTAACTCTGTGGGCTTGACTTGTAGCAAACAATGTAGATTTAGGAATTGAAAAAATCGTGACACCAGACAGACCTGGTTTTCTATCGGAACTTTGATACATCATGCCTGTGGAGCATTGGACGATTTGCTTAATCTCTGTAACCTTCACTGTCTCACCTTCAAGTTGAGAATGGTAGGATATTCATTATAAAATTTCCCACCGACAGAATTCTACAAATCAGAAATGACACCATCATCATTATTGCCATCACTCCAGCTAATCCATCTACTTAGATAATGTTTTTTCAATTGTCAGCTCTTCTTTCTAAACAAGCATGTTGGCCTCCTACTTGGTTTTTCAGTTACCCTTTGTGGTCGTTTGAATATATGGCCCCCAATATATTCAGTGTTTTGTTAGTTTATAGTTTGCATCTGCAGCCACCTTGCTGGAGGCAATGTCACTGGGCGGATCTTAAGGTGTGGTGGTGGCTTTGAGATTCCATTGTAAAGATATGCAAAGTGTGCCTAGCGGGAGTTCCTGAAATGTGCTGTGCTGTGTAGCTGGTGGCTTTTCTCTCTCTTGCTTGGATCTGTGAAGGTAGGCCAGCCTTTTCTGCCATTATGGAACTTCCCCCTGGATCTTTAAGCTTCAATAAATAATATCCCTTCCTCCATAACTGTGCCTGGTCTGGAAGTTCATCTCAGTGAACCTGAAGCTGTCTGCTACACCCTTAATCTGATCTAAAACAAGACAAGCACTGCAAAAACAGGCAAACAAAACCAAGCCGCATGGATCAGGGTTAACATTAGCACTAGCCATGCAACTTCAGAAGACATTCTCTGACTGCCTCCTCAGTTTCCCATGGTACTCTTTGTGTATTATACAACAGAGCACCATGAGAACATACTAGGCTGCTGAATGAGTCTTCCAGGCTAGGCCAGGACATGCCTATTTCTCCATTACCTTAACCTGTTTTGTACTGCAGATAAAGTGTCACATCAGAGAGATAGGGCATCCAAGAATGACCATGTTCATGAGAAACCTTTGTGGGTGTCAGAAAAGGACTCAACAGAGCATTAAAGTGTGCCAGAGTGTATCCTCATGCACATTTCTGAGCTTCTGCATAGCTAGCTTTAACTATAGTGGTTCCACACAATATTCATCATCATTAGACAAATCCTGTCCGGAAAGCATCTGCTCTAGAAAGCCTTTGAAGTTCACACACATGAGTTCATATGCATGGCAGAACAGAACACCCTTCAGGTTTCTCCTCTAAATTCCATCACTTTATTCCTATTTCCACATGATGATATTTTATTAATTTAAAATGATCTGATTATGCATGCCTCACAAAATGGATTTGGGTAATACGACTGTCATTATTTTTATATACTAAACTATTGCACCATTATTGCCACAGGTGCTAAAAATTTGAGAAAAAAAAATTGATGATACAAACTTAAAAGTTAATAGGGAATTTCTCTTTAAGACCAGCTACATTGGAAATAAACTTCAGTTGGTGACTATCTAATAGCAAACTGCAGCTGAGTGTTGCTCGAGGACGGGGATACATCCTGAGCAGTGCTTCAAACAAGTGGCTAAATGCCACTCACTGGGTCAAATAAAATTATGAGGCCATGACACACATGGGCTGCCATTGTCCAAAACATTGTTACAGGGCACATGAATTTATTAAATTGATTGTGTCATTAACAGAAATCCAAACACTGGGTACATGTTTTGCTCTGTTTTAACACTTTAAAACTAGAATTTGCAGCTGAGAAAATGGTTCAGTGGTTAATAGCTCTTGACACATAAGCATGAAAACCTGAGAGGGCCCAAGACTGCCCTGGCTCTATTCCCCTGACCCATGTTGAATCAAATGCTCAGCAGAGCCATGGATAGCTATAACCCAGTATCCAGGCATAAAGATCAGAGAATTGCTACCTTGCTTACTGAAAATTGGAGTTTCAGGTTGACAGAGACTCCATTTCAGGGAAATATGCAGATGAGTGAGAGAGCACGGCACCTGATATTTTCCTCTGGCCTCAGCACCATGTCCACAACCCATGTGCATCTACACACATATGTGTATACATGACACACAAACATAAACACACACATACACACACACCACATGTAGTGCTGCATATAGGCTACACACAAATGTGAATAAGTGCAAAACATAGCAACTAGAGTATAGCCAGAAACAGTTCACAATTCTTTTTTTAAAGATTTTATTTTTATTTATTTATTTATTTATTAGAGACAGAGAGAGGGAAAGAGAGAGAGGGAGAGTGAAAATGGGCACTCCAGGGCCTTTAGCCACTGCAAACGAACTCCAGACACATGCACCCCCTTGTGCTTCTGGCTTACTTGGGACCTGGAGAATCGAACCGGGGTCCTTAGACTTCGCAGGCAAATGCCTTAACAACTAAGTCATCTCTCCAGCCCCCTCCCTTTTTAAAAAGATTTTATTTTTATTTATTTATTCATTAGAGACAGAGAGAGGGAAAGAGAGAGAGAAAAAGAGACAGTTCACAACTCTTAATTTGAACATCCTGATAAATTATGATTAATTGCCCTAAGTAAATTCATCAGATTCCATGCTGATATAAAGAATATGACCAGAACCATAGTATATGTAGGCCCAGCACCACCTGCCTTTTCCTTCCAAACTATGCCTTTGATAGTAAGGAAGGTTAGTTTTGCCTACTTTATATGGAATCATATAGTATGAATTAGTTCATGTCTAATTTTTTTTTCACTCAGCATTATATTTGTAAATTTTGATCAGGTTGTGGTGTAGTCATTCTCACTGTTATATGGAGTTCCACTGTGTAATTGTCACAATTCATGCACCCTTTATATCCATCCTATTGAAGGGCATTTTAGTTGTTGTCAATCATTGTGTATTATAAATAGAACTACTATAGGGCTGGAGAGATGGCTTAGTGGTTAAGGCATCTGCCTGCTTAAGAATGCCCGTTCAATTCCTCAGGTCCCACATTTAGCCAGACACAAAAGTGACACACATATGCACAAGGGGGTGCATGCGTCTGGAGTTCATTCACAGTGGCTGAGAGGCTGCTGGTGCAGCCATTCTCTCCCTGTCTCTCTCTCATTAAAAAAAAAGAAAAGAAAAGAAAAGAAAAATAGAACTACTATGACACTTCTTGTACATGTGTTGTGATAACTGTATGTAACTTCTTCTTCTGAGTATGTTTTGAGGAGTTGAATTACTCAATTAGTATACATGTGTTGAGTTTTCGTAGATGCTCATAAACCATTTTGCAAACTAGCTGTATAAGCTTAACAGTCACTATCTCCTATACTGTCACTTAAATGTTCAAAATTAAACACTTTTATAGAGCCATTTTACACTCTTAGAAAAACAGCAGAACTTACAAAGTTCCCACAAATGCACAGTCTGTCACTTAGCTTTCAATAGCCATGTCTAGTTAAATGAAACAACAAGCTGACAAACCTGAAAGTTCTGTTTGGGCTCACAACTTTAGAAGTTTCAGTACACAGCCAGTTGATCTCATTGCTCTTGGGTCTGTAGTGAGGCAGCTCAGGATGTTGTAGTCAGCTTTAAGTCGCTGGACAAACACCTGATCAAAAGCATCTCATGGGAGGAAAAGGTTTGTTTTGGGCTTACAAATTCCAGGGGAACCCCATCAATGTTGGAAGAAGTTGGCTTATTTCCATACACGCAAGCAGAGCGACACCATCAGACAGCCAGCAAACACCAAAAACTCCAGATAGACAGAACTTCAAACATTCTCCACATACCTCTGGGCTGGACCCCTTTGTCCCAGTGACACCCCCCCTGTAGCAGGGATCTATTTGCTAGGGGCACAAGTTGAGAGCTGAATTTTAACCAAACATTGTGGGGCCACATATTCAAACTATAACATTCAAACTTCCACACAGGGTAAATTGTTTACTTCAATATCAGGGTGACTGAAAAACAGAGAGAATATCAAGGTCTCATGCTTACCATCAAGGACACACCCCCCAGTGAACGAAATCTCCTTATGTACCTGCTGGCAGTGCCACATGCTTGGGACAAATGGGTTACACTTCAGACTTTTTGATAACATTACATAATCCAACCACAGCCCTCCCCCACCATCCAAATCCCACATCTGACACTAGCCATGTATTTATTAAGACCAACAAACATGTGTTGACATATCATCATCATCCAAAGGCTATAATTCATTTAAAACCTACAGTTAATGTTATACATTCCATGCATTTAAATGCTCCTTATTTTTAGAATAATCAGTAAAATTGAACAGAATTAGAGATATTTCCCAAATCATTTTATCCCTACATTTGAACAGCCTCTCCCACCATCAAAAGCCTGAACTTAGCCGGGCATGGGGGTGCATGCCTTTAATCCCAGCACTTGGGAGACAGAGGTAGGAGGATCAGCCTGAGACTACATAGTGAATTCCAGGTCAGCCTGGGCTAGAGTGAGACCCTACCTTGAAAAAAAGTCCTGCAACAACTGGCACATTTATTGCAATGGATGCTGTCAGGGTAATTTTTAATGTGCCAATTCTGGTGGAAATGCTCCTCACTATAATTTAATTTAAAATTTTTCTCCATGTTGGGCATGATTTATTTACTTTTTAGCTATTTTATATCTTGTTTGGTAACATAATGCTCAAGTCTTTGTTTAAATGACTTTTTGAGTAATTTTCTTTTTCATATTGTTCTAAAGAAATTATTTGTATAATCTGTGTAGGAACCTTTTAGATAAATGTGTCAGAAGCATTCAACCCAACTTTGCATGCTTATCCTCATATCTAAACTGTTTTCTGCATCATCCGGCCCTGCAATCTGGCATGGCTAATAACTCTTTACTGAGTGCTGCATACCATGTGTTAAGGTGTAATGGTGCTGGGTGGTTGCTATCTTCCTCTAGGGAAGATTTGATTTTCTTCTCAGTAACCAGAAAATGAGAAGATCACTTTGATTCCAGGAAAATTTGCTCTATTTTTCTCCTGCAGCATACTTTGTTGAGGGTGGAGGGGAATTAATTGAATGCCTAGTGTGTTTGTCTGTACTCTCTTCCCTCTCCTATTTGTATCTCCCTACACCATCACACTGGTAAATACTCTATTTACATGCTGAGTCTCTCAGACCTTGCTCTCTGTTTTATCCCATGCATGTACAACCTAGGATTGTATAATTGCTATGACAAGAAAATGCATGTGAAACTTCAAGCTCATTTTTGCATTTGGTTCCTAGTCTGTAGGGTCTTGTTTTGTGTATTTTATTTTATTTTACTTTCTATTCATTTTCATTTTTATTTTTATTTTGGTTTTTTGGGTCTTGTCTGACTAACCTGGAGTTCACCCTTTAGTCTCAGGGTGGCATAGAACTCAGGGCAACCCTCCTACCTTGGCCTCCCAAGGGCTGGGATTAAAGGAATATCCTACTATGTCTGATATATATATATATATATATATATATATATATATATATAGAAAGAGAGATATAGAGAGAAAGAGACAGAGAGAATTGGAACACCAGGGCCTCCAGCCACTGCAAATAAACTCCAGATGCATGTGACACCTTGTGCATCTGACTTATGTGGGTACTGGGGAATTGAACCTGGGTCCTTACACTTCATAGGTAAGCACCTTAACTGCTGACTTATCTCTCTAGCCCCCAGGTCTTCATTGTACTAATATCCAAAAAACTTGAGTGGGCTGAATTCAAAAGTAATAGACAAAGTTGTTGGGCCAAGGACATTTCAAAAAACATGACATTAAATTTGTCTTGGTTACTGTTCTCTACTCTTGGTGAGAGCTATAGTAAAAAAAAAAAAAACAAACTGAATTTGAAGCAGAACTATGTAGAAAATGTGAACTTTGGCAAGAAAAGGAGTGTGAGCCTGGTTAAAATTTCACACCTAAATGTGCAGTTTGGTGAAGAAAGGAGTTTGAAACCAATTAGAATTGAGAGCAGGATGAGTTCTAAGGAAGTTACTAAGAATGTTAAGGAGCTTACTAACATTAAGAAGAAAAGTTAGACTGTGCACTGAGGCAACAGGAAAGGTACCCTGAGGGCAGCTCCCATCCTTCAAGAACTGCTGGGTGTAACAACGCTGCAAATTTATTTGAAAGGAGAGTGTATGGAAAGATAAAGCCTTCACTGATAACCTTCTGAAAAATGGATGACCAGGGACCTTCAGACATGAAGATACACAGAAGCTACTGTAGTTGTGGTCCAAGATGGTTAGGCTGCAGATCAGAGAGATAAACTCAGCATCATTCATGTAGCACTGCATTTGAAGAAATGCAGAATGCAACAGTGATATGGTATTGAACTGCTGAGGCAACAAAATATGTGACAGAATAAGAATCCTTTCAAGAAAACCCTGAGAGGCTACTAAATTAAACTGTAAAAGTGAAGCCCATGCTGAGCTAGAGATCCTTCCACCCCCACACACCTAGGATAGAAAGTTCTAGGACCATGGGACATCTGCTACAGAAAGCTACAGGAATGGAGTGGAGCTGGCCAAAAGACAGGCTGCATGATTTGTGGGTGGTACAAGTTGAGAGACAGGACAATCTAAGGCACACCAGAGTTGACTGATACCAGATGATGGTGCCACTTTTTGATACCTGGCTTTTACATGGGTGCTGGGGAATTGAACTTGGGCCAACAGGCTTTGAACATAAGTGCCTCTGACTACTGAACCATCTTCCCCTCCTCAATTCACACAGTTTAAATGTGTAAGTCTAGACATATAGTATACAGGCCCATATTTGTGCTTTTGACTAGACCTTGAAATGTAGGACAGGGCTGCTGCATCTATTATGTTACTTAATCCACATTGATATCTTTGTGTGTTGATGTTCAGTTCCATTGTCTTTACTCAATCATATGGAAGCACTTTCCATGCTCTGGCAAAAACTGACACTGCTCCACTGCCTTGCTATTCACTGAGCTGCTAAGCAGTTGAGGAAGTAGACGAAAGAGCATAAAGGAAGTGAGCATGAACATCTAGAGTTACTGGCCTGACAGACTGGAAACAGAATAGATCTTAGGCAAACTTCATATGTCAATTCTGTGCCTTACTTTATCTATGTGTTCAGAGAGATGAAGATAATTTTGTCTTTGGTTGTTAAAAATTGTAAGTATATGGCTAGAGGGATGGCTTAGCAGTTAGGGTGTTTGCCTGCAAAGCCAAATGGCCCAGGTTTGATTCCCCAGGACCCACGTAAGCCAGATGCACAAGGGGTGGGGGGCGCACATGTCTGGAGTTCATTTGCAGTGGCTGGAGGCCATGGTGGCCCCTTCTCTCTCTCTCCCTCTTTCTCTGTCAAATAACTAAAAATAAATAAAAATATTTTTAAAAATTATATGCATAAAGCAATGTGGAAGTTGATTATCTAGCAGCAGGCAGATGTTGGTGAAAGTTGATCCCTGGCCTAAGGGAGCAATGGAATCTTCCTGCCCAGATAGTTCTGACCTGTGTTGTAATTATTAATACAAGCTGATAAGTCAAGTCCCTTCTCTTCCAGAGAAAGACTGGACTCTTAAATAACTGGTGCATTTGCCAAGACCTCAAAACTATTTCATAGTATCCACTTCTAGAAAAATAATGGCCTAAAAGCAAGTTAGAGGCACAAATTTCCCAACAGAGAAGACGTGGAAGTTTGAAAAGTTTGCATCCTCAGTAGCTGAGTTGTGCACCAAGGGAATCTGAAAACAGAAAATGTGCCTGCCTAACAGAAACCACGTGCTACCCCCGGCTGTGTTCTTGCTGTGATAGCTGTACATGGGTATCTTAGTGAGTTTCTTTGTAACTTCGACTGTAGCAGATTTCTAAATAGATAAAACATTTATTTATAATGACAAATAGAAATTACTCTCTTAAAGAACTATTAAAGTTCCAAAAAATACAGATAAAAGATTGAGTGGTGGCTATTCTATGCCAAGGGGTTCTGTCCTCACTTGGCTGGGTCTACAGAGACTCAAGTTTTGTTCTTATCTAGTTTTATGTCAATCAGGAGAACTTCTTTGACCCTGGAAAACATCTACCAAACACCCAAAGGCTGCAGCTATTTTGCAGATTCCAGTCATTCTGAGAACACCATCCATGGGGAGTTTCCCTTTTCTAAAAGCTGCTGGCCTCCTTATGCCCAGCACTGTGTGAAATGTCAAACAGTGGAATGGAGATGAAAGTCTCTAAGCAACTTTCTTGGCCCTCAAGGGTTGTAGGTTCTAATTGAAGACTCCAAAAAATGGATAATTAAAAATAATTTCAGCTGAAAACATGAGTACATAGTCAATGTTCTGTGTCAGAAAGTAATGATAATTATTATAATAATGATAATGAAACAAAGTCTAGCATTTGATCATTCATGACAAGCACTGAGCACTCGAAGTATTTGTGTGTCATTGCAATGTAGGCTGTCCCAGTGTTGTAGAGCTGCTATAATAAATTGCCACAAGCAATAGAAATGCACTCTCCTATAGTTCTGGAGGGAAGACATCAGAAATAAAGGAGTTATCAGCTCCTGAAACCTCCTCACATTCCTTGGCATTCCTGGGCTTGTAGCTTCACTACTCTAAACACATAATCACGTGCTTAGTTACCACATGGTCTTATGGATGCCTTGGACCTGTGTGGTCTTTCATTTACCCCAGGAGAACAGTCAGGACGTTAGAGCTGAGTAGTCTAAGCCAATAGGTCTTCATTTTAACTAACAACATATACAGCGAACTTATTTCCAAATATGGCCTACTCTGATTTTTTTTCCTGACGAACATAAATTTTGCTGGAATGCTAACTAGTACAATCAATAAGATTAGACTGAGTCAAATGAGGGCAAAAATTGTCAAAATCAGTATTTCCAATGTTTTTTTTTTTTTTCCCATAGCATTTCCTCTTATATAGCTCAGTTATAGCATCACCACATTTAACTGCAAAGGAAGCCAAGCCTGCTGCATTCTTGAAAAAGATTTTAAAAGTTAAGATTCTATTATCAAAACCCAGTGATAATGGTCATTAGCACTATGCTTCCTAGTCTTTTTTTTTTTTTTTTATTTTTGGTTTTTCAAGGTAGGGTCTCACTCTAGCCCAGGCTGACCTGGAATTCACTCTGTAGTCTCAGGGTGGCCTCAAACTCATGGCAATCCTCCTACCTCTGCCTCCCGAATGCTGGGATTAAAGCTGTGCACTACCATGCCCGGCCTTGCTTCCTAGTCTTAAACTACAGGAATTTAAAACTATTTGGGGAAGAAGCAAAGTCATATATATACATGTGTGTGTGTGTGTGTGTGTGTGTGTGTGTGTATTGGTTTCTGTTGTTGCTGAGACAAATTGTGATAAAATTTTTCTTAAGGTTACATAATTTTATACTATTACAGTTCTGATGGGTTGCAGATTGATAAAAATATAACAGCAGGATATATCCCTTCTGAAAACTCCAACATGAATCTGTCATTTTCTTTTCTGCTTCTAGAAACTTCCTTGTTTCATAGCCATATCCATCCATCTTGGAAGCCAAAAGAGGGCATTGTTCTGATCATTCTTCTGTCCATCATCTTACTCTGGCCATGAACTTAGCTGGAAAAGGTTCTCTTTTTCATAAGGCAGGTAAGATTAGATTGAGTTTGCATGGATAATCCAGAACAGTCTCTCCATCTCTAGGTGCTTAACTTAATTATACATTTTGCTATGAAGATAACATGTACAAATATCCCAGGAATTAGAACACAAACACTCAGGGGTGGGGTGGGGTCAGTTTTGCATTTTCCATCTTGCACAATAGACAAGTGAAATGTCAGAGGGTAAGTATAACAAAAAAAGGAGCACAGAAGTATGTGAAAACAAGGCAGCTTACGTACTTTAATGAGCTTGACTTTGGAGGAAGGGAATGCTCCATATGTATAACTGAAACTTCATATGAGGAATCAGAAGAAAATTCTACTTGATGGAAAGAGAAGGGGATACTACGTGTGTTCTTATGTATTAGGTCTAGACATTAGACAAGGTTTGTACACAACAGGAAAACAGAGGTGGTTCTTGATGTTAGGGGTAACTTGATGAAGATAGTGACTGACAAACATGCACACGTTAACAGGTGTTTGATGGACAGAAACCTATTAACATGAGTATGAAATGGAATAGACAACAAGTAGATTTGATGTAGGATTTCTGTGTGATTGAGATTCCCAGTAGGCAAGAGATGAATAAAAAAAAAAAAAAAAAGTTTGTGTTGTTGCTGTTAAAGGAAATAGCAGATAGGAAGAGTGGAGGCAAATCAATTTGATTCTGATTGGACAAGGAGGGTTGGAGAAAAATGTTCAGCAGTTAAGGAACTTGCCTTCAAAGCCTAATGACCCAGGTTCAATTCCCCAGTACCCATGTAAGAAAGATGTACAAAGTGGCACATGCATTTGGAGTTTATTTGCAGTGGCTGGAGCCCCTGGTGCACCCATAATTATTTTCTTTCTTTCTTTCTTTCTTTCTTTCTTTCTTTCTTTCTTTCTTTCTTTCTTTCTTTCTTTCTTTCTTTCTTTCTTTCTTTCTTGCTTTCTCTCTCTCTCTTTCTGTATATCTCTGCTCACAAATAAATAAGATATTTAAAATAATAAATAAATTGCACAAGATTGAGAATGCAGAGATAAATCATTTACAGAAAATGGGAAACAACTGTTCTATCAAATGAACATTTTCTTCCATAGCAACATTGTCATCTAATAAACGTTATATATTAGACTTGAGATATGCTAAGAGAAAAAAGGCAGAGCTTCCAATATTTTTAACTAAATAATAGAAAACAGGACTTCCAGGAAGGATGACTGACTAAAAACAGCCTCAATGCAAACAAGTAGGAGAGAAAGTAAAAATAAGAATGAATGAATTCAACCTCAAAGAGGGAAATTGAAGGACTTCAGAAAACTAGAAAATAAGTAACCTACCAAAAACCAAAAAAAAAAAAAAAAAAAAAAAAAAAAAAAAAAAGAATGAAAATAAGTAAATGAATGAATGAAATGAATGAATGAATGAATGAATATATGCATACAACAGGAGCACAGAAATCTGGGTCTGATTCTGAGAGATGCCCACATATAGCATACCTCCAAACCTTTGGCCACAGATGAAATTGTGATTTTTCTGTGTCTTATAATACTGTAAATACAAATCTGAAGCTGAAAGTTCCCTCGGAGAGCACAAGCAAGCAAAGCATAAGGGGTTGGAACTTGAAATTAAGAGATTTCCAAGGAATCCCTCCCCATCCTGTCCACAGTCTGGAGGAGAAAGAAATCACTTCCAGACGCTACACAAGTCGCTCAAATTACAACCAGAGAGCTAGCTCTCCAGAAAAAGAACTGTGGAACATACCCACACCTATGGACTCAGTACCAGAAAGAAGCTAGGTCTTAACTCAAAGCAGGAGAGGAAGTCCCTGTGAAGGAGTCAAATTCCAGTAGCGGGCTGGAGAGATGGCTTAGTGGTTAAGGGACCTGTCTGCTAAGCCTAAGAACGTCAGTTCCAATCTCCAGGTCCCACATTGATCCAGATGCAGTGACGCAAGGGCGCAATGCCGCACTTGCCCACAAGGGGGCACACGTGTCTGGACGTGGCTGAGAGGCTGCTGGCGCGCCCATTCCCTGTCTTCCTCTCCCTATCTCTCTGTCTTGCTCTTGTCTCTCTCCAAAATAAAAATAAATATTAAAATACATATTAAAAAATTCCAGTAGCTAAGGAGGTTTGGAGGAAAGAAAAATATCAGGCCAGCCAGTTTGAAAACTGTGCTTCTCCACCCACCTCTTTCTATATACCTATTTTGTTTCCAATATCTATTGTCATCTTAGCAGACCAGTTCAGCCCCGCTCTAGCATTGTCCTCTATTACTTCCTTTTTTGTGTGTGTGTATGTGAGTGTGTGAGTGGGGCTGGGGTGTTTGTACTTGGTTTTTATTTTACATGTGTTGTTCAACATCTTTTTCCCTCTATGTTTTGTTTTCCCAAAGAATATCATGGACTGTTCCGACTTCCAGGAACTCTGAGCCTCAGTTCCTCTTCAGAGACAGAGCTAGTGTATATTGACTGCTCTCTCACTGTCACCCTTTCAAGCTCTCCTTAGCCAAAAATTCTACCCTGACTTATTTTGTTCTTTTCCTCTTATAGCTCATATTCACGTTCTCTATTGATATTCCTTCTATACCTTCTATTCACATTCCTCTGCTTTAGTTCCTCTATATGAACCCAATACTAACACTTATAATATTGAGTTTTATCCTTATTTTGCTTTCTGCACAAACTTACAACAATTAATACTAAGACATGCAATACAGTTAATGTTTCCTTACTTCCTGAAATGATAGTACTTAAGAGGTGATTGTTTTATAATAGATTGTCATTATTTCATAGTGAGTCTTCCCAAGATAATAACTGTTTTTTTTTAAAAAGGCTTTACCCTACTTGAGGAGAAGGACTAAAGAGAGATCCTAGCACCCAGAACTCCAGCCTAATGGAGGAAGCTCTCACTTCAAGCCTACAACAAGCCAATCCCTCCTAAACAGAGCAAATACTTCCACTGAAAGAAGAAAGAACCAAAAAAAGCCACTCTTCATGTCACATTACAGTTACAGTGCTAAATGTACAGAAAACAAGAGTATTGAGAACTATAAGAGAGAAGCACAAAGTTACATAGATAAGCAGGAACATCAGAATAACAAAAGAATATGTGATGTAATTTTAAAAGTCAGAGCAGCTTGAAATGATCTATTTCAAGTCCTGAAAGACCACAACTATTAACTCAGATATTACGTCTGGAAAAAAATATCAGTCATAATTGAAGGAGAAAGAAAAACTTCAGAGAGATGAGAAGGATCAAAACATCCAAGAAGCCACAGGGAAGAAATAAATTATGCTATGACAATGTTAATAAATTGAGGACTGTCAAAACATCAAACACTAGAAAATCAACAAAATTATAGGAATCAATGCACATCTTTCACCAATAAATAGCCATGAATATTAACAGTCTCAACTCCTCAAAGGACACAAACTATCAAATTAGATTAAAGAACATCTTCCATACCTTTTCAACCTCCAAGAAACATATCTAACATACTTAACAATGACAGATGCTAACCTAGGGTAAAGGCATGGAAAAGGATATTCCAAGCAAATGGACCAGAAAACATTCTGAGAAAATAGACTTTAGAATGAATTAACCAGAAGAGACAAAGAAGACCACTTCACATCGATTAAGGGAATCCATTAAAAGGACATTACACTTATTAACAGTTACCTCTCCATTGCTGGGGCAAAATACCCAACTAGAAGCAGGGAAACATGTGTGGCATGATGGTATGATGTGTGTGTCTGTATCTGTGTCTGTGTGTGCGCTATATGCATTCATCAGAGGACAGAAGAGAACTTTGAGTGTTGTTCTTTATTGCTTCCTTGAAGAACGTTCTCTCCCTCAACCCATACCTGCCATTTTGAGTCAGTAAGCCTTAGTAATTTTCTGATTTCTGCACCCCTCAGAGATATACCACCCCTGAATCAACACCCTGGTACTTCTACACTCTACTAAAGAAATACTTGCTCAGCCATCTTTGTTGCTGCTCTCCTCAGAACAGGAATGAAAAGGAGGTCTGGAGAGATGGCTCAGCAGTTAAGGTACTTGCCTACAAAGGCTAAAGATCCTGGTTTGATTCCCCAGTACCCAAATTAAGACAAATGCACAAGGTGGTGCATGTGTCTGGAAATTGTTGACAGTAGCTAGATGCTCTGAAGCTCCCATTCTCTCTCTTCTTCTCTCTCAAATAAATAATAAATACTTTAAAAAAATGAGATGTACCCAGCCATGACAGCATGTCCTTGATGAATGAATAATGCAAATGAGCTAAATATACACAATGGAGTTTTCTTCAGCTTAAAGAAAAATGAATTTTGCAGGAACATTGATAGAGCAAGAATGATTAGTCCCATAAGGGAAGCTACCAACAAAATTAAAGAGAAAAATTCAGACATAGATTCTCATAAGGAAACAAAGATAAGCATATCAAGCAAACTCAGTGAGTTTATGAACAAGTGGCTGAATGAATTTGAAAAGAATCACCAAGAAGAATGAAAAATAGGATTTCAAGCATGGCTGAATAAAAAAAAAAAAATGAGCTCAAAGCATGGATGAAGGACAGGCAAGCAAGTCAATGGGAAGATTCAATGGATGCCTGAATGAATCAGAAGAGAACCAATAAAACATTCTCAACAGATGTCTCAACGTCTATATAACTGAAGCGAACTTAAAAGAACTTTGTAGATGGATATGAACAGAAATTCAGTGATCAATGGAACAATCTCACAATGGACATGATCAAATGTGGGAATGAAATCCAAGAGACAATAAGAAAGTCAAACCTTGCAATAAAAATGGAATTCAGGGGCTGGAAGGATGGCTTAGCAGTTAAGGCATTTGCCTGCAAAGCCAAAGGACCCAGGTTCATTTCCCCAGGACCCATGTTAGCCAGATACACAAGGGGGCGCACGTGGCTGGAGTTTGTTTGCAGTGGCTGGAGGCCCTGGCAAGCCCCTTCTCTCTCTCTCTCTCTCTCTCTCTCTCTCTCTCTCTCTCTCTCCCTGTTTCTCTGTCAAATAAATAAAAAATAAAAATAAAATATTAAAAAAAGAATGGAATTCAGTAAAGAGCTGGAAATAATGAAGAAAAACATAATGCATATATTCATTCTAAATGAAGAAAGACCCAAAGCATTCCTTCTAAAGTTAGGAAAAGAAGGGGTGCCCACTCTCAGCACTGCTTTTGAACCTTCTTGCCTCAAACAATAAGGCAAGAGAAAGAAATAAAAGGGATATGAATTGGAAAGGAAGAAGTCAAATTAGACTATTCAGATGACATGATTCCTTAATTAAAATTGATCCCAAAGACTCCACTAAAAATCTTCTAGGGCTGGAGGCATGGCTCAGTGGTTGTGGTGCCTGCCTGCAAAGCTTAACCACCTAGGTTCAGTTCCTCAATACCCATGCACAGCCAGATGCACAAAGTGGTGCATGTTTCTAGAGTTTGTGTACAGTGCCTGTAAGTCCTGACACATCCATTCTGTCTCTCTTTCTCCTCTCTCTATTTGCAAATAAATCATAATTTTAAAAAAAAAAAACTTCTGGAAGTGATAATAAACTCTCTCATCAAAATGGCAGGATATAAAATCAACTCTCAAAGAAAGAGAGATGGTTCTGTGATTGAGGAACTTGCTTGCAAAGGCATGACAAGCACCTCCATTCCACAGTACCTAGAAGAAGCCAGATGCACAGTGGCACATGCATCTGGAGTTTATTTCAGTGGCTGGAGGCCCGGATGTGCTCATTCTCTTTGACTGTCTCTCTTCTCTTTATCTTCCACTGTTTGTAAATAAATAAATAAATAAAACAAATAAATAAATAAATAAATAAATAAAATAAACTCACAAAATTCAGCAATATTTTTTGTACCAATGAAAAACATATATACAGAGAAATAATCAGAGCAGTTCCATATACAATAACCACAAAAAAAATTTACGTATCTTGGAATAGCCCTAACCAAGGAAGGAGAAGAACTCTTGAGAGAAGGGTTGGAGAGATGGCTTATCAGTTAAGATACTTGCCCACAAAACCTAAGGACCCAGATTCAATTTCCCAGTACCCATCTAAGCCAGATTCACAAGGTGGCACATGTGTCTAAAATTCATTTGCAGTAGCTAGAGGCCCTGGCCTGCTCTCTCTCTCTCTCTCTCTCATTCATAAATAAAGAAATAAATGTATATATATATATGTGTGTGTGTGTGTGTGTGTGTGTGTGTGTATAAAGAAAACTCTGAGGAAAGAAATGAAAGACATGAAAAGATGGAAAGACCTCCCCAGATCAGAAGAATTAGCATCATGAAAATGGCCATCCTACCAAAAGCATGTACAGATTCAATGCAATTGCAGTGAAAATTCTAGCAGCATTCATTAGAGAATTAAAAAAATTCAAAATGGAAGCACAAAAGGCTTTGGATATCCAAAAGTATCCTCAACCAAAGGAATACATCTGGTGGCATCACCATACCTGATTTCAAGACATACTATGAAACCATAGTTTAAAAAAAAAAGAAAGAAAGAAAAGAAAACAGGTTGGAACTGTGGTGCTGGCACACAAACAGAAGAACCAGGAACACGTTCCTCCAACTGCAGTTACCTGGTCTTTGACAAAGGAGCCAAAAATCCACACTGGAGTAAAGTCAGTATTTTCAGTAAGCTGTGCTGGAAAACTAGATCGCCACTTGCAGAAGAATGGACCTGGACCCTCTTCTCTCACCCTTTGCAAAAATCAATTCCACGTGCATCAGGGACCTCAATAGAAGACCTGAAACTCTCAAGTGACTAGAAGAAAAAGTGCCAGAGCACTCCAATATATAGGAATAGTGAAGGATTTTCTGTACATGACCCCAGGATCCCAGACAATTAGACAAACACTCACCACTCAGATCTCCTGAAACTCAAAGGCTATTGTACAGATAAGCAAATCATCAACAGAGTCAATAGACAACCTAGAGAATGGGAGAAAATTTCTGCCAGCTAGACATCTAAATGAAGTCTTATATGTAGAATTTAGAAAGAAATAATAAAAACTAAGCAATGGAAAGTCAAGCAACCCACTGAAAAAAGAAGGGCACTGAACAGAGCTCTCAATAAAATAAATTCAGGGGCTAGGGAGATGGCTTAGTGGTTAAATGCTTGCCTGTGAAGCCTAAGGACCCCAGTTCGAGGCTCCATTCCCCAGTACCCACGTAAGCCAGATACACAAGGTGGCGCATGTATCTGGAGTTCATTTGCAGTGGCTAGAGGCCCAGGTGCACCCATCCTCTCTCTGTCTCTCTCTCTTTCTCTGTCTGTCCTCTCAAATAAATTAATTAATTTAAAGGCTGGAGAGAGGACTTAGCAGTTAAGGCACATGCTAGTGAAAACCTAAGGACCCCGGTTCTATTCTACAGGTCCCATGTAAGCCAGATGCAAAAGGGGGCACACATGTCTGGAGTTCATTTGCAGTAGCTAGAAGCCCTAGCACACCCATTCATGCTCTCCCTCTCCCTCTTTCCTTCTCTCTGTCTCTAATAAATAAACAAAAAAATAAAATCTTTAAAAAAATTTTTTTAAAGAAATCCAGATGGTTAATAAACACACACACATCTGTTCAACATCCTAGCAATCAGGGAAATACCGATTAAAATGACTTTGAGATACCATCTCACCCCAGTCAGAATGACAACCATCAAAAAAATCAACATATACAATACCTGCAAAACTCAGGGCACATTGTGGAAGAGAGGGCAGAAATATTGCTCCCCCAGATGACTGACTGCTGCTGTCATTACTCATAACCCTTAACCCCATGGTGAATAACCCCACTGAGGAGAGCTCTCAGTGAAATGGGGATGGGGAAGAGGGGAATGGGACCAAAACATTATTTGTCCATACAACTAAGTTTCAAATTCACAAAGAAGCTATCTTTTTCCTGTCATCCTTCAAAAGTAGAGAGGGTTAAGAGTAGGAGGGAAAAGTTTCAACAGAGATACAGGTAGGGGCCGAAGGAGCGAAGGGGTAGTAGTGAGGATGAATGAGCCAACACTAAGGATATATGGCTAAGCTATATGGAAATTTATTACTTGGTAAGCCCATTTAAAATTTAAAAGAGTGCTTAAGTGAAGGACCCCTACATTGTGAGTTAAGCTGCCTGCAGAAGTCATAGAATATTAATAAAAATTTCCAATGCCAGGGATGACATACCTCCCAATGAGGTGTTGCTCAGGAGGTTTCATAGGCTCCTAAAATGATATAGGCCATTAACATTGCTCTTGTTCACCCACCAAAACTAGACACTGAATCCCTATTGCTAGAGACAACCCAAGCTTCATTTGCAGGACATGGAGAAATTAGCCTGGAACTGAATTGCTCCTGTCTTCCTGCTGGTTAGTTTTCATTGCATTGGAAGGTGCTATGCAGTTTGCTGGAGGAGAAAATTCATCAATTGTTCCGCTCAGCTGTGGACACTCCAGCGAACATGCCAGGTAAGGTATAACCATTAGTATAATAGCTGTATGGATGCTGAGGGAGCAACAACGAACATTCTGATTGGATTTTCGGCCTGTAACAGAGGGAGAATTTCATTCTTGGTACTGTAAACCTGGCCAAAAGACTGTGGCTGGGGATATAGGCCCTACGGGGAAATGGCGGCTGGCTGTTGTTGCACAGAATGGATAGCAAATTCAATGGTTTTCTGAATATTTTGGGTTTTTTTTTTTCCCATACATTTCTGCTATTCTCAACCTTGATCACAGAAGTGTCTTTCTATAATTGGCAGGGGTTAAGGAAAAGATTAACATCTGGAAAAGTTGCTGAGATTGAATGACAACTGTATATAGTCCTAAATAAGACTTCTGAGCCATCCCATCCAAGGCTCAGAGAACCTCTTGTGAGAGGGGGCAGAAAGAATGTAATATCAGGAGGGTTGTGCACTATTGTCTCCTGCATAGGACATGGCTATTACACTGTGAATTCAGAGTACCTATAGATTTCTCATAGTATTGCACCTGTTTTATTTTATCATGAGTGGGGGAAGGGTTCATAAGACCCCACACTTCACAGATTATCTAATGGGGGAATCATGTTCTTCAGTGGTGTTGCTAGTGGTAAGCTGCCCATTCCACAGTGAACAATCTCTTCCCTATAATCATGTAAAGAATCCTAATTTAAAACTGTGGGTTACCCCCAACCCCCCACAAATAAAAACAAAAAATCATGGCATGAAAATAGGGTGGAAGCTAATTAGGAAGAAGAAGGATTTTAGTTGGAGAGGGCAGAGATAATAGAGTAACTGACGAAATAAGAAAAATACATTATTTAAATATATAAGTGTTGGGCTGGAGAGATGGCTTTGTATTTAAGGCTTTTTCCTGCAAAGCCAAATGACCTTAGTTCAATTCCCCAGGACCCACATAAGCCAGGTGCCCAATGTAGTATATGCGTCTAGAGTTTTTTTTTTTTTTTTTTTTTTTTTGCAGTGGCTGCAGGCCCTGGCACATCCTCTCTCTCTCTCTCTCTCTCTTTTGTCTGCTTCTTTCCCTCTCTTGCTCTCTCAAATCATTAACCTACAACTTCTCTCTATAATTTCAAACTTCCTTGAATTATTATAATTTTAACTATTTTAACTTTCAGTTCTATATTGTCCACCAAGGACATCAGGCCTTCACTTTCAAATTCAACCTTGATCAAACTCTCTGGGTATGGGAAGCAGAACAGCCAGTTTTGTGCCAGAAGCCCAGTTCCAACAAAGTTTTCTGCAGTCTTCCCCTTCCTCTTTAAAAATTTATAAGCAAAGTCTCTAAATACAAGTCTCTCCTCATCAAGAATTTTCAAACTCTCACCAAAATAGCCCATAAATTTTGGTTTGCCACACTGTGAGGCTTCTGCAGTCACAAGTTCCAAGTCCATACATATTCTTCCTCCAGCATCCAAGTTCCAAAAGACTAATATCCACACGGTCAGATTCATGTCACCAACATCCCACTATTCTGGTACCAAATTTCTGTTATAGACAGTTCCATGTTGGTGGGATAAATATCCAAACCAGGCATAGTTTAGGGAAGGAAGGGATTTAGTTCAAGCTCAAAGATCCAAAGGGGAAGTTCCATCAGTGGTGGGAAATCCTGCTTCCGTACATCCATTCATAGAGAAACAACCAAACAGCCCATTAAAAACCAAAAGCAGAGCTGGAGAGATGGCTTAGGGGTTAAGGCGCCTGCCTCCTAAGCCTAAGAACGCTGGTTCCAATCTCCAGCGGTTCCAATCTCCAGGTCCCACGTTTAGCCAGATGCAAAGTGACGCAAGGGAGCAATGCAGCACTTGACCACAAGGGGGTGCAAGCATCTGGATTTCGTTCTTAGCAGCTGAGACACTGCTGGCTCACCCATCTCTGTCTTCCTCTAGCTCCCCCTCTCTCTCTTTGTCTCTCTATGTCTCTCTCCAAAAAAATAAAATAAAAATAAAAATAAAAAATAAAACCAAAAGCAGAAAGCATGAATGGGCAGGAAGCAGCAAAGAACAGAACTCAGACTGCTCTGAATAACTGTGCAGGAGATCAGATAGGCCACAAAACACACTATAGCTGGATTCCAGAATCTACTCCCAATGACACCTCCTGTAGCCAGGCAGCTGGAGACCCAAGTTACAAGCTTGACAAAATGCCTGGGTCTATGTGGTCCATAGATTCAAATTACCACACTTACCCACATTATATATATATATATATATATATATATACACATACATACACACACACACACCAGGCGTGGTGGTGCACGCCTTTAATCCTAGCACTCGGGAGGCAGAGGTAGAAGGATGACCATGAGTTCGAGGCCACCCTGAGACTACATAGTGAATTCCAGGTCAGCCTGAGCTAGAGTGAGACCCTACCTTGGGAAAAAAAAAAAAAAAAAAGCTGTGGCTGGAAACATAGGCCCTAGGAGAAACCTTCTGCTGTTCTTATGCTGAATCGACAGAGGGACCATGTACTTTCCCTGTTAAGGTGGAGTAAGTTATAGTCTCCAGCAAATGAATTATGAGACACTTAAATATTTGTATACCTACTACAATGCACATAAGCACTAGCATGTACACACATAATAAATGGTAACCTATATCCTTTTAAATACACAAACCATACTCTTCTCATCCACCTGCCAAGGACATCTCTCATATTGTGAGGGTGCTGATGTCAGACATTGCTCCTTCAAATACCAGCTCCTCTACTATAAGGATAATTTTGGGCAATTTATTAAACTTCTCTAGGCCTCTTTGTTCTTGTTTTTTTAAAGAGAAGTAATAACAATATGTTTTCACAGGGTTTTTGAGTATTTAGAAAGGTAATTCTTGTAAAGCACTTAATAGAGGCTTGAAAGATAGTACAGTACTCAAATGGTTAAAAAAAATCACCATAAAATTTATAAGTCAAAGCTTCCTAAAGAAAGACCATTTCTGCACATTAAGGATACAAAGACACACACACACACACACACACACACACACAAAACAGTAATAGAGAGAAACATAAAAATAGAAAAAAAATTCTATGCTTATTTTGCTGTACAATTTTATTCTTCCAACTATATACTTGGACCGAGCCAGGAGCCTCGGGCACTCTCACAGCTCACCACCAAGCTGACAGCTGGGAGAGTCCAGATTTGGAGCTCTGTTAGAATGGTTTGCTGTCAGTGTAATTGACTATTTACCAGGTGATGTTTGTGGCAGCCATTTGGTAGGGGGCAGTGAGGGGTAAATATTGGTTTTGCCTTCTAGAACTAGAAGCTGTAATTATAAGCTCAGAATCCACATACCTTAAATGACTAGCTTAATTAGAAAGCCTCGTTAAAAGTCAAGCTTGCCATTAGTTTAAATTGCTATTATATGAGCTCTTAATTTATTAGAGAGGTTCTAAAAGTACTCCTCTCTCTGTCTCTCATATACATACATACATACATACATACATACATACACACACACACACACACACACACACACACACACATACACACACACACTTTTAGTTGCACTGATGTGACTAATTACCACATGAGGACAGATGATTCATTCTGGCTCGTAGACAGTAGACAATTTGCTACTGGTCAAGGAAGGAATAGCAAACATTTTATTCTTTTGATTGGTGTCACATCCTGGATTCAATATCTCTTCAGTTTTGGGAGCCATATAATTCTATTATAATATATCACTTTCACTTTTAATGACACCAGAAAAATAGGTACTTATGATCAACGAGCTATTACAACAACTGGGACCAAGGTCTTTTATCTTTAGTCAAATGAAGAAATACTCATTTTAGCATGCTGGAAGCCATGCCATGGGGAGATGGAAGGAACTAATGTGCTACCACATAGAAAATTTATGCAGTGTCATGGACTGAGATCTGACAGGAAACACAAAGCATTGCACCACCCTGCCCTTTACCTTCAAGCAGAAAAGAGTTAAAAATTTATGCAATCTGGGGAAATTTCACTATTTCTTCTGTTTCCTTTGTGTGAATTGTGACACCTTCAAAAACCAGAACAAGAATGGAGAGCCAGAGCTGAAAATAGTGCAGGATTTTACCTCCTCACTGAGAGAAGACAATCACCATGCTTTGTCTGATCTGAAAAAGTGAAATTATCAATATAATAAATAATAAATAAATAACTGCCTAGAGAGATGGATTAGCAGCTAAGAAGCTTGCCTGTGAAGCCTATGAACCCAGGTTCAATTCCATAGTACATACGTAGGCAAGATGCACAAGATGGTGCATGCAGCTGGAGTTTCTTTGCAGCACCCATTCTCTTTTGCTCTCACTCTCAAATAAAATAAATAAATAAATAAATAAATAAATAAATAAAATATAAAATAATTAAAAATAAAGCCTATGATGGGCTGGGGATGTAGCTCAATTGACAGAGTGCTTGCCCCTCTGCATGCATGAAATTCTGGGTTCACTCTCTAACACTATGTAAACTAGGTGTGGGGGCACATGCCTGTAATCCAAGCATTCAGAAAGTGGAGACAAGATGACTAGAAATTTGAGGCCATGAACAAAATGCATAATTATGTGAGTTCAAAGCCAGTCTGAACTACATGAGACACTGTCTCAAAAAACTTATAAGTGAATCCTATAATACATTTTTCTGGGTTTATCCATATACTCCTATTATCTGGAGACCAGCCTTGTTATACATGTCATTCTTGCATAAATTTGTTTTGTTTTGTTTTGTTTTGTTTTGTTTTTGCAAGGTAGGGTCTCACTATGGTCCAGGCTGACCTGGAATTCACTAAAAGGGTGGCCTCGAACTCTTGGTGATCCTCCTACCTCTTTGCTTGGAAAATAAATCCCCTGTACATAATAAATTGTACATTCACTCTACAGAGACTACACCAGTTGCTTCCTTTATTTTCTTGGATAATATTATAGCCCTGTTTGAATATAAAATGGCAGACTCTTCAAAATTATGGAGTAACCAATAGTTAATTTTTACCATATACATTTTTAACTTTGTCCCTGGGCTTCCCCCCTGTAGCACAATTTGGGACATTTTAAATCTGATTAGGTAGACATAGTCGCTGAAGAGCAACTACACTGAGAATTTTAAAATGGAGCTGATTGAATTAATAGTGGAACATTTGTGAAGGCATGAACTACCTAAACTAGAGCAAATCTCTTATTTTCATTCTCCACTAATGATTGTTCATTTCTGTTTTACATACATGGTGCCTGGTAAGCAGAGAATACTGAAAAGAAGTTACAAAGCAACTTCCCTGAAGAAAATTACATATGTTTTAAATTTAGTACATTGAACAGCTGGTTAATGCATGAAGAACAATTGATTTCTTTGGATATATTTGGGGCTGGGGAGATGGTTTAGTCAGTAATGATGAATACATCAAATTTCCCTCTAAATAATTATGTTTATACCCATAGATTATTCCTGTCATTAGCTTTGTTCAGAGAAGCTCCTTTTTGCAATAAGCAATAGCGTCTAGAGAGACTCATAACTCATCCACTTGCTGAGATGGTTGAATGTTCAGCTATTCAGTGGCTTCTAAATCACCCTTTCTAGACCCAGGAAGCATCACTGAAGAATGAATGTAAGGAATGTAGGAGCTAAAGGTAGGTGTGGAATGAGGTGAATCACTGTTTACAGAGTATAATATTAGCATTGCACTCTTGAGTCTATAGCAGTTGAGATTGCTGACACAAGATCTGAACAAGTTTGGACTTGACAACATCCTGTCCCATTAAGAGCCCATGAGGCCATGCCTCTCTTTCATAAGCAGTTTCCTAAGGGAGAGAGTCTCAAGAGGCCTCCCTCACTTCTTCTTGAGCATCTATAGGCACTTACTGATTGCAGAGAGAAGAGACACTTTCTTTTGTGGTATAATCACTAGTAAGGATTCCATGTTCCTGTAAATAAATAGTGCCTCACCCAGGAGCTTGTGGGCAACCCAAATGAAACAAGTCACTGGTCACAAAAAGTTTAAAAAATAAAAAGAAAGAAAGAATGGGAAGAGGGAGCAGCAAGAGTTGGAGGAGAACATAAGAAAGTAACAGGGAATGACAGTCATAATAATATGGTGTGCATATTGGGATGCCCCCTAGGGCCAGCCCAGGAGGGACAGCAGGGTCTCTGCTGAGTTGAGGATGAGAAGCGCAGAATCACGACACAGACTCCAGGAGTTGGGTGAAAGCAGGCAGAGGGTGAGCTGCAGAAAACTCATTTATTCAAGGAAGTATAGGGAGTTTTACAGAGTTTGGCTGGCCAATCATTGTATAGAGTGGTCCCCTTTTTTGACCAATGACAGCCTGTCTCTGGACAGATCATCTCGTAGCAGGTTTCTCGTGAGCATATATGCACTAAACATCAATCAACCAAATTTCATAAAATAAACATAACTAGATATAAAGTCACAGATGGACCCCACCCAAGACAATAATAGTGATGAATTCAACCCTCTATTTCACCAAAAACAGATATTCTAGACCAAAATAGCAACAAAGAAACCTCAGACTTAAATGATTGTATAAATTAAATGGACTTGACATCTAAGAATGAGTATTCCTCAAAATGATTGCAGAATACACATTCTTCCCAGCAGCAGTGGAATTTCATCTAAAGTAAATGACCTTTAGGGCACAAATAAAAAAAGAAAGGATTTTTTAATACTCAATCTAAGTACAATGAAAATTAACTAGAAATCAATATGAAGAGAAATTGAAGAAAATACACAAACTCATTGAGATTAGACAACATAATGTTGAATGATAAATGGGATATTGATGATACTTTGGAGGATATTTAACAATGCTTAGAATTTGATGAAAATAAAAAATACAACATACCAGATACAATGAAAGAGATGTTGCAGGTGAAGTTTATAGCTGAAAATATCTACATTAAAAAGTAAAACAGAACTTAAATAAGGAATGTGATGATGTACTTGAAGACCAGTGGACAAAAAGAAATTATAAAGATCATGGCAGCAATTAAAGAAATGAAATGAGAAAAAAAAGGAAAAAGAAACATTAAATAAATTTCTGGTATTTTAAAGGATAAATGATTGTCAAATAGCCAAATTAACCAAAAGAAAGAAGGCACAGATTAATAAAGTTATAGTTGAAAAAGGAGACAGTAAAACAGATACAATGGAAATTCAGAGGATCATTAAGACATAATTTGAAAGGCTATATACAAATAATTAGAGAAATCTAAAGGAAATGACTGAATTTCAAGATATATGCGCACTACCAAAATTAAATGGAGAAGATATTAAATAACTTAACCAGATCTACAACTGGCAAGAGGCTTGAAGAAGTAATTAGAAATCTGTCAACTAAAAAAGCCCAGATCCAGATAGACTTACTGCTGAATTCTGCAGTATTTTTACAGAAGTGCTAACACCAATGCTTCTCAAACTATTCTGCATAATAGAAAGAGAAGGAATGCTACCAAGTTATTTTTCAGAAAATCAGTTTTACCCTGATACCAAAACCTGATTAAAAAAAAACAGAAAATGGAAAATTATAGGTCAATTTCCTTGATGAACATAGATGCAAATATCAATAAGATATTCACAAAGCAAACTTAACAATATGCCAAAAAGACCATTCACATTATCAGGTTGGCTTTTTTTCTAAGTACACAGGAATTGTTCAACATAAACAAATCAATAAATGTAATATATCCTGTAGCTTCTAGGACAGAAATCAAAACAAATATTCAAAGAAAGTATTTTAAAAATCCTTCATAATAAAAACCCACAAAGTATTATAAACAGAAGGAATATACCTAAAATACTCAATCTTGTGCATAATTAATCTATAACCAATATTTTATTGAATGAAGGAAAGCAATTTTCAAAGACATTTGGAACAAGACAAGACTGCCCAGCTTCTCTGTACTTCAACATCGTACTTGATGTCATAGCTCAAGGAGTAAGAGAAAGACGAAAAAGGAATACATGTAGGAAAGGAAGGCATTGGAGTGTCTTTATCTGCAGCATGTGTATGTTCTACAGATATATGTGGATCCAAGGAGGTTCACCCATGTCTATATATAAAAAGCTTCATCTGCAACAGATCAAAACACCTAAAAAGATAATGCTTAAAATAGCCTAATGAGTTTTAGCCTCATTTCTTCCCTTGTATAAGACATCACACGTGTAAGATGGAGAACAAACCACCCAGTTGTCATTTTTAAGCCACACCATCAAACTGATCTATTTTGTAGCATCAGAATCACGACTCTACAAACTGGCAAAGCTTTAGAAATTCGGCAGCCTAGAGGGGAAGCTACTATTGTTTGGCTGAATGAATGTGTGGTAACCATCTAATTGCCTCTAAATATTCCTTTATGCTCATAGATGAGTCTCATTCTCATCTTTTGGCACAGAAGCTTTTTTTTTTTTTTTTTCAGATAGCAGTTACTACTGTGTTGAGAATAAGTGACTGTTGAGTGCTCAGTGCTAAATGAGGCATCTATATAATGCCTTCTAAGGCTCAGGGAGTACTGGGGAAGAAGGAATTGAATAGATATAAAAGCCAGAGGATAAACAGGAGTGCTTTAGAACACTGCCTTTCAGACATGAAGTGGAAGTTGTATTTATGCTTTCACAAAGACTATTGTTACATGCAGAAGACCTGCACAATACTAAGCTTATCAACATATCATCATGGATGAGAGAGAAGGACAAAAAGAAAAAGAAAAGATACCTCTGTGTATTTGTTTATGAATAAAATGTAGACTCTTTCCTCTCCTACAAAAAAAAAAAAAAACTCCCATATATAAAACATTTGGTTAAAGTTATGTATACAGACATTGAGAAAAACAAAAGGAAAACAGGCTAGTGAGAAAGTGAAATGAATAGTCAAATTTTGTTTATTTCTGGTCTTTAGTGTGGCAGGCAGCATCTTTTTGTGTCATACACACAAGCTTCTCAAGATTAAGCAAATAGAAACTCATTCCAATCTATTTATGTAAACCACGGCATCAAGAGAATAGCAGGGTGGCCCTCATAGTGAAGCCCTCATAGAAATATCCATTTTTATCTTGATAGCAATTAGAAAGTAATTCTCCTAATTTAGTAAGTATCCAGCAAGAGACAACTCAAAATTCACGAATTGATGGTTGTACCACGTGAGTGTGACAAATAATTCCTCATGTGCAATTATAGAATTTGAAAAAATAAATCTGAGAATTTAAAGTGCTTCACAACTCTTGGCAACAAAATCTAAACGGAACTAATATTTGCAAACCATCTTAACGATTTCACTCAAAACTATCATTCATTTCACACGTAACTATAGAAACATTAATACTTGTGGAATGTTGCTTAGGCACACAGGAGCTGATACACAACACAACACACAATTTTGATCAACAATAATTTTAAAGATTGAGTGTTCAAAGAAAAATAATAAGCACTATTTTAATTCATATCATAAAGAAGCTGAAGATAAGAGAAAATTTATTCACAAATTTATACATGTCCTAATCACATCTATTTTGCATGTGTGTGTGTGTTGTGATTGCATGTGATATATATATATGGTTGTCAGAGGACAATGTCAGGTGTGGCTCCTCAGTGATACCATTCATCTCTATATTTAACACATAGCTACTCTTTGTCCTGCAGCTCATTAATTAAGATAGATTGGCTGCTCAGCAACTTCCCAGGGGTCTGCCTGCCTCCACCTTCCCAGTGCTGGGATTTCAGGTGCACATCACCATGCCCAGATTCTTTGCATGAGTACAGGAAATCCAATTCAGGTCCTGAGTTTATGAGACAAGCATTCACTGACTGAGTTACCACCCTAAAGTACCCCTATCACATTCTTTTTTAAAATTTATTTTTATTAGCTATGGACATACTTAGTATGTAAACAATGCATGTTGGTGCCATCCTTACCTTCATCCCTGCCCCTTTCCTGAAGAGGCCTGCCTCAGTGGAGATGCAGGTCAACCCATTCGGGATTATGCGTCACACATTGTGGGGGCAGCAGTCAGTTATGGGGAGAGGCAATGTCTCTGTGCAGAATGTCCCAATTTGTGGCTCTGATAATCTTTCTGCCCTCTCTTCCACAAAATCTCCTGAGCCATTGTGGTAGTTTGAATATATGTCCCCCAATATATTCAGTGTTTTATTAGTTATACTTTGCATCTGCAATCACCTTGCTAGAGGCAAGGTCACTGGGGGGCCGGTCTTAAGATGTGATGATGGTTTGAGATTCCATTGTAAAGATATGCAAATGTGTCTAGCAGGAGTTCCTGAAGTGTGCTGTGTGACCTTTTGGCTGTAGTTTTGCTCTGTGTGCTGTGGTGGCTGGTTGGCTTTTGCTCTCTTGCCTGGTCCTGTGAAGAGCAGGCTGCTTCTCTTGCCATTATGGAACTTCCCCTGGATCTGTAAGCTTCAATAAATAATATCCCTTCCTCCATAACTGTGCCTGGTCTGGAAGTTCATCTCAGCGAACCTGAAGCTGTCCTTGGGTACATTTTAAGTCTACTTCAGTGATGGCTCTTAGGAGCCTCTGGATCTTCATTTTTGGTAGGTGTTGAGCATCCTGAGTGTCTATCTACTTTAGCCTTGTGCTGATATCAGGTTCACCAAGAAAGCAGCACTCTTGCTCACTTCCCCAATTCCTCTGTGGTTTCAGCTGGGGCTGGGGTGGAGTGCACTGGGTCGTTTATCTCCTTAGGGCCTGCTCCCATCTGAAAAAGAGAAGCATATTCTCCAACACAGAGAGATGTCATCACTGGTTAAATGGAACAAGCATTATTAGTTTAGAGAGAATTTAAAGGGTGTAGACCTTCTTATAGCCCAAGATTAAAGGGAGGTTGGCATTGGAAATCAAAATCATAATCTGGATATGATTCTGACTTGTTTCCCAGTTCCAGATATGGTTTCCTTTCCATTGAGCAGATCCATTAGCCAATGCAAGAGCAGTTGGTTTCCCACCAAGGCTGTGTGCCACTATTGCACTTGTGTGAGCATCACATCAGGTTGTTTGATTTTGAATAGCTTAGACTTTGAGTTGCTCAGACAGATGTTGCCCACTTTCTCCCACAAGCTCATGTAGCACCTTCCAGCACTAAATAGGCTGTCGAGGGACTGGCTCTCCTCCAGATTCCAACCAGGTCTCTCCATGGTCTGTGCCAGCAACGTATGGTGTCTTCAGCAGTAGGGTCTTACCATTAACCTCTGGTGGATAATCAAGTCTCTGAAAGAAGTCTGTCTTGTTTGTTTTGGGAGACCTTGTAGGTTTCCCAGATCAACAACTCATTGTGGATGTTAACCACATCCTGGTACAGGGAATTATAGGCCAGGACCAAGGGAAAAGAAAAAAGAAACAGAAAAAAAAAAAAAAAGAAACAGGAGAAATTTAAGGTTTGGCTTTATCTCACCATCTCCAGGGCCCTTCAATTCAGGTGCTCCCCCTATGTTCCTATTGAGGGTTCAACCTTTTAGTCTAACTTCCAGGATATAGGATTCTATGGTACCAGTTCAATTTGGGTTCAGATTTGTGTCCTGCCCCCTAAAGCCTTCCCCTTGCCCCAAGCCCTACCCTCCCTATTGTCCAAGCCTCAAGATGCCATTCAGCAACTCGGGCTGATCCAGGTTAGGAACCACAGATGAGTGAGACCATGTGATGATTGTCTTTCTGTGATTGTGCTTGTTTGCATAGTTTGATCTGTTCCAAGATCTATCATTTTGCTACAAAATTACATTGTCTCATTGTTTTCTTACTGCTGAGTAGAATTTCATTGCGTACATATACCACATCATGGTTATCCATTCATCCAATAATGGGCACCTGGGTTGATTCCAGACCTTAGCCATTATGAGTTGAGCATCTATAAATATTGTTGAGCAGATATATCTGAAGTGTGGAACTTTTTTTTTTTTTGAGAAAGAGAGAGAGAGAGAGAGACAGAGAGAGAGGGAGAGGAAGACAGATAGAGAATGGGCGTGCCAGCAGCCTCTCAGCTGCTGTGAACGAAATCCAGATGCGTGCGCCCCCTTGTGGTCAAGTGCGGCATTGCACCCTTTCGTCACTTTGCATCTGGCTAAACATGGAACCTGGAGATTGGAGATTGGAACCGCTAGAGATTAGAACCAGCGTTCTTAGGCTTAGGAGGCAGGAGCCTTAACCGCTAAGCCATCTCTCCAGCCCAAAGTGTGGAACTTTTAGGATAAATGACCAGTAAGAAAATAACAGGGTCTGTTGGTAACTCTATATTCACCCTTTTCAGTAGTCTCCATATTGATTTCCATAGTGGTTGTATCACATTCCCACCAACAGTGAATGAGTGTTCCTATTTCTCCACATCCTCACTAACATTTGTTTTCATTTGTTTTTTTTTTTTAATATTTGCTATGCTCACTGGGGTAAGGTGGAATCTCATAGTTGTTTTAATGTACATTTTATAATGGTTAGGAATGTTGAACATTTTCTTAAGTGCATGCACTTAGTAAATGTGATAGCCATTTATAACTCTTCCTCTAAGAACTCTCCCTATTTGGTTCTCTATTTTGGAGTAGGTTATTTGATTTTTAAAAATAATTTATTTTTACTTATTAGAGAGAGAGAGAGAAAGAGAATGAGCATGCAAGGGCCTCCAGCCACTGCAAACACACCCCAAACATGTGTGCCCTCTTTTGTGCATATGGTTTATGTAGATCCTGTGGAATTGAACCTGGGTCCTTTGGCTTTGCAGGCAAGTGCCTTAACTGCTAAGCCATATCTCCAACCCCTTGTTTTATTTTTTTATTGTTTTGTTTTGAGTTCTTTGTAGATCTTGATATTAGGCTTCTGTCAGTGGTGTAGCTGGCAAAGGTTTTCCCATTCAGTGGGTTATCTATTGGCTCTGCTTATGGTATGTGTGTCTGTGCAAAAGCTTTTTAGCTTCATGAGATCCCATTGCATGAGTGTTTGTTTAATTTACTGGGCTACTGGAGTTTTGTTCAGGAAGTCTTTTCCCAGTCCTATATCACTTTTTCTTCTAGTAGTTGAATTTCAGGCCTTATGTTGAGGTCTTTAATCCACTTGGACTTGATTTATGTGTATGGTGAAATGAGTGGGTCTGATTTCATTTTTCTACATATAGTCATCCAATTTGTCCAACGTCATTTGTTGAAGATGCTGTCTTTTCTCCAGTCTACATTATTGGCACCTTTGTCAAAGATCAAGCAGCTGTAGTTGCTTTCCTTAAGGTCTGGGTCTTCAACTCTGTTCCATTGGTCTATGTTTCTGTTTTTATTCCAGTGCCATGCTGTTTTTGTCACTATGGCTTTGTAATATAGCTTTAGATTGGGTATGGTAATACTGCCAGAGGTGTTTTTTTTTTTTTTTTTTTTTTTTTTTTTGCTGAGGATATGTTTGGATATCTGAGGCCTTCTGCCATTCCATATGAATTTTGAGATCATTATTTTTTAAAAATCTCTATGAAGAATGATGCTGATATTTTTATTGGTATTGCATTAAATCTGTATATTGCTTTTGGTAGAATTGTCATTTTCACAATATTAATTCTACCTATCCAGGAGCATGGGAGGTCTTTCCATCTTCTCAAGACCTCCTCTATTTATTTCATGAGTGTTTTTATGTTTTCATTATATAGGTCTTATGAATCTTTGGTTAGTGTTATTCCAAGGTATTTAATTTTTGTTGTTGCTTCTATTGAAAATGGAACAGCCTCACTGATTTCTTTCTCTGTATATTGTCCTTTGCATTTAGAAAAGCTACTCATTCTTGTGCATTGATTTTGTATCCTGCCCCTTTGCTGAAGGAATTTATCACCTTTATGAGTTTTGAGATGGAGACTTTTGAGTCACTTATGTACAAGATCATGTCATTTGCAAAATGGACTAACTTGACTTCTTCCTTGCCAATTTGAAGCCCTTTTATTTCTTCCTCCTGCCTTACTGATTTTTTTAGTACTTCTAGTACTATGTTGAAGAGCAGTGGTGAGAGTGGGCACCCTGTCTTGTTCCCGTTCTCAGTGGGAACTCCTTGAGTTTTTCCCCAATAAGTATTATTTGGGCTTTAGGAGCTTTATGTATAACCTGTATTGTGTTGAGATATAAACCCTCCATGCCTATTTTTTTTTTTTTTTTTGATCATGAAGTGGTGGTGTATTTTGTCAAAGGCCTTCTCTGCATCAACTGAGATTGATCATCTGGTTCTTATGGTTCAGTTTATTTATGTGGTGTATTACATTGACTGATTTCCATATGTTAAACCCTCCCAGAATCCCTGGGATGACACCTATTTGATCAAGTTGGAAAATGCTTTTGATGTGTCATTGAATTCAGTTTGCAAGAATTTTGTTCAGGATCTTTGCATCTAAATTCATTAGGGATATAGATATAATTTTCTTTCCGTGTTGCACCTCTGTCTGGTTTTGGTTTTAGGATGATGCTTACTTCATAAAAGGAGTTGGGGGAGATTCTCTGATCTCCGATTATGTGGAGCAGTTTGAGAAAAACTGGTTTCAGTTCTTCAATAAAAGTTTGATAGAATTCAACTGAGAAACCATCTGGTCCTGGACTTTTATTTGGGAGGAGGTTTTTATTTCCCTTTTTAATCTGCATGGATGTGATAGGTTTGTTTAGGAGATTAATCTGCTCTGAGTTTAGATTTGGTATTGGTATGTGTATAGAAATTCATCCATTTCTTCCAGATTATTTAATTTTGTGGAGTAGAGGCTTTGGAAGCATGCCCTGAGGATTCTTCCAATTTCATTGATATCTGTTGTGACCTCTTTTCATTTCTGATTTTGTTAATTTGAGACTTCTATTTTTTATTTGATTAATTTGGCCAGGGGTTTGTTTATTTTTGCAAAGAACCAACTCTTCATTTCATTGACCTTCTAAAAGTGTTTTCTTACTGTCCAATTCATGAATTTCTGCTCTAATCTTGATGATTTCTTTCCATCTGGAGCTATTTGGGTTGGGTTCTTCTTGTTTTTCCAGCTCCTTTATGTGGACAGTCAAGTGATTGAGGAATATATTGAATTATTATTGAGAGTTTATTTTTATGTGGCAAATAATCATTTTGAAATTGCTATTTATTTTGTTTAGGATGCAGGCTCACAGGGCTTGGAGGCCAATTTATACTTCCTACTTAAACACTTTGACAGTGTGACAGTCACTAATGCAGTATTATCAGCTGATTCTGTTGGCCTTGAAGAGAAGAAATGAATGGTGATGGAGCTGGTATGCCTCAGGAAGATCCCCAGTGCTCAAAGATGACAGAAACTGCGAAGTTATGACATTGGCATTACACTGAATAAAATGGTGCTGTGGGCTGTCAGGAAAGGACAGGGATTGCTAACTAGACAGTACACCATTCATACCATTCACACTAAAATGAAAAAAAGCCTTTTTTTTTTTTTTTTTTTTTTTTTTTTTTAGTGTGAGCTTTTCCTCTTAGATGTATTTGAAAAGAGTGCTCTACTCTAAGTACATGAATTCCAATGCTTTGACACCTCACTTGGGGAATAAAGTCCTATAGAAAGTCTGTGATTAAGAAATCAAGCAATTTTAGTCAGGCGTGGTGGCGCACGCCTTTAATCCCAGCACTCGGGAGGCAGAGGTAGGAGGATCGCCGTGAGTTCAAGGCCACCCTGAGACTACATAGTTAATTCCAGGTCCCAGGTCAGCCTGGGCCAGAGTGAGACCCTACCTTGAAAAACTTAAAAAAAAAAAAAAAAAATCAAGCAATTTTCAACATTCTCACCAAAACATAAGCCTGCAGTGATTTTTTTTTTTTTGTTTGTTAAGTAGAAATTGTATGTACACATCATATGGTGGTACCCTCATTTCCCTCCTCCTTGTCCCCACTCTATTGAGGATCCTCCTTAGTGGGATTGCTGGTATTCACCATGGAGTTGTGAGTTATAAGTTGTGAGAGGAGCAGACAGTCATTGTGGGAGGGGGCAATGCCTCTGGGAATCCCCTCTCACTGTGTGGCTCTTACATTCTTTCTACTCCCTCTTCAGCGAAATTCCCTGAGTCTTGGTGGGTGTGTTTTAAGTTTACTTCAGTGTTGAGTTCACAAGCTTCTGGATTTCTGTTTTGGCGCATTTTGAGTAACCTCTGTGTCTGTCTCCATCACCCTGGTTCTGGTTCAGGCTCACAATGGAAGCAGTACTCTTGTTCATCTCGCCAGTTCCTCTGTGGTTTCACCTGGGCCCTAACTGCTGTGTGAGGGGCAGTTCATCTCCTGCCAGGGAGTCAGTCAGCTATCCTTGTCTTGTTGATAGATTTTGGGTGTCTTCGGTTCTCCCTGCTTTAGCAGCGCGGCACTGCTCCCAGCCTCTCTTGCTCTCCTGCAGTGATTTTTTAAACCTCAAATAGTCCAACTTAGTAAGTTTTTACAATATAACATGGACTGTGTTTTGGAATGGTAACTTAGTTAAAAAGACAATACTGGCTTCAATATTCATGGACACATTTTTCTGGAAGTTCCAAAAGCAATTGCTTGCTTCCAAACAATGTTAATTGAAGTGAATCTGTTTACTTCACGTGCATCACTGGGCTGATACATTTTCTGGCAGCAGCCTATGGAAAGTGAATAAGAAATATGCCAGTCATCCAAGGTTCAGTTTAAGTGCAAAACAGGCAACAGAACAGTAATGTCCTGATTGTAATTCAAAACAATAATATTTCAAGTACCTTGACATTCCCCTTCCCTTTATATTCTTCTGTTTAGGTATTCTGGATGCAATTTTTTTTAATTTTTTTTAGTATTTTATTTATTTTTGTCAAAAGAGAGACAGAGGGAGAGGGAGACAGATTCAGCTGCTGAAATGATAGATGTGTGCGCCCCTTGTGGTGGAGTCCCGCTTTGCATCTGGCTAATACCTGGAAGGAACCAGCCTTACAGTGACCTCACTAGCCCTGGATGGTAGTCAAAATAAATGGTCTTTTGTGGTTTTATATGTGGTTCTTAATTCAGGAGTGCCACTTGGGACTTTCAAACAACATCTCAGGCTGCATACAGATTTCAGAATTCTAGCTAAGAACCCAAGCAACATGTAATTCATTAAGTCTTGCAGGCAAATGAGGCTTGCTCAGGATTGAGAACCACTGGCTGGTATTGTTCAAATTGATTGGAGTCAGTGCACATGAGGAAATTACCTGATTTGAGGAGTCGTTGGCCAATTGAGAGTTGGCTTTGTATAATAATCCAGAATGTGTTAACACCTGCACTAAAACCATTGTTCCCTTATGCAGTCTTGGTCTGATCCAAGTGAACAAGAAATGAGTGCCTCATAGACCTATTTTGTCATCTTTCTCACAATGACCGATAGATGATATCTGAAAGGTACTTTAAAACACACACACACACACACACACACACACACACACACACACAAACAAAAACCTGAATCTCCAAATCTTTGTTCATGGCTCTGGAGGTAAAATTTGTTATTAAGAATCAAGTCTATAACTAGCACACTAGATGCTAAGGATTAATTCTTTTCAAGGGTCCATTTGGATTGCAATGTTATTGTAAAAGTTTCAGCCTGACTTTGACATGCCATCCACAGCTAGGAATCACAGTCTATCAAACAGCCTCACCACCTGGAGCCAGGAGAGCACACAGAGGAAAACGGTGTCACAAAACCTCAACATGAAGCCCACACTCAAGAAGACACATGTCACAAACTGAGTGACCCTGATTTACTAGATTGTTAATCCTGTGTCCAACCTTGTCTGTTCCAAGTTTTCTCTTATTGAGCATAGCAACATTCCTTTCAATATGACAAGACCCAGCAAACCTGCATTCCACAGAGATAAGAGCCAAATCAGCTTTTCACTTCCAATGAAGATGTGGGATTTGGGTAAAGAATGCTGCACATGCAGTGCTGCCGCCTCACTGACAGCAGAAAGTGGGTCAGGTTCTCAGTCCTCTATGAACTCATTCCACCCAAGGACTAAGGTGCCTGATGAAGGTCAGACCTTGTCTTTTACCACTTAGTTTAGAAGTGACTCAAAAGAAGGAAATAAGACAGAGCATGTAGTGAACACAGACAAAATAAGAGAAAAGAGATGAAAAGAAATTGCTTTAAAAGGCAAGGCAGGGCTGGAGAGATGGCTTAGGGGTTAAGGCGCCTTCCTCCTAAGCCTCAGAATGCTGGTTCCAATCTCCAGCGGTTCCAATCTCCAGGTCCCACGTTTAGCCAGATGCAGAGATGCAAGGGCGCAATGCCACACTTGACCACAAGGGGCACACATCTGGATTTTGTTCTCAGCAGCTGAGACACTGCTGGCGTGCCCATCTCTGTCTTCCTCTCCCTCTCTCTCTCTCTATGTCTCTCTCCAAAAAAAAGTAAAAATAAAAAAAAAATTAAAAAAATAAATAAAAGGCAAGGCAGCCTTAAAGTACTTCATTTCAGGATAAACAGTCTAACAGCAAAAGACCCTTAATCTAGTAAAGCATCAAGGAACAGCACTGGAACAATACCATGACTTCCCCATGAGGTGCTGAGGTGTCACAATGAAACTGTGAAATTAGAGTGCATATTGTAACTCAAAGGTACACACCAAATCAACTCACGTTCAGAGAAGCTAAGGTTTAACATCTTTATAGTGTGAAGATGTTTTGGAGGAGCAGAACCAACAGTGCATCTTCTTTTACTAATCATAGAGGGCTTATTTGATTGGCTTCCATACTCAGGTCGGAATAGTCACACTATGACCACGTTCAGGCTTGAAGAGCCAGGGAACCCGAGCTGCTCAGTCCAAGAAGCTCGAATGGAGACCAATGATGTCGCCACAGGCCCTGTGAAGATTTAGAAGTTTCTTGAGAGTCATTGGTGAGAATCCATGTTCCAATGCCAAGGAATCTGGAGTCTGATGTATGTAGGCCATAGCAGCAGCAGGAAGCACACCAACTTCGGAAGCATAGAATATGCTTCTTCCCATATCACTGAGCTCTACCCTAGCGTGCTCGATGTTGCAGGCCACGTTCAGGATGGCTTTTTCCACTCAGCCCTCTGTCACACAGAATAATCTTGTCTGGAAATGCTTGGACATACTTCAGAAATGTTCCTTACTGATTTTCTAGGCAACCCTCAATCTGCTCCAGGTGATAACAGACAGCATTAGCCACTGGGTATACATTGCTTGCTATATCTAGAATCAGCCTTTTCATCACACATAGTATACACCAGAGGGAAATCAAGACCAAACACAGGTGTTGTTTTCAGCAGCACATTATCTTGTTTACCACTAACTTTTCCATGCATCTTCCCATAAAGTTTCCGTCTTCAGTACCATTTTCTTCTAAAAGTAATCATAGAATCTCAGAAAGTAGCTGTTTCCATATCCCAGCAAGGAAAAAAAAAAATCCATATGATCCTGGGATACAGTATAATTTTCATAGAGTTGAAAATATATTTTCTGATAACGCAGAGATGTGTCAAAGACAAATAAATAAAACAAATCAGAACAAAATAAAAAAGGGCAGTCATTGCCTAAGTTGACAATGTAAACACAGAAGAAATTAGAGTAGTTGCCTGTGGCCATACTATCAGTGTGTTAAGTTACACTTTATGAAGGAAGGGCAGGATAAATCTTCCAAAGTATGTATGTGTATATATATATATATATATGTGTGTGTGTGTGTGTGTGTGTGCGTGTGTGTGTGTGTAAAAATTAAATGCTATGCAGTACAAAATATACTTGTCCCTCTTTATCTGGAAGGAACTGGTTCCAAGACTTCTAAGATACCAAAATCTATGAACACTCAAGGCCTTGTTATAAGAAAATGGCATTCACATGCCACACATGCCTGGCCTCCCATATATTTCAAATTACCTTTAAATTATTTATAATACCTAGTACAAAACAAATGCTATGTAAATAGTTGTTTCACTGGGTTGTTTAGAGAATAATGGGAAGAAAAATCTGTAAGTGTTCATCAGACACTTTTTTTCTAAATACTGTCTATCCACAATTGACTTAGTCCATTGTCATAGAACCCACAGGTATAGAAGGAATAGCCCTGCCAGCTTTTTGTCTAATATCTAGGACTATAATTACAATTATATCATCTATCCTAAATGGCTTAGAAGAAATCACAAATGTCAACTCTGAATTATATGTAAATTATAGGATCCTGACCCCTATAATCCTGATGAAATACAATCTAAAAGACAGAGAAATTTCTGTGATTAACTGAGACAGGGAAGCCCCAACAAAGTTAGGCATCCTGTAATCATCCTTGATTTATTATTAGACTGTCTAATAACATTACTGCACCACTAAGTTTACACAGACATAGAAAACAAAGCCGATAATAGTTTTGTTCTAACTTTGTGTTTGTGATAACTGAAAGAATTACTGTGTGCATTTTATGACTAATCAACTATAAATTATATATAAATACTCATAATTTTAGTTAATAGTTTTGAGCTACCTTTTAAGATTTTTAAGTTAAAGATAATCATATATACTTATGACTTCAGCAGCACAGTAATATTTAACAAGATGATTAATAATGAGTTCAAATTCTGAAGAGAAAAATCAATTCATTACCTATTTATGTATACAAATAATACAAATAATATTATTTATGTATACAAATAATACAAATAATATTATGCATATATAAATCATTCAAAGATTGGCCTACGGCTTAATGAAGTTGCACGCTCAAGGTGCAACATATTTGCAGAACAGCTGGACATGGTGGTGCATGCCTTTAATGCAACCACTTAGGAAGTGGAGGTAGGAGGATCACTGGGAGTTTGAAGCCAGCCTGAGACTACATAGTGAATTCTAGGTCAGCCTAGCCTAGAGTGAGACCCTACCTCAAAAAAAAAATCTGTAGAATGTTCTCCTCAGTGCACAGGAAAATCTTTGGGCAAGAAACAACTGCATAATACTGAACCATCGAGTTATATTTCCTTGAAACTGCAGCTTTAAAGAAGACAGTTGTATAGAACATGTCTTTAAGAAATAATTTCAGGGCTGGAGAGATGGCTTAGTGGTTAAGGCGCCTGCCCACTAAGCCTAAGAATGCCAGTTCCAATCACCAGGTCCCACATTTAGCCAGATGCAAAGTGACACAAGGGCGCATTGCCACACTTGGCAACAAGGGGGCACATGCATCTGGAGTTCATTCACAGCAGCTGAGAGACTGCTGGTGTGCCAGCTCTATCTGTATCCCTCTCCCTCTCTCTCTCTCTGTCTCTCTCTCTCTCCAAAAATTAAAAAAGAAATTTAAAAAGAAATAATTTCAAGAAATGATGAATGCAGATTTGAGATGCTAAAAGAAGGATATATGAATTCTATGGGAAATGAGTGTATATGAAATACTTCATTCTCTACCAATATGGGATAAATGAAGTGTATTTTCTGATAGTTTATTGAAGATATTTTTCATGTAATGATGCTTCCTTAATAGATCTGCACATCTGAAATAACAACCTGCCATTCCTATAACAATTTCCAGAGACAGCCTAAATATCCAGACAATGTGAGTTAGTTCTGAAAAGCATAAAGATTGCTACTGAGAAGCAAGATATATTCTACTAAATTTGCATATTAACAAAAGAGGGAGAAGCTTAAGAAACATTCTCATCAAAAACCTTATTTTTTAGGTAAGGGAATTAGCAAAAGGAAGTCAAGTAATTTATCCATGTTTTTCACGGCAAGTTAGTAGAGAGGACCAAACCAGCTCCCCACGACTCTCAGTCTAAAGGTTTTGTCTATTAGGAATCCTTGTTTGAGTTTATAACTGCAAAATCCAGTAAGATTCTGCTCAGCTCTATTAATGAAGGGGAAAAAACACTGTGATAAAATATTTACTGTAAGCCGGGCGTGGTGGCACACGCCTTTAATCCTAGGCAGAGGTAGGAGGATTTCCTGGAGTTCGAGGCCACCCTGAGACTACATAGTTAATTCCAGGTCAGCCTGGGCCAGAGTGAGACCCTACCTTGAAAAACAAAAAACAAACAAAAAAAAATCTACTGTACGGCTGGAGAGATGGGTTAGCGGTTAAGGCGCCTGCCTGCTAAGCCTAAGAACACAGGTTCCAATCTCCAGGTCCCACATTTAGCCAGATGCAAAGTGACGCAAGGGCGCAATGCCGCGCTTGCCCACAAGGGGGCACATGCATCTGGATTTCGTTCACAGCAGCTGGAGAGATTGCTGGCACGCCCATTCTCTATCTGTCTCCCTCTCCCCCTGTCTGTCTCTCTCTGTGTCTCTCTCCAAAAATAAAATAAAATAAAAATCTACTGTAAAAAGACTGGAAATTTGCAGTAATATTATGAAAATCCCATTGACACTGAATTGCATGTTAAACCTCATTAAGAAACTAATGTGATCATAATAGTAATTATAGTAGTTATTTCTATTTATTACTGTGGTATTGGATTTGTATATAGATTCATTTCTCTGGCCTCATTCAATTGATTTTAGCCTCTAAAATATGCCATGAGATAAATAGCAAAATGCCTCTAATCTCTAATTTATATAGGATACTGAAATGTGTGGGCCTCCTTGAGGAAGTGTTCAAATTCAAATGTATGTGAGTACACAGAGTTAAAAATAAATGCAATAATGTCAACTGAAAGTAGGAAGTAGTGTAACTTTGTTACCAGAAAAATTGTGCCCATATAAAAATATTCATTCTGTTTTATCGAATAAATGTGTGCATGTGTGTTGAATACATATAACCTGAAAATATTAGATGCATATTGGATAAGTAAGTAGAGTATACACATAATGTTCAGGTCAAATGCTTCAGTCAGTTTTATCATCCATTATCTTTAATTTCTTATTTTAGAGTAACAATTTTCAGAATATTGGCTCAAAAAATATTGAGAACCCTCAAAATCCTAAAAATTATTGAAGAGGGCTGAAGAAATTGCTCACTGGTTAAGGTGCTTGCCTACAGAGCCTAACTACAAGGGTTCAAGTCCCCAGTCCCCACTTAAAACCAGATGCACAAGGTGGCACATGCGTCTAGAGTTCGTTTGCAGTGGCTGGAGGTCCTTGCATGCCCATTCTCTCCCTCTTTCCTTTATGTACCTCTCTCCTTGCAAATAAATAAATAAATATTAAAAAATTAAAAATATTGAAGATCATAAAATACTTTTGTTTTATGAGTCATATATGTTGCTATTTATAATAAAATTTTTAAATGAGATTGTATTTTTTAAAACATATTTATTTAATCATTGGAGAGATAGATAAAGAGCAAGAGAGTGAGAAAGGGCAGAGAGAGAGTGAAAATGGGCATGCCAAGGCCTCCAGCCACTGCAAACGAACTCCAGACACATGTGCCACTTTGTGCATCTGGCTTATGTGAGTACTGGGAAAATGAACTTGGGTCATTAGGCTTGTCAGGCAAGTGTCTTAACTGCTAAGCCATCTTTCCAGCCCATATTGTATGTATTTTAAATAAATAATTTTAAAATATTAATATAATAGAAATGACAGCTTATGAAAAGTAATTATATTTTCCAAAGCAATAATAATGATAAAGGTTGGACTGTTGACATTTTTGTAAGTATCATTAAAATTAGTTTTAATAGATGATATACTTCTGCATTCAGTTTGCTGTGATTTATATATATGAAACAGTGGATTTTTGTGATAACCGTTGAAAAGAGGAGGAACTTAAAGACCTTCAAAATGTCTCTAAGATCCCTCAACAGATGCTCAGAACATCTTGGAAGCCATTGTATGAAGGATGGTAACTCAGATCAGCTCCTTACCTTAACTTTTTGAATAGACCAAAATAAAAATAACCACCAGTTGAGCATTGGTAGGCAATTTCCCCTTTCTGCTTTGGGGCCTCACTGCAATGATCTTTCTCCCATATCTATACACTCTCTGTCACTATCAGCATGACATTAGCCCTACCTGCTCAAACTCCCCCATCTTTGTATATATCTGTATATCACCAGAGGCTATCAACAGTATATTGTAAACTAGGAGGGATATTTTGCATGTATTTAAGTAAAATGCTTCCATAACACACATTCTGAGTTCATTGGTAGTAAGTCTACTGAAATGAAGATGTAACCAAAATGACAGCTTAAATATACTTCAGCAGTGAAGGCAAATGCCATCTTTCATTATCAAAGCCCAGCCCTCTGTCTGGGACGATGGAGCAAGCCTGAGAATACATTAGAAGGAGCTGGTTACCATGTCAAATGCCAGGCAGGCTCACAGGCTTGCTTTTTCTTTTCAGCCTTTATTATGACAACCACAATTACATGCTTTCTGGGTCTCAGTCAAGGCTGTGAGCCTTCCTGTAAAGATGAGCTATGAGACAAAAATTCAAAACTTCTTGGAAATTGCAAGATTGTTCCAATTCCCTCCCAGCCCAGAAGACTATGCTTGACAGAGAAACAAGATATTGCTCTATATGTACGTTATGCACACATATGCACACACACACACACACACACACACACACTCAAATGCCTCACACTTAAACAAGTTTCTGTCCATTTGTCTTGGGCAGCAATATTAATTTATTAAAATAGCAACGGTCTCAGGATGCTATTCTTTAAGCTTAGGGCAGAACTTGCTGGCAAGCGTTTCTAAAGAAAACATATCTGTCATTGTCAAACTTGTTTACATGAATCAAGTAATAGTATTTTCACAGAAGAACTATTATCTCTTCTGTTCTAGCTAGCCACGCAAGGTCTATGATATTGAAAATGCATTTATATCGGACCACAGAAAAATTTTACACTAAAATTAGCTGGAATTTACTGACCACTCCCAACTGTCAATTTTAAGTTCTGCAATGGACAGCATCCACCTTTAAGTTTTCAGCTAGGCTGATACTTCATATTTTTATTTCTCTTTATGTTCTGCCTTCATGTCAGTGGAATTGCAAATAACTCACACAGGCAGATTTTGTGAGCCTCTACTATACGGTGGATATTAATTTGTTATGTCTTAGGAAAAAATGTCTTTCAGCAGGTTTAGATGATCCTATGATGTTTTATAATACCAGGGATAATAACTGAGAAAAGATTCAAAACACACTTGTCTGCCATAATGTTTGACTGTTTTCCCTAAAGTGTGCAAAATAAATTTTAAACATGAGGATACATGTGAGAATCTCCTATCAAAAATGGGTATACATGGCAGATAATTATGTTTATAGAAATGATATGTGGGGCAACATCAACAACAAGGACAGTGAGTTTTCTAGCGTGTGTTGCTAGCACTAAGTTATTTTAAATAAGCTAGCGGTTCATAATAATTCTTTCACCAAACATTTTAATATTGATAAGCTAAATATCTGTGACTGCCAGCAAGTTAGTGAGCCTCTTTGAACTTCAATATAAATAATAACAATTTCTATGCTACTAACAAGATATTTGACTTCAGACAGTGATCATAGACAGAACAGTGGCAATGAGCTTTATGGTATGAAAAGGCTTTTGCATTCAATGGCTTTACTTTTTCACACATTGTAAGATAAAATACAGAAGGCCAATTTAAATTGGAATTTCATAGGAATATATTTTTAGCACAACTATTCTCAAGCATATTTATTTACCAAATATGATCAGTCAATATCTTGGAAGGTAAAAGCAATGGAAGGCAATTTATGCCAAGTCATCCAAGTTTTGGACTCTGTTCTTTTGACTCCAAATCCAGAGATATAGCTCTCTCTACTACACTTTTGTTTATTGCCTCAAACTTCAATTTCCTATCCTTAAGAAAACCACGTAAAAAATAATTATAAAACAAATGCAGCAGGGGTGAATCCACTGTTATATCTCCCATGTATTAGAGGCAGAGGTTGGATGAGGGAGGGAAACAATCCAATAATGTTAGAAAGTCAGCATTAGTCCCATTTCCTGGGTGTAATCAATAGGATCCATTTTACCTAGCTCACTAGGCTGGAAAAGAATGCAAAGATATTAGGTAGGTAACAGGAATTCCAGGGGAGCTGAAGCATTAAGCTTGGAGTCTTAACAGACCAAGATTATTCCTCAAATTCATCATTATGACTGCCCAGTGAAGGCCCCCAGGGCCACTGTCATTAAGAGAAGCTCTACAGCCCATTTGGTCGGCACTGGAATAGGGCGCCCCTCAGACATGAACTTCACTGCCCTTGAAAGTGCCCTGTGTCGCCATCTCCTCAGTCTCCTCACCAGAATGGATTCTGTGCGCAGCTTCCTTCCGCATACCAAGCATCTCTAAACTGAACTAGTCTTGTCGGATTGGTGCTGCCTACATCCTATAAGAGTCTGAACTTCCAGGACACAGAAAGCAAGTGCCGGGCTTCGACTCTATGAGACGAAACTCGTGCTCTGGGAAACCCCACCGTCAATGCCATTACAGAGCACAGACAATATTTTCAGATTATGACCTCAGGAATACCACCATGTTGTCAGATATGTCAGAATCACTGTGCTAGCTGTGCGCTCACCCACACCACACATGTACACACGTCAGCTCTTTAACCCAGTTACTGCAGCCATTTTTCTCCTCAAATTCTCACAAAGTTTGTCAATATTTTATAAAGTCTAGCTAACATGCCATTTATCACCATAGCACTGAGTCTTCTAGATCCCCAGACTTCACTTTTTTTTGTTTTTCCAGGTAGAGTTTCACTCTAGGCCAGGCTAACCTGAAAGTCACTATGTAGTCTCAGGGTGGCCTCGAACTCACGGTGATCCTCCTACCTCTGCCTCTCAAGTGCTAGGATTAAAGGCGCGTGCCACCACACCCCTCTCCAGACTTCACTTTTATGAAGCGTAGGAACATTCCTGTCCAGAAAACTTCTAATAACTAAATTCTAATAATCCATGCAAGTTATTCTTCTTGTATCCACAACAGTATATTCAAAACACTACCATAACACTTTCAGCTAATCATTATTTTGAATATAATGTATGAGGTATGTGTTTTCAATTCCAGGCCAGAGTCTTTCATTTCTTTTATATTTCCGTGTGTGTGTGTGTGTGTGTGTGTGTGTGTGTATGTTATAGTGTGTATGTTATAGTGTGTATGTACGTGTTGCACGTATGGATAGTGTATGCACATATATGTGCTGGTGCACACACCTAGTGTGTACATGTACAGTCACCAGAGGACAAAACTCAGACTGTCTTCCTCTATCCCTCTTCTGAACTGTTTCCTTGAGAGGAAGTCTGTATTTGAACAATGGTTGCCATTTTTATTTTTGAGAGAGACACAGAGAGAGAGAGAGAGAGAGGGGGAGAAGGAGACAGATAGAAATGGGCGCGCCAGCAGTCTCTCAGCTGCTGCGAATGAAATCCAGATGCATGCGCCCCCTTGTGGTCAAGTGTGGCATTGCGCCCTTGTGTCACTTTGCATCTGGCTAAATGTGGGACCTGGAGATTGGAACCAGTGTTCTTAGGCTTAGGAGGCAGGCGCCTTAACCGCTAAGCCATCTCTCCAGCCCGTCATTTTTTTTTTTAGCTTGTCCTAGTGGTTCTCCTATCTCTGTCCTCACCAAAGGACTGGTATAGAGGCACATCAAGAATTTTACATGAGTGCCAGGGATCAAACTCTGGCCCTCTCAAGCCCAAAGGTTTTTCCACCTGATCATCCCCCCTCCACACGTAGGGTAATTTTAAAGTACACTCATAGGGCTCCTTTGGATTTATTATACCTAATTAGAATCAACCTTAGAAGGGTCCATGTTTGTTCATAAGAACAGAGACATTGAAAACATATGTACTGGTATTCTAGAGAGTATAAAAAATCCTAAAGAGCTAGAAAAGATAAGTTTCTCCGTGTGTAAGCCATTCAGCTACATCACTCCCCAAACTGAGAAGTCACATTGCAGCAACCCGTAACTACATTCCTCCAGAACACCTTTCTCTCCAGTGCTAAGGCAGAGTATACCTTGCCCAACAATGTTCCGAGTGTTCAGTGATGGCAGAGGCACAGATTGCAGTAGGATAAATAACCTGGAGAAAAGAGCCACACACTTGTTGAGTTTCATCTCACTCACAGTTGATTTTTGATTCTTGGAAGTTATATCTGAAGAAACATGAGTTAGAAAAGTGACCCATTCATTAGTCGGGTCTGAATAGCTTACAAGTTTTTTTCCAGAACTTCTTCATTTCTAGTGTAAAATTCTGTGTATTCCTGAACTCTGAATAGAACCTTGAATTTAGTAATACTTAAGGAAAATCCCATGTATCTGCTACAGTTTTATTTTATCTATTTTGATTCAGGCATAAAAAGTAGAGGAATAGGATATTGTTGGGTGTGCATGTTTTGTGTAGATATGTATGCAGATGTCTGTACCCTATGTTCATGCATACTAAGGTTAGAGGCAGACTGGCTGACCGGTGAGCCTCAGTCAATCTCCTGCCTCCACTACCCTCAGCTCTGGATTGATTGGCCTGGGGGTTCTAGACTTTGTGCACAAAACCTCAAGTCTGTTGCAAGCTCTGATCCCAAGTATGGTTTTCTGTTGCTATTGCTGTTTGTTTGTTTGTTTGTTTGTTTGTTTGTTTGTTTGTTAGGGAAGAAATTTTCTCTATGAATAAATAAGAAAAAATCTATGTCATTTTCCCAGTCAATAAGTTGCTTATTAATGGAGAATATCTATTTTTATGTTTCATATAAATGATTATGATAATTGAATACTTTTAATTTCTCAATTCATGTATAACTCTACTACAATATAAACTACTCCCACTATACACACTAACATTTCCCTGTTTGTTTCTTTTTTCAGGTAGAAAATAGACTATGTAAAAGCTATTTATACATTTTACCATCTATATGTATCACATGATCTCTTAGGATAAGCAAGTTCATGAAAGTTAACAGAAAACCTAAACATATTCTTGATTATAAAGTTCCAACTAACTTTTGAGGAAGAAAATGTTATTGGAAAGTAATCACTACTTTTTAACATGTTAAAAATGGAGATGAATATTGCTTTCAGGTGTCTAGTTGGAAGTATTTTAGTATGCACATACTGAAATAACAGTATCATTATCCCATGGGGAAACAGGATCTTCCCAGGGGGAAGACCTTATGGGTATTGGCTAATGATACATGTTATCAGCAACCAATGCCTTCCTACCCGGTGGTATCCTGCATTGCTGTCCATCCATGGCCTATGTGTCTGTATAAAGTTTATACAGATCTGACAATTTCTTAGGATGTCCTTGGTTTTTATTTGTGAAGTCATTTGTCCACAGACACAATCACTACCTCTCTATAGAGAAGCAAGTAGAAAATTGGTCAAGATATGTCAGGAAGTCCATGTCTGTGTGGCACCCGTACTCTATCTACTACTCATATATTATAGCTTTTGTTTTCTTGACTATTCTATGTGTTCAGCAAACTGTCACAAATTTCTTAGAAAGCAATTAAAATACAATTTAATCATGGATACCTGTCAGTATTTATTTCATAATCACATGTGCCAGACATTTATAAAGATAGCAATTATTTATCTCACAACACATGTTCCTGTTCAAGGAGCAGTCAAGAACTGAAATAAGGTCACTGCAGAGTCTAATAGGCGATGACAGCTAAATGCATCTAAGCACATGGAGCGTAGGCAATAGGGATAGAAGTTAATGTTAGTAGAGCATCTTACTTCGGAAGTTTTATTACTTATGTGAACGACTACTGACTTTACCACCAATGAATTTTTGCATAAGTAATGAGAACAGTAGGGATTTTTTTTATTCTGATAGTAAAATATTGAACTCAAAATATACTGGCACTCAATTGTTCCTTTTCTTTAAATATGGTAAAAATGCACACACTCATTATATCCAGATATTCTATGTGACTGAGGGACACACAGAAATATGGAACCTGCCTTCTTTTCCCAACACTCCCTTGAAAGAGAAGCTGCAGCTGATTGATTTTTAACTGCAAAGTAATGATTTCCTGGGCCGCTCAGTCATCTGTCTAACTATCCTGCATTCGTGTTTATCATCTCCCTGGAAGCAGAAGACCTGATTGAGTGTGTATTTCTGAAAGCTCCAGAGATTATTAAAGTCCAATTGTCAGCCCATAAATCATCCCCAGTTTTTTATATTACGTGACTTTGAGGCATCCATGCTACTAATTGCAGATTTCCTTCTAAGGCTTCTATGATAGCCAAAGTGCAATTCTCAATCCCTCTGTGACTTAGCCTGCCAGTTATAAGCTGAGTAATGTCACCAGTCGGGCGGTAGAAGCTTAAATTTAGTTGGAAGGCTAGGAAAATTATGGCTGTCTGAAACATTTATCATCTGATCTCTCAATAATTCACCTTATTAGTTATATAACTATAGCCTGTGTGACATTCTCCCTTGTCTTTTCTATTTTAATTACTCCTAAGCTTTGTACTTTTGCACTTTTCCCTGAAATATTAATCTATGCAATGCCATGCTATTCAAGGTAACTGAAAATATAATCAATAAACATTTCTTTTTTTCATTTTTTAATTATTATTTTTTTATTGACAACTTCTATAGTTACTAAAAAAAAAACCACCTGATATTTCCTTCCCCTCCCCCCATTCCCCTTTAGAACTCCAATCTCCATCATATCCCCTCCCTCTCTCCATTAGTCTGTCTTTTAATTTGATGTCATCATCTTTTTCTTCTATTTTGAGGGTCTTGTGAAGGTATTGCCAGGCACTGCAAGGTCATGGATATTGAGGCCAATTTCTGTCTGGGCAGTTTCATTGTAAGAGGTCATACCCTTCCTTTGGCTCTTCCATTCTATCCGTCCCCTCTTTCGCAATGGTCCCTGAGCATTGGAGGGTGTGACAGAGGTGTTTCAGTGCTGGGCACTCCTCCATCCCTTCTTCTCAGCACTATGTTGCCTTTTGGATACTGAAAAACCTAAGCAAAAGTCTATGGTAGGTGAGGTCATGAGCCTTAGGGTTATAAAGCCTGCTTTTGTCTGACTAAATGTATATATTATTCCCACCAAGCTACCCTGAAAGTACTACACTTAATGTTCATATTCACATATTAATGCTACTCTCACTTCTGGTTAGAGAAGCTTCTCTTTTTCAAATAAACATTTCTTAAAGTATACTATGTTCCAGGTATTATTCTAGAATATTATTATTTGTAAAACAAAACATAAAAATATATAATCTAAATAGAATGTACATGGACACTCTAACCATCAAATTATTCTGCAGAATTTTAAGTGTTGCAATGGATCTACAGGAGGATATAGATGCATGGAAGCCTGCCTAGACTTTTCCTTCAAGTACAAGAAGTATAATAGCACTCAGCAGAAACAGAAGCTAATACAGGACAGCAATGTATTTTGAGGAATGGTAACCAAAGTAGTTAAAAGTAAAGAAAAGGAATAGCAGGAGTTTTTAATGTTTTTTATTTTTTATTTTTATTTTTGGAGAGAGACACAGAGAGAGACAGACAGAGAGGGAGAGGGAGACAGATAGAGATGGGCGCACCAGCAGTCTCTCAGCTGCTGTGAATGAAGTCCAGACGTGTGCGCCTCCTTTTGGTCAACTGCGGCATTGCGCCCTTGCGTCACTTTGCATCTGGCTAAATGTGGGACCTGGAGATTGGAACAAGGGTTCTTAGGCTTAGGAGGCAGGCGCCTTAACCGCTAAGCCATCTCTCCAGCCCATAGCAGGAGTTTTTGATGGTATTTTAAAAATTATTTCTTTATTAGCAAGCAGAGAGAGATAAAGAGAAGAGAGATGATGAGAATGGATACCCACTGCAAAGGAATTCCAGATGCATGTGCCACTTTGTGCATCTGGCTTTATGTGGGTAATGGGAAATCACACCCAGGTTGTTAGGCCTTACAGGTAAGCACCTTTACCACAAAGCCATTTCTCCAGCCATTTGACAGCTTTTGAGGAGGAGTGGGATGCTTACCACCTGATACATTCTCTTGTATCAGTTCCTTTGGAATCATCTTAGTCCTGTCAGATCACATCCCAACACCATGGAGGCACATGGTCAGCTCCCAGGTTACCATAGAGGATTTTTTTCTCCATACTTCCTCGTCATTGGCTTCCATCTCTTACCCATAACTCATCCGATCTCTTTTATCCCATGAATGGAATGATACAGCTGAGGTGCAAATTTGAGCATTGCTGCTTTGTGTCACCATAGTTCATACTGCTGTAACCTATGTGCTCAAATGTGGCATACACAGGGCTCTATGATCCAGCCCTGCTCTCCTTCTACTGCTGGAAAGAACTCCAGTTAGCAGGCCCTGAGATGGGTATGGAGGGAGGGAGAAAGGGAGGGAAGGAGAGAGGAAGATAGAAAGAGAAAGGGAGGGAAGGAGACAGGAAGATAGAAAGAGAAAGGGAGGGAAGGAGAGAGGAAGATAGAAAGAGAAAGGTCAAACAACAGCACAACACAGGGGCCCAGGTGAAGATAAATCTCTTGACTATTAATAATATCAATTCACAATGTTTGTAAATTGCCTAGAATTTTGTCATATCAGAGAAGTCACCAAAAGTGTGAAGGATCTGAGGGCACTGGCAAGGACAAGAAGAGAGGCACAAAGTGGGCTGGCTGGATATGGATTCAGCTATGCATAATTTATTTTCTTAAAATGGTAAAGGTTGAAATTCTTCTATCAGAATGTCAATGGAAAGTTAGGTGATGTTCGAGCAGAGAACAGATGAGTTTAGAAGACCATCAGGGAAAATCGCTAGCCATGGCATACTCCAGCTCACTAAGCAGCTGTAGTTTTTATCACCCATACTACTCATGCTGTCCAGCCTCAGAAGCAATTTGGACTATGCTTAGAAACAAACTACACCTGAAGTTAGATTACAGAGCCTATGGGTAATTTCTCAGCAATCTTTACTTTGGTTAAAGAGGTCCTAACCTAAGGCATTACATGGCACACTCAATCAGCAAATATCTAGAGTGCCACCTCTATGCTAGAATTGCTCACTATGACCGTAAACAAGCAAGGTGACTGCTCTCTAGAACGTAATATTGGAAATTTCAGGAAATACATTCCAAGTAACTATCAATATGTAAAAAAATTTCTCTCTCCATTGGAGAATTTGCTTATCTTTTTTCAGATGGACAACAAATCTGAAGGGAGGATCAGCCAATCACACCTCACCAGGGCCCCAGCTAAAACCATAAAACAACACAGGGGAAGGGCAAGAATACAGCGTTCATGGTGATCACGACACCAGAAAAAGGCTGAAGGAGATAAACGCAGAGAACATCCAACTCCAACTAAGCCAGATATCCAGAGACACAGAGGCTCCCAAAACCTCATCACTGAAGCAGAACTAAAATGACCCCAATGTGGCTCAGGGAAACTCTCGGAAGAGGGAGCGGAAAGATTGTTAGAGTCACGAGTTGGGGCTTTATGCACAGAGACTGGAGCCTACCCCCCCCAGAACTCTTGACTAACCTCACAATGCATGACCCACATTCCCCATTGATGAGGGTCCCTTTGAAAGAGGGAGGACAGGGAGGAGGAGAATGGAACCAATACTATGAATGTAAAATCAGAATAATATAAATTATATATATATATATATATATACACACACACACACACACACATATAAAGAAATTTTAACACTATATTTTATAAATTAAAAAACAAATTGTAAAAAGCAAAATTCATAATAAAGGAATTGAAAAGGACTACCAAAATTGGAAGAGTCAGGAAAAGTCTCTCTGATAAGTTCCAATGTGACTGAAACTAAGGGATAACAAACAACCAGCCATATGAGAAAGACAGAGGCCATGTGGCCCAAAGATCACAGGCCACCATGAACTTGCAGGATGGCTGGATCATAGCAAAGAGCTTGCAAGAGGGTAATATGCTTCAGAAGGAGGGAATGAGGTGCAAAGGAGCACCAGATAAGGGCAAAGAAAAGACAGTAAATCATTTTTTGGAAGGCTGTTCAGGCTATGATAAATGGTCTGAAGATTATCCTACCTGAAACGGGAAGCTGCTAAAGGGTTTCATCAGAGGTGTGATATAATCAGATTTCTATGTCAGACTTAGACTTTAAAAATATGACTCGGAGAAGGAAAAGGGAAGCTATTCTTAGGCAGTATAGTAATAGTCCAAGAGATAGTTCTGCTGTTGTACTGTCTGAAATGGTCAGTCGACAAAAGTGGATGAACTGAACTTGTTTGCGGAGAAAGAAGTCATAGGACTCTGTTACTGTTGGGATATGGATAGGAAAGAGAATGAGAAAGTCCCCTGTCACTATAAAGAAACTTCACATTCTTGCACGTCTGGTTTTCTATGGGTACTGGGGAATCGAACTCAGGCCATCAGGCTTTGCAAGCAAGTGCCATTAAGCAGTGAGCAATCTCTCAAGCCCAGGCACATAGTGTTGGTGAGCAGAGTGTTGATCCACTTATGTGAAGGAATTATTGAGTGCAAAGAGCAAGCAAGTACGTCCACTGCCTAAGACTGAGTATGCCAGCTGTGATTGTGAGCCAAAGCCCTTTTCACAATGTTTTTTATTCCAGTGGCAGGACCTAAGTCCTAGACGCACCCAAACTGAAATGTATCATCCATGCCACCTCCCTTTGTCACTGGCCAATCCAATATGTCACCTCAGCCACCCAGGTTTCATTTGAAAAATATCTGTTTTCTTAATTTTTATTTTTTAGAGAGAATGAGAGAGACAGAGGGAATTGGCACGCCGGGACCTCAGCAACTGCAACTGAACTGCAGATGCTTGCGCCACCTAGTGGTCATGTGCGACCTTGCACCTGCCTCACCTTTGTGCATCTGGCTAACGTGGGATCTGGAGAGTCAAACATGGCTCCTTAGGTTTCACAGGTAAGCGCGTTAACTCTTAGAATATAAATCACCTTCTCTATTGCCATTGATATCATACAGATCCTTTCATTCTTGGCTGCACCATTGCTTAGCACTTTCAGCATTTTCTCTGCTTCTTTTTACTTTTTTTGCACATAAGTTCCAAACACAATTTACTGTAAGAGTCAGCTTTATAAATCAAAGCTTGGATGTATATATATATACATTATATAGAACAGGAACCAGATAAAAATTGTGATGACCCCTAACTGACAGTGAGTTATGACTAAATTCCTAAGCATGCAATGATAAATGTTGCCACTGCTGGATTTGGCTCAGTAGTTAACAGCACTGGCTGCACAAGCACAGGGACCTGAGTTCAGTCTTTAGAACCCACGTACAAAGCCATATGTGGCTGTGACATTGGCACTCATAGCACTGAGTGGTATGGAGGATTGTTGGAGCTTGCTGACCAGCAGGTCAATTGAGAGATTCAGTCTTAAGGAAATGTGATGGGTGAGTGATCGAATAGGATCTCTGATGTCCTCTCCTGGACTCCATTCATATATCTGCACACAAACATGCATATACCACACATACTACACCATACATACTACAAAGACAAATCAGCCAAATGGATTTTTCCAAAAGTACATGTGTAGGGCTGGAGAGATGGCTTAGTGGTTAAGGCGCCTAGCTCCTAAGCCTAAGAACGCTGGTTCCAATCTCTAGAGGTTCCAATCTCCAGGTCCCACGTTTAGCCAGATGCAAAGTGATGCAAGGGCGCAATGCTGCACTTGACCACAAGAGGGTGCATGCATCTGGATTTCGTTCCCAGCAGCTGAGGGGCTGCTGGCGCGCCCATCTCTATCGGTCTTCCTCTCCCTCTCTCTCTGTCTCTCTCTCTCTGTCTCTCTCCCCCCCCCCAAAAAAAAAGTACATGTGTAAAAAAGAGTCTTTGATAGATTTTAACTGGCCTGAGATCGAGTGAGAAAAACAGGACAGTGCTCTTTTGACAGAAACATCTATATGTGCTACACATTGTCAAGCTCTTTTTGTTCTTGAAATGAACTGAACATGATTTTGCTATTATGTCCTTTGAATCAACTCAAGGTTTCCAGTGACTGGACAGAATATACTCTCTATTCATAAGTTTGGGTGGCTAGTCAGAGATCTGATGTAGATCCTACTCCAACAGCAAGCCATGTAGGACAGCGTGACCTCAATGCTGAGCAGAATTCATTATGAGAGACTCAAAGACTTTGGGACTCGTGACCATTGCGTGTGTCAGCTTCCGAGATCAAATACCACCTGATACACAGTTTTAAGAGAGATTTCTTTTATTTGTTGTATATCCATGTGGGGGCTGAAGGCTGAGGCATGTGTGTGGATGTCAGAGGACAGAATTTGGGTCTCTCTTTCCCTTTCCACTTCATTTGAGGCAGGCTTTCCTCCCTGGATCTAGCAATACTATTGACTTTTGCTGAACTTGCTACAAGGGCCCGGGAAACTCTCCTGTTTCTGCCTCCCATCTTGACATCAGTGTCAGTGTTCTGGGGTTATAGGATCCTGCCACTGCGTCCAGCTTTGCCTGGGGCGTCTGGAGAGGATCAGACTCAGTCCTGAGGCTTATGAATTGAGTAGTTTTTCCACTGAGCCATCTTCTCATCCCCATAAATGTTTCTTTTACCAAAGTCTAGCCAATCGTTGTACTCATTCATAGGATACTTGAAGGTTCTGGTGGATATTTGAAAAGAGTATGCAATTACTGTAAAACAATTAATACATGCTATATATGACATATGTACATTGAATCATTTTGTTACACTCAATCATATTCTTACATTTTCATGTGAACTGCTTTGTATTTGCAATATACTTCTCCAAAAGTTTATAGTTTTGATTATAGGTCACAGATTTTATACAACATTCATCTATTTTCCATAAACATCAGGAGCTCACGTAAAATATCCTTAAATATTTAGTGCTAACTGCAGCAAAGTTGTTAAGAACTTTTTAAGGAGATAGAAGGAGGGTTGACAGCCTAGGATTATTTCTCCAGTACCCACCCGATGTGTAAAATGTCACATGCAAATGGAGTTCATTTACACTGACAGAAGGAGACATTGATGCATCTATTTTTTTCTCTCTCTTTATCTCAGATAAAGATATTTTAAGAAACACATGAGACATAAATTTATTAAAATCAACAACTTGGTAAGGGTTGAGCCTTATGAACAGACATACTCCCTGGTCTTCCTTAGAGGGCAAAACATCAAGAACAACTTAGAAATAATAAACCCATAAGAATTATAGAAATGGCCTTCGGAAGGCAAAGCAAAATGTACATTGAGTCCTCATGAACTTGTTCTGAGTTAATCTCATAAAATTGCCCTTAATTTGCAAGGCATGATGGCACATACCATTAACCCTGCACTCAGGAGGAAGAGGAAGGAAGATCCCTGTAAGGTTGTTTTTTTGTTTGTTTGCTTGTTTGTTTGTTTTTGTTTTTTTGTTTTTTCGAGGTAGGGGCTCACGCTAGCTCAGGCTGACCTGGAAATCACTATGTAGTCTCTGGGTGGCCTCGAACTCACGGCGATCCTTCTACCTATGCCTCCCGAGTGCTGGGATTAAAGGCGTGCACCACCATGCCCAGGTCCCTGTGAGTTTTGAGGCCAGGTCAGTCTGGGCTAGCGTGAGACCCTACATTGAAAAAAACAAACAATAAATAAATCACCCTTAACTGAAAATTTCACTTCACTCCCACAAAGAGTGCACGTTAATGGTGTACAGGATTATTTCTGGTTGTGGCATTATATACAGTTGAGATGGAATTCAGGCAATGCGGTATGAATTATTCTCTTGAACCGAACTTTAACTACAAAGCCTGTCTCACCAGTGCAGTTAGCAGGGCTGAGAGAAGCCATTATCTAAAGGAGGGTTTTTCCCAAATACCACTTCATCCATCATATATTGACTAAAAAGCAATCTAGCCTTGGGCGTAGACTCATTTTTCTAAAGTTCATCTTCAGATCACGTAAATCCACTTAAAAACTTAGTGGAGTTGGCAATTATGAGCGTCGGCACATGTTTCTTGGGCACAGCTTGGCATGATGGTACAGAAAGCATCTCCTATTTTAGTATCTCCCATATTTGCATTCAGAATGTGCAGTCACAGAAGCTGTGTGATCTAAAGGCTTGTCATGTGTTAAAAGGCTCCCAGTGCTTTGCAGACAGCATGAGGTTTCACTTGTACAAAGTACGAGAATTAATGTATTAAAGTAGGTGACACGTCTTAAACTGATACATACATCAGGGAAGTGAGCCCCTCCTAACCAAATTGTCAGACTTGATTAGGTTCTGAGAAAATGCCCCACATGCAAATGTGACTTTGTTTATTAAATCTAGCATACTAAATGCAGCCTGCTGCTAGAAATTACTCCCATTCTATATATAGGAGAATGTATTTTCATAAACTACATAATGGAGCATAATTTAAGCAGCATTAAGTATAAAGAGTTTGGAGAAAATATTGTTATAAGTTGTATTAAAATGTCATAAGATCAGAAAAGGCTTAGAACAAATGATTTGATGGCGTCTTATTTTCTTGTAAGTCCATTTTATTTGAAGGAGGATAAATACTCTCTTATACTATTCTCTTTCATAAACAGACCAACTCAAGCTTAAGATGTCTTAATACAGACATTCTGAAACTGTTCATTTGGGCTAAAGACAGAAAAACAAGAAGGGAAAGAGAACCATGTGTTACTGAGGCAGAAGAAATTGCCAACTGCTTCCTGTGTGAGCAGTTAAGTTGTTGCAACCAGTATGACAGTGAGATCTTGCCAAGATTTAGAGAATTGTGCATGTTTGCACAAGAGGATTAGAAGCCCCCCCCCCATGAGAGTGTGTGCTTATGTCAGCATTAGGTCTAATGCCCAGTGACCCATCCAAAGTAGGAATTGACTGAGTAAAGGAGTTATAGTTTTCTTTTGGGGAATCTTGTAGGTCTCTCTGATCAACAACTCGTTGTGGATGTTAACTGCATCCTGGCACTGGGAGTAACAGGCCAGTGCCAAGGGAAAAAAAAAGATAGGTACTATCTAAGAGAAAGGTAGAAAAGACAAAGAGAAAAACAGGGGGAAATAATAGTTATAGTCAGGTGTTAGGTCAATCTTGGAAGGTGACTAGCAAGCAGTCAGTCAGTCCTAGTGTAGGCAAACCTTAAACTAGCCAGGTTCAAATGGCAGTGAATGTGCAGTGAGAAGTCAGAAGGGATTTCTAGTTAGTTACTCCTCAAACTATTCCTGCATAGTGACGACTGATGATCAAAAACGCAGAGTCAATTCAGGTTTAAGAATCATCGCGGTGGAACTCTGCTGTGTATTTTCTTTTTGACATCTGCCACGGGATACTTATTCATTGCTGGGAATAAATACATCATTACCAGAAGCAAATTCAGAAAGGTTTTTTTTTTTTTTTTTGGCCTTTTTGTGTGTGTGTGTGTGACAAGTGTCAGCAGGGCATGAAACAGCTGGTCACTGTGCATCTACAATCAGGCTTGGAAGTGATGAATGCTGTTCACAGCCAGCTCTCTCCTTTCCATGAATTCCAGGATGTCCACCCCATAGAATGAAACTACGATGTTTAGGTTAAGTCTTCTCACCTCTATGAAGCTAATCTAGAAAACTGACATGCCAGAGGTTTGCTTCCATGGTGATTCTCAATCCCATCAAGTTGACATGATTGACCATTACAACATGCAATTTTAATTTTATTTGTACTGATTTGGAGCTCCTTGCATTACCCTTCATCACAGGGAACCAGGATAAGGCTGATACTTTCTCCTGGGATTCTGCCTGGCTGGTGTATCTTTTTTTTTTTTTAAGATTTTATTTATATGTATTTGTTTATTAAAGACAGAGAGAGGGAGAGTGAGAACGGGCATGCCAGGGCCTCCAGCCATTGCAAACAAACTCCAAATGCATTCGCCATCTTCTGCATCTGGCTTACATGGGACCTGGAGAATCAAACCAGGGTCCTTAGGCTTTGCAGGCATGCACCTTAACCACTAAGCCATCTTTCCAGCCCTGGCTCATGTATCTTAAGGGCATGTTGAATGCCTTAATGGACTGTAAGCTACAAAGTCTTTCTACCAATAAGGCTCTCTCTCTTGGCTGCACTTTGAAGAGACATGAATAAGTATAAAAACTGATCATTTTAGGAGGCATATTATAATTTTGAAAGCTGTGTACATGTGATTTCTTGTAGTAATGTATGATGATACTATCTTGGAGTGTAGCCAATGAATGGAAGGATGTCTAAATGACTATAGCCCTGATAGGAATGTAACCTTTCAAGAAGAAAATCAGTTATATAACACTCAAAACTTATATTTTCTATGAGGACATGAAAAGTTGTATGCTGAGAGATAGATATTAGGGATAGAGAGACCAGTAAAGTGCCACAGAGGAAGATTTGACTATAGCTGTGGGTAGAACTATGGATGTGGCAATGCCTGTGGATGCAGCTATGATAAGGTTGTGCTTGTGGCTGGGGCTGAGGATGTGGACAGACATGTGGATATGGATGAGGAGGTAGTTGCAGATGTGATGTGATGTGATGTGCAGATGGCAGCAGAGATGGAGTGAGACAATATGTCTGGAAGAAGAGTCTTACAGATGTGTAATTTCAGAGTGCACCAAACATTTTAATGTCCATTTCTTAGGAATTATCTATAATCCTGAATATCTCTCTGAGTGTAGGTGGGAATTTGACTGTAAGTCACTTCATGCAGAAAAAAAATAAAGAAACATGAGAGATATTCAGAAACCACGCAGACCCCAATTGTATCAGCAAGCCTGACAAAGGGGATAGATACACTAAGCAACATGAATGAAGGAAGAAGAGTGGAAATAGAACATGAAAGGTGGAGTTGGTATTGCATATGAGTGAGAAAAACCAGAAGGGAAAAGAGTAAGGGGTGTCTGGTGTAGAAATCATTCTCCTTGCTCAGGAAGGAGGTTCTGGTTAGGATGCAAGCCTGCCCTGCAGCATTGGGAACATACGTGTTTCCTTTATTAGCAGGCTCAGAGGAATTAGCTGTTCTTCTAAGCACATTTGTCTTTGAGTCTCCACCCTAAAGCAGCTGCTGTGGAGAGACACATCCAGCAGAGCAGATGGGTGTATTATGGGTGCCTTCCAGGTGTCCAAAGTTCTTGGATTCCTGGTCAAAGAACTGAAAAAGCTGCACATAAATGGTAAAACCCAGACAAAGTTTACCACAGATCTGCATTTTGAATACACTGCCCAGGGAGGCAGCAGGCCACCTGAGTACTCAAGGGCAGTGGGTTACCGTTCTAGCTTCTTTTTGGAGGGTTTAAGGGGAGCTGGTTACTAGGTGGCATAGTTTGGGTGGTACTCTGTTTTGATTGGCAGGTTTGGTTATGTAAATGTTTCTCTACTGGGCATATGTCCTTTCCTATGAGGCATCTGATTTTAGTCATATGTTTGCCCAGCTATGCATGGGCATAAAATTGTAAATGCAGGATTTTCACTAAAAATTCACTCAGCTTGCCTTATAATGCATATACCCAAAACCAGTCCAGGCCAGATCAGATCCTTTTCTCTTAATCACAGATATACCCCCTCCCCATTATATGTGTGTATAGAAGGCATTAACGAATATATGCTAAGAGGAGTAATTCCATTGTTTAAAGAAGACACACAGCAGGGTAAGAAAGTGGTGTATTTATTACCAAACCCAACTGTTAAGATTGTTAAAAAGGTCTGTATGTGTGTTTGCCTTGTGTGCTCCTTCCTCTAAAAGCAAGTTGGAGGGCTTAATTTGGGTCTCAGTTTTTAAAGAAGAATGCACTATTTACTTCTTAATCTATGATTTTAGCAGCCAGGATTTCTTCTACTGACAGATTGTTCCAGATTCCAGAGTTTTAAACCTAAATTGCAAACAATAACCTTGCCTCTATGGTCCATCTCACAGCCCCAAGGTCATTTGAGATTTGCATAATTAACAGTTTTAATTTATTTTTTCCTTCAAAAAATCAGATTGTGATAAAAATAGAAGTATAATATTCCTGTTCTTCAAATAGATTTTCATTCTGGTTTGCAATTGTTTTTAGGTACTGGAAGAGTACAATAATTAGGATCCATTATCAGGATGATTGGAACACTGAATCACTATAATGGCCTCTGTCTATATAAATCATAGTGGCGTGTTCATATAAATGATAGTTTTATAGCCATTTTTGTATTCTAAACTCAAGGAAGCAAAATAATGCTATCTTGCTGAGACAGCTTCCACCTCTAAGAATATTAAGTGGACTTGTCTTTTCTAGGGAGAAAATTCCAAGTATTTTCAAGTATCAAGTGTAGGGTGTTTACACTGAAACAGGGTCAGCAGATGGCAGAGCCCATCCTATCAGTTGCTCCAATATCCCAGGCACCTGTTGAGAAAGGAGTCCAGGAGCTTCATACATCATTTGCCATCTTTCCACTCAATCACTAACTTTTCAAAGCTCAAAGCCCATTCTCTCTCTCTCGGAAACCCAATGTAAGGAGTGATTTTTTTTTTTTTTTTTTTTTTTTTTTTTTTTTTTGTGGAAAGAGACAGAAAGAGAGGGAGAGGGAGAAGAAGACAGAGATGGGCGCGCCAGCAGTCTCTCAGCTGTTGCGAACAAAATCCAGATGTGTGCTCCCCCTTGTGGTCAAGTGTGGCATTGCGCCCTTGTGTCACTGCATCTGGCTAAACGTGGGACCTGGAGATTGGAACCGCTGGAGATTGGAACCAGTGTTCTTAGGCTTAGGAGGCCTTAACCGCTAAGCCATCTCTCCAGCCCAGTAAGGAGTGATTTTTCATCCCCTCTTTTATAGGGTCTATGCACAGTAAACTGAGATTTTATGCATGGATATTTTTCAAGTTAATTACTTTCCCAGCCACTTTTCTTAGGAAGGAAACTTTCCTTTAGGACACTTTGGAAAGGTGCATGAGCAAGAGCAAGAGCAAGCGGTCAAGACTGATCACCACTTCATTCCATTCTGCTGCCATTGCCCTCTGCTGAACCACAGCCTCTTTCTTCACAGCTGGTCACTGGCTAGAGTGTGCAGAGCCCGTGCTGTCATGTGACAATGGTCTCTGCCAGGATGGACTTAGTCCAAATAGTCTTCTCTCATTTCCAAGAACTCTGAGCATACTAGCCTGAGGCAAATCTAGTTTTCGCCACTTGTCCTGGTACATTTATTCATTGCACCCCTTTTCACTGTGTTAAGGTGTTTCTGCTTAGAAACAAAGTATATGTGACCCTACTTTGCAATTTCTCTTTGCAATAGCATCCATCACAACACCACCGTTCAAATCTGTACTGCAGTGTCAGATTTTACTGATGTATTTGAAGAACTTTAAAATGGTAAAGTGCAAGTTACAAAACTAAAAATTAAAAAAAAAAAATCTGTGTGTACTTTACCTTATAGTCTGTGGGGAATGTTGGATTTTCGTGGCAATGCGTCTAATTCCTACTTTTGTTTCCAAGTTCTTAGGACAACATTGTATGGCACAGAATGGGGGTCTGTGTGGTGCTTATGTATGTGGGAGTTTGGTCTGCCTCCATTAAATTCTCTTACCAGCATACAATGAGTCATTATAGAAATGGTCACTCAATCATATATGATGCATAGATAAGGCTTTATGACATATCCCTTGGGGTCTTCCAAACAAGTTTCCAGGATGTGATCTTGGAATGCACCAAAGCCCTGGAGCCTTTACCTTCCACACTCGTCCAAGGGCACTTTGTATTTTTGGACAATGCCTTATGCCACCCAGCTACTCACCAGAGTCTCACTCCAGTGTCCATCTCTCTTTCCTCATAACTACACAGACTTCTTCTGAATTTTCCCATGTTTGATTTTTAAAATTTTTCACTTTAGACTGAAACAGAGAGTGTTTGTTCTGGGGCACCAGTTGAAACAGTCCAGCGTGGACCTCAGTGTGTTCAATCCAGTCTTCTTTGAGGTCTTCTTATCAGATGGATTTATCATTTTGTTAAGCTCCCAGAAAATAATTATAAGAATATATGTCCAGGGCTGGAGAGATGGCTTAGCAGTTAGGGCGCCTGCCTGTTAAGCCTAAGAACCAGGTTCCAATCTCCAGGTCCCACGTTTAGCCAGATGCAAAGTGAGGCAAGGGTGCAATGCCGCACTTGCCCACAAGGGGGCGCACGCATCTGGATTTTGTTCACAGCAGCTGAGAGACTGCTGGCTCACCCATCTCTATCTGTCTCCCTCTCCCTCTCTCTCTGTCTGTGTCTCTCTCCAAAAAATAAATAAAATAATAAAAAAAAATTAAAAAATAATATGTCCATAGACACATGCATACAAAAGCATCACAAATTGGGCACCAGTTTTCAGAATAGCACCATCAAACATCAAAAGGAGAGAGAAAAAATGAGTTTCCAACTTTCCTGTTATTGGCACGTCCATAATGCTCATAGTAGAAGAAGCAAGCTGTATGTTTTATGCTGAGCGATGCCATTTGTGTTTCCTATACTGCCTGTTTGGGGATCTTGCATTGTGTTTTGTTGAATTGGAATCTCATTATTTTCCAGGCTGTTGTCAAACTCTCTATGTACCTGAAACCTGTCTGTTTTTGAAATGTGTTCATTAAAGCCTGCAGAGGATGAGCAGCAGACAGAAACACCCTGAGCATCTTCTCCAGGAGATTCACAAAGACACAGATAAAGACTGGTGTTAACCTTGAAAGGACTGAAGAAAGTGGGTAATCTTTTGGCCTCTTCTCTCCTGTTTCTGTGAAGGTATAATTATTTCTGTCCAATGCTAATGTATTCTTAATTTTTTTAATCAGAGGGAGAGTAAAAGTCTTATTGTTCTCTTCCTCCGTTTTATTCTTTTATTTTTGCACATTGGCTCCCATTTAAACTGTTCCCACCTTTTCACAAAATCTTAGGTATAGACAAGAGGCAACACTATGAAAGATAAAAGGAAAAAAAAAAACTTACCAAGTTAGTGGTTTCATTTGTGCAGAAATACAATGATATAAAACACATGTCCAAACAGATATGTCATCCCACTTTTAACAAATATTTTTTCTGTTAAAAACATGATTCAATATGACAGAGTAGGTAAGGTAGAATAAAATCGAGATGTCATGGAATTAAAACCCTGGGTCAGTTACTTCCTCTGTCATATTGTATGTTATTATAAGTTACTTAAGCATTTTAAGTGAAGATGGATATGATACTGATTATTCATAAGATAATGAAAAGAGGAAACAAGTAAGGTATGTGATATCTGTTATTTTTATTTTATTTTATTTTTTTTATTTTTATTCACTGCCAAACACTAAAAGGATATTGTAATCTTTATTGCTAGCCACATCTTTAAACTCAACATAGCCAAAATTCAGTTTGATAGCTTTGTTCCAACCCACTTCTCCCTGAGAAAATACCTCATGGCCAAGATTTATTATTCTTTTTATATTGTATTCGATCATTAATTCCTCTAGACTTCTGAAGATTCCGAAAGGCCCCAAACATCTTTCATAGTTTTTCCCTCCCTCAGTTTCCATGGTCACTGCCTTAGCTTCAGGCTGGATAATCTCTTCTGAATTATTGCAGTTTTCATTGGTTTTTGCCCTCCAGTCTACCAGCTTCAACTGACTTTACCCCCACCCCAACCTCCTAAAATGATCTTTGAACTATAAATATGATCTTCTTCTCACCCTCCTTGACAAAATTCAGTGACTCTCTAGTGTCCAGTTCCTTTGCATGCTGGATACAGATTCTATCTGATATTTATTTTTCTGCTGTTTCTAAACAGAAGTCTTCAGGCAGCTCCTAGCTTTTTGCCTGAATATGTTATACGTGCTCAAGCCTCTGGACCCACTCTGAATCCTATTGCCTTAACAAAGCTTAACGTTTGGTTACACAATTGTTGATCCTAAGGTTCTCATTGAATTCAGCTGAAGAAATTTCACCAGAGATAATTGCTCAGTACCTTATAATCATAGCCCACTTACAAATAAGTCAACCATACCAGCATGCAATGATCTATTTAAATGCAGACCTCGTAATTGAGAAGATTTTTGTCATACAAACTTCAGAGTGTTGCAATGTCTGGCACCTCAGCAGGCTCCAACCTCTGCTGGATGAACACATGAGTGAATGAATAGGAGGAAATGGAAACATGCATTTATTTAAAATGATTTAAAGTGATATGTGTCATGGGCATTAACAGTAACAGAAGGGATGGTGGTTGTAAGCTGAAAATACTATGGACACTTAAGCCTGACAAGTGGGAAGAATTATAACTACCATTGCAGAAAGGAAATGTCAAAAGGAGTTTGCAGTGGCAGTGTTTATTTTAAATATGTCCAACCTGTCTTGGTTCTGGAAGATTTTGGTATCAAAAATACGTCTATCTACCAAAGAATACATAGGACTGCATCAATTTTTCTGGATGATATTCTAGAAAGCTATTGGTTAGTAGAGAAACACACCAATGACCCAAAGGCAAAGTTAATCATCATTCATTCATTCAACAGATAATCATCTGAGAACCTGATATTTACAAAATTCTGAAGTTTATAAAGATAGCATTTGATGGGACCAATAAGAGGTAGCATAAATCTACAGCAAAAACATCCCCAAAATAATATATCCACAAATTATTTTAAAAGTGCTTACATTTGTATAAATTAATTTTCCTACTGATCTGAGCATAAATCATTTTTCCTTTAATTTATCTTTATAGGTAAAGAAAACATGGCAGAGCAAAGTGGACATGTGTGTTGTGATTCCCAAGGCCTGCCTCTCATAAATGCACTTGTACAATCTGATCTCCTCTTAGAAAAAGCTAAAATTGAAAAAATATGGAGCTGGGCATGGTGGTGCACGCCTTTAATCCCAGCACTCGGGAGGCAGAGGTAGGAGGATCACCATGAGTTCAAGGCCACCCTGAGACTACATAGTTAATTCCAGGTCAGTCTGGACCAGAGTGAGACCCTACCTTGCAACCCCAAAAAAAAAAAGAAAAGAAAAGAAAAAATATGGGAGGTTCCAGTCAAGATGGCGTCCACTTAATCTCGCCCACCTCATAAGGAAGTAAAGGCAAGACCCTTAATGGTTCCAAGGGATTGTTTAAGGGGTTGGCTGGCTCTAGCATACTTCCAGAGGGAGGGGTGGACAAGCAAAATAGGGAATCCACTGGTTCCCTCACTCTTGGGAAGGTGCCATCACTGGTCAGGTACAGCCCTTGTCGGCCAGAGCCCCACGTGCATCGCAGGTCAGGTCCCACCAGGCCTGCCTGATCCCCATTTTCTGTCAGGTGCGGCCCTTGCTGGCCAGAGCCTCACAAACCATGGCAGGTCAGGGCCCACAAGGCCTACATGAGCCCCATCACTGGTGAGGTGCCATCCTTGCTGGCCAGAGCCATTTCCGCACCACCACACCATCATGGGTCAGGTCCTGCCAGGACAGCCTGAGCCCCATCGCCTGTCAGGTGCAGCCCTTGCTGGCCAGAGCCCCACACGCCATCACAGGCCAGGGCCCACAAGGCCTACATGAGCCCCACTCATTGGTCAGGTGCCATCCTTGCCAGCCAGAGCCCCTCTCCACCCCATCACACCATCACAGGTCAGGTCCCACCAGACCTGCCTGAGCCCCATTGCCATTTAGTTGCCACCCTTGCTGGCCAGAACCCCATGCATCATAGCCTCCCTAGCCTGCCTGAGTCCCCATCCCTGGTCAGATGAACCCTTGCCGGCCAGAGCCCCACTGCTGGTCAAGTGCCTCTCTAGCCTTCCTGAGAGCAATCACCAGTCAGGTGCTGCCCCTCCTGGCCAGAGCCCTACACAAGTCAGATCTATCCCTAGCCAGCCAGAGCCCTATCACTGGTCAGCTGCCTCCCTAGCCATCCTGAGCCCCATCACCAGTAAGGTGCCACCACTCTCCCTCCCAGAGCAGATCTGGGAGCCAGGGCACTAGGCCAGTGTTCCCACCCTAGCCTTCCTGAGTCCAACTAGGCTCCCATTCCAAACTCTGATAGGGGACCCAGGCCAGCCCAGTGTCCCCCAGCCCAGCCTTTCTGAACTCGAGGGTCCATTGCCCTGACACTCACCACTGACCCCCACCCCACCCCAGGCCAGCAGGCTAGCATCCCACACCCTAGGCTTTCTGAACCATTGTGATGGGTAGACCACAGTAAAAAACAAATAGATTGAAAAACCAGATAAAAGAAATCCAGCTAGACTGTCCAGTCCCACAATGGATGTCTCTAATCAAATTATAGAAGAGATGATAGGATCAGAACCCCAAAATGAAGAGACAAGATATGCAACCCTGGCCAAGCAAACAGCAAAACTTTCAGAAACTCAACAAAGAGCCAATAATTGTTATCCTGGATTAGTTATCCAGGAAAGGTTCCAAAGACAGTTAAATTATCTGAAGATTAGACCTAATGGAAAATAAAAAAATACAAGAACCAGGAAGGGTTCCAAAAATGATGACAGTTAAATGATCTGAATGAGAGCAAAAAAAAAAAAAAAAAACAGAAGAAACAGTTCATGAGTCCAAAATTTCAACAAGTCAAAAATTTCTGTGAGCAGAACATGAGTCCAAACATCACAATATCTTGGCAGGTATTAAACAAAATGATTGAAACCTCACAAAAGAAAACTTATTTCCCTAAATATTAATGGTCTTAATTCACCCATCAAAAGAGACATAAGCTAACAAGGTGGATCAGAAAATGAGACCACTGTAAACTCTAAGAACTTATGGCTTCCAACCCAAACTACACTACCCAGCAAAAGTATCCTCATCTTCCATGATAAAACTCATCTTCAAGAAACCCACCTCACCACTAAAGACAGACACCTCCTCAGGGTAAACAAAAAAAAAAAAAAAAAAAAAAAAAACCACAAAGACCAAAAAAAAAAAAAAAAAAACCATCAAATGATATTCCAATTTCAAACACAAATAAGAAACAAGCTAACAAGGTGGATCATGGAGCTATAAGAAACTTATATTGGAAAAAAAATAGACTTCAAACAAAAAGTAATCAAAAAAGACAAAAATGTCTACTTCTTATTTATCAAGGGAACAATCCAACAAGGGGATATCACGATCACCAATCTTAATGCACCAAACACAGGTGCACTACAATTCATAAAACAAAACCTACTTGACAATTAAACAGAATTAACCACCAACACCATCATAGTTGGGGACTTCAATATTCCACTATCGGCAATAGACAGATCATCCAAACAGACAATTAACAGGGGAGTAAGACAGCTCAACACCATAAATTAATTAAACCTAACAGACATATATAGAACATTCTACCCAAATTCCACAGATTACACATTCTTCTCAGCAGCACCTGGAACTTTCTCTAATGTAGATCATATACTGGGTCATAAAGCCAGCCTCCAAATATTTAGGAGGTTTGACATAATTTCCTGCATGATATCAGATCATAATGCTGTATTGCTAGAAATTAACAACAAAAAATGACAGCTTGAAGAACAAATCTGACTCAAATACTACTTTTTGTTGTTGTTGTTGTTGTTTGTTTATTTGTTTTGAGGTAGGGTCTCACTCTAGCCGAGGCTGACCTGGAATTCACTCTGTATTCTCAGGGTGGCCTTGAACTCATGGTGATCCTCTTACCTCTACCTCTGGAGTGCTGGGATTAAAGATATGCACCATGCCCAGCTCAAAGCCTACTTTGATAAGTAAATTTTATTGGACTGCAATGCATATCTATTCATGTATACATCACCCATGGTTGCTTTTTCTCCCCAATATCAAAATGGTAGCCCAGAAGGTATGGCTTTGTAACACTTAATATATTTATTATCTGAGAATTTACAAAGGTTTGCCAATCTGTTATTACAGGAGCCAAACTATAAGTTGAGATTTCTTTCTAGAATCCCATTTTATAAAGAAAAAGTGCTACAATATGGAATATATCAATAGGCAAAATATGAATATAAATTATAAGCTTTGCCTAACATCAAAATTACATACTATATAAAAATGACAACAAAAGCACTCACTTTGGGGTATTACATTTCTTAAGGAGCACAAGTGGCCCCAGTTCTATGAAACAAGAACCAACCACAAAATCTGAACTCACCTTCCTGGAACTATACACCAAGGAAAACCTTTTCTCATGCTCCAATTATTTTAGGATACATTAAAATTAATATATTTTTAAAATATATTTTTTATTTATTTATTTATTTGAGAGAGACAGACAAAGAAAGAGGCAGAGAGAGAGAGCGAAAGAGAGAAAGGGAGAGAGAATGGGTGCACCAGGGCCTCCAGCCACTGCAAATGAACTCCAGATGCATGTGCCCCCTTGTGCATGGGTACTGGGGAATCAAGCCTCAAACCGGGGTCCTTAGGCTTCTCAGGCAAGTGCTCAACCACTAAGCCATCTCTCTAGCCCAAAATATAATATAGCCATTAAGTACCTCATAAATATTTTAGGTACTAAATTCAAGACACACAGCTTCTCATGTCTTTTCAACTGTCCCTTGGTTGAAGCATGGTAGAATGCTATCCTGGGTTAACTCCGTGCTTAATATTATTATTGGATGTATTAATATTGCATGAACTTTGTGGATATGATCAAGTGCTAGTGATTTGTTAAGGTTTCATCAACATGTGTACCTTTCTTAAGAACTCAAGAAATAAATCCATCCATGAAACCAGAAAGGGTATCCTCATGACATGGCCGCTGCCTTTATGTCCTCATAGCCACCATTGTTTTCTGCGCAAGGTTTGCACAATATTGGGCTTATCAACAATGCATCATGGATGGCGGAGGAGGGCCAAAAAAGGAGATAACATCAAAAATCAAAGTAGAAGAGGGATTAGTTGGAAAGAAGGGATTCAATGGCAGGAGGACAGGAAAGAGGGGACAACAGATGGTAATGGATAAGGGTTATGATCAAAATAAAATTTATACATGCATAAAAATTGTCAATCGCCAGGCATGGTGGCGCACGCCTTTAATACCAGCACTCGGGAGGCAGAGGTAGGAGGATGGCCAAGAGTTTGAGGCCACCCTGAGACTACATAGTGAATTCCAGGTCAGCCTGGACCAGAGTGAGACCCTACCTCGAAAAACCAAAAAAAAAAATAATAATAAAAATAGTCTATAAAAATTTTTTTTTTTTTAACTGAGGCATCCTCTTCCTGGAACTCCCCTTGCGAATGGGCTTATCACATAGCATGACCAATATCTCAAGGATCCCTGTCTGTGACTGAAATCTTTCTGTGAGAGCCATGCTTTCATAACTGTCTCCTATACCCTATTAATTTTTTATTGTAATAGCTGTACATCAAAAATGCTGTCTCATGAAACAGACACTAGAGAAAACTTTTTCTGTCCTAAAGAATAATTCAGACATGGAGCCAACACATTTTTGCCACCACCCACACTTTTTCTCCCTGAATCTTTCTCAGGAGAGTGAGATATTACATCATTTGCCCTCACACTCCCACACTGCTACTCTGTCTTCTCACTGGCAGATCTGGGTCAACAGTTCTGCATTTGGGCTTCACTTACTCACATGGGGCTAGGAAACAGCCACTTCGCTTACACCTTCATAACGCTCATCATGGGCAAGTGCTTAGTGGTGAGACATTGATCTTGGGGATTTACAGAGCCTCTACAACTGTGGCAGAGCCCTCCATCCTTGAAATGGGCACACTGGTTCTCCTGGATGCTTCACAATATCTAAGAGAGAGCTAGCGCAGACATGAGCAAAAGTTTCTTGCAGTTGATGATAGCCAACCTCAAGGAAACCAGTGAAAATTTAGTTTTTTAAAGAAAATATAGGAATAATTTTTAAGAACAAAATAAGGCTGAGGAGATTGTTCAGTGGTTCACAGTGTTTGTCACTTAGACCCAAGAGCCTGAGATCGCTCCAATTCCATCCCCTCAGCACCCGTATAAGAAGAGGAGCATAGTGATGCATGTCTGTAACTCCAGTCCATGGGAGGTGGGAGATGGACTGCTGGTGACTGGCTGGGGATCACTGACTGAAAACAGGAGCTATGGGTCTGGGAAGAGACTCTGTCTCAAGAAAGGACAAGGCTGAGTGAAAGACAAAAGGAGCAGAAATTTCTCTCTGGCCACAGTGCATGCAATACACACAAGCATATTGCACCTATACCTGAACATATGTGTTCATACACCACACGTAACCCACTACACCACCCACACTCTTCACACACACACACTTACAGTGACAATATTATAAACCATGATGGTGATAGTAACACAGAGTCCAGTCAGTCCCTACGCTTTGCCCAGCACTCTGAACAGTGAACTACATCCACATGGCTGCCCTCTAAGTTTTGCTCATAAAATTCAATCAGAACTCAGCAGTTGTTGGGCCCTAAGAGGCCCTGGCTCTGAGGCCCAGTGGAACTTCCTGAGCCTGGCTAGAATTTGGTGACCTGTCTTTGGCCTATTACTCCCGCTTAGGAGTGACTCAGCAAGACCTAAGCCAAAACTGCCTCTGCCCAGCTACTGCTAACGTGGTGAAATACTATTGGCCCCTACACCTTTATCCCATCCTGAGACCCACCCCCTCTTTCTCAAGGCTATATAAACACCTTCCCACTACAATAAAACGAGATCCTGCTTCAACAAGACTCCAGACCCAGTGTGTTTTTCTCTCCAGTGCCTTGGAGGAGGGGGTTCTGGATCCCCGACATTCACCATCCCGCTCAGCCCCAAGAAGGGACCAGCTGGACCGGCTCTTTCTTCAGCCCTACCTGCTGGAGGACCCAGCAAGCAGTTATTTGCAGGTAGCTTGTGACTGCTTTGCTTCTACAATGGGATAGAGGTAACGAGGGATTTATATTAAGCAATAGCCATTGTTTCCCATCTACAGTGTTGGGAAGGTCCATCCTGCCTTACCATTCCATACAGAAGCAAATTCCCCGTTTGCTACAGGAAAGATGATATCCACTTATGTCAATAGAGATTTTTCCAAATGCCTCAGGAAAGGCATGTCTCAGATTAACTGGAAGAGTGTTTTAATGAGAAGTGAAGCCAAAGACTATTACAAAACAATCTTGTTCTCCATAGCTCCAGAAATAAAATTATTAATACTAGGACCATAATCTCAAACACTACCTATAAATACAGAGGTTAGCTTTGAGTATAATAGATCATATTAGAAAACCTTTTTTTATGGCTGCAAACCATGAGATCCCCTTTGATGTGGGCAGGCTGACTTTCGTGAGAACTTGCACTACGCAGGCAACACTGTGACTGCCATGTTCTGAAAGCCCATTCTCACACACCCTCTACTCTCTTCCACATCACAGAGGGGACAATTTCTGTATCTCCCCAGAGGTTTCCTATATCCAGTATGATTGCCCCTGCAGGTTCCCCCACTGATTGCTTCCTGGGTTCACTCCATTGCTCCTCTTCTCCTGCCCCTTACTCCTCCCCCATCTCTCTGCCTGAGACAACATCTCGGGAAGTGATGTTTCTCCTCGGTCACTTTGGCTTAGCTTCCCAGTAAATGAACCTAACATTAGCCCTGGATTCTGGTAGCCTCATTAACAAGAAGGTTGATCCTTACTATTTACATCCCTGGTACAACTAAGTCATTGCAGCCCATCTTTTACACATTTTAAAGCTCTTATATTTTCCTGGATTTCACAAAACAATTCACAACATATTTGTCAAATTCAAATTAGCCTAGCTCTGTCACAGATAGCCTCGCCAGATACATTTTTTCCTGGCCACCCTCAACTCATTTTTCCAAGTAGCTCCGATCATTCATAGAGTACTCAGTACCTCCGAGTGTCATGAAATTTTTTCTATTAAAAACTCAAAAGTGGGGCTGGAGAGATGGCTTAGTGGTTAAAGGCACCTGCCTCCTAAGCCTAAGAATGCTGGTTCTAATCTCCAGTGGTTCCAATCTCCAGGTCCCACCTTTAGCCAGATGCAAAGTGACACAAGGGCACAATGCCACATTTGACCACAAGAGGGGGCGCATGCATCTGGATTTCGATTGCAGCAGCTGAGAGGCTGCTGGTGCGCCCATCTCTATCTGTCTCCCTCTCCCTCTCTGTCTCTGTCTGTTTCTAATCCCAGCACTCAGGAGGCAGAGGTAGGAGGATTACAGTGAGTTCAAGGCCACCCTGAGAATACAAAAAAAAAAAAAAAAAACTCAAAAGTGATTACTATGACTCCAGTTCATTCATTGTCATAACTGAAAGTGTTACAAAATGAACAGGATATTTTCAATTCACTATCTAAAATTGTCTAAATTATCTACTCAGATTCACAAAAACTATAAAGTGATATATGTGATTAAGCACATAAAATGTATGAAGAGATAGCAATGACAAGTACTTCTGTTGAAGGAAAGAAGACAGTGTGAGGAGGATCAGTTAGGAAAGTTCCAGATCATGAAGAGGTTAAGCAAAAGTTACATCTTTAGAGCTGCAACAGACAGAAGAAAGAAGGTCCTGTTAAGGCTGTATCACATAAAATACAACGATTGTTAATTTACGTGTGGATAGAGAGTACATTAAGGCTAGCTGTTGTAGTGGGGTCTGGTGTCACAGAAGTAAGACCACTGACTCACACAGTGCTGGGTGTGAGCCAAAGTGCACCCGGGCTGCTTACAGGAACAGTTTTCTGAGAGGAGACCTGAACTGCTTGGAGTGTCAGCTTTTCTTGGAACAAACTACAAAAGGTTTGTTGCAAAAACAGGATGGGAATTAAACCATAAATCACAACTTACATGTTACAGTTACAGCCATAAAAGTAATTTTAAACATTCTTAGAAGATTATAGGGAATTAAAAAACAAAACGAGGGCTGAAGAGATGGCTTAGGGTTTAAGGCGCCTGCCTCCTAAGCCTAAGAACACTGGTTCCAATCTCCAGCGGTTCCAATCTCTAGGTCCCACGTTTAGCCAGATGCAAAGTGAGGCAAGGGTGCAATGCCGCACTTGACCACAAGGGGGCGCACGCATCTGGATTTCGTTCACAGCAGCTGAGACACTGTTGGCGTGCCCATCTCTGTCTTCCTCTCTCTCTCTCTCTCTCTCTCTTTCTGTCTCTCTCCAAAAAAATAATAATAAATAAAAAGTTAAAAAAAAATGAACTTGTAAACAGGTTTGTTGGTCAGTTACAGGAAGCACCTAAGGGGTGTGTGAGGGAAACAGGCCTGTGACCAAGAATCTCTGAATGTCCCACTTATCTGCCCTTAAGGATTTTGCTCGACAGTGCAGGCCTGGGGTAATGCTATTCAGACCAGCAGAGCATCCTGTTTATCTGCCATCCCCATCTGCTTAAGCAAATCTTCCATTCCATTCTTTTTTTTTTTTTTTTTTTTTTTTTTTTTTTTCGAGGTAGGGTCTCACTCTGGTCCAGACTGACCTGGAATTAACTATGTATTCTCAGGGTGGCCTCGAACTCTCGGCGATCCTCCTACCTCTGCCTCCCGAGTGCTGGGATTAAAGGCGTGCGCCACCACGCCCGCTCCATTCCATTCTTTTATGAGCTCCTACAAGGAAGTGACTTCTATTTTCTCTAAGCTTGATAGAAAGAAATGTAGAGAAATATAACATTTTGCTCTCTTTCCACTGTAATGAAGATATTCAATGTGCTTCTGACCTTCCAGTAACAACTGTGTGTGAAGAAAGCAGGGCTGACCTTGGGGTCAGACGCTCCTGGGTCAGGTCTTGGCTCCACATACTTTCCTTAACCTGTGTCTCAGTTTCCTCAAATGCAAAATGATGGTGAGAATTCCTTCCAAAGATACCATGAGCATGAAATAGAGTAATGTGGATAAAATGCACCCATGGACATTCATTCATGATTTTAAGGGTTAGAGTCATGGCCAGCACTTTGAGTTTTAGTTTGAGTCAGCCATCCAGACTCAGGTATTAATAGATGAACTATGACCCTCCCAGAATTGGGCACTGCAAAAGAGTATCCCATTTATTAATAGTGTTATCACATCTATGTGACTCGTGGCGGTTTGAATGTGAATGTATGTCTCCCACAGCCTGAGGTGTGTTTGATAAAGCTTGCCACTTGAGTCCCCAGCAGGCAAAGCCCTGTGAGAGTGGGCTTCATTGGGGGCAGACCTTTGAGTCCAGCTAGAAGGTTCAGTTTTAGCTCCGACTGTTGGTTTTTGCTGGCACTCTGGTGGTGTCTCCCTGCTATGCATCTCTGGAAGTGACTCAGCTTCTTCCACCAGTGAGGATGTTTCCCTGGATTCTGTGAGCCAGAAATAAACACTTTTATCTCATAAGCTGATGTGGGTTGGATATTTGTCCAGCAATGTGAAAAAAGCAACAACATGACCTTATGGGTGCTATAGTAAGCATATATGATATAACACTCTCTGCTCTCAATGAGTGTTGTTTGATACAAGGAGCTAAAACGTAAACAAACCATAATGGCCACTGTGTGTGTGTGTGTGTGTGTGTGTGTGTGTGTGTGTGTGTGTGGCTATATACTGATGCCAGGAGAGTCCTATACTGATACAGTATCATGATCAGATTATATTGGACAGTGGGGATGTGACAACAAAGGACAAGGTCCAAGTGCAAATTGAGGTAGAAACTCTTAAAGAGCCATGTGGATTGTAGTCTACGAGATGATTAAGAACTTAGGTTAGGCATGAGTTACCACATGGAAGGCAGCTGGCTAAGATGGCAGTTGTTATATTGCTGAGAATGAGTTTGTGTGCAAATGTGGTTGGCTCAAAGGATTAGGTGGAAGTGATTGAAAGAACTGGGCCTGTGGGGGACATTTTTCAAAGGATGTAAAAACGGGCAGATTTTTTGGAGGGGAGGAATGCTATTACGAGTTGATATTCACACAGATGATTTTATGTGAGTTCTGGGGCTCTGGATCTTCTACTTTTAAGCCTCCTTCTCAGGGGACAAACATAAGGGGCTTAGAAATCAGTTGTGAATATACCGTAAAGACACGAGTCTAAATTGGAAGGCCTATTCCAGCTTCTGTAAGACTAACCCCGCAATGGAGGCATACTGTGTGCCTGTCCTATATTAATCCTCTCTCAGGACCAAGTGGACTTCAGCTGAGTCATTGTTACTCCTGCCAAGAGAAAAAATTATTAGCAATTATGTCTTGCCCTTTGTCCTTTAACCATACCTAAATGCTCCTTATGGTTATAATTACTTGCATTTTCCAATAGGCCAGTTACTATGGCTCCATCACTGCAGCTAAGAACAAGATAACATTGCTTCATCAAAGGGTATATTTATAAGAATTAATGGATGGGCTGGAGAGATGGCTTAGCGGTTAAGGTGCCTGCCTCCTAAGCCTAAGAATGCTGGTTCCAATCTCCAGGTCCCATGTTTAGCCAGATGCAAAGTGACACAAGGGCACAATGCCGCACTTGACCAGAAGGGGGCACACACATCTGGATTTTGTTCACAGCAGCTGAGAGGCTTCTAGCGTAACTATCTCTATCTGTCTCCCTCTCCCTCTCTCTCTGTCTCTTTCTGTCTCTCTCTCTCTGTCTCTCTCCAAAAAAAAAAAGAATTAATGGAGTCACTTACTGGGCCTGCCAAATCCAGCAGTATATGTAACATCATCATGAGAATAGTTCTTATTTTTTTAAATATTTTACAAAAGAGACAAAGAAAGAGGCAGGCAGAAAGAGAGAGACAGACAGAGAGAATGGGCACACGAGGGCTTCTAGACAGTGCAAACAAATTATGGATGCATATGCTGCCTTGTACATCTGGCTTTACATGGGTCTTGGGGACTCAAACCTGGGTTCCTTGACTTTGCAAGCAAACACCTTAACTGCTAAAGCCATCTCTCCAGCCCTCTTTCTTTTTTCAATTGTTTTGTTCTAATTGAATTTTTAATATTTTATATTTATTTATTTATTAGAGACAAAGAGCGAAAGAGAGTGAGAATGGGCATTCCAGGGCCTCCAGCCACTGCAAATGAACTTCAGAAGCATGTGCCACCATGTGCATCTGGCTTATGTGGGACCTGGAGAATTGAACCTGGGTCCTTAGGCTTCTCAGGCATGTGCCCTTAACAGTTCTTCCTGCATTGGCAAATCCCAGTCCAGTCTGTGATACTGCCCTACTCTCCATTGCATTCCTCACATTTAACCCAGTGTCTTTCCAAGGTGATAGAATGTGCTGCATGATCTGTCATCTTGCCTTTCCTCTTCAACTTAAATCTCCACACTTGCACACAAACCATTCAGCAGACTGGGTTGCCAAACTCTGCATTCAGCCTGTGTGCCTTCGGAGGTACTGTGACCAATTCTTGTGTTCCTTCATACTTGCAAGCCTCATTATTTTGAACACCCTGCATTTCTCTTTCCATGATCACACATCTAACAATAACTGGTGTTTTTAAGAATTTGTATTCCTCCCTATACAGTTATGTCATCAACTACAAACTTAAGCCATCCTTAGTCCAGCATTTTCTGGTTTTCTGCTGACAGACCTGAAACTCTCATTTCTGTCTACTTATCTCCTAGCATAAGCTATAGAGTACAGAGTCCACCTATACTGATCCATTTCTTCGTCATCAGACTCCAGGTATTTCCTACCCACCAAGGTATTTTGAAGAGATGATTTCAACTCATGGTGTGCTCTGTCTTCTACTCTGACATGTCCTTTAATCAGGGCTCAAGTCTCTTCCAGGGAATCTCTAGGCCCACAAGTGCCCAGTGATCAACACTGAAACTTATTCTGTTATTTTAGAAACTCTTCTTGCACTACTTTGGGTCACCTTTTAGAAACAATGTCTATTTTGCAATGAAAAGTCATCTCTCCATTGTTTTTCCACAGCCACATTGTCACAACTTGAGAACAGTTTGCCCTGTTTGTCTGTGTCTCTCGTAAAATGCCCTGTACCTTGCAGGAGTTCCAAAAATATGTGTTTATGCAACCACATTAAAATAGTTTGGTGGTACTAATTGGAAAATCCATTAGGTATGAACAGAGTAACTGGTAACTCATATCTTTCATATATGATTATATTTTAAATTAAGAAACACCACAAATTCGAAACTTCTAATATAGAATATAGCATAGATATTAATTCTTGCTTCATAAATAAATTTTCTTACACATATGTGTATAATTTCATATGTATGTATATAGCTGTATTTGTTTGCTTTTAAAATATAGATAAAAAAGAACCTGCAAGACCTCATCACAATTAAGCAATTGCAAAAAGATAATTCGTTGCTAAGTAAATAGTTCTCTGTTGATGCTGATGTAATGTCCTAGGAGATTTCTGAGCCTGTCCCACTTCTGCTCAGTAAGTACCTTTTCTTCTTTGTTGCCTGGTGATGAGTTTATTAATTGAATAAGCATTGAAGCTATAAATAAGAGGAGGATTGGTGAACTTGGAATCACAGAGAAATAATAAAGTTACTACACTAAAACTATGGATTTCTCTTTTTGAATTATTTGCATTGAATTTTCATGGATAATTAAAAAGTCAAATAGATGAGACATTTAATAGTTTCTCTTACAAACAAAACATTGATAGAAAGTGGACTGCAAAGCCTTAGGGTCCATATTGCCAGTAAATCCTGCCATCATGTGTATCTAATTTGGACATGTCCCCCCAGCAACTCATGTTCTGTAAGCTTGGTCCATAGTGTGGTACTGATGTGAGAGGGAGTGGGCCTTAAAAAGGTGGGGCATAGGAAGATCATTGGGATTTTATGCTTGGAAAGTATGAACAGAGATCTCATTGGAAGTTCTCAGGAGAGTGAACTATGATAAGAGCCACGGCTGACCTGTTTTTTTTCTTCTCTGACAATCTGATGTCTGTGCCACTCTGTCTTGCTCTTCTCCTATCTTCTCCCTTCCTTCCCTCTCTCCTCTCCCCCATAAGATCTTCACCAAAGCCAAGATGACACCAATGCCATGACTTTGAGCCTCTAGAACTGCAAACTAAATAAACCTCTCTTCTGTTTACATATTCAGTCTCTGGTGTTGGTAGTGTATTTAACATTTGTTGTCTCAATTAGCAAACTCTTACAGGAACCAAAATAAAAATTCCTGTTAATCAAGAGTACATAGTACAAACGAAAAAAATAAGCAACAATGAGAAGCAAATAAATAAATAACAAAGTAAGTAAACAATAAAAATAAATTAAAAGAACTATTGAGCTGAACTTTCAATTGGATGGTGTTAAAGGAGCATTTCAACATTATGCATCTGGGTTTGAAACTCATTTCCAGAAACACTGTTAACAAGAATAGCTTGAAAAAAAAAAAGTTTTCAAAATGTACACTGGTACTTTACCACTAATAATGATAAGGTAATGAGGATTAGATAACCTTGCATCTCTAAACCACTGATAAATAATATAAAATACGTGAAATGATTTTGAAAACATTGAATATCAGAAAACTTGGAAGAGACAGTAGAAATACAGGATGCAAATGAGGAGAGCCAGCCATTGTTCTCTGACTTCCATGTGTTAGCATGTTAGCAACACAGAACACAACACACCACAGCAAATGAGATGGGCTGGGCACACCAGGCGGTGGAGGAGAGAGCTTGTGTGGTCACAGATTGAGGACCCACAGCTTGGTCTCAAATCCAGCCCGTATTCCCTTATTACATAACCAAGTACTAAGAATTGTCATTACATTTTTTAAAGAAGGAAAAGAAACAAAGAAGGACACAAACAACTGTCTGCATGTGTTTTGCAAAAGCCAAAGATGTTTTCTAGCTGCCTTTATATATAAGTCAGTAAACCCCGAGATTGAAAGAACATTGGAGATTTACAGAGATCCCATTGAGTATTCTTCTCAACACTTCTGAGTGCATGGCTATGAAAAAAAATCTACCTAAGGCCCAGGAAGGATTACCCACAAGCAATAAAGGAGTGCCCGGGGGCGCTCAACCAAGAACAGGCATGTAACTCGCTCTTTGAAACAAGAATACTGGAAATGGTAACTATAAAAGGAAATGCATAGGCTTTTTCTGTTATTATTTCAATAAAAACAGGCTGTTTAAACCCAATAGTGACAAAGTGACATGGACTTCACAGTGATGCATAAATCAAATATATATATTTATAAAAAAGCATAAAAGCACAAGTTAAAATAGGAAAGAAAACAAGTTCTGTACCAACTGGAAGTCACTTGAAGATTGAATATACTGGCTTAAGTTTGAACACCAGATCTTGAAAGCAAAAGGAAGCTAAGAAGCCATCAAAAAAGATGAGAAGTAATAACCAAAATTATATAAACAAACAATAAAGAGAAAGCAGAAAAAGAAAAAAATATCAGAGAGGAAATGGGGCAAATGGAATAATAACTATAGAGTGACTGTTTTAATTCTAACCATATATATATATATATATATATATATATATATATATATATATATATATATATTAGGTTGAAGCCCTCAGATAAGATTTTTTTTACAATGATTCCAACCAGAGGCAATTTTCCCCCTATCACCCTTAATCTCAGTATACTTACAAGTATTTACAGATAGTTTTTTTAGTAATATTATTTATTTATTTATTTATTTATTTATTTATTTATTTGAGAGCGAAAGAGAGAATGGGCATGCCAGGGCCTCCATCCACTAAAACAAACTCCAGACTCATGCACCACCTTGGTGCATCTGGCTTACATGGATCCTGGGGAATCGAACCATCTTTCTTTGGCTTTGTAGGCAAGTGTCTAAACTACTAAGCCATCTATCTAGCCCACCAGATAGGATATTTTAAAATACAATTTAATATACTTAGCTCAAATGTTTGTATATTTAATAATAGTGCTCTAAAATTTATTAGGAAAAACCTAATAATTAAAAGGGAGGGGCTGGAGAGATAGCTTAGTGGTTAAGCACTTGCCTATCAAGCCTAAGGACCCTGTTTTGAAGCTCGATTCCCCAGGACCCACGTAAGCCAGATGCACAAGGTGTCGCATGCATCTGGAGTTCATTTGCAGTGGCTGGAGGCCCTGGGGTGCCCATTCTCATTCTCTCTCTCTGTCTCTCTCTCTCTCTCCCTCTTTCTCTCTCTGTCTGTACTCTCTAATAAATAAATAAAATAAACAACAACAAAAACAACAAAAAAAAGGATCAAAGGGAGGATAGGAAACCTACATTTATCACTTGAAATTTCAAGACAAGAAAATCATTGTCACCTTCTATTATAAATGCATGCATGCATCTGTGCACATGCATGTGTGCATGCACACACATACACAGAGTAAAGCAGAGATAGATTCTAACAAAAGTCCTTATTTCCCAAAAGTAAGATCTAGTTTTCAAAAGGTTAAACCTTTTAAAAATAAAATTAGAATTCAATCACACATCTTATAACTAATATACATATATTGGTTTTCTGAGGTAGGGTCTCACTTTAGCTCAGGCTGACCTGGAATTCACTAGGTAGTTTCAGGGTGGCCTTGAACTCACAGCAATCCTCTTACCACTGCCTCCAGAGTGCTGGGAATAAAGGCATGTGCCACCACGCCTGGCATGAAAAAATATATATTTTTAGCTGGGCGTGGTGGCGCACGCCTTTAATCCCAGCACTCGGGAGGCAGAGGTAGGAGGATCGCCATGAGTTTGAGGCTACCCTGAGACTACATAGTTAATTCCAGGTCAGCCTGGCCAGAGTGAGACCCTACCTTGAAAATGCAAATATATATATATATATATATATATATATATATATATATATATATATATATATATATACACATGAAGTTAGAAACCATAGTACACTTTCATATAAATCCCAATATCATTTCTTTGTCTTCCTTTTCACCCTTGTCATGTCTTCACTATGCATTCTGTGTTGAGTTGCATTCTGTGTAGAGTACTACAATGGTTTCTTTTTTTAATATTCTATTTTTATTTTATTTATTTGAGAGAGAGAGATGGAGAAAGAGGCAGATAGTGTGAGAGAGAGAGAATGGGCACACCAGGGCTCTAACCACTGCAAATGAACTCCAGACACATGTGACACCTTACACATCTGGTTTAAGTGGGTAGTTGGGAATTGAACCTGGATCCTTACTTAGGCTTTGCAGGCAAGTACCTTAACTGCTAAGCCATCTCTCCAGCCCCTCCGATGATTTCTGAAAAGATCTGTCTGCCTCTATATTTATGGCTACTTCTGGCCAACCTTTCCACTTCCCACATAGAAACTAGCATAGAGTTTTAAAAAAATATAAATTAGGGCTGGAGAGATGGCTTAGGGGTTAACGCGCCTGCCTCCTAAGCCTAAGAACACTGGTTCCAATCTCCAGCGGTTCCAATCTCCAGGTCCCACGTTTAGCCAGATGCAAAGTGACGCAAGGGCGCAATGCCGGACTTGACCACAAGAGGGCGCACACATCAGGATTTCGTTCACAGCAACTGAGAGACTGCTGCCCTGCCCATCTCTGTCTTCCTCTCTCTCTCTCTCCCTCTTTGTCTCTCTCCAAAATATATATATTTATAAATTAGATCAATTCTGCTCTCTTTGTAAACTACCCATGAAAAACAAAACCAAATTCCATGCCTGACTTACCTCTCTGACTTGTGACTTTCTATACTTCAACTATACAAGCTTTTCAGTTCTGGATTTCACTCCTACCCAGGGTTCTTCTCTTCACTGGATGTATGCTGTGTTTGCAATGTTTGCATGTCTGGCTTTTTCTTATTTCACATATCCCTTCCTCCAAATCTACAACCAACTGTCTTGCCTCTGAGCCCCTAGAATTACCCATGAAATTATTTTGCACTTTTTCCTTCATATAACCGGTACCTTATAACCTTCTTAATATAACCAGTAACAGCCATGTTATTCTGCCAGCCAGCATCAAATTCTTTCCAAACAAGTATCGTGCCTATCTTATGTAATTAGCTGATATGGAACAATTTATGTTCCCAGATTTTAGAATGAGGACATAAAAATACAAGTTTAACGAGTATTTGTCAAATGTATATTCATAGAGGCCAGTGTAAAGACAATGTCTGCAAAATTACCTAGCGTGTCCCAAACGAAGATGTGGAACCACTGTTACACCTGTCCTGAAGATGTAGTAAGGGGATCTCAGTGGTGTTATTTTGGGAACTATGCTCTAGATTTTGAGAGCAGTTTTACTCTATGGTGGTAATTGTTCTGTTCATATCACACACCTGTGAAAGAAGTCTTATGGGTAACTTGTTCTTAGAATGCTCAGAAATATCTTTATAATTCTGCATTTGTACCTTCTTTCCATTTTCATTTCAATTTTATTTCTACTCTGCATCAATCCACATTTTCTTCTCTAGCCTCTCTTTAAATTTATGCTATCTTGTCATATTTTATAAATTTTTGTAATCCATCTTAAATCCTTCCTGGAATGCAAGAGGAAATATGCATTGAAAAAGAAATTCAGTAGTCTGGTTATTATTTAGTTAACATAAACTAAATCTGAATGTGAATGTGGAAATACAGCAAGAATTCTGAAAATCTCATCTAACGAATGTCATACACAAAATAAGCATTGAAAATTATGTTTATTTAATTTGATAGGACATATGGTTTAAAAGGCCTTACATTCATTCTAAACCTATTTAATGCATGTGCATGAAACCTACAAGATAACTTGTTAAATGCCAAGTGTAGAAAATCATGAATTAGCCCTCCTGACCCTCTCATCTAAATATAACATTCAGCAAAAAGATGAACGTAAAATCAAATACTTCAATATGGGGTACAGATTACTCTGGCAGCGCATCCATAATATACTTGCCACCAGCAGAGTTTGTCTCTAATAGGTGATTCCCGAGTAGTAGCTATGCTAATTAGTCTGGGTTGGTTTTGATTCAAAGGTGGTCTATCTGTATCATAAGCCTGACAGTTCACTGTAAGTTCTCTGTTGAGGAAAGCTTTGGCTGAGTTAGTAAATGGCAATTGGCTGACTCAATAAGGCTCCTTTTTAATGAGTCTGAATTTGAGATAGATAATGTAAAATAGTACTGGCCATAACAAACAAACAAACAAACAGAAGACCTTAGTCAGAGATCGCATCCAGCCAAGGCCTCAAAGAGAAAGCCCAGACTGAGCAGCAGAAAGGGCATGAGAAAGTGTGGAGATATGCCATGAAAACAATGTTCTATATGTCCTTAAGGCATCTCCTGTCTTTGAGATGATGGAGTGACTTCCGGGTTGGCATAAATGTTTGCTATATAGAGAATAAATATCTGTTTCTTTAGGATCCAAGTAAGCTTCTTTTTCTTGCAGCCAAACAGGTTAACACAAGGAGGGATAATCTATCCAGTTGGTATACACAGTACTAGAGATGTAATTTGACAAAGTAGTAAGCATTAATTGGAACCTACCAACTCCAACTGAAGAATAAATTCCATTCTTGGAAAGGTATTTTCTTTCTCCAAAGTCAGGAAAATTCTGCAGACACAAAGTGTGTGTGAGCGCAAGAACCGATTGTAGAAATAGAAGGATACGTTAGCGGTTGTCTACGTAATCACCCCATGGTCCACCAGTCCTGTCTTAAATCAAAATGCTTTTGAAGCCTAGTCACTGATTTACTGGACTAGGAGGTCCCGCCTGGGAGATGATTACATTGTTAGAAAACCATCATCACGAATGGGATCCATGCCTGAAGGAAAGACACCACAGACCTTCCCACCAAATGAGGACACTGCAATAAGGCAATTGCTAGGAACCAAGAAATTGGCTCTCACCACACAAAAATAGAATGACTCCTTGATCTTGGACTTCCCCAGACTTCAGAAGTGGAAGAAATAAATTTGTGTATATAATCCACCCAGCCTGTGGCATTTTGTTATATATTTCCAAATAAAGGTATAGGAAGATGACTGTATCCTATTTAAACACTAACCTTTTATAATTAGTTTACTATATTTTGTGTGAATTTTCTTGGGTATATGTAAACAAATATATATTCGCCCCTGAGAGGGATCAATCAACAAAATTGTTCTACCCAAGTCTAGCTTGGAGAAGCAGTGATTTTTCACAGTACCAGTAAAGGAAGACGGGTGATGCAGGTGCATTACTGGAAGTCCAGCCCAGCAAGGCTGCCGCGCAATGCAGGTTAGCTCCACTAATTCACTGCTCCTACAAATTAAGGAGTGACCTTGTGAATCTTTCTGATCTTCCCAAGACTCAAGTTTCATGAGTTTTCCTGAACCTTATGAGAGCTTCCCTTCTCTATCCAAGAGATGACTTTTCCTTTTGGGCAAATATCTGTACACCATCCCCACCATATACTGCTGACATTGTCATGGACAAAAAGCATAGCCATATGCTAATTGTGACAAAGCTTTTCCTATACTGTGTTAAATCCTGTCTTACTAAAATTTATAATTAATCCTTCTCTGTTAAACCAAGCAGACTATTCTGTTCCTACATGGAATTACTTTAATTAGTGAAAATATATGCAAATCACTCTAAATTACTTATTTTTATGAGGAAAACAGCATCATTTTCCTGCAATTTTTTTTTTTTGAGAGAGACGCAGAGAGAGACAAACAGAGGGAGAGGGAGAGGGAGACAGATAGAGATGGGCAGGCCAGCAGTCTCTCAGCTGCTGTGAACGAAATCCAGATGTGTGCACCCCCTTGTGGGCAAGTGCGGCATTGCGCCCTTGCGTCACTTTGCATCTGGCTAAACGTGGGACCTGGAGATTGGAACTGGCGTTCTTAGGCTTAGGAGGCAGGCGCTTTAACCGCTAAGCCATCTCTCCAGCCCTCCTGCAATTTTTTGAAATAGCAGTTTTCTAATCCCTCATCAGTTACATAGTGCTGGTAACTTATTGATTTATCACGAAGTGGAGTTAAACAAAATTGAGATAATTGTATTTTTATGTCCCTACTAGTATGCTTCAATCACACTAATTAGTTCATAAAAAGTAGACTTTCTGAATATTTTCAGTAAATATGTCCTACATCGATGTACTCCTCGATGTGCATATGGAATACACAAAGTGTGAGTGTGTGAAGGAAGTTACATCAAGTTTAAAAAGCAATAAACATTTCATTTTAGCGTCATCAGGATCTGTCTATGGATTTTACAGATATGTGAGTTTTATTATTTTACTTGAAAGAAGATCAGCAGTAAATCAGTAACAAAACACCCAAGACAAATAAGCACACTAGTTTTTATAAAGCTATAGCAGGAGCCCTCCAATTTCCTCCTGAAGGATTAGTGAGTGTATTGAACATTTCCCTCAATTTTAATTTAGCAACATTCCCATTAGATAGCCTACCTAATTAAGGCATCTGTGAAACGTCCATAATGTTAACTCTGTGAAAAAAATTTCCAATAGAAGCCAAGTATATTTTTTTCTATTAACAATGCACATTTTAAAGAAATGTGTTACATACTATCATTAAACATTTTAATGATCACAGTCCACTTCTCTCTTTCAAATACTATATTACTTTTGTTTTTAATTATCTAATGGAAAGTTACAATAGAAATGTACAGTTCATTTAGCATTACTTAGTATGCTATGTACTTGGATGCTCTCACAGAAGAATTAGAGTAAAATTCAAAAAGAAATGAAAATACCATTTGGTTTTTAGCTTGGTAAGTAAGAGGAGAATACTTCATCTCTGTTTATCTTCTTTGATCTCCTTGTGCCATGGTGTAAGATGTACAAGCTCTTGGTGGTATTCTATATAATGCCAAATGACTAGAACATTTCCAAATATGCATGTTTAAGACCCTGTCAAGAAAAAATTATTTAAATACCTGATATTATAAATAGTGTTTTAAGAAATACTTTTGTTTATTTGTGTGAGAGAGAAAAAGAGAGGCAGAGAGAGAAAGGGTGCTCCAGGGCCTTGAGCCACTGCAAATGAACTCCACATGCATGCATCTCCTTGTACCTCTGGCTTTTCTTGGGTACTGGGGAATTGAACCTGGGTCCTTTGGCTTTGCAGGCAAGCAACTTAACTGCTTAGCTATCTCTTCAGTCCCTGTAAATAATGTTTAGTGTGAATGTTCTGGTAGTATGGTAGGTTATAAGACAACTGACTATTTGGTCTAAGGCTTTCATTATGTCTCAGTTCAGTTAATTCAGATCACAGAAGTCATCTCTCCATTCTTATTTATAAATCACCTGCATTTATTCCTGTATTACTATTCCATTATAAGAAGTGCCAACACCATACCCATTTTCTCTCTCCCCCACTCTCTCCTTGCAAATAAATAAATAATTTTTTTAAAAAAGAAGAGCCAGGGCTGGAGGGATGGCTTAGTGGTTAAACGCTTGCCTATGAAGCCTAAGGACCCCGGTTTGAGGCTCGATTCTCCAGGACCCACGTAAGCCAGATGCACAAGGGGGTGCATGCATCTGGAGTTCATTTGCAATGGCTGGAGGCCCTGGCACACCCATGCTCTCTCTCTCTCTCTCTACCTGCCTATTTCTGTATCTCTCTTTCTCTCAAATAAATAAATAAATAATAAAATATTTAAAAAAGAAGAGCCAACAAATGTTTTAAGTACTAAGAAGGGGTAGGATCAACTAAAGTTTACTGTATTTGAAAATGTTATAATGATTCCCAAACTGCATGCTACCTAAAAATTAAAAAAAAATAAACAGACTAAGGAATATGTTAACATATGTGTTTGATCTTTATATATAAATGGTACAAAGGATTTGTCCTCCCTGCTGGTGAGAAGGTTCTGGTTGTACACAGGGATTATCTCATGTCTGTTCAGTGTAGCATCTCATTCATTTTCACCCAGTTTCAGAAGCCCCTAAACTCAAGGCAGAGTGCTGCCTCGGCTCTTTTCCCAATGTTTACCTCTGTGTACATAGTTCTTCCATTTCCAATAAGGCTTTCTTACAGAGACGTATGTGTGGAGAGTTAGTGTAATTAAATCCTGATAGTAGAATCCATAAATCTATTCTGCCAGCCTGATTGCTGGCCACAGTGGATTCTCAGATGCAGAAAACAAACAGGAACATGAAAGCAGGTAGAGGCTGGTATCCATGAATCTAGATTTTAAAATTCCCAGGATGTTTCTTGGTTTTCAGATTGTACGTTCAGATATTTCAAAATCAAATAAATCATGGTCTTAAGTTCAGTGTGATTATGTGAGTTTCTTGGCATCAAGGAAACTTTGCGTGTAATGTTCTGTTCATTTTACTTCCTAGTGATAACAAATGGGCGTCTTTTCATTTCCCCGTAAAGCCAAAATCAGTCTAATAAGCAACTTCCGCTTAACGTTTCTCACCTTTATTCACCTTCCGGATATGAGCCATGGCCTGTCTGCATACTTTCTGTTACTTACTTGGTATATCTGTGATCTGCCCATTTATTGATTACCACATACTAACGGAAAAGACAACTGACATGGGGCTGGAGAGATGGCTTAGTGGTTAAGGCGCCTGCCTGTTAAGCCTAAGAATCCAGTTCCAATCTCCAGGTCCCACGTTTAGCCAGATGCAAAGTGACACAAGGGCGCAATGGTGCGCTTGACCACAAGGGGGCGCATGCATCTGGATTTCATTCACAGCAGCTGAGAGACTGCTGGCGTGCCCATCTCTATCTGTCTTCCTCTCCCTTTCTGTCTGCCTCTCTCTGTGTCTCTCTCCAAAAATAAATAAAATAATTTTTAAAAATTTTAAAAAAAGACAACTGACATGACTTCAGTGTCTCTTATGTGTGAGGCATAGTTTTAGGGAATTACACTGATTATCTGAAGTAATCCATATGGTTAAATTTCCTAAGAGTGAGTTCTCATCCCTGATTAACACAGGAATTAATAAGTTCAAATTGCTCCAAGAACTCTGGAATGTGACACGGACACCAGCAATGCATCCTCCTGAGTTTAGACTTTGCTGTTACTAAGCTATGATCCTGCTTGCCTGTTAGGCTTTATGGCCTGACACCCTTCTAATCTTTGCTTAAAAACATATTTATTTATTTATTTATTTATTTATTTATTTATTTATTTATTTGAAAGAGACACAGAGAGAGAGAGAGAGAGAGAGAATGGGCGTGCCAGGGCCTCCAGCCACTGCAAACGAACTCCAGATGCATGTGCCACCTTCTGCATCTGGCTTATGTGGGTCCTGGGGAATCAAAATGAGGTCCTTAGGTTTTGCAGGCAAGCACCTTAACCACTAAGACATCTCTTAAAACTCCTTCTGCTCTTTTTTTTTTTTTTTACAAGAGCACAACTACACCTTTATTCACCTTCCTTAAATGCTTGAAGGGTACAGCAACCCATGGATTGCTGTGTCCAATGATCTTAGCAGAAAAGTTGCTTCAGAATTTGGCTCTAAGCATGCCACCGTTGCAGGGACAGGAGCTACCTTTGCCCAGATTACTCTTGTTTTATTAGGTTTGCCACCAGCAGCCACTATGTTTTTTTTTTTTTTTTTTTTTTTTAATTTTTGGCTTTGTACACATAAGCACATCTCTTTCCCAAGTAGAATTCAGTTTCATATTGGGCATAAACACCTTCAATTTTAAGAAGAGCAGTGTGCTCCCTTTGGTTTCAAAGACCCCGTTTATAGCCAGCAAAAAATGGCCTCGCACCAGAGCCTTCCAGACATGTTTGTCTTTTATAAGTCCTGCTCCCAGCAGGCTTCCATGAGACCCAAGATTGCTGAAAAGAGGAAGGCAAAGCCCCACCTTCTAATCTCTTAAAGAATGGATGAATGCTCTTTTCTAATACCATTATGCTATAAAACATTGTTAATAGCTAAATATTATATCTATGAGCACATATTTTTCTCTAGCTTAATGTAAGGTATATTGCATTTACTTCCAGTTTTGCCAGTCTACAAATAAATTTAAAGAACATATTCCAAATGCTTACTTTTCACAAAATTACTTTTAATCGGAAAAGTTTGTTTTCATTTATGTTGCTCTCATTTCAAACTTTATATTTGTTCTATTATTTATAACATGTAAGTACACTGATTAACCTCTATGCCAGGCTTTCTTGTATGGAATGAACTTATATTTTTCAGGTAAGCACCTTCACCACCAAGCCATCTTGCCAGCCCAGCATTTATATTTTATAGCCAGTGCTTAGTATGACTCTGGATATATATTTGATTTCCTTTTTCCTCACTTAAATGATAAAGAAATAATCTAAAAGACACTTCTTGACAAGCTAGCAACATATGATTGGCTTTCTGTCAATATTTTTAAAAATATTTTTTATTGATTAGAGAGAGAGATACAGAAATAAGCAGGTAGAGACAGAGACAGAGAGACAGAGAGAGAGAATGGGCACACCAGGGCCTTCAGCCACTGCCAACAAACTCCAGATATATGTGCCCCCTTGTGCATCTGGCTTTCATGTATCCTGGAGAGTCAATCCTGGGTCCTTTGGCTTTGCAGGCAAGCGCCTTAATTGCTAAGCCATCTCTCCAGCCCTCTGTCAATATTTTTAAAATATTTTATTTTTTATTTATTTATTTGAGAAGAGAGTGAAAAAGGCAAATAGAGAGAAAGGGAATGGGTGCACTAGGGCCTCTAGCCACTGCAAAAGAACTCCAGACACATGAGCTACCATGTGCATCTGGCTTATGTGGGTACTGGGAAATTGAACCTGGGTCCATAGGCTTCACAGGCCAGGACCTTCACCACTAAGCCACCTCTCCAGTGCCCTGTGAATATTTTACAGTGCTTCATTATATTGGGATAAAGAAGAATGCATGTTTACCATAAGATATCTGCCAATCAAGGTGGACATCCATTAGGCTTACTTTTTAGACTGAGTGGGTTCTAAAACGAGGAGAAAGTCAGGAAAAACTCTTAAAATCATGACATGACAGAAACTAACAAGATTATTTCCAGAATTGTAACACCATGTCTTCTCATTCTGCCAACCCCCTTCATACTGCGTCCCTGTCACTACTGCTGTCCATTTCTCCCTCTGCTTGATTCAGTCTGACCATGACCTGCTTTAACTCCAAAAACTGAGAACAAAATTATACTATAAGATTCCTGATTCCTGGACATAGAATTTGTGGCTTCTGTTTTGGCCATCTGGGGTAGCAGCTACTAAATAATGAAGTTTTCACTATCTAACTAGAAATAAAAATGCCAGAAGATAAGAAAGGAGAGTCCCTGTGGAAGATTTCTAAAGCCTCAGGCACTAATGAGCCCATCCAGCACCTTGTGAAGAGACAGTCCCAGGCAGCTCAGCCTGCCTTCCTTTTAACTACTCAAGCTGTGGACTGTGAGCCTTATTGAGGGCTTTCCCGGTTCATCATCTGAACAGAGATGAGCAATTCCTATTAACCTATGTCTAGATTACTAACATCAGAATCATGACTATTAGAGTTTTTAAAGACACTATATTTTAGGATCCAATTGTTTTGGCTGATTCAGAGAACATCTACTTGATATCTTCCAGAACCACTCAAACTTTTAATAAACAGCTCTTTATTTCCACTCACCATATGAAGTCTTTTATCTTAGAATATTTAATGTTCATTTGCTTATGCATGTACAGTTACCCCTGAGTATCCTTGGTGAAATGGTTCTAGAATCCTCCATGGATACTAAAAGCCATCGATGTCCAAGTCTCTTATATAAAATGATATAATACAATTTTGTATATTATCTATGCGTATCCTCCTATATTTGTTGAATCCTTGATTAGCATGTATAGTATAGCATAAATATCAGGTAAATAGTTACTTTATTTTATTGTTTATGGAATAATGACAAGGAAAAGTGTACATGTTCTGTCTATCGGTATTTGGTTTTTTATTTATTTTTATTGGGAACTTTAATATATGAGCATACTACATTTGATCATGTTCCTGTCCCCTTTGGCTCACCAACCACTGAAAGACCTCCTCTCTTTTTCTGTCTCATTCCTTTTGCCCAACTCCATTATCTATGTCAAAACGTTGATGGGGTCAGAACTGTATAGATCTTGTGTAAGTACTTGTAATCACTGTGGGGTCATGAATGAACCAGTCAGTTCATGTTCAGGTGGATAGTGCCTCACAGCATGCCTTTCTACCCTATGATTCTTACATTCATTGTGCCCCCTATTTCCCAAAGTTCCCTGAGAAGGACATGAGAAGATGGGAGGACCTTCCATGTTCCTGGATAGGTAGTATTAATATTGTGAAAATGACAGCCTACAAATGCAATTTACAGATTCAATGTAATACCAATAAAAATGCCAGCATCATTCTTCACAGAGATAGAAAAACATAATCTAAAAATTTATATAGAATGGCAGAAGGCCTCATATATCCAAAAAATATCTTCAGCAAAAGAAACACCTCTGGAGGTATCACCATACTCGATCTAAATCTCCAAAGACATAGTAACAAAAACATCATGGTACTGACATAAAAACAGACATATAGACCAAGGTAACAGAAGACCCAGACCTTAATAATAATAATAATAAAAACACAAATACTTTATCTTTGACAAAGGAGCCAACAATGTACATTGGAGAAAGGACATCATTTTCAACAAATGATGCTGGCCAAATTGGATAACAACATGTAGAAAAGGGAAACTAGACCCTCTCCTCTCACATTCATGAACAATCAACTACAAGTGGACTAAAGACCTCAACATAAGACCGGAAACACTTAATTGCCTGAAAGAATTAAAAGGTGGAACTCTCTATAATATAAGAGTGGGGAAAGGCTTTGCCAATATCCCAGGAAATTTAACAATCACTCAACCAGTGGGATCTCATGCAGCCTAAATGCTTTTGTACAGCCAAACACCCCATAAACAGAGTCAACAGACAGCGTCTCCTAAAGACTGGGAGAAAATCTTAACCAATTATACCACTGACAGAGGCCTAATATCTAAACTCTTCAAAGAGCCCTGAGCCTTCAAGGGCATGATGCAAATGTCTCATTTATTGCTGAGCTTTCCACAGCCTCTCGTTTTCTACTTTTCAGAGTTTTGAGTCTCTTCAGTGTCTACCCCCAGCTTGATAGAGCAGGTTCTCTAGCTCACAGGGACAGTAGCATTCATACTCAATCCATCACTTCCTCTGTAATGTTCCCTCATCCTTTGATGGTTGTGATAGAGATAGCTCCACCAATTCATCTCCCTAGGATTTCTCTTATTCTCGTTATATTTATGAGTCTTGGGTCTCCCGTATATTTCTGGTATTAGTCAACATCTGTAAAAAGAAGGTTTTCTAACCACAGTTGGAGAATAACATTAATCAAAAGATATAAATATAAATATTTAGAAGTTTTTTTTTTTTTTTTTTCTGAGGTAGGATCTCACTCTAGCCCAGGCTGACCTGGATCTCACTCTGTTGTCTTTGGTTGGCCTTGAACTCACAGTGACTCTCCTACCTCTATCACCCAAGGGCTGGAATTAAAAGCATGTGCTACCACCCCAGCTAGAAGGCTTTTTGATGGTAAAATATATCCCCAGCAGCTCACTTAGTGCTTTTAGCACTTTGTCAGCTAGCTGGCAGGGAAATGGCCTCCACCTGAGTTCTAGATCAGTACAGAGATATTTTAAAAGGTATTATTTTAAAGTAATATTTTCATAAAGTCAACCATCATTAACCCTTTTATCTCCACTCTTTTCTAATTATAACCTATGTATATCGTATTGACTTATTTTCCTATAAAAATTAAAAGTATACTTTCCCTAATAACTATTTTGATAAAATGTATCTTTAATTTTCACTAAAGTAGAAATAGATGATACAATACATAAGTAGATAGAATATATATATATGCATATGTATAGAGATATCTTTTTTGTTGATGTTGTTTTTCTAGGTGGGGTCTCACTCTAGTTGAGACTGACCTGGAATTCACTATGTAGTTTCAGGGTGGCCTCAAACTCATGGCAATCTTTCTACCTCTGCCTCCCAAATGCTGGGATTAAAGGCATGTGCCACCTTGCCCAAGACTAGATATCTTTTTTTGAAATGGCTGTTCCTACAGTAAAATAGTTTAATAAAAACCACTAGCAATTCAAATAATAAATTCAAAACAAGTTATGAAGAAAGAGGAACCCTTTATTCACTATTGTTGGTAGTATAAACTAGTACAGCCATTATTAAAGTCAGTATGGATATTTCTCAAAAAGCTAAAACTAAAAGTACAATATGATCCATCTATACCATTTCTGGGCATATACCCTATGGACTTTCTGCTTTACTAAGACATACTTGCCATGTTTACTGCAGCACTGTCCACTGTAGCTAATGTATGAACCCAGTCTAAATAATCATTTATTGATGACTGAATAATGAAAATGTGGTGCATGCACACAATGGAGTTTTATTCAAATATAAAGAAAGGTAAAATTATGAAAATTTCAGGAAAGTAGATAGATCTGAAAACATTATACTGACATAATTCAGGTTCAAAAAGACAAATATCACATGTTGTCTCATATGTGGATCATAGGTTTGGATTATTAAATTTGCATGTAAATTGGAATAAGAATGTTTGAAAGGGGTATGAGCAGTGTGAGTGGAAGTCTTAAGAGGAGAGGATAGTAAACTAGGGGTAGTAAAATTTTAGTGTAGGCAGGAATTTGAGGTGGAGGAGAAAATGGAGTGGAGAAGAGTTAGCAATAATTAAAGACTTATGAAAAAGCCACATAGAAACCTAATTTTGGTTAACTAATTAAAAATATAGACATTTTAATAAGTGAGTTTGAGCACAAGTACCCTGTATTGATCAATGATTCCTCTCTCTAGGTTATTATAGAAAAATTCTACTTCTGGGAGTGGGATAACTCCCAGTTTAGTTGTTGGTCAGAGAAGTACCAGAGTATCCTGCAACAACAGAGGCTATTGCCACTGCTTATGGTTGATGATCTTATTAGCGAAGACACCACATACTTTGGTTGCAGGACAATGAGAGCTCATGTTGAATTGAACTGAAAGCCCTGGAAAACTGTCATAGTGATGAAAAGTGGTACTGGCTGACTACTGTGAGAGAAAAATCATCATTACCCAGCAGAGGATCCTGCAAGCTAGCTATAAAACTGACTAGCCAGGCAAGATATGCCACTCATGCAATAGTAACATAACTGTTATGAGGGTAACCAGTTGCTCTCTAATTGGATTTGATACCAGTAAATAGGAGGAAATTCATGCCTGAGACTAAAAACCTTGGGTAAAGCCTATGGCTTGGGAGGTCATATGCCTTAGGAGGGAAGCTACTGTTCTTTGGCTAAATGAATATGTTGTACCCATCAAATTGTTCTCTAAATATTTACATTTATGCCCATTAATTAGTGCTACTAACACTTTTGATCAGAGAAGCATCTTTTTGTAGTTTTCAGTAAGTACTGGGGAGATTCAAAACTCACCATAGTGCTGAGAATAAGTTATCATTGAAACAGGACATGTATATCTCCCTCTCCAAGGTCAGTAAACAATATAGAAGAGGTGACAGAATGTATGAGCCAGAGGGGCTGGAGAGATGGCTTAGCAGTTAAGGTGTTTGCCTGCAATGACAAAGGATCCTGGTTCAATTCTCCAGGACCCATGTAAACCAGATGCACAAGGGGGCACATGTATCTGGAGTTCGTTTGCAGTGGCTAGAGTCCCTGGTGTGTCCATTCTCTCTCTTCTCTCTCTCCCCCTCTTTTTCTTTGGAAGGAAGGAAAGAAAGAATGAAGGAAGGAAAGAAAGAAAGAGGGAAGGAAGGAAAGAAAGAAAGAAGGAAGGAAGGAAGAGCCAGAGAATAGGGAGGAGTGCTTTGCAATTCTGTCTTTCAGACATGAAGGGGTTGTTGCATTTATGACCACAGAGCAACTCTTGTTACTTACACAATATTGGGCCCATCAACCTTCCATCATGAGTAGTGGAGGAAAGGCAAAAAGGCATCAAAGTCAAAAAAGGGACTACTTTGAAAGAAGGGGTTCAGTGGGATAGGAATAGAAGAGGGGAAACCAGAGAATGTTATGGGAAGGAATCATGATCAAAAAACATTATATAAATGTATCAAAATCGTCAGTAAAACTTTTTAAATGAGAAAATCTATTATTTATTTGCTGGAAATTAATTCTACTTGTTGAAAATTTACACTGAAGTCAAAAAAACTCACAAAATTTTGCCACTAATTAGGGAACATAATTATAGCACAAGTGCTGTCATTGCAGTAATTTCTTCTCTTAAATGGTAACACATATGTAATATATTTGGTTGGATTATTTGTTCCCTGAGTTATTTAGATTTGAAATCATTACATTAGAATTAAATTCTCAGCCGCCATCTATTCATGTACAAAATGTCATCTACAAATCATGTATCTTAGTCTAGAATAAAAGTAGAAATTAGAAGGGTATTTTATCAAGTTTATAATATGTACAGAGCAGATAGAAATGTCAGACATTCATGTGCTATCACAGAACTTTATTTTTCCATAGTTTTTACCATGCTGAGTGACTTAGTAATCTAACCCCCCCCCCAGGTCTCTTGTTTATTTTACAATGGAGGGTGGGCCATTGAGAGTGATAAGTGTGGCATCCATGTTTTGTTTCTGGATTTTTCTTTCCAAAGAGTCTGGACAGAGGGTTTGAACAGCTCAGACAGGATTTCATCATTTTTTATATTTATTTATTTATTTATTTTAATTTTACATTCATGTTGGTGCCTCGGGTAGCCTCCTCCCTGACCTCCCCCCTCCGAAGGGACCCTCCTCACTGGGGAATGTGGGTCATGCATTATGGGGGTAGCCAACAGTTATGGGGGAGAGGAAAGTCTCTGTGCATAATGACCCAACTTTTGGCTCTAACACTCTTTTGGCCCCCTCTGCCGCGAATTTCCTTAAGCCATGTTGGGTTCACTTTCATTCTATTTCAGTGATGATGTCTTGAGAGCCTCTGTGTCTCTTGATATCTGGCTTAGTAGGAGTTGGATGTTCTCTGTGTTTATCTCCTTCAACTTTGTTCTGGTGTTGGGTTATTCAAGAAAGCTGCACTCTTGCCCATTTCCCTCATTACTCTATGGTTTCAGCTGGGGCCCTGGTGAAGTACGATAGGCTGATCCTCCCTTCAGGTTCGTTGTCCATCTGGAAAAGTGAAGCAAATTCTCCAAAGGAGAAAGAAGTTAGTACCAGATAGAAGGAATGGCCATAGTAATTTTAGAGAGAATTTTATATGGGTAGGCCCTCTTTTAGCCCACATTTGGTGGGAGCTTGATATTGGAGAATGGGCTCATTTTGGTACATGGTTTTGACTTATTTCCCAGTTCCAGCTATGAGTTCCATTCCACTGAGTGGATCTATTAGCCAAATCAGGAGCTGTTGGTCACCAACCATGGCATCACCCTAATACCAAAAACAGACAGAGATGCAACAAGAAAAGTAAACTGTAGGCCCATATTCCTGATGAAGTTAGATACAAAAATCCTGAACAAAATCCTCACAAACCAAATTCAATAACATATCAAAAGCATTATCCACCTTGATCAAATAGGCTTTCTCCAAGGGATGCAGAGATGGTTCAACACACAGAAATCAACAACGTAATGCACCACATAAATAAACTTAACCTTAAGAACCACATGATCATCTCAACTGATGCAGAGAAGGCCTTTCACAAAATACAACACAACTTCATGATCATAACACTGGAAAGAATAGGCATGGAGGGTTTATATCTCAACACAATAAAGGCTATATATAAAGCTTCATAAAAAGAGTAGAGGAAGATTCCCTGGTCTCTGACTTGAAGTGTTCCATTCCAAGTCCTTCTGGATTTTCATTATATTTTAATCTCCATGGATGTGATAGGTTTGTTTAGGAGATTAATCTACTCTCAGTTTACTTTTGGTAAGTGGTATTTTTCTAGAAATTTCTCTATATCTTCCAGAACATCCCATTTTATGGAATAGAGATTCTGGAAGTATGTACTGGTGATTCTTCCAATTTCATTGATGTCTGTTGTGATCTCTCCTTTTTCATTTCTGATTTTGTTAATTTGAGACTCCTCTCTCTTTTTTGGATTGATTGATCAAATTGGACATGGGTTTATTAATCTGTTTATTCTTCAATGAACCAACTATTTTTTCATCAATTTATTAAATTGTTTTCTTAGTTTCTAATTCATTAATTTCTGCTCTGTTCCTTATTATTTCTTTCTTTATGGAGCTCTTAGGGTTGGATTCTTCTTGTTTTTTCCAGTGCCTTTAGGTGTACAGGTACGTTATTAATTTGGGATCTCTTGGTCTTGTTATGAAAACACTTAGCACTTAAATTTTCCCTTTAGGACTGCCTTCATTGTGTCCCATAAGTTTGGTAGGTTGTGTTTTCATTATCATTAAATTCTAGCAATTTTACAGTTTTGTTTATGATTTCTTCCATGGCCCACTCATTGTTTAAAAGTATGTTTTTTAGTCTCCAGGAGCTGGTAAGGTCTGGATAAGTCTCTTGTTGATTTCTATCTTTAAAGCATTGTTATCTGATATGATGGAGGAAGTTACTTCAATTTTCCTGACTTTATGGAGCAATGCTTAATGGCCTAATATATGGTGTATTTTGGAGAAGGTTCTGTGGGCTGCTGAGAACAATGTGTATTCTGTAGAGGAGGGGTGGAAAGTTCTGTAAATGTCTATTAGATCTAGTTGATGTATGGTGTTGTTGAGCTCTATTATTTCCCTGTTGATTTTCTGCTTGGATGATCTGTCTATTGATGATAGTGGACTATTAAAGTGTCGAACTATGATGGTGTTAGTGTTTATCTCTGTTATGTTGTCAAGTAGGTTTTGTTTTATAAACTGTGGTATACCTGTGTTTGGTTGATATATATATATATGATTGTGATGTGCTCATGTTGGATCATTCCCTTGATGAATAGGAAATGGCCTTCTTTTTCCTTTTTGCTTACTTTTGATTTGAAATCTACATTATTGGACATTAATATAGCAGCACCTGCTTATTTTTTATTTCTATTTGTTTGGAATATCATTTTCTTTTTTGTTGTTTATTACTTATTTATTTATTTTGAGAGCAACAGACAGAAAGAGAGAGAGGCAAATAGATAGAGAATAGGCATGCCAGGGCCTCCAGACACTGCAAATGAACTCCAGGTGCATGTGTCACCTTGGGCATCTGGCTTATGTGGGTCCTGGGGAATCAAGATTCAAACAGGGATGCTTAGGCTTCACAGGCTAGCTCTTAATCACTAAGCCATCTCTTTAGGTCCAGAATATCATTTTCCATCCTTTCACCATGAGCAGGTATCTATCTTTAGTGGTGAGGTGGGTTTCTTGAAAACAGCAGATAGAATGGTCCATTTTTTGATCCACCCTGTCTCTTGATGGGTGAGTTAAGACCTTTAATATTTTAGCTTATTACTGTGAGGTTTGAACTAGTCCTTGCCATGATGAGGTGCTTTATGGGGTTTGATGCATCCTTGTTTCACTTTTGGTTATTGTCATCTTCTTGAGATGGCTCTTGAGATTCATTGTTTGACTCTTCTGTGTGGCATAGTCCCTGAAGTATTCTCTGTAGGGTTGGCTTTGTGTTCATATAATCATAGAGTTGACTCTTTTCATTAAAAGTTTTCATTTCACTATCTATTATGAGGGATACTTTTGCTGGGTAGAGTAGCTTGGATTGGAAGCCATAGTTTTTTAAATTTTGATGTCTTTCATTCGAGGCCCTACTGGCTTTCAGGGTTTCCATTGAGAAATCTGATGTCATTCTGATGGGATTGCCTTTGTATGTTGTGAGTTGTTTCTCTCTTGCTGCTCTTAACACTCTCTTTTTTCATTGTTAAGAGTTTTAACTATGCTGTGCCTTGGAGAGTTTCTTCTTTGGCCCTGTCTGTTTGGTGTTCTGTGGACTTCTTGATGGGCCTCTCTTTTGAAAGATAAAGAAAATGTTCTTCAATAATGTTGTTGAATATGTTCTCTGTGCCTCTGGTCTGGATTTCCTCTCCTTCTGATATGTCCATGATCCATATGTTTGGTTGCTTTAGGATATCCCACAGTTACCTCCTATTCTGTTCACTTGGTTTTTTGAATTTAGTGAAGTGTTTGGCTTTCTGATCAGTTCTTTCTGTCTTGTCTTCAAGGTCAGAAGTTTGTCTTCCACATAAGCAAGACATTATTGAGGAGTTCTAGAGAGGTTTTTATAAACTTTATTTGATTTTTTTTGTTTTCTGTTGTATTATTTTGCACCATGTCCATCTCTTTTTTGAGGTATGATTGCAGTTCAAGTTCTGATATTTTTGATGCTTCCTAGAATTCATTCTTACATTTGATCAAATCTTCAAATGTGCGTTTAATTAATTGGGTATTGAGATATTCTATTTATTGACTCACCTTCAGTTCCTTCATATCTCTTTTGAGGGTTCTAACTTTTCAATCAAGTTAAGCCTACTGTCAAAAACTGATTATTCTAAGAATCAGTTCTGTTCAATTTCATTGATATGATAGTTAGTTTTTTGATGGTTTGCTTCCAGTTCAGCAATTCTTTTGATCAGGGTCACATTGGTTGTTGTGTTTTCATTTTGGATTGAATTTCTGTTGTGGGACTAGGCATCCTGTGTGGAGATCTCTCAGTTTTCTGACTTACATTGGCTTTTTTACATTGTGGTCTACCCATCTTGGGGACACGCTTTATTCTGTTGAGGGAAGAGCAAGTTTTTGTCCTTGAAGGGTCTTCAGAGGGTGTTCTGTTTGAAATGTGAACCAGATTGGTATACTTGTGTACAAAGGGGTTATATCCACAGATGCCTATATTGTTGAGAATGCAGGAACATTAATGGTACCTGGGATACTGGGAGCTATGGCTGACTCACTCCACTTTCACATACACATGGGAATAATGGGTTGTGGAACTAGGCACCAGTAAGCTGAAGAACCAGAGGTAAGAGACCTGGTCCTTCAGTGGCGCATGCACCCTCTGACTCAGGGGAATATGGATGTTGATACCAAAGGGCCAGTCAGGATACCAGAGCAAAAGGTCTGTTTCCACAGCCCCCACACAGGGACCAGGCCTCCCCAAGCCAGGTGCAGGGGGACCTACAGGGACCAGGAAACTGGCCTACTCACTCCACACCTGCGTGCCCCCCTCCAGTGTAAGGTCAGCAATCTAACCCCAAAATCACAACTGCCCTGGATCTAATAGGTAATTGTGTTTTAAAATATTTATTCATTATTTATTTATTTGAGGAGAGAGATGAAGAATGAATATGCATGCAATGGCCTCTTGCCACTGCAAATGAACTCCAGATGCATGTGCCACTTTCTGCATCTGGATTTATGTGGGTATTGGGGAGTTGAAACCAGGTCATCAGACTTTGCAAGCAAGCACCTTTAACCATTGAGCAATCTCTCCAGCCCTTAGTAGGCAATTACTGAATTAGTTGCAATCACAAATGGAACTACAGTACATGTACAAATGACCGGTATCACCTCTTGCAGTAGATTATAGAAACAGAATACTTCTTTTCTCTTTGGTTGCCAGGTAGCTGAGTCAGGCCATATGATGTCAATTGTTGCTATGACAACACATGAAACAGAGAGAAGATAACATGTCTGAATACAGAGATTTTAATAACTATGATGATCCATTTCCTGTCTGATAATATGCATATGCTTACTTATGGAGAAGAAATATGCATTTCTAATTACCAAATATCCATTTTAATTTTATTCATGAGATGGGTGTTTATTCTTTTCACTTAAATAACCTGCTTTCATTCCAAGTAGTTGTTTTTCACTTCTTCATTTATTTTGCTTCCTGATTAAAAATGACAGGGGTAAATAACACATATTTTCTTTCTCCTGTCTGTATGTGAACTAGAGCCATATGTTAAGAATGTAAAATGTTTCATCATGGCGTATTGCTATAAACATTTTACTATTGAGTAGTTACAGGAAGAAGAAACATAGTGCTATAAGCTAGGGAAAGTAAAAATGACAACAAAAGTCCATAATTCCCAAGTGTTATAATTCAACCATACAAAATATCTTGCATTAAAATCATACACACTGTACATGTGTGCACAGAAACCTGGCTTCAATCAAATTGTCTGACCTTATATGTAGGTGTGCTTTGCTTTTATGGCTAAACATAATCCATTCAACTGACAGATGATTACTTCCCTCTCCACTCATACAGAACCTTTTTATTATAGTATTTTCTAAAGTGTAGGCTGTGGCTACTGATGAATTCAAAAGTGGAAATTTGAGAAAATATTCTCACAATTTTTATAAGTACACAATAAGACTTAGGAACAAAAATGCCTCAGAAAATGGAAGATATCATCTTCCCTCATCTTAGAAATCTGTAAACCAAAAAAAGTAAAACACACCAAACAAATAACAAACCATTAAATAAAACATGTCAAAGAATGGTGCTAGTCACTGGCCAAATCCATTTGAAAGAAATAAAATAGAATCCAATCATAGAGAAAGAAAAATCAATTTGTAGTTTTTGATTTTAGTTCCAATAATTATTTAACATGTTAAACTGAGAACAAAAATTTTGACTTCCAGAGTGAATTGTGGTCTCCTCAGTGAAGCAGGCAAAATGGTAACAGCATATAAACACATGCACACTAGTACAATCCTATCCTGATAAAAGTCGTTGAAACAAAATAAGATAGCAGAAGTACAATAAGCCTTAGGTACTATTTTTTAATGCCAGTTTTAATGCTTCAAGTAACAAAGCAAGAAACTACAAAGAGAAAGAAGAGGAAGAAGAGCAGAAAGTTTTAGACCTGCTAAAACTTATTCTCAGTGAAACTCTGAGAAAATCATTTCAAAACACAATCAGGTAACGTTTCATTTAGGTGAATATGACATCAAAATTGTATCTATTATCTATCAATTACCTTCGATCATTTAATAGTAAACATGTAAGCACATCCCAAAGTTTACCAAAGAATTAAGTGAATATGACTCTTTGAAGTTAAAAAAAATCCAAATTCAGGTAATATTTCTTATATCAAATATAATTATAAGAGAAAGTAATTCAAGATTTTGAAGTTGGAAAAAATAAAATTTGATGGAATGAAAGAAATATGAACTATGTGCTGAAAAGGGAACTCCGAATGAGTGTATGTCCCTTCCTTTCATTTCTCGCCTCACATCAAAGTGAAGGAATATTGTAAAAAATAAGAATATAGAGAGCAAAAAGCAATGACACAAGTGAGAGTATGGAGAACTTTACAAAAAAAGTATATTAACAGGTTTGTTTTTTTTCCCACTAGAACGGACAAACCGCAATACAAATTGGCAAAAAGAAGGACATTATGTTAAAAATAACCTACCACACACAAAGAAAAATGCTGCATGATATTACTTGTAAGTGGAATCTATAAAAGTCTAACTCATAAACAGAAAGTATAACACTGCTTACCAAAGACTGGGGAGTGGAGAAGTGAGGAGGTGTTAGTTCAGATATACGTATTTAGACATGGGTAGAATCTGGAGACCTGATGTTACTACAGTTAAAAAAATACATCGACTATTTGATAATAAATCATAAGTCTGCTCAGAATTAAATCATACGTGATCTCACCACAAACAAATTGTAACTAGGTAAAGGGATGGATCTGTCAGTTAGCCTGATTATAGTAATCATTCCACAATGTCTATGTGTACAAAAACATCATATTGCAAACCTTAAATACATTTATATGTCTATGTGTACAAAAACATAATATTGCATACCTTAAATACATTTACATGTCTATGTGTGCAAAACATCATATTGAAAACCTTAAATGCATTTATATTTTTCAGTCATGCTTTAATAAAGTTGATTGGTTACAAGGAAAGAGGGTGAGTGATACAAAAAATAAATAAATAAATAAAATTCAGGAATACTTTAAAACTAATAGGAAGTAGCAATGATCTCAATAAGATGTACCAGAGACAAGATGGGTGTGGTAGTTTGAATATATGTCCCCCAGTATATTCAGTGTTTTATTAGTTATAGTTTGCATCTGCAATCACCTTGCTAGAGGCAATGTCACTGGGGCTGGTCTTAAGGTGTTAATGGTGGGTTTGAGATTCCATTGTAAAGATATGCAAATGTGCCTAGCAGGAGTTCCTGGAGTGTGCTGTGTGACCTTTTGGCAGTAGTTTTGCTCTGTGTGCTGCTTGGCCCTGTGGAGAGCAGGCGGCTTCTTCTGCCATTATGGAACTTCCCCTGGATCTGTAAGCTTCAATAAATAATATCCCTTCCTCCATAACTGTGCCTGGTCTGGAAGTTCATCTCAGAGAACCTGAAGCTGTCTGCTACAATGGGAAACCAGAATTGGTTGGTCAGTGAGATAATTGATTAAGAATCTATACAACAAATGAAACAGCCCCTACACTCAGTGCCAGCTCAGATGTTTTCCTATGAGCTAAACACACATGAATTAGTTTGTATAATAAAGTCAACATCATTTACAAGATCAATATGCCTGTCTTCATCCAACTGCTGAAGCCTCCCTAACAGCGGATATTCCTATAGTATGGCATTTTTGTTTACATGCTACTTTCTGGAACTCAGGACTCATAGTTGATAGTGTGAAAGTCTAGAGGGTGCAGTTAAGTTTTCCTTTGCCTTTCAGTTCAATGTCCCTCAGTGTAAGAAGAGCTGAGAGGCCAAGAGGCAGGGAATCTTAGAAGAGAAGCAATCACCCATCACATTCTTTCACCCTGGAGGAGACTGTGGTATCTTCAGTCTATGCTTGATAAGTCTGGAAACTGACTGCCTTGTTTTGGTTTCACAAGTGTGAGGAGTGCACGTGCACACGTACGCATGTAGGGGCCAGAGGACGATCTCAAGGGGCACCTCAGGTGCATCGTCATCCACCTCTCTTTGAAGCACAGTCCCTCCTGCCTGGAAACTTGCCAGAGAGCTCCAGCAGGGATCCTCCTATCTCTGTCTCCCCAGGACTGGGAGGATAGGTTCATGACCCATCGATGAGATTTTCATTGGTATGAGGGATCAAACTCAAGTCCTCATGCTAACATGGTAAGTCCTCTAGTGACTGTGCTATCACCCAGATCCACAATTGACTACCCTGATACCCAAATGGTGTTTTTCCTTCTGCCCCATTAATTTTTTTTTTGGGGGGGGGAGAGAGACAGAGAGAGAGGGAGAGGAAGACACATAGAGATGGGCTCGCCAGCAGCCTCTCAGCTGCTGAGAACAAAATCCAGATGTGTGCGCCCCTTGTGGTCAAGGGTGGCATTGCTCCCTTGCGTCACTTTGCATCTGGCTAAATGGGGGACCTGGAGATTGGAACTGCTGGAGATTGGAACCAGCGTTCTTAGGCTTAGGAGGCAGGCACCTTAACTGCTAAGCCATCCTTCCAGCCCTACCCCATTAATTTTTGTTGTTGTTGTTTATGGTTTGTTTATTTTACAAGGTAGGGTCTCACTCTAGCTCAGGCTGACATGGAATTCACTATGAAGTCTCAGGGTGGCCTGGAACTCATGGCGATCCTCCTACCTCTGCCTCCCCAGTACTGGAATTAAAAGCATGTGCCACCACACCCAGCCCATGAATTTTTTTATTTATTAAAGATTTGAAGATACTTTCTAAAAAATTATTTATGAGAGAGAGAGAATAGGCACACCAGGACTTCCAGCCACTGAAAACAAACTCCAGATGCATGTGCCACTATGTGCATCTGGCTTATGTGGGTCCTGGGGATTTGAACCTGGGTCCTTAGGCTTCACAGGCAAGCACCTTAATTGCTAAGCCATCTCTCCAGCCCCATGAGGAGACTTTTGATGTCAGCTAACAGAAGAGCCTACTGGTGTTCACAAAAGAATGATAGGATTAAATTTTCCTTATAGAAGCAGGAGGCTTATGAAAACTGGGAACTGAGAATAAAGGTGAGCTGTAAGGCTGGCACTCAGCTTTTTAGTTGATAGAATGACTGCAGTGTTTGGGTACTTCAGAAACTGCATAGAGAATGGAAAGAAATCAGCCATTGTTTCAGCTGTCATGACTGAAAAAAAAATACACAAACAAATGGATGTGTTTCTGCCTGCCTATCTTTACAGGTACATAATTCAGACAAACCCCAATCCTCTATTAAATCTTAAACATTATTTAAAAGAGCCACTTATTGTTTTGGCTCAGGAAACAATAAAGTGCAACATTTGTGAAAGTGGTCCCAAGGACATAGATAACTGCTAAAAATCCTTGAAAAATAAGACAAATTACCAGTTCTCATTATTCATTTGGCTTCCACTGAAGACTAATAGCTAAGTAATTTTCCATAAATCAAACTACTCAAGTTGCAAGACATATAATACAATATGTTAGTAGTTTATTGACAAAAATGTTATTTCTGTAACTTTTCCTCTAAGTCTGAGGAATGAACAGGCATTAAAAGTGAGAGAACAACATTTTTTCACTATATGTTGCCATAATTTAAGCCTAATGTTGTCTGGATACAAGAAGGAGAAAGATAAATACTTTTAGAAAAAAAATAAATTGGGTTATCTGTACACTTTCTTTACAAAACAGCACATATTCTGTGAGGTAAAAAATAATGTTATTATTCTAAATAGGTTGTGCAAAGTATATTTAAATAAGAAATCAGACTGTTGGTGTAAATTTTGTGCATGGGATCATGGTATCTGGGATCTCTAAACTACTTTTCTTAAATCAAAACCCAGAAAGGGGGCTGAAGAGATGGCTTAGCGGTTAAGGCGCCTGCCTCCTAAGCCTAAGAACCCTGTTCCAATCTCCAGGTCCCAAGTTTAGCCAGATGCAAAGTGACACAAGGGCGCAATGCCGCACTTGCCCACAAGGGGGCGCACACATCTGGATTTCGTTCACAGCAGCTGAGAGGCTGCTGGTGCGCCCATCTCTATCTGTATCCCTCTCCCTCTTTCTCTGTCTGTCTCTCTCTGTGTCTCTCAAAAATAAAAACATTTAAAAATTTTTTAAAAACCCAGAGAGGAAGACTCCTAGGAGTTGCAATAAGTAGGTCAAAGGGTTCACACAACTGCCATCTTCTTTGCCTCATTGATGCCTATTATGTTATCCACAAACAACTGTAAGAGGACTTCAGGAACCTGGAACTCAGGCTGGCAGGGTAAGAAAACCTCATTAGCTATTCTTAGCCACCAAAAGATTCTCCTTCTAGTGCATAGCTTTAGAGAGCCTGCCAACATAGGGGCAGAGACAATTACTCGGCAATAAATGGTGGACAGTTATGATACCTTCATCATCATTGCTCATTATGCTGGTCTTTCCCTTATCACTTCTCATGTGAGGTTGCTACGCTTCTCAGTAGATGGACCAAATTTTCCCATCCCATTGACGGAGGGTGGGCCAAGGGACTTTCATGAGACTGTGCCCATCTCAAAGGGGTTGGATTTCCTTGTTCACATTGACTTACTTGCCTTTACCAAGATCCATCAGAAGAAAATACAAAGTCAAAGTAATTGAGAATGAAGTGTTTCTTTGTATCAGTGAATAAGATTACAAGACGTTTGCTTGTCAAACCGACATTGACTAACACAAAATCTTACCATCCATTCATTTAACAAATGCAGACTGTTTGCTATATAATTTTATTAGGTTACACATTGAGACCAAAAGACCAAATAAAAGATATTCATACTTTCGCAAAGCTTAAAGCTCTATGCTATGTCCCTTCCCTACTCTATCATGTAGCATGGCTATCTAGAAAGGCTCAGACCTAAAAGACAATTAATCTATTCTGTCACTAGATTTTTCTCAGCCAGAGATTACTGGTGAACAGAACCCTAGAAAGCCCTCTCAATGATCTGCCCCAGGTATTGCTCCTCCAATTATGTTATCTACATAAATTATTACTTAATATCTACATAAAAAGGAAATTTTTTTCAGATATAATTTAGGTAATTAGTTGACCTTAATTTTTAAATTTTTTTTATTTTATTTATTTTTGGAGAGAGAGACAGACAGAGAGAGAGGGAGACAGACACATAGAGATGGGTGTGCCAGCAGTCTCTCAGCTGCTGTGAACGAAATCCAGATGCCTGTGCCCCCTTGTGGTCAAGTGCAGCATTGCGCCCTTGCATCACTGCATCTGGCTAAACGTGGGACCTGGAGATTGGAACCGGGTTCTTCAGCTTAGAAGGCAGGCGCATTAACCACTAAGCCATCTCTCCAGTCCTAGTTGACCTTAATTTAAGGAGATAATCTGAGCAAATCTAATCACATAAATCCTCTAAAAGCAGAGCAATTTTTCCGGATGGTAGTAGAAGGATAAGCAAAAAGACAGTCACAGTGGCTTTAATGTAGAAGTGACCAGCTGACAAGGACCTAAGACCAACACGTAAACAACACTGAGGGTGACAGTGGACCCCTCAGTCCTGCAGCCAAGGAAATGATTCCTGTCAACAACCAGTGAAGAGTGTAGTTTGGTTAATATTTTAATTTTAGCTTTTAAAACCCTAAGCAGAGAACCCAGGCAAGTCCACAATATACTTTTCTGTTTTAGAATGTTGGTTATTTCAAGCTAATAAATTCACGGTAATATTTTAATAGCACTAGAACTCTAATACCATGATCTAATCTAGATTGAACATTCCAAAGCCATGAGCCACTAGCAGCCTTCTTCATAAGTACAGGAGGTACCCGTGTACACAGCCACCAAGTTGGTATGATTTCTGGGTCATTGAAATGGATGCTTTGACAGTAAACCTCCTGATTTACTCAATAGTGTCTAAAATCTCTTGCACTGTGGGCAAAGCCTTTCATTATAGTCTAAACCATCCAATGGAAAACTTCAGAAAGGAGTTCAAAATTACTCGCAATGAATACCAATGGCAAGCTACACTGATAGCCAATGTTCTTCTGAGCATTGACGCAGAGCAGCAAATGAGATAAGGTCAGGGTGACAATGTAAAGAAGGAAATGAAATAATAGAAACACCATAAACTCTACAATTGTGTTTAGTGTTGTCCCTAACTGCTCCCCTGACCCCGAAGCAGATTAAAATTAAATCAATTCATAAACATTCCCTGATTCCTTTTGTCTCTTTGAAATCCCTTGAGCATCGTTTCTAATTTAAATAGAACATAATCATCCTCAAAACTTCTAATTTCCTAACACAACCAAATTGTGTTCAAGTACAGAGAGTGCCAAACCCTGGGCAATGGACAATGAGTTGAAGTAAACAAAACAAATTGGTTGTCACCTTCCTACGTGAGCGGTGGATACCAAAGAGATGCATTCAGAAATGGTCTTGTGTTTCTTCTCTGGACAGTGAGCCTGCTGATAAGTGGGGCTTCTGCCATGGAAACCCAGCTGGGGGCCCTAATCCAGGTTGCCATATGAGTTTCAAGACTATCAAAGTCATGGACTCAATTGCTTCCCCTTGAAGTTCTTCTGGTGAAGGTCCAACTCTAGTACATCAAAATCTGCATACATTTGAAGATAATGCCTGGAGAGAGTAGAATAAGGCCATTATGGTGCACCCTAATAAATATAAGGATAAGAAGAGGAGATTAGGAAAAAGACACAGGCATAGAAAAAGTTATGTAAAGACATAAAGATGATGGTCATTCTAAGACACAGAGAGAAGCTTTTGAAGAAACCAGTCTTGCTGATATATTTACTCTAGACTTCTAGACTCCAAAATTTTGAGAAAACAATTGATGTTAAGCCAACAGTCTTCAATTCTATAAAGCTTGTCTAGCAGTCTGATGAAAGAAATCATCTGAGATGACACCAAGGGAATTTCCAAAATGGTCCCTATATTGGCTGAGTCAGTACCAGCTGTTCTGTCTGCATAATACATCACAAGAAAAATGAAAACGTATTTATTTAATCACCATGGTTGGGGTTTATGTCATTTCTAACAAAATGCATTTGTAATTGATCCAAAGCCTCATGCCTTTAATCTTTTTCTCCTTATCAAAGGATATCCTATCATAGATAGTTCTGAGAGGTCAGGCAGGAAATACAATGTGAGACAATATTTCAAAACTTAGCCACTGAGGGAAAGTATCAGGTAAAGTGGTTTGTTTGGTGCAGTGCACGTGAGAGCATTTTATAAAGCTGGTCCTCTTTTATATGAATACCAATGTCCAGTCTCTCACTTTATTAGTTAGGCTCATTGAACAAAGGTTGGAGATGGGACAAGTGAAGGACTTCATTGAGACAGCTCACAAATGTCCAGGGATTGTCATCTGTGGCATCTCAGAACCAATTCCTTCCCAGTTTCCCTGTGATCTGTAAGTAGCCAGTGTTCATAAATACCAGAGAATGTCATCTATATCAGAAAACCAGGTATTTAACAGCTTGGCATTCCACAGTGAAAATGCTTATGGGGAGTTTACATAGGCTGACCTAGGTGTTGAAATCTCATAAGATGAATTGTCCCTGAGAGATTTCTTAGACTTTGAAGCTTGGGCTTAATGAATCCACTCATCCAGGAAAATTGAGAAAAGAGGCTTCTATGCCACTCCTGTGATAGGCTTATTAAAGGGCCACTTTATCAACCCCTGGCTATTTTTATTTCAGAGAGAAAATACCCCTGGGGCCTTAGTCCAAGAGAGCATCCCTTGGAAAGAACATACATTTGATTTGGGGGGTTCAGAATTCTCACTGTTCTCCTTTATCGGAGGGTGATGGCCATTTGAGGATTGTTCATTAAAGCATGTTTGAAAGTGAGGGGCTTGTAAGTAAAATAGCCTTATGCGCTTTGTTCAATTTACATAAAAAAATCATCTCAAAAAATGTAGTCCCCACTCTAGACTGTAAAAAGATGAGGGACTGTCAGGACTTCAGCATCACACCTGAGCTCCCTACGTGCTGCTATTGAGAGTTTGTCAGCACACAGACAGAATGCTGAAGTGCAGCTGAGGTGTTCGCCAGAAAATCCACCTGTCATGAAGCTGAAAGGCACTCTCTCACTCTTTCCCCAATTCTCCTGATTTATAGAGAACGTAATTGATAGAACTATAACTCTCTAACCTTAGATTTCTTCCCATTGACTCAGTTATCACATGATCAAAGCCTTTCCTGGCTGTCAAACCACCTCTTATTTCTGATATGCTTGTTGGAGGGTTCGCCTCTGTCATTTACCAAAATAGCTACATAAGAGGCTCTGGGCTGCAACAATTCGCTATTCAGGACTATAGAGAATCATTTTAAATCCTATTCCAGGGATAAGAATAAGTGTTCATATTGTACCTTTAGTGGAACCAAAACTGATAATATCCATCTTGCATCTTTCTCAAACTGACGGGAGAAACCCAAAGAATTAGTTTTTTAATCAATTAACCAATAGCCTAAGTGTTTTCATCTCCTGTGTTACCATAAAAAATTACCATTTACCTTGGCACTTGAAGAATTATTAACAAAAAAATGGATCCATTATGACACCCACACCATTTTCAAGCCAAAATTAATTTTAAGCTCTCTTTCAATGACCCTCTTCAGCTTGTTCTGGCGTAGCCACTACATAAAGCATCACATTTGTCTTACTCTGACTTGTCTGTGGCCATTCACTTTTCCATCCACAAGTATGATCTTCTAATTAGGAAGCTCGATCAGTGTTTGGAACTGCTATTACTCTAGAAAGAGAAGTGACTAATTGCTTTGCATCAAAATGCCAGGGGAATGCAATAAGGCTAAAAAGGTCAGAGCATTTGATCATTTTCTCAGTCCGTGGGAGGATCAATAAACAGCTGGGAATGACCACTCTTCTGAGAGCTGAAAAACAATATCCATTGTTAACCCATAGAAAGTCCCTCTATTGGGGTTGATAAGGAGAGTACCTGATGGAATCTTTGGTTCCTGAAGTCTAGACGTGCTGGTCCCATAATTTATGTTTTCAAAGGTTTGGGAGGAAAATGCAGTCTTACATCTTTAGCTCTGCCCTAATAAGCCATCACATTTGTCGTGGCAGAAGCTAACACAGCTCAATACCCATACGGCAGAGATGCAAAACAGTCCAGGCACTTTCAGGCTAAGCCTCCACCATCTCTCTGGTTCCCGTCGCATAATCCTCCAGACTGTTGCTTTGCCCCTCAATAAGTCTCTCTGATTCAACATGAGGCTAATGCAGACTGCAAAGAGGGCAATCAAGGGCTGCCATTCTTCTGCTTTGAACCACCCGCTGACCCTCTCCCCCCACACACATTACCCTCCCAGAAAGCTCAAACTCTGTGGCACGGTATTTGCAGTTTTCGTGAACTGGGCCCTGCTTGTTGCCTCATTTCTCCACATATACTCTGCAGCTACAGCGAGTACTTTGGAATTCATAAATTACACTTGGAACCTATCCTTCTCCAGACAGAACTTTTTCCTTCCCTCACTAGAATAATCCCTCCACTTTTGCTTGCACTACTCCTCCATCCCTGGCTCAAACTACTAAATGTTCCCTTTAAAAAACATATTTATTTGAGAGAGACAGAGAGAGACAGTAGTATTGTTTTGGGTCTTCAGCCACTGAAAATGAACTCCTTGTGCATCTGGCTTAAGTGGGTACTGAGGAATTGAACCTGGGACCTTTGGTTTTGCCAGCAAGTGTTTTAACTGCTATACCATCTCTCCAGCCCTAATTGTTCACCTTGTAAGATTTGTCCTTCCTTAGAAAAATTTTCTTGCCCATCCCAAGCAATCCTGACAATCTCTTTCTATTTTATTGCGCAAACATTCTGTATTAATGTTCCCTTTGTTCTCTAAACCATAAATGCAATAGGACAAAACTCAGATCTATATTCTTCACCATTTTAATCTTGATACTCAGTCAACTACCTAGTAAATTACTTTCTATTTTTTCCTGTGTAGTAAGTCATAACAAATCTTTTCACTTTGCAAGATCACCCTTTCTGATTATACAGCTTCAGCAGAGCAAGACATGGTGGTGCTGGCTTCTCTGCTGGGGTCTTGTGGAACTGAGACAGAAGTTCCACGTGAGCTGTTCATTTAGAAGCAGGGATCTCTTCCTAGGTCATTCACTATGTTTAAAAATTCAACTCTTGGGCTGGAGAAATGGCTTAGCGGTTAAGGCGTTTGCCTGTGAAGCCAAAGGATCCCTGTTCAATTCTCCAGGACCCACGTAAGCCAGAAGCACAAGGGGCACATGCATCTGGAGTTCGTTTGCAGTGGCTGGAGGCCCTGGCGTGCCCATTCTCTCTCTCTCTGTCTACCTATCTTCTCTCTCTCTATGGTTGCAAATAAATAAATAAATAAATTAAAAAAAAAAAGAATTCAGCTCTTTGTTATTGTAGATTTTGGATTAATGTTTCTTTGTCAGTGAGCGACTAGCAGGGGTCACTCTTGGAAACCTGATCATAAGTTCAAGTCCTATCTATGTGGCATGTGGCCCTGTCACAACATAACAATTGATATCTTCAAAGCCAGCAGGAGAATCTCCCTCCAGCCTGCTGTTATGGAGTCATACACAATGTAAACTCATCAGTGGAGCGACTAGCTCATCACGATGGCCACATCATGGAGCTTAATGTAGGGAGTTCTTACCCCTGTGTTCACGCTAGCCTCCCTTAAGCAGAAGGTGGTGTAGCCATCAGGTGCACAAGGAGCATGTGACTCAGGCTCATGTTGGAATTTTGCTTGCCATATATACACATGCTTAAATAACTTGCAAATGGAATAATGATTCAAGAAAAAAAATCATTTTAACTGTGATGTCATTACTAATATTGAGCAGGCACCTTGATCTCTGTCTAATTTTCCCCAATAAAAAGTAATAGTTGTAGTGAGTCCCAGACCAGAAATGAACAGAAGACCGAATGAATAAAAATGAAAAAGGAGAGTCTTTATTAAGCTGGCTGGTGTCTGGCCCCTTACAGCAAGAAGGAGAGCAGCCCTGTCCTACTTTTACAGTGAGTTTTTAATGGCAAAAACAACATTCCTTTACAATGATCTGAAAAACCCCCAGCCATCCCCTTCATACACCATTGTCTTTAACAAGAACAAGCAAGTATGATAACAAAAGCAGAATTTTTGCAGTCAGCACCAGGTATGAGACAGAAGCCAAATATCAGGCCATCTTGACCTCACGCTGAGAGCAAATACCAGATGCCTTACTGGGACCCATCCACAGTCTTGTAATTAAAACTCTGTGCTAATCTTTAATCTATTACAGCTCCTTGAGAATGTCAAGATGGTTGAGTAGCTTAAGATGGCTTCCCTTAGGTCGGTTCACCAGAGATTGTTTAATTCCCTACTGGTTTTAGTAACTGAGTCAAGTCTTAGACTCACCATTATGATAGCCTCGTATTTGGTCCTGAGAACCATTAATTTTACTGAGAAAATTCTCTGTTGGATATTGGATAAACTTTATTTGAGCATTTAAAATGAAGGGGCCTACAATCAATCCTAAAGTAAAAGATCTATGGGTCTGGAGATGGTAGTAATCAGAGTAATGAACCAAGGTGACAAACAAAAATTGTCATACAAGCAAACGGGCAGCTGGTTTATAGAAGCAGGGCATGGCAGTTAGCATGTTCACTCTATATGATTTAAAACAATTTTTCAAAACATATCTAAGAACCAACATGCATATAAGTCATGGAGTTAGGTCATCCTAACCATGAGCTCTGTTGTATTCCTCCTTAGTCTTAAACTGTCCTTCCCTCTTATAGTCCCTCTGGGGTCCCCTAGACAGTTCTCTCTTTGGGATTCCTTCAGCTACTTACAGAGATAAGTTTAGCTCCTTATCAGTTAACTCTTACAGTGACTTAGTGCATCAGTCCAGCTTTCAGTTTGTCCATTAATTTCCCTCCTCTTCCCATTCATAATCCCTTATGATCTAACATGTAACTTTCCCAACCAGGCACAATGTACATCATATCCATCTTTTTATATCTCACGTTGAATTCCTCAAGCTTCTGCCATGTGTAGACGAGTCAGCTTCCAGAGTGACTAAAGCAGGGCTGTGGTCTCCCTGTCAGGGGAGATGTCCTCTAGATCTTGATTTAGAGGGGACCCTCTGAGTCCCTGGTGACCTGTTAGCTGCTACAATTGGCTCAGGATACTGTCTTCTGGACTCTAGTGTGATGAATTTATACCTCTTGGATGCTGGGTATGGGCTCAATTCTCTGAGGGTATGTGGGTCCCCTTGTGATACAAATTTTAAGAGAGCACCATAAATGGCAGGTGAATCTGGTTTACCTCTATAAGTCTGAGCAGAGAGACACCTTTGAATAACTAGCACCACCCACATCAGCAAATACAAACAGCTAGAAATTCTAAATTGCTTTTACATGTCAGGGTGGGGGTCCGAGATCTCTCCTTAGTGATGTTCTTCCTTTAATAAGACATATCAAGGAGAGATTGGATTAAGACAAATCACTAACTATCAGCTGAACAGAACCAGTGAGAACAGCATTGTCATCTGTTAGGATAAGTTAAGGCTATGCTGACTAAGTGGCCCTCCCTCTTTTGGGCCCATTGTGACTCTCCTGTTGCAGATACACTGACTTGGAATTCGTCTCTGGGTCTCCATAGCCTCCCTTATCAAGAAGACAGGTAACTTAACAGATGCTAGAAGTTAGCAAATGCCCCATCATCTCCCGTGGCCCTCTGACCTGGGAGCAGAAACCAAAATATTGGTCATTCTTTTAACTCCAATGTTTGCAATTAACTTTGGCTTCTACCTATGGTTATTAATCACTCAGAGACTGTATATATCTGATTAGCAAAGCAGATTTAGTGAAAAAGATGCAGAACATATCTGGTTAGCAAAGCAGATCTGGTCAGAGAATGACAGTAGTGCTTAACGTCATTCTAATTAGTATTTAAGTTTAGTTGTCAGGTGACAGTGTAAGCTATATCTGGAACATAGAAAACATGCATATTTTATCTTTTAAGTATCTGTCACTTATAAGTACAGACAGAACATTTTAGTAGCCCTGAAAATATTTTACCAATTATTTTATCTATATCTTTAAGCCAGTTGAATTAACCTAGAAATTGTACGTCAGGAAAAGACATGACAGTATAATAATTTGACATCTGTGTTTGAAACAACTTTGGCTAGTCTGTATACCTATCAGACACCAATATCCACCAAAACTGAAAGCAGAACAGCAGACTTTAAGATTATTTTTCAGGAAATATGTCTTAAGTATTAGTATATCTATAAGCAATGAACTTGAGATACTAGAAATGGGACAGCTACTTAAGTAAAACCTTGAGTAGCTTAAGAATAAATAAGACATTTTGACAGATACAAAGTAATTTCTTAAGTATCTTTAACCATTGAACAATTTTATAGTTTAACATAAAGAAATATTTATGACTGTTAGAATATATAAAGCTTTGACAAACTATATTAACATTGTTTGTATACAGTGGATTTCCCTAAGACATGGGAAGCTTCCTCTGTTTTCCCAAGAGCAAAGCGACACATATTAAGTCACTTTTTATAAGACTTAGCTTATAAGCTCAGTGATAGTGGTAACCACCCAGCAAAACCATCATGAAAAAGACAGTTACCATCTTAAAATTATACGGTTTTTGTCAGGTATAAGGGTGCATGCCTTTAATTCCAGCACTTGGGACTCAGAGGTAGGATCACTCTGAGTTTGGGGCCAACCTGGGACTATAGAGCAAGTTCCATGGCCAGCCTGGGCTGCAGTGAGACCCCCTGTCTCAAAGAAAGTAAATAAATAAAAATTACCCTAGTGGTTTGTTTTTCAAGAGAAAAAACACATTAAGAAAAACTTTAGATAATTTTCAGGGTGTTTTTCAATGATCTAACAGTCCACAAATAGTGTTAAGCAAATAAAAAGTAAGATCTAAAGGTTTTCATTTTCTTTTATATTTTTTTATATTTATATCATATTCAGCTAGTTTTGCTTATTGGTGGCCAAACATCGTGAACTTTGGATAAACTAAATTACAATAAGCTAATATCTGAAAAAGTCTGATAGTAACAAAAAGTAGAGTTCACATATTTAAGGCACATGAGGTTATAGAGAGTAAACTATGAACAAAAGATCTGCTAACAGAATTCAAAATAAACAAGAAATCTATATTATGTAGTAACATTTTGGGCTTAAATAGGAAAACATGAAAAAATTACAATTTTTAAAGCTCATTAGAATTGGGATACCTTTATACAGTATTTGCTTTTTTTCTTTATGAGGAGATTTAGCACTTTTAAAAGCTAAATAATATGTCCACCCAAACTATAAGCCAGTTTCTGAAATTAATTCAGCTATATCTAACTCACCCAAAGAATAGAGGAAATGACCTAAACTACCATGATCTAATGAAAAAGGAGAAAAGTCTTATGGAAAAGAGAGGGAATAGGTATGCCAGGGCCACTGCAAACAATCTCCAAATGCATGCTCCACTACGTGCATCTAGCATTCTATGGGTACTGGGGAATCGAACCCAGGCCATCTTACCTCACAAACAAGCAACTTTAACTGCTGAGGCAGAATTAAATATTTTTAATCTCCTCCAAATCAATTTTATAGACCTATAGTGAATCCAAACATACACCAAATTTCATGACACAATCTTTAACTACTCAAACCTTAACCAACTCTATAATTCTGCCTGTGGCACTTTGGTAAACTTTCTCAGTGATGATATAAATTAAATCTAAAGTATTAAGACTGTGATTGTTGGAGGAATTGAGGCATTACGTCTTAAATCACAACATAACTTTATTTAGAATTTTCTTTTACTGTTCACCACGAACTAAATACTTTCCAAGTACATGACAGATAAATGCTGTTCAGCCTCTCCAAATGTGGTCTATTTGCCTTAGAAAAGAGGAAAAGAGGGTAAATCATTCCTCTGTGAGATTTTGTTGTTGTTGTTTCTTTTGGGACAGGGTTTTAAATAGAATAACCTTAGGAGAAAACTAAATACTAATGAGCCACTTTTAACCTTATGATTTAGTTAAAATATTGACAAATAGAGGAACATAGCTAACTTGGTTGAGTATTTTAAAGTGAGTCTTTCACAACCATTATCATGACCAGATTAACATCAACGAGTTAAAAGTTTTAAATTTACAACCTAAATACCATAGCAACCTGCTACCAGCCAGGGCCATTCTTTGTTAGTCTGTTGTAAGCCCTAGGTTAATAGTCATTTAATATTTCAAGAAGTCTGTAATCTGATCAAGTACTTTAAGACTTCATCAACTTTATCTCTAACCTTCTGTTAGAGCTTACTCATACCTTCATCCACATAATTTACTTATAACTTCATCTACACACTTTTACATTACAATCTATGTAATCACTCTGTAACAATCTTTTTCATCAAACATTTAACATCCAACATTTAAAGTTTCCTCTCCAGTTTATCTTCCTTAGTCAGTTCATCTCATAACTACCCAAAGAAACTTTCATTGTTCTTACCAAAAGACTTTAGATTTGACCATTTAAGTTTTTTTATTGTTGTCAAAAGGCTTTTTTTAAAAAAAAATTATTTCATTTTACTTATTTGCAAGCAGACAGAGAGAGAAAAAAAGAGAGAGAGAGAGAGAAGAGAGGCAAACAGAGAGATAATGGGCATGCCAGGGCCTCTAGCCACTGCAAATGAACTCCAGATACATGTGCCCCTTGTGCATCTGGCTTACGTGGGTCCTGGAGAATTGAACCAGGATCCTTTGGCTTCTCAGGTAAACACCTTAACTGCTAAGCCATTTCTCCAGCCCTCAACAGGCCATTTTATAAAAAATAGTAGGCCAGACTTGACTTATACTATTTACCCAAAATATACATATAGATTTTATCATTTGTTGATTTTGGAACTTCTTTTCTTATAACTTTCCTGAAACACATTTTTTAAATGTGAAAGCAGATTCAAACATTATTAGAAATTTTAGAAATTTTCTGATAAACTCAGTATCAAGTACTTCCAAATTTAAACATAAATCTTGAGGCTATTTTCTGTTAGTAATTCCATAGGAGCATAGAAAATAAATTTAAAAACAGTTACAAATTTCTTATAAGAAGTCCCCATTTGTTTGCAGCAACTTGGGACTCACTCATCATCATGCTGGAGCCAGGATCCTGACATTCCCTGAGCCCACAGCCCCCTGGCTCTGCAAGGCAGGGACGCTAAGAAAGAAGAGCCATCAGGGATTCTCCTTGGGCAGCATAAAACCCAGAGAGTTCTGTGTCTTTTCTCCCTGTCTAACAATGAGACTCTTACTCCCAGGGCCACTGGCCATCTGCAGATCATTCATTCAGAAGCTATGCATTCCCATTCTAAATTCCTACTGTATTTACAACTCTAGAGACCAAAACCAAATCTCGAAATTACTTCGAGTATGATTTCAGACTTCACACTGAGGATTTTTCAAGCAAAATTTGACTAGTCTCAATTCCAAGTTTCAATTTCCAATTTCCCTTGGGGTGGTCAGGATGTCCAGGTTACCCAAAGACTACCCATTTAACAGCTGGGAGGTTGAAGGTTCCCTCTGGTGGTCATCCCACATCAAAAGATGGCCAGTATAATTCGTAGAACTTTCTCAAAGAAAAGGCATCTTACATGGCACCTAAGTCCAGATGCCCACTGTTGGAAGAAGGAAAAGTTCGTAAGGAAACATCGTAGTGGGCTAGTACATCTGTACTAGATGTGGGGCTAGTCTGTCCCATGGTGGAGTTTTCAGATTCTGCAGCTGGTTTCCAAGGAGGATCCAAAAATGTTAAGCACAAAAGGACAAAACAAACACTGCACAGAAAGATAGACATGTGGCCACACAGAACTGAAACAGATAGTCCAGGGGTCAGGGGTCAGGGTGAAGTCTTGCCACCACCCAGGATTCAGGAAGTAGGGCTATGTCCAGCATTCCACTGAATCCCCCTTACCTCCAGAGGTTTACAGACCAGATGATTCTCCACTCACAGTGTTAATGGCCTGTGACTGTCACTCCTTCCTGCCAGGGTCTGGAGAATGTCCCTGGGGCTGAGGAAGGTCTCTCGGCAGCTGCTCCCTAGGGTCTCCAACCTACAGTCAGAGTAGAGTCCCAAGAGCTCAAGACTCTGCGAAACCAGAACCAGGTGTCAGTTTAGTGAGAAGAATATAATATCTCACTGGGGCTTCCAAATGTAGCGAGTCCCAGACCAAAAATGAGCAGAAGACCACCCAAATAAAAATTAAAAAGGAGAGTCTTTATTAATCCAGCTGGTGTCTCTCCCCTCACAGCAAGGAGGAGAGCAGCCCAGTCCTACTTTTACTGTGAATTTTTGAAGACAAAAACCACATTCCTTTACACGGATCTGAAAAACCCTCAGCCACCCCCTCCACACACCATTGTCTTTAGCAAGAACAGGCAAACATGATGACTGTAGCAGACAGCTTCAGGTTCGCTGAGATGAACTTCCAGACCAGGCACAGTTATGGAGGAAGGGATATTATTTATTGAAGCTTACAGATCCAGGGGAAGTTCCAATAATGGCAGAAGATGCTGGCCTGCCTTCACAAGGCCAAGCAGAGAGAAAAAAAGCCAACCAGCCACCACAGCACACAGAGCAAAACTACAGCCAAAAGCCCAGCACACTTCGGGAACTCCTGCTAGGCACATTTTCATATCTTTACAATGGAATCTCAAACCCACACCTTAAGACCGGGCCCCCAATGACCTTGCCTCTAGCAAGGTGATTGCAGATGCAAACTATAACTAACAAAACACTGACTATATTGGGGGACATATATTCAAACTACCACAATGACAAAGCAGAATTTTTGCAGATAGCACCAGGTATGAGGCAGATACCAAATATCTGGACATCTTGACCTCACGCTGAGAGCAAACACCAGATGCCTTTCTGGGACCCATCTTCATTCTTATAATTAAGAGTGCTCTGTGCTAATATTTAATCTTTTATGGCTCCTTGAGAATGTCAAAATGGCTGAGTGGCCTAAGATGTCTTCCCTTAGGTCTGTTCACCAGAGGTTGTTTCATAGTAATGGGAGAAATATATTTGTTTTATAAACCCAAAACTTGAATACTGAAGGCATATGTACTTTCTGTTCTACAAATATCTACATTAAATTCTTGATTTGGGGGCTGGAGAGATGGCTTAGCGGCTAAGGCACCTGCCTCGTAAGCCTAAGAACGCTGGTTCCAATGTCCAGCGGTTCCAATCTCCAGGTCCCACGTTTAGCCAGATGCAAAGTGAGGCAAGGGCGCAATGCCACACTTGACCACACGGGGGCGCTCGCATTTGGATTTCATTCACAGCAGCAGAGAGACTGCTGGCGCGCCCGTTTCTGTCTCCCTCTCCCTCTCTGTCTATCTCTCTCTGTCTCTCTCTCCAAAAATAAATAAAAATAATATTAACAATTTAAAAAAAATTCTTGATTTTGCCTCTTGGCCTTTGTTGTAGATAGCTTCACCCTGCTGGGATGAACATCCAAACCAGGCACAGTTTATGGGAGGAAGGAGTATTTCAAGCTTAAAGATCCAAGGAGAAGTTCCATCAGTTGCAGAAGAAGCTGCTTCCATACATGCAAAGAGAAAGTAAACAGCCTGTGAAAACCAAAAGCAAGAAGCACACACCAGGCAGCAAGCAGCAGGGAACCAGGCAGAATTCAGACCTCTCTGCATACCTGGGAGCCAGACACAGATCTACACCCAAGCGGCCCTTAGAACTGGATCCCAGGATCTGCCCCGCTGACATCTCCAGCCAGACAGCTGGAGACCCACGTTATAAGTTTTAATAAAGCACCTGCGTCCATGGGGGGGGGGGTCATACATTCAAATAACCAAAGCCTCAAAAGCCTAAACCATTTGCTCCCTACTCTTCCCCCCCTGTATATTTTTCTAGTCCCTGTCGGGGGGCTTCTCTACCAGGATAAACATTGCTGGGTATACTTGTGTATCTGGCAAACTCTTTCACATTGGGCATATTCTAATAGTTTCCTTTATTTGTTGGATTCATGTTTTTTTTTTTAATAGAAGTCTGATATTTTAAAAAAATAGGATTCTGAAAGAAAAACTGCAAGTTTAATAAAAGACTTTAAAAATAAAAATAAAAAAGAAGGTAGCATAATGCCAATAAACAGATAAAAATAAGGACTTTTATATAGTTCCAAGACAGCCAGTTACAATATGCATTAATATAACAAAAAGTATGCCATAACTTTCCAGACAAAGCCACTAAACTGGGTCTCAATGACTTCAAAGTAATTAGCATAATCTGAAGTCAAGAATTGGCCTTTGAGTTCCTTTTCTAAGGCCCTGCCTGGCCTTTCTGAATGCAAACTGCATTGTTGCATAATCACAGGGACAGACACAAAGGCAGCAGAGGTCAGCCCATTCATATTCACTAGGGAGAATTTCTTCTGCTTTGAGGATGTACCGACCTTTCTCTGTGACCTTAGCAGAGTCCTGAAACATAACACCTTTCTCCTGACATTTAGCGCATCAATGTCCTTCCAAACCACAACAAGCGGGTCAGCTTCCAGTGTGTCCGAGTAAACAGCTGCTATGATGTAGCTGGAGGGGTAAAATCTATCATCCCACTCACCTTCTCATCTCCCAAACATTTCAGCCTGTGGCAGGTGCTCACAGTTTCACATTTAGCAGTCATTGCTTCCTGCCAGAGTAGGTTCCCTTCTGCAGAAGTGGATGTGCCTGTGAAGCAGTTGTCAGCAACTTCTGATTTTCTGCCTGAATACTTTGTTCACACCATTCTCTCAGCACAGGAAGTTTTATGCATCATCAACCTTCTCCATGAAATCATCCTGAATTCTCTAAGTAAGAAAAAGTAACTATACACCATTCAATAATCATAGCTCTTCTTCTATAATATTTAGGGCAGCATCATATTATATGACCATTACATTTATTTTATATAAGGTGTTTCCTCTTACAGAAAAAAAAATCTTCTGGCATTTCATGACAACTAGATTAACATTCTAATTCCTAACAGAACTCATAAATCATTCACCAAAAGTCTCTGCTCATCTCTTTGGCCACATTCTCTATCAAAGCCTGCTGAGCTCCAGCACAGTGGCTGACTTGGAATTTCTGGAATGTTCTATATGTGTTCATGTTTTGAGGTGCATGTTTATGACTATATAAACACACCACCCTCAGACATCTTACATGGCTGAACACAGGTTTCTCTGTGCTATAGTTATGTAGGTAACTAAGATCTTTTTATCGCCCCTCTCAGGAAGCTGTAATTCTCATGAGAGAGAAATTCTTCTATTTTCATGTCACTATGTCACCAAGGTCACGCTCCATGCCCAATATATAATTGTTGAAAGAAATGACAAGTATAGGGCTGGAGAGATGGCTTAGCGGCTAAGGCGCCTGCCTGCTAAGCCTAAGAATGCTGATTCCAATGTCCAGCGGTTCCAATCTCCAGGTCCCACGTTTAGCCAGATGCAAAGTGAGGCAAGGGCGCAATGCAGCACTTTCCCACAAGGGGGCGCACACATCTGGATTTCGTTCACAGAAGCTGAGACACTGCTGGCGCGCTCATCTCTATCCATCTCCCTCTCCCTCTCTGTCTTTCTCTGTCTCTCTCTCCAAAAATGAAAAATAAAAAATTAAAAAATTAAAAAAATTTAAAAAGAAATGACAAGTATATAATCTCCATTGCTTTCAACTGATGGATATTTAACCTCCTTAGGGCTAAGTGATATGGGAATTTGGGGTGTCTTTACAAGCACAAAGGCCATCTCGGTTTTTTGGTTGGACAATAACTCAAGAGTTAGGGTGCCAGAAGCTCACAGCCACACAAAACTTCCAGAGTCAGTGGCCTTGTCTTTTGAATGTGATGATTGTCATTAATAGACCATAGAGGGTTAAGTCTCAAACGATTTATTATAGAGCTTGCAAAGATAGAGCTTAGGAGCAGGAAAAATACGGAGCTCCTACATAGCAGGAGGAGTTCCCAGAAATGAGAAAGCCTGTCTAGAGACCTAAGTTGAGGTCTTTGGGGGGAGTTTACTAGATGGGGGCACAACTCGTTAGTCCAGCCAAGATACAATGTATCTTAGGTGGTGCAAGGTTCTTAGGTTATATTCCTTCTTGGAATGGTTACTTGGCTCTTTTAAGAAAGACAGAGATAAGAACAGACCCATGCCATATGTTTAGTCTCCTATTCACACCCTCAGGTGAGGTTTTAAGGGAAAAGAAATAAGGAAAAGCAAATCCAGAAGCTGCTAAGAGCTCAACACTAAGTACCCTTAAAGCATGTCAACCAAGCCTCAGGGCATTTTACAGAAGAAGGGGCAGAAAGAATGTGAGAGCCACAGGCATTGCCCTCCCACAATAACAGACTGCTGTTCTCACAACTCTTATCCCCCAACTCCATGGCGAACACCAGCAATCCCACTAAGGGGGGCCCTTAGTGGAGTGGGGCAGGAAGGAGGGAAATGATAGTACCAGTGCATGATGTGTCCATACAAAGTTTCTACTTAAAAACAAAACAACATAAAACAAGCAGCAGATTTTCTCTTACAGACTTAAAGATATTCCTTTTTACTTTCATGGGGAGGTCTGCCATGACCTAAACTGATTGTCTTATTAGATATTTATCTATTTTTTCTTGTTTTACATTCTCCATATGGCTCTAGCACAAGATCCTTTGCACCTAGTGCATAATTTATAATTGTGTATTGAATATTGACTATCAAAATGATTAGTATTAATAACTTTGATTGAGGTACTTTACTAACTTTTTTCTAATTCCTTTGGATAACTCAAGAATGAGAGAATAATTCATTATCACTGTGCAAAGACAAAAACCTTTAAGTATTCTTATATTATTTTCTTACAAGTGCTTCCCAGAAAAATACCCAGAACTGGTGCTTGTTTTGCCTGAACGTCTCAAAAATTGATCTTGATTAACACATAAAACTAAATACTACCAAACAAGAAAATATCACATAAGTTTTACCAAAAATTGTATCTAGCTCATGAAGCTTTATTTATGCAACACAAAATGTTTTGAAGCAAAATCAAATTTGTAATTTTATTATTTTTAAAATGACCACTCCCTCAAAATGTAACAGTGCATCCCTTATAAAATTAATTATGAGCATCATCAAGACAAACTAATCTTCCCCAATACCCCACACCCACTGCTATAATACATTCCTATCCTTCATAAGATTGGACACATTTTATAATAATTTTCTTTTTTCTATGAAGCTATCCTTAGTACACACCAGAGCCAAAACCTGTGTCTGAATATGCTTCTAGAAATCTTGTACGAGGGCTGTGGATGGCTCAGAGGTAAAAAGCACTTGCTATGCAAGCCCAACTAAAGTTTCCATCCCTGAAACTCACATAAAGCTGGATGCATTGCTATACAAACCTGCAGTCCCAAGATGCCCACAGCAGTGGGAGGCAGAGTTGTTGGAAGAACCACAAGTCTCCAGGACCAGCTAGTCTGGCATTAGCAGTGGAAAACAGTAAGAAAGACCCCATCTCAAACAAGGTAGAAGATGAGGACCAACATCCAGAGTTTGTCCACTGGTCTCCACCTCTGCATATGTACACACACACACACACACACACACACACACACACACACAAAGAATGATTATAACAAAATCCTTCTTTAATAAATACCAAGGAGGGCATTAGAGATGGCTCAGTGGTTAAAGAAATCCCAAGAGATGGCGCTGGGGGCTGGCTGTGTGCATAGAGCATGAGGACTGAAGTTCAGATCCAAGCACCCACATGCATGCAGGGTAGATGTGGTTGGCTGCCTGGGATCCCATCTCTCTGGTATCAGAGACAGGGGACTTTTGAGGCAAGCTGGCCAGCTACTCTAGGCAAGCTTTGGACTCAACTGAGAAACCTACCTCACTAAATAATTTGGAGAGTGATCAAAGAAGGCACCTGTGGTAGTTTGAATATATGTTCTCCAACATATTCAGTGTTTTATTAGTTTATAGTTTGCATCTGCATTGCTAGAGGCAATGTCACTGGGCGGATCTTAAGGAGTGGTGGTGGGTTTAAGATTCCATTGTAAAGATATACAAAGTGTGCCTAATATGAGTTCCTGAAGTGTGCTGTGGCTTTTGGCTGTAGCTTTGCTCTGTGTGCTGTGTCCGTTTTTTTTTTCCTCTCTCTGCTTGGCCCTGTGAGAGCAGGCCGCTTCTTCTGCCATTATGAAACTTCCCCTGGATCTGTAAGCTTCAATAAATAATATCTCTTCCTCCATAACCGTGCCTGGTCTGGAAGTTCATCTCAGCGAACCTGAAGCTGTCTGCTACAGCACCTGATGCGAACCTCTGGCCTCCACATGCATGTGCTCACACGTACACCCACACATACACACTGCACACACATGTAGATTAAAAGAAAGAATCTGAAGCATAATATTGTGTAAAATTGTTGAAGCTATTTCCTCCTAAGTGACATAATTTTCTAACTACAGCCAGCATATATTTTGATGTTTTATTTTTATTATTTGAGAGAGAGAGAGAGAGAGAGAGAATGGGCACTCCAGGGCCTTCAGTCACTGCAAAAGAACTTCAGATGCATGTACCACTTTATGCATCTGGCTAATGTGGGTCCTGGGGAATCGAACCTGGGTCATTTGGCTTTTCAGGCAATGCCTGGACCACTAAGCCATCTCTCCATCCCCAGCATATATTTTAGATGAGTGTTTAGTACAGGGTAGTATCCTACATAAGAAAGTAGAATAAACTGTATATACTGTCCCTATGGGTCCTCTGGGAATTGGTCCAAGGACTCTCCACCAAACTATTACAATGGATGTTTTTATCCTCTATATAAAATGGCACATCCTTCTGCTTAGGGGAAAACTACAAAAAAGTCTATCCATAGTCAATACAGATGCTTTTTTTTTTTTTTTCCATTTGTAGTTGGTTAAATGTGCAGTTATAGTGCTTGAAAATAGAGAGGACCTGTCTGCCCTCTCTTATATGTCTGCCACCTCCACAAGGCCAGTGCAATAATGAAAAAGGCCGCATGGTGGGAAGAAGATGGTCCTAGTATTAAAAAGCTCAGCTCTAGAGCTGGAGAGATGGCTTAGCGGTTAAGGCGCCTGCCTCCTAAGCCTAAGAACGCTGGTTCCAATCTCCAGTGGTTCCAATCTCCAGGTCCCACGTTTAGCCAGATGCAAAGGGACACAAGGGCGCAATGCCGCACTTGACCACAAGGGGGCGCACGCATCTGGATTTTGTTCACAGCAGCTGAGAGGCTGCTGGCCTGCCCATCTCTATCTGTCTTCCTCTCCCTCTCTGTCTCTCTCCAAAAAAAAAAAAAAAGCTCAGCTCAGCTCTAAACCTATCCTATGCCACTTAATATCCATGCAAGAGCTAGGTGATGAAATTTAGTCAGTTGTTTTCATTCTCCACAGTTCTTGTGATAAAAAGTCAAGCTAATTACACATATAACATATAATTATTTGTGAAAAGTTAACGCGATAATAATTAAATGGAAATCCTCATTATTCGTTTTGACTTTTACCTTAATTACCACAAAATAGTGAGAACATCAAGGCTGACACTGCCCTGTGCTGGGCTCCTCTGAAGACCCCACTCTGTTCTGTGTTACATGCATTCTTACCACATTGCATTTGCTTTAAGGCACCATATTTATCCATATGCTTATAATCTATTAAGTTGAACTTCTAAAGGACAAAACGTTCACTTATTTACTCTTCTCTGTAGCTAAGAGAGTGGACGGCGTGGATCAATAGAAAGATTCAGCTCCCTCTGGTTTCCCCAGTGAGCCCATGTAAATTAACTAAAGCTATGTCCACATCAGTGGTTGTATTCTGGACTCCTTCGATATAATGAGTCTGGACTTCTGTTTTCTGTGACACATAAGTTGAGGCACTTTTCTGACCTTTCTGTGTCAATCAACCTTGAGAGTTTTCAGGTCATAATCAACCTCACCAGTGTGGAGGTGCATGGCAAGATGCCCACTTTTATAATAAATTCACTAGAATGAGGATCAGGAGATTCACAGGAGGAAAATTAGCGACTTATACTAAGGGGAGGTCTGCAGCTGTCTCTGCATCTTAGACTCACACATTGTTAACACATGATACAAAAATGACCTCAGGTAAATAAATACAGTATGACAGCGAGGAACTATATTGCAAAAGAAAACAGGAATAACTAGAGCTTGCACGGTACCTCTGAAAATGAGAAAATAAGAACCGTGGCAAAAATTGCAGAAGAGGCATGTAGCGTCCCACCACGGAATCAGCAGTAACAACATTAAGCAGCCACACCTGCACTTTCAGGCCCTTGCCTTTGAAAATCACAAAAAAAAGTTAATATAGGAACCTATTTTAACAGCACAGTCAGTATTTCCCTAAACGTCCCCAATTCAGCATCTAGTTGCCGTATGACTACGGTCTGCCGAGTGGTGAACTGCTATTAAGAGTTGTTAAGGGAGAAAGCTGAAAAGGAAGGCCATGGGAGATTCGAAAGCAGTTTCTGTAGGTCCCTGATGGTATAGCTTCTTCTTGTTGGTTTCTCTTTGACTGTTGACCAATCAAGGACGATGTCTATCCTAGGACAAAACTGTTCGAGAAAACTATAAGTACTATGCTTCAAGATGGCAAGAAAGCCTGTGCTGTTTTATGCTCTTTGTTGCTAATATAATTCTTAGGGTTCTGCATTCATACCTTTTCTTCTTTCCTACAAAATAAAACTGTTTGAGAAGTACCATTAATTAAGTCTAAGACCTAGTTCAACATTTTACCTTGTCTTTCCTCAACATTCAGAGATTTTATAATATCTGAATATCTGTACCTTACTACTTATCAGACACCAATTCTTAATTTAGGAAACTTTAAACATCCTTTGGTTCTTTGTGTGAATTCCTCACTTCTTACAGCTCAAAGTTTAGCCCCAACTAAAGCACACCACAATTAAACTGTATAATAGTCACTTAGCAAAAATGTAACATAGTTTCTATAATATAAAAGCATATGGATATGCCTTTTATATATAATATAATAGATACCTATAAAATAAGATATGTTTCATAGTCCCATGCATTTTATTTAGATTAGCACTGAGTTTCATCTATGAATATAGTTCTAATCCTTAAATACAGTTACCATTTCATGTTTTATGAAGCTATTATTTTCCAGCAAACAAAGACTGAATTCCATCAGTTGTGCTTTCCACAATAAGGCTGACCCACAGTTGCATCAAAGCCCAAGGGCTAACTCAACAAGTTCTCCTTGATCATTAACATAAAGCCAGTTTCTTGTTATCCTGGAAGATGAAGGAAGAGCCTATGATTTCTCTTTCTATCATCGGAGCTCCTAGATCTTCATAAGCAGATTGGAAAAATGGTTATTGCTTGGCTGATCTCAAAGTACAAAGACAATAAAGATGAGGAAAGCAAGGTCAAGAGTTGAAGCATGAAATGGAACACTTAAGAAAATATTTCATTCTTCTACCTGATAATCATGCTCTTTCATCCCCATTTTTAAAATAATTCCTTTGTTTGTAATTCGGCATATTTATGGGGTAAAATGTAACATTTTTATTTATGTAGACCTTGTGGAAAAATCAACTAAAATATAGACCACTTCACCAACTTATTTTTATGGTAAGAACATTAAAATCTATTTCTTTTAGCAATTTTAAAACATATAGGACATTATTATCAATGCATCCCTTAAAAAGAAAGTGATTATGTGCTTTGGAAAGTGGGACATCCACCAGACATGGGGAAGTCATTTCAACTCCAATATTCATTTATTCAACATAAAACCACTGTTGAATACTGGCAGCTCTTGTTCAGAAGTTATGCAGGTCAAGTTCATCCCTTCAGACAACTCTGAAAACATTTCTCCTTTGCAGACTGCTCCACTAGCTTAAATAGCTCTTTCTAGAATAAGGAAATGTTTAGTTATTGATTTCTCTTCGACCTCAGGTTTCAACAGCACTTTCTAATACCTTTCTGAACATATGTTGTTCACTTCACTGAGTCTAAATATGATAATTTTGAAAAATGTGCATTTAAATATGGAACAGATGGGCAAATTGGTGACGTCTTATGGGCAGGGGCATTTTACCAGTTGCCTTGCTCTTGGCCCATGCCAACATTATCAGGCAGCAACAAAAATGGGAGGCTGGTCAGTTTCACAGAAAATACACACATATGGCCATTACCTGGACTGGTTTTCTCGGTTCTCTGTCCATAAATAGGCAGGGGTTTATCAAGCCAGCAGCAATACAGAGAGCAGACAGGGCTGGTGAGGCCAGAAGGCCACAATCAGGCTTTGAGCCAATTGTTAACATGACCTTAAATAAATAAGTAAATCTGATTTCACTCAATAAGCAAGGCCCTGTTTGTGTCAGCTGCTGTGTTAGACTTTAATGCTAGAAAATTAGCACGACATTGATAATCATCATTTACATCTTTCTAGTTATTAGGGAAGATGACAGAATAGCAGATTATTAAAATGTCCAAACATATTTCATTATTTTTCTCCAATGTAGTAATACACATAAAAGTATCCTAATAAACCATTAAGATTTAACTTTTTATATTATTACAGTTTATTTTGTGAGGATAAATCAGTTTTCATATTCAGAAAACCTTGGATACAAAAGCCTAAAATGTCAAAGAATAGTTTCATGTTAACAGATGAGTTTTTTACATGTGAGTGGCAAAAAAAAAAAAAAAAAATATTCATCACCACTTTCTTTAGAAGCTCTGCACTTTCAGTGCAAGTTTAAAAGAAAGACTTCAGCCGGGCGTGGTGGTGCACACCTTTAATCCCAGCACTCGGGAGGCAGAGGTAGGAGGATTGCCATGAGTTCAAGGCCACCCTGAGACTACATAGCTAATTCCAGGTCAGCCTGGAACAGAGTGAGACCCTACCTTGAAAAACCAAAAAAAAAAAAAAAAAAAAAAAAAAAAAGAAAGACTTCAGTTTTATTTAAGATTCTTTTTGAGTTGTTAATATCCAAAGAACTCTGAAGGAGGGATTGCTTAGTTTTTACAATGTTCTCTGCCTTCCTGTCTGGAAGAATTTTCTTTCTCTACCTCATAGATAGCAGACTTAGTTCCAGCTTTGGTGAAATGTGATCAGAAGTGATATATGACATCTTGGGGAAAGTTCAGAAGATCCTACGAGGCTATCTGCCAAACTATATCACCAGATGAAAAACAAAACATTCTACAGAGAGATTGGTAGAATTAGTAAGTGCATTGAGGGATATGTATTTATAACCAGTCAATACAAAACTAGCTGACTATTTATAAACCAGTAGCACAAACTAAGAAACCTGTATTTGTTTTTAAAAATGTTTTCACACTTAGAAAACTTTCAACATTTTAGATTTAACTATAAGAGTTGTTAAGATATTTTGGACACGCTCTTTTATAAATTAAATATGTTCCCTTTCTTCTCTTCTACTACTATCTTAGTAGAGAATTCTTTTTAAAAGAAAAGGTGGGGGCTGGAGAGATGGCTTAGGGGTTAAGGCGCCTGCCTCCTAAGCCCAAGAACACTGGTTCCAATCTCCAGCGGTTCCAATCTCCAGGTCCCACGTTTAGCCAGATGCAAAGTGACACAAGGGTGCAATGCCACACTTGACCACAAGGGGGCGCACGCATCTGGATTTCATTCACAGCAGCTGAGAGGCTGCTGGAGTGTCCATTTCTATCTGTCTTCCTCTCCCTCTCTGTCTTTCTCTCACCAAAAAAAAAGAAAGAAAAGGTGGATTGATGTGACATTTATCAAGTGCTTTTTCTACATGCATTAATATGAACTATATAATTTTACTTTTAGTCTATTACTATAATAAATTATATTGATTAGTTTTGAGGTGTTAAGTCAACCAGCTGAACACGTGAAACCCATGCAATAATACATTATTAAAGTCAATTCATAAAGAAAACAACTGTGGCACTAAGACAGGGATCTTACTCAGGGTTACACACAGCTGATATAAACAATGGACCCAAAACTTAAACACAGTTGTCTATCTCTAGATTTGCTACACATAACATGGAGTTTAGTAGCACATTTAGCCATGGATCCTTGTCATTGGTTATTAAATAATGAAGATAACAGTGCAGCTATTATTTCTCTAAGCCAGTTACAGAAGAAAATCTATGGATAAACCTGACAGAACACATGGTAAAGGTACTATATAAACTGGAAAAGCTACAAGGTCCTCCAAATGGAAAAAGTAATCTAATCATAGTCTTACCTCACTGGATTCCTTACTTGACATATTAACAAGATGCTAAATTTTCTGGATTATTAATTATTAGTGTTAGAATGAAGTGCAGGAGACAGACCCTGAGGATACTCAACACCTACCAAAGTAGAGATCCAGAGGCTCCTAAGAGCTCATCACTGAAATAGACTTTAATCTCACCATCCATGGCTCAGGGAACTTTGAGGAAAGGGGGGCAGAAAGATTGTAAGAGCCGCAGGTTGAGACATCATGCCCAGAGGCATTCCCTCCCCCTACCCAAGTAACTAACTGACTGCTGCTCTCACAAGGCATAAACTACAACCCCACGGGGAACACCTGCAACCCCACTAAAGAGAATCCCAGCGGAATGTGGGCAGGGAAGAGGGAAAAGAGGGTACCAACACATGTTGTAACCATACAAAATATGTTGTTAGTAATAAACATAAAATCAAAAAAGAAAATGGAAAATATTCTAAACATAAATGCATATCAAAACATATTATTAGTTTGCTAATTGCCAGTTGCTGTGATTTAAAAAATCTGAGATTACACTCTCAAAACAGCACAAATTAGTTTCTAAGGATTAGGAATTGAAGTGGGCCATGGTCCACTATCTCAGAATTCTTGGGGTTAGAGTTGTGGAGGCCTGACGTGTCTATAGTAAAGTAACTTTTTTTTTTTTTTTTTTTTTGGAGAGAGACAGACAGAGAGGGAGAGGAGAGGAAGACAGATAGAGATGGGTGCGCCAGCAGCCTCTCAGCTGCTGTGAATGAAATCCAGATGCGTGTGCCCCCTTGTGGTCAAGTGCGGCATTGCACCCTTGTGTCCCTTTGCATCTGGCTAAACGTGGGACCTGGAGATTGGAACTTCTTAGCTGGGCAGGCACCTTGGAATGAAGCCATCTCTCCAGCCCCAAACCCTTAGGAAAGCATGAACCAATCCTTCACTTTGCATCTGGCTAAACGTGGGACCTGGATCTCTGGAGATTGGAACAGCAGCTTGGGCTTAGGAGGCAGGCGGCAGGCGCCGTAACCCTAAGCCATCTCAAGCCCGTATAGTTAAGTAACTTTATAGCAAGACAGCTGGCTTTTCTCATAGGGATACAAGATACCAATTAATATGAAAACAACCGTTGGGACTGTGTTCCTGGTGTGATAATTTCTGCTTTAACTTTTTTCCACTATAATCTTTTTCATTGGTTTTTTGTTTTCTATAACTTCTGCTTCATCCAATTTGAAAGCAGTATCTCTAACTCCTACCTGCATTCAAGGGGAATGACATTTCTTAAGGTGGGCGGCTAGCAAAGGATTTACTGGTCTTTTTTTTTTTTTAATTACAGACATAGTTAGTATGGATATATCATGTGTTGCTACCATCTTTTCCCTCATCCCTGGCCCCATTCTGCTACAGACCCTCCTCTGTGGGGTTGCAGGTATTCCCCATGGGGTTGCTGTTGGGGAGAAGCAATGCCTCTGTGCATGATGTCTCAACCTGTGGCTCTTACATTCTTTCCACCTCCTCTTCTACAAAATTCCCTGACCCTGGTGGATGTGTTTTAAGTCTACTTTGGTGAGGAGCTCTTAGGAGCCTCTGGATCTCTGCTTTGGTATGTGTTTGGTATGTGTCTTCAGCATCTGTCTCTTTCCCCTGGTGTTGATTGTCAGGCTCACCATGGAAGACATGGAAGCTGCACTCTTGTTCATCTCCCCACTTACTCTGTGGTTTCAGCTGGGGCTTGGCTGAAATAAAAATGGTAGTTTATCTCCTCAGGTCTTATGAAAAAGAAAAAAAAAAAAACATTCTCTAATGGAGAGCCATGTCAGCATAGGTTGAATGGGATAAGCGTTATTAATTTAGGGAGACTTCAGTGGATGTAGCTAGTCCCTCTTTTAGCCAAAGACTAGTGGGTACTTGACACGTCTACACAGGATTCTGAGCTGGTTCCCAATTCCAGATATGGGTTCCTTTACACTGAGCAGATGGATCTCTTAGCCAATCAGAAAGCTATTAATTACCCACTAAGACTGTGTGCCACTATTGCACTGGTGTGTACATCTTATCAGGACATTTGCTTCTGCATAGCTTAGACCCCTGGTTGCTCAGACAGCTGTTGGTCGCTTTTCCCCAGCAGGTCATATAGTGCTTTGTAGCACTGGACCGTCAAATTTTTAAATGCCACAGTTGGTAAGTGCTTTGTAACTCTGAGATAATTCTCAGCTTTTGCTTTTCCTATACTGTCATTGAGAAGTCATTCATAGGTAAATAGCTGCTGGAACTTGGGTTTGCATGTGTGGTACACATTTTTAGAAAATTTTCAAGGAAAGGAAATCTGACATACAATGGGGACTTATGCACAGTACAGCCCATTGTTTAAATAAGGGATCTTGATGTTGGTTTCTATGTCTTCTCAGTCCTATTTTATACTTTCTGCATTTGTATCTAAGAAACAATAATTGGCTTTTTAAAAGGAAATTCATCCTATTAACCATTGAAATGTAACCCTTCCCCAAATTCCACCCGGCCCAGGGTTAGTTGGTTTTAGCAATTGGAAAGTATTACTTTGACTTGAGAAAAATAGCCATTTTCCAACCAAAAACTATTTTTCAAGGAGATATTAGATTGGGAAAAGAGGCAAATGGCAATTTTCCACCTGTGAAAATTACCTGTCATTGGCATGAAGAGATAGGATGTTTGAACAGAAAACATTTATTTCAACATTTTCCCCTGGTGGAGAAAATATTCTTCTATCCAAACCTTTGAACACTTAATCCACATCAAAAACTGTAGACAGCTAGGAAATACTCTCTAGTCTGCATTTCCTGGGTTGTCTTGTAAGTAGCCTGTCCTAATTGTTGAAATCAACTTTGTGTTAAGAGTTAACAATACCAATGGTGTCTTTTCTTATTTCAAACAGGCAGTTGAAATTCTCAAAGTCAGATGAAAAACACATCCCCAAACACAATGTAACGGAATGTTTCATGACAAACTCTAAATTATAACTATGACACATTTGTTGAATTATTAAACAAATATATTCATAAGTCTATGGTGCATTACAATGAAAATATATTGGGATAAATACCCACCTTATTCTGCTTTCAGAATTTAAAAAAAAAAATTTATTATTTTTTATTTATTTTTGGAGAGAGAGACAGAGAGAGAGAGACAGAGAGGGAGACAGAGATGGGTTCGCCAGCAGTCTCTCAGCTGCTGTGAACGAAATCCAGATGCGTGCGCCCCCTTGTGGGCAAGTGCGGCATTGCGCCCTTGCATCACTTTGCATCTGGCTAAACGTGGGACCTGGAGGTTGGAACCGCTGGACATTGGAGCCAGTGTTCTTAGGCTTTGCAGGCAGGCGCCTTAGCTGCTAAGCCATCACTCCAGCCCGCTTTCAGAATTTTTTTTTTTTTTGGGTTTTCGAGGCAGGGTCTCACTCTGGTCCAGGCTGACCTAGAATTAACTATGTAGTCTCAGGGTGGCCTCGAACTCTCGGCGATCCTCCTACCTCTGCCTCCCGAGTGCTGGGATTAAAGGCGTGCACCACCACGCCCGGCTCGCTTTCAGAATTTTAACTCAAATTTATTAAGTGACCAGTATTTAATTTAAAAAGAATAAAAATTGCAGAGCCAGTAGTAAGTGAAGGGAAAGAACTTGTTCTCTCCCTGTGCATTTTGTGTTAGAGGAAAATTAAAAAAAAAAAATGCTTGGAGCAAAAATCTACTTCTAGTTTCATTGTGGAGTTATAGGACTATTTTAGACAAAAAAAGTTGTTTTTTTAAACTTGTAAAGTATCTCTATGTGTCCTTGTTTCAAGATGGAAAGTCATGGAATGAGATCAGCATCATGTCTCCCATTGCTTCTTTTGCCTCTGAACAATTGATCTCTTGAGATACTACTTTAAGTACATAATGCTTCCAGAAGATTCTCATGGGCTAGACATCTAAGAGCATATCTGGATTTCTATTTAGCCACTATACTATCTGCCCAAAGGATAAATCCACAAAACTCACATATATACAAGATTATTCTTAGGTGAGACCCTTCTGCAATATAGTGCAGTGTGCATTCTCAACAATGGTTATACTGCCCCCTACAGTTCCTTTGGTTAATTCCTTGGGGAAATTTTGGTAATCACAAGAGGGTGAGATTCTACTGGCAGTTAGTGGGCAAGAGCTAGAGAATCATCTAAACATGAATAGAGTCTTATGCAAAGAAAATTAGTACAACGCTGACTTTTGAAGACCCTAGACAGCCCCATAAGTGAAATCCCTGCCCCCAAATTATCAAAGCCCAAACTCAAACTTCTTTTTTATACACAGAACCTATTCTGTAAAGTTTAAAGCACATTGAATTTTCCTCTTGCAACTACATTATAAACAAAGAGGAAATTTATACAGTGTTTTACTCAGAAAATCATGAAGAAGTTCACACCCACAAAATCTAGGACCAGCTAGAGTGTTGCTCAGGAGTCGGTTGTCTGTACTGTGTAACCACAAGCATGATGGGTAGCCCAGAGCATCAATGAATTGAGGGCAATTATAGTCCAAATAGCTGGATACTTCACACCATCTTCTAGTGTGGGCACCCTTGAGTCTTTAAACATCAAATAAAGAAATAGTGTAGTAGTTATATTTGGTCAAATTAGTTTCCTTTTATTAATCATAGTTATAAATTAGACTTAGGTGTATATTGTACTTAGCAACACACACATATGATGTGTTGTGAATATAATTTATTTCATGATAGCATATAAGCTATATGAAAACATTTGTTTTTAAAAAATGATGTGGATCAGGGAGTGAAAATCACTGGTCAGGGCTGGACAGATGGCTCAGCGACTAAAGGCATTTGCTTGTAAAGCTTGATGGCCCTGGTTCAAGTCCTCAATGCCCACATAAAGCCAGATTCACAAAGTGGTACATGCATCTATAGTTTGTTTTCTGTGGCAGGAGGTGCTGGTGTGCTTGTTTCTCTCTCTCTCTCTCTCTCTCTCTCTCTCATTCTCCCTCTCTCTCTCTTTCTCCTTCTCCCTTCCTCACTCACCCCCTTTCTCTTTCTCTTTCTCTCTCTTTCTCATATAAATTAATAAAAAATATTTTTAAAATGTCAGTGGTGGAAGTGGAGAATTTAGACTTCAACTCCATTTATATCTAGATTTGTACCCTATTTTCCCATGTGCTAGCAAAATATTTTCTGAGTTCTATGGAAATGTTGTAATTTTACTGACTTTTAATTGCCTCATTTGTAAAATATAGATAATAATACTGGTCTCAGAAAATCATGGTCAAAATTAAATTAGGGTAGAGATATCATATATCATAGACAACTTAAAAATAAGCATTGATAACTCTCACTCTGTATGTGTGTGTTGGAAGGTCATAGAGAACATGTGTTTGTCTATTCAGCTTATGTTTCAGTTTAAAATTCCACACTAAAAGAAGTCCCAGCTAACATTGTCCAGGCCTCCATTGCTATCTGAAAAGCTCTGAGGCTCCTTCCCTGGCTTGGACCCTAGACAAGGCAGAAATAGGTGTGACACAGCACAGACCATCCCACTAGCTGGAGCAGCACTGAATAGTAGCTTTGTGCACAATAAAACACAGTAACATGGGCTGGAGAGATGGCTTAGCAGTTAAGGCGCCTGTCTGCTAAGCCCAAGAACGCTGGTTCCAATCTCCAGCGGTTCCAATCTCCAGGTCCCACTTTTAGCCAGATGCAGTGACGCAAGGGTGCAATGCCTGACTTGCCCACAAGGGGGCGCACGCATCTGGATTTCATTCGCAGCAGCTGAGAGACTGCTGGCGCGCCCATCTCTATCTGTCTCCCTCTCTCTCTCTGTCTGTCTCTCTGTGTCTCTCTCAAAAAATTAAATAAAATAATAAAAACAACAACAACAACAAAAAACAACAAAAACACAGTAACATGGCTGGAAAACACCTTTCAGAGAAGTGAAGAATCCTATTTGACAATAATCAGCTATGTTAAGCTACAGAGAAGGGTCTTTTAGAACACTCACATTAGGACTGGTGGAGTGTCATACACAGGATGGTGCCCATTTGTGTCCGTTTTGATATCCTAGGATATTTAACTACAACTTGGTTAAATTTAATCTCCACAGAACTAATCTCCTCTCTTTCTCTTCCTGTCTCCTACAAATGCCCAAAGCAATTTGACCTTATCTTTTGCCTTTGCTAATTTTAAATCATCTCAAGTGTTTTTTAAAACTATTTTTTGAAAAAAAATTTTCAGAACATAATAAAAAACCTTGCTTTTAAAGTCTAGCCTATAGACAGACACACACACACACGCCAAGGGTTGATTTCTTAGCCCAAAAGAAATTAAAGGTCAATATTTCATTCTAAACTCCTTCCAACTCAAGACACTTTAAAGAAAAAAAAAATCTTAAAATCTTCTTCATTTTGTGGCCAGATTGTTGGCAAAGCCCATTTCTCCCAGTCATTAGTTAAATAATAAACTCTGTCTGGTACTTAGGAAGCCAACAGTGAGAAGCTAAATTTGGGCCTCTTAACAGATGTTCTCAGCCAGGAAAGCACCCATGCACTTCACGTGATCTTTCTCAAGCAGATTCCTGGCTGTTGGCAGGCTGTGCTCCACAGTCACAGGCTCTGTCATTGAAATGGGAAGGAAGAAAGCCAGGAAGAAGACCCACCCTGCAGGTAACGCTGCCTGGCACGGTCAGCAAGCCAGTCGGAGAACAGGAAAATCCGCTCTTTGTTTCCACTTTCTTGGTGAGGCATGCTTCATGTTTATTCCTGCCAGATTAATGGGGACACAAAGGGCACAGAGAAGATGAACCGGCACTGACAAGGAAGCAGACACCTCTACAAAAATGCATCGGGCTGGCATCACTGAGTTTTTCACAAATACAAAACAGTGGACAGAATACCCCTTCAGTGTGAAAAGTTGGAAAAAGACAGAATTGAAATTCAATAGGCATTGCTGTATCAGGATATTTTTTTTAAAGGGTAGAGAATTGGCTGTGTTATCAGGCAACGTCTATGAAATTCACAAAGTGGGGTGAATCCCTGAAGAATGAATCCAGCAATGCAATCATTTTCTTCATGGTCTGTATTCCCATGGGGTTCAACCAAAGTGTTCTAGCAATAAAATAGCATGCAAGGAACACTATTCCACTCTCAACTACTAAACCAGAATAAATATTTATGTGGCAACATGATTGGAAAATTTTAGCGGGTAAAATAAGCCATGGAAAACTACGTACAATGACCTGATTACAAGAATCTCTGGGGACTTACAAGTCCTTTCTACAAATTACTTCATCAATCTCCAGAAATCCTTTAAAAACACGTCCGTGTTAGAGAGAGATGCACAGTAAAACACACCAAGACAGGAGCAGATCACATATGAAAAATAGCAAAGGTTAATACAATTTCATCAGTTTTTAGTCATGAATCTCCCCGGTATAGATTCAAAAGTTTATTAGAACTTCTCGGATTTCCAGACACCTGGCTGGAGGAGGTGTCACGGGGCGAATCTTAGCTTTAGGATGTGGTAGTGGATTTGGGATTCAGTCTAAATATATGAAAAGTGCTTGCGTTCCATCTGGAATTCCTAAGAGTGCTTGTGTATGGTGTGGCTTTTTGGTTTTTGGCTTGTGGCTTCTCTGTCTCTGTTTGGACCCGTGAAAGCAGGCCAGCTTCTTCTGCCATTATGGAACTTTCCCTGGATCCGTAAGCTTCAATAAATATCAGCAGTTAAGGCGCATGCCTGCAAAGCCTAAGGACCCAAATTCAATTCTCCAGGTCCCACGTAAGCCAGATGCACATGGTAGTGCATGCCTCTGGAGTTCACTTGTACTGGCTCCCCATTCTCTCTTTCTCTCTTTCTCTGTCTCTACCCCTCTCTCTGTCTCTAATAAATAAATAAAAATAAATCTTAAAAAAAAAGAAAGTAAAGAAAAAAAACTCCCTTCCTTGATAACCGTGCCTGGTTTGAAGTTCATCTCAGTGACCTCACACTGTCTGCTACAAGCCTATCTTTACTGACCATACTGACCAGCTGGAGTTCACATGACTATGTGTGCAAACGACCCCTTTAGACTATCCAAGGCCACAGAGGCCGCCAAGAAGATCTACTAGGACGTGGCTTTGGTGATGTCCATCAAATAAAGCTGTTCTTCTATTTCTTCCTTCTAGATGAATCATTCAGGTTTGTGCTCCATGGAGCTGTGTTTGACACCATTTTATGTTTCTTGATTGTTGTAGAACACGAAATGAAAAACAAAATAACCACATATATGTTCACATTAATATATCCATGGTATCAATGTGTCAATAATTTCATTTGTGTCCAAGTGTTTTGTTAACCTTCTTAACAGGAGAAAGGTCAAGAGAGTCAGTGTGGTAAAGTGTTAAAGAGATAGACTGAAAGTATAACTGGATTAAAAAAATCTATTTTCAGGCCTTGTGAAATGGCTTATCAGTTAAGGTACTTGCCTGCAAAGCCCAAGGAGCCAGGTTTGATTCCCCAGGACCCATGTAAGCCAGATGCACAAGATGGCATATGTGTCTGGAGTTCATTTGCAGTGGTTGGAGGCCCTGGTGTGCCCATTTTCTCTCTCTCTCTCTTTCTCTTTCTACCTGCCTTTTCCTTTCTCTCTCTTTTTCCCTATCAAATAAATAAATAAATAAAATATTTTTCAAAATCTGTTTTTAATGATTATTATCTCATGGTCATGGAAAATTGCAACAGGAAGGTCTGCATGATAACTTACCCAGCTCTTCTTCAGCTATCCAGTGTGGTTCAATGTCTGTTATGTTTGCCCCAGTCACTTATAGGATAAGTGAGGAAAGCTTTTTTGTTGAAAATTATCAGCAAAAAAAAAAAAAAAAAATAGAATCCCTGTCTACTTCCCTCACTCTGCCATACTCATGATTTTTGCAAGGTTGGATGTGTGGTGTTCAAGATTCCTCCAGCGTATAACATTGTGATCCCAGGAGAACCAGTAAAGTAGGGTCCTGCCTCTGGGGTATAATCAATAGGACTAGGGTTGGCTTCTTCTTGACATCTTTTACAAAGTTGCTGTATACAGTGGTTATATTTCCTTAGTCCATTTTCTCCTACAGCTTAGTAAGAAGTTTGAGAATTGGGGAGAAAACTGACCATGTTTAGCTTTCTGTGTTCATTTGATGTGGTGAGACGACATTAGACAGATAATGATACAAAAACATTCTTGTATATGTCTAGCTAGCTAAAGTTATCTGTACCTTAGGACATATTCAAACAAAAATAGACAAAACTGCTCTACAAGAGAAATAATATTCTGTGGCTGCTGTGTTCTTTTCCTGGGAAGATAAGGACAAAAGCCTGTCTACTGGGGCTGGAGAGGTGGCTTAGCTGTTAAACGCTTGCCTGTGAAGCCCAAGGACCCCGGTTCGAGGCTCCATTCTCCAGGACCCACATAAGCCAGATGCACAAGGGGGCACATGCATCTGGAGTTTGTTTGCAGTGGCTGGAGGCCCTGGCATGCCCACTCTCTCTCTCTACCTGCTTATTTCTGTATCTCTCTCTCTCTCAAATAAATAAATAATAAAATATTTTTTTTAAAAAAAGCCTGTCTACCCTCATAGGGTAGCAATGACAGGCTAAAATAATGATTTCACCCAACCAGGTGTCAAACCATCACAGTTATTGGTGTTACTGACAGATTATTGGCTAAGGGTAATTTAAAGGATTCAAAGGCAGGTACTTCACCAAAAAGCCCATCCCCAAATGGGTGTCAATCACAAAAGCAGGAGCCCTGGAGTTTCCCACCCAATTTGCAAGCAGTTAGGCCAATGAGAGAGGCTATCTTCCCCAGCAATTATTCCTAGAGAGAGAGACATTGTTAATCTTATAAATTTCAGAGCTTCGCTGGACTTGTCAGTCTCCTTTGCATACTAACTTTTAAGGAACTGCTCTCTAAAAAAAAGAATGTTGGAAGAAATAGCGATGCAACACTCCACTCCTTCCCCCGCCTCTTACTTTATTTCCATTCCTTCTTGCATGATGCTTCCTGAGCCTTAGAGGGAGTGATTTACATATTTGGCTAGTTTCCTTCATGTATGGCTGAGTATTGGCCACTATGTCAGAGCAACAGTCACTTAGTCTCAGAGGCTTGACCAGTTATAAATCTCTGCAGTCCATATCCTATTGCAAAAAAATAAATAAATAAATAAATAAATAAATAAAAAATAAAATAAAATTCCTTTCGTGATTGGCTGAGGCTGACAGCAACAGTGATTCTACAGGCACTTGTTTAGCAGACAGTTAGGCACATCACGTCCATTTAACAAAACTTTTGGTTAGAGAAGCTTCTCTTTTCAGATGGCGATGACCACTGAAATGACCCAAAAGGCAACATAGTGCTGAGAAGAAGGGATGGAGGAGTGCCCAGCACTGAAACACCCCTGTCACATCCTCCAAGGCTCAGGGGCCATTGCAGAAGAGGGGGCGGATAGAATGGAAGAGCCAAAGGAAGGGTATGACTCCTTACAATGCAACTGCCCAGACAGAAATTGGCCTCGATATCCATGACCTTGCAGTGCCTAGCAATACCTTCACAAGACCCTCAAAATAGAAGAAAAAGATGATGACATCAAATTAAAAGAAAGACTAATAGAGAGAGGGAGGGGATATGATGGAGGTTGAACTTCTAAAGTGGAATGGGGGGAGGGGAGGGAAATTTCAGGTGGTTTTTGTATGTAAGTATAAAAGTTGTCAATAAAAAATAATAATTAAAAAAAACAATAACAGTTGCTACCTCATTGGGGCCTATTGTTAGAAAAACAAGTGAAACAAGTGAGAATATCCACAACAGAGGAATTAGACTTTGTTGAAGGAGAGTCTAGTGGCAGAGAGACAGTTCACATCTTAACGGCGGAGGGAGACTCTGCCACAGGGCCAGGGAGGTTTTCATGTTTAAGGAGAGGAGTAAAGGCAGAGCCTTAGCAAGTGTGAAGGCAGAAAACTTCTTTCAACTCCTTTCTTCCAAGATCACCAACCTGGTATATGACTCCCCTAGGGTTTTCAAGGTACAAGGGGTGGCTTCTTGGTTTTCACCAATAGTATGCTGAATTTCTGACATGTTACCTCCTTCACCTATGTTCTCCTCCACTGTGGACTTTTGATAGTAGCAGATAGGATTTCCCTCCTGTGAACCAACAAGAAAGCCAATAAGAAATCCATTGATTGTGTGGGTCGTACTCAAACGCACATCTGACCTGGCATTTTGATACTGTAACACTTCGAGTGCAGACCCGAGCCAGGCAATTGGTGATCCTTCCCCCTGGCAGCCTGAATAGCGCCTTCCAGCACCATAAAAGCCAGCCAGCAGTACAGTTGAGGTCCAGCCTGGTTTCCTTACAACCTACAGCCAAAATGGATGTTGTCTTCAGAAAAAGGGTTTGACCATTGAGTTTAGGCTTGCAATTAATAAAAATGGCAATAGTTTTATTTTGGGGGAGCAGTGGCTGGGGCTTCCTTAACCAATAATTCTTTAAAAATTTATTTTTGTTTATTTTTATTTATTTATTAGCAACAGACAGAGAGAAAAAAGAGGCAGAGAGAGAGAGAGAGAGAGAGAGAGAGAGAGAATGGGCACACCAGGGCTTCCAGCCACTGAAAATGAACTCCAGATGCATGCGCCACCTTGTGCATTTGGCTAACATGGCTTACTGGGAAATCAAGCCTTGAACCAGGGTCCTTAGGCTTCATAAACAAGAGCTGAACCACTAAGCCATCTCTGCAGGCCCAATAATTCTGTTTTTTAAAATTTTATTTATTAGAGAGAAAGAAAGAAAGAGTTGGGGAAGGGGGAAGGGAGAGAATGGGTGCACCAGGACTTTTAGCTGCTGCAAATGAATTCTAGATGCATGTGCCATCTCTTGCATCTGGCTTATATGGGTCCTGGGGAATTGAACCTGGGTCCTTTGGCTTTGCAGGCAAGTGCCTGAACTGCTAAGCCATCCCTCCAGCCCCCTAACCAATAATTCTTAAGAAGATAACACACCCCTGAGTCTGGGATTGTCTCTGAAAAAAAAAAAAAAACTTACGGTTCCTGGAAGTGTTCTTTCTCATTCTGCAGCAGCCTGCAGGATACTAAAGGCAAATGTTAGCAAGATCCAACATGTAAAGATTCCATCGCTTGTATCAATTATTTCTCAAAAGAGCAATATTGGGGATAGTGGCATGGATGGGAGACATTATCCTGTCTTTCTATATAATCTATGATCATTTTCCAATATGCCATCCTACTTCTTTATCATTTGGGTTCTTCCATGAGGCCTACAAGCATCTGCCTATTTCTGCTGGGACTGGAGGAGCTAGCTCAAGCATTTAGGCCTGGACCAGGGCCAAAGGTTTTGAGGCTAGGCTCTTACTTTCTGTTCCTGCTGCTGCGGAAGATCGCCAGGTCTGACATGCTCAGGGCAGGCACTGAGGCTGCAATTTTAGCCACTGCCTTTCCCTTAGTCACACCTGGCTAGTGTGAGAACCCCAAGCTGGGTAAACAATTTCCACCCCCAGCATGGCTTTCTGCAGGAGAGAAATGCAGAAGATTGCTCTTGGAGCAAAACTGCTAACTTGTAGAACAAGCTTTTTTGATTTTCACTGTTTTAACATGTGTGTCTTTTATGAGCGACTGTTCAGGCTTTCAAGCCTTCCAAAAACTCTCTAGCACAGCATTTGCGTTCTGTTATCCACCACCCCCAACCTCACGCAGGGACTTCAGCTTGAGCCTTCAAGTGGCCCAGACTTTCTCTTTTTCTCCTTTCTCTTTCTCTCAGTTCCCCTAGATTGCTGAACCACTTTATGAACCCAAATTTCATTCTAGCGTGAGGCTCTTATATTTGTCAACGCCTCTCATGACTCATAGAGACAGCCTGTTTTAGTGGGAATTTCTCTGGAATGATTCATCCAACATCAATGCGCATGGAAGTGAGGAGTTTATTTATCCAGGGACCAGAGCTAGGATGACTCCCAAACAACCAGTTTAGGGGCCCAGGGTTGTCTGAGGAGTTAACTTTGCTTACTGCAAAGAAAGCCACCTGTTGGGACATGGTTGGAAATTGTGTGCCCAAGAGTGCAAGTTCCCCATATGATCGGAGCACTCAGGGTCAGCTGTACCAGGATTCCCTCCCTCGTAGTCCAAGAGAACCCGAATTGGGGACTGGCTCATCCTTTAAGTCCAGCCGAGAGAAGAAAATTAACTATGTGACCAGATTTAGGGCCTGAGTGGCTTCCACCTTACACAGGGAATTTTATCCCAGTATGGCCTGATATTGAGCCACTCACTCACCAGTCGTCCAGGGGTAGCTGTCCCATTTAACAAAGAGGTGACGTGGTGTGACACATTGACTAATGTTTTGTCCCAGAGTCAGTTTGCCTGCCTCTTGTACCAGCTGCTAGTTCCTAAAAGCAAGGGGGACCATCCTAAGGCCACTGGGTCCAATCATTTGGATAGGTATGCCACTGGTCTATTCAATGGTCCCAATAGTTGGGCCAGGACTCCTAACCCAATTCCCCTCTTCTCATGTGTCCCCGACCATTCGGGACACTAATGACACATGCACCACTCTTGTTGCTTGCTTGGACGGAAGACCTTTATTACAGGAAATAGCACAGCTTATATATCCTATGGAGACCAATCATAACATAGTTGCTAGGCAAGAAAGCTAACTTGGCTGAAGCCAATAGGTTGATGCAATGAGGATATGCCTCCTAGCCAATCACCATAACTTCCTGTTTACTGACAAGACTCGAGCTCAATGCCCTTTGGCAAGGTGCCAGCCGCCATCTTGACAGGGCAATGTGGATGGTGCGGCCCTGGACTCCGCCCGCCACACTCATGTATGTAAAGGGAAAAGGACACGTGACTTAAGAGCTTCACTCAGTTTCCTTTTGAGTTGGTCAAAAGCACCTTCTTCTCCCCATTTCAGTGGGTCATGAGCAGGTCCTTACAGGGCATTGTGGAGGGGCTTAGCAATGGTGGAGAATTCCAGGATCCAACGCTGACAAAACCTGGCTGTCCCCCAAAACTCTGTGAGCTGTCTCTTAGTTTTGAGGTGAGAGCATCAAATGATCGCTCACTTCCTTTCTTCTCCCAGTCTCCTTTGCCCTCGGCTGAGATGGTTCCCCACGTAGGTGACCTGCTTTTGGGGTAAACCTTATATCCTGTCATTTGAAGGAAACAGAACACTTCCCTGGTGATTTCTGCACAGATGGCCTTTATGGAGGCTGTTAGCAGAAGACTGAACGTACTGCAGAATAGTACATCCTGCAGGCTGGACAATTTTGAGATCTTTTGCAAGTGCCTCCCTGAAGATGGTTGGAGAATTTTTGACACCTTGGGCAAGGCAAGTCCAACTCAGTTGTCCCTTTGATCCAGTTTCTGGATCTTTCCATTTGAAGGTACACAAGGGCTAACTTACTTCTGCCAGCCTAAGGCACAAGATGGCATCCTTTAAGTCCAAATCAGACAGAAGATGACGCAGCTCAATTGCAATAGGCCCCCAGGAATCCATGGCCCAAGTTGATGTAGCGGGCGAACTATGGACTTTATATAGGATACAGGGGTGGCTGTTTCAACAGCAACTTCCCCAACTGGAAGAGTCACACAAGATTTAGTCACCATAACGGGGGCAATGGGCTCCATTAAGAAATACCAATTCTGAGCTGGAGAGATGGCTTAGCAGTTAAGGCGACTGCCTCCTAAGCCTAAGAATGCTGGTTCCAATCTCCAGCGGTTCCAATCTTCAGGTCCCACATTTAGCCAGATGCAAAGTGACACAAAGATGCAATGCCACACTTGACCACAAGGGGGCGCACGCATCTGGATTTCGTTTGCAGCAGCTGAGAGGCTGCTGGAGCACCCATCTCTATCAGTCTTCCTCTCCCTCTCTCTTTCTGTCTCTCTCCAAAGAAAGAAAAGAAAAGAAGAGAAATACCAATTCTGTGAGCCACAAGACTGTGTGGTAGGAAGCCACCTAATTTACCATCGATTTCTGTTTGTGCCTGGAGCCCTCAGGCCCCTGTTGGGAAGAGTTGTTATCCAAATTGGTCACCACAGTAACCATGGACAGAGCTCCTACAGATTCTCAGACTCCTTGTCCAGACTGACAATGGAGGCCCACCCTAAAGAAGAATGGCGACTCTACCAAAAGGGAGAAAACCCAGTTACCTCACAGATTGGCCAATAGCTAGAAATGTCCCCTCGGGTCTGGGACACCCAAGGAGAACTTGGACTTGCTAAAGGCCATCCACCAGTGGTGGTGACATTATAACCTGCTACCACCCCAGGAAGAAGCCCACTGTGCGTCCCCAATCATGTCTTTCTTTTTTGCTTGGAGCTGCTTCTTGGGTGTGCCCATTTCTTTCCCCAGCTCTGGACACTCACTCTTCCAATGTCCTGGTTGCTGACAATAATAAGCACATTGATCTTTGACCAAGAGGTTTGTTCAATGCCCTCTTTTTCTTCCTTTGAATCTAGCCTCAGCTGGGTTTATGAACTCTTTCAGGGCGACCGCTAAGATGCAGGCTTTTTTCTCATCACATTTGTCCTTTTCCTGCTTTGCAGTGACATCTTGGTTAGCAAACACCTTAGATGCAATTGCAGGGAGCTCACTTATGTTCTTCCCAGCGAAACCTTCTAAGCATTGTAGCTTGCGATGTATGCCATAAACCAACTGGATAACCAAAGCTGTGTTAACCGATTTGGGGCTTGTCAGGTCTGACAGGTGCCCATACAGAATCACCGAGGCCAGCAGGATGGTGACAGAGACATAAGGAAGTGGATTATCCACATTTCTCAAGAAACCGCCCAGCCATTATCCCCTCCTTGCCCGCAATGCCCCCAGGTCATGGTTTCCTGCCCCTCTTATTTTGTAAATCACCTGGTCACTGTTCTGGTGTCACAGCCTGGCTATCTTAGATCTCCCCTTAGCTCTTCCTTTCCTCACCTACCCCAGCTGAAAGCCCTCTAAAGCCCACTACCTGAGGAACTCGGGTGGGCTGTGCTCCTCTCGTGTCAGCCAGCCCCGGCAGCTCACACTTTTCCCAAATAATAGCTTTCCTCTTTGCCTTAGAGTGGTTTGTGTGTCATGATCACTCCTGAACCTTACTTGGATAGGAAGCTTCCAGATGCCCTGTTGTGTGGCCAGACTTTCTTTCCCCTGACCAGACCACCGAGCTGCCATTTACCCTCTGAAGCTTCAGACTATCTGCCTGATACCAGGTTTTCATGCCCACCACAATTTGGCCTTGTTCTTCTTCCCTTTGTCTCCCCCCTCCTTCTCGGTAAGCGTCCCTATCGGGTTGGCCTGCTCTTGGGTTGAATCCCTCTATGTGGAAGCTGTGCCAGCATGCCAGGCTGCACCCTTCAGCTGTTTCTGGGCCCCAAGCCCGGGTCTCAAGAAAGACACACTCTCGAGCTGGGTGTGGTGGCGCACGCCTTTAATCCCAGCACTCGGGAGGCAGAGGTAGGAGGATTGCCGAGAGTTCGAGGCCACCCTGAGACTACATAGTGAATTCCAGGTCAGCCTGGACCAGAGTGAGACCCTACCTCGAAAAAAAAAAAAAAAAAAAAAAAAAAAAAGAAAGAAAGAAAGAAAGAAAGAAAGACACACTCTCTGGACACCTGGGGTCTCTCACGCTCTGGTCTGCCGTACCCCAAGGGGCATCTTTTGGTTTGGCTGCACCATCTCGAGACACTCTCCCCTTCCTCCTATCCTTCCTGAGGTCTCATCCTTCACTGCCAGCTGCATTCCCCATTGGGAGCACAGTCACCCACCTTGCCCACTAACAGTCAAGACCTATACTGCCTCTGCCCATGTGGGAGGTGCAGGCGTCATTCACCCTAATGGGCCAGGGGGGTCATATTGGTGTTCTGTGTAAACACAGCTTAAGCCCTGGTTCCTTTCTCTCACCCTAGTTTCACTCTTTCCCTGTCTCCTCACTAACTTAAACCTTGTCATCTAATCTTTCTCTGCAACTCTGCCTGGCCACAATCTAATCTAGACAATGGGTCCAAATGTCATAAATATAGTACTTTTTGATGTCCAGATTCTCACTAATTTAGAAAACTTATGCCAACGTACAGGCAAATGGTCCAAAAATTTTTCAGTCTGCTTACATTGCTTCTCTGCTCTGTCGTGTTCCCACTAACAATGTGTGTTTTTTTGTGTCCAGAGATGTAAATGGAATAGAAATTTAAAATAAAAATGCACAGCTTCTAAATGAATGAATGAATGAATGAATGAATGAATGTGTGAGAGAGAAATGGTTGTCTAAAATCTATATGAAAAGTGCACTTGACATGAATGTATGCATGTGACTATATATGTGGATCAAAGCCCTAAGGCTGCAGAATGATTTCTGTTCTGAACAGTGCCATTTCATTGCGGGTGATATTCTCCACCAAGCCCACTGTACTAAATTGTTTAGCCAGTTCTTACTGTTGAGTGTCCCCCAGAAGGAACACCGAAAGTAATTAACATCATCGGCTCTTAAAGAGTTGTAAAATGGCAAGATCAGAAGGCTGCCTTGTAGCCTGAGGGAAGTCCAAACTCCTTCCTGGAATTTAGAGACAAGAAAAATTCTTTCTTCGCTTCCCTGGCTTGCAGAGTCTGGGGCCTGCAAGCACATGAAATCTCAAGATCCTGGCCCCAATAGCATCTTGGGTGAATGCCAAATTGCTGTGACTAGATGGGGACTTCTTATAAGAATTTGCAACTGGGGCTGGGGCTGGAGAGATAGCTTAGTGGTTAAATGCTGGCCTATGAAGCCTAAGGACCTCGGTTCGAGGCTCGATTCTCCAGGACCCACGTAAGCCAGATGCGCAAGGGGGTGCATGCATCTGGAGTTCGTTTGCAGTGGCTGGAGGCCCTGGCGCACCCATTCTCTCTCTCTCACTCTCTCTCTCTACCTGCCTATTTCTGTATCTCTCTCTCAAATAAATAAATAAATAATAAAATATTAAAAAAAAAAAAAAAAAATTTGCAACTGTTTTAAGTGCATCACAGGGAAGTCCACCTCAGCATGGGCAACAAGTCACAAAAGTTGCATGTATGGAACTCCTTGAACCACTTGTAGGCAGCTAGAAGTCGTCATGTACAGATTGTAGTGTCTCTGTTTCCCCAGCAATTATTACTGCTTATGTAACCCTGGGGTGGGGCTTTGCGAATCTTAGAAATTTCAGCAGCCTCCTCAGACTTATGAGGTTTTCTTTTTTCACTTTCTGGGTCGTTAAGGAGCTTTCCTCCAAAGGATAATGTTTCAGCTTGGAGGAACTAGCCAAACCCTACCCAACAGTGGGCAATTCTTCTTCTTTCCCCGCCTTCTTTCCTCAAGTGTTATCAGTCACCAAGGAGAAGATTAATTGCAAATACGCTTTCTAAGAAATTCATTTAGTACCAAGTAATCCCTCAAGTCCACTTTCTTCACCTGTGAGGAAGGTGGAATATTATTTCACACGGTTCATGTGAGGATCCAATGTCACGTACTAAGTGCAGGAATGTTGCTTAGCCTTTCGGAAGTATCCACTCATCTGAAGGATTCATCCATTTTGCACCTACAGATCCATTTTCATCTTTGTATCCATTGCCTTTGGAGCTGACTATAGCTTCTGACTTCCGATCTGGATTCCACCATTGAAGAAGGGAGGCCATTCTATATTCTCCTTGAACTACTGAAAATAAACCCCTTTTGAATAATTATAATTTGTATTTGCCATTTGTTTCCTTTTCAAATGAGATATTAACTACATACATTTTTTTTATTATTTTTTGGAGAGAGACAGAGAGAGAGGAAGATAGATAGAGATGGGCGTGCCAGCAGTCTCTCAGCTGCTGTGAACGAAATCCAGATGCGTGTGCCCCCTTATGGGCAAGTGTGGCATTGCGCCCTTGCATCACTTTGCATCTGGCTAAACGTGGGACCTGGAGATTGGAACCGGGTTCTTAGGCTTAGCAGGCAGGCGCCTTATCTGCTAAGCCATCTTTCCAGCCCTCATTATCTTTATTAGAAAGCTTAGCATTATGAAAGAACAATGTGTAGAAACTTTACAAATTTTCATTTACCATATATCATTTGAAGGCAGAGTCACACTGAGCAACATCTGTTGCTATTCAGGCTCAATAATCACATGTGTCTAAATGATGGTTTCAGCCAAGCCAGGACTAAAGGCACTTTAGCTGATGTTCAAGACGGTGCAGTTTTCATAAATGTTGAAGAAGATTTAATACAGGATTTTAATAAGCATCCATCCTGGATGGCTTCTTCTCAGTTGCTGAGTGTGGATATTGGTGGTCATTTTAGATTCTTAGAACAATGAAGCTCATTCTCTATCCATTATTCTCAAAATATTGATTCGGCATACCTTCTAAAGCTTGAATATTGTTTTATTTTATTATTTATTGATTTCCTATTAAAAAGTCTGTATTCTTATAAGCCCCTCAACCCCATGCCAGTTCTGCTGAGGGTCATCTTCAGTGGGGTCATTAGCATTCATTGTGGGGACCAAGAGGTCTCAGTCAGTCTTTACAGGGTGGGGGGATGACAGGATGCCTCAGGCTATTCCCACCCACCCTGAGGTTCTTACAATCTTTCTGCCCTCTCTTCCACAATGTGCCTGAACCGTGGCAGGCAAGATAGAGATCTTGTTTAGTGTTGCTTTCATTGTCGCCTCTGGATCTCTGTTATGATGAGGTGTCAGGGCCCACAGTGTCTATCATCTCCCTGAAACTGCTTTTCAGACTAGCCTTGATAGCAGTATTCTTGTCACCACTTCCTCTGTAATGACTTCTGGGTCTGGGCAGATGAGGTGGAGGTGACCCATTTCATGGCAGACAGTTGTCTCTCTCTTCTTGATGTATTGTGTATCCTGGTTCTCCCCAATATTCTCCACGATCAATAAGACAGAACAGATTCTCCAACCAAAAGTGAGAACAGTTTGACTTAAAGGGGCTAAACCTAGCTATTGATGTACATATCCACTCCTCTTGGTTAAAGAGCAGCGGAGGTACTGTCTACAGCTTATTGGTTTCTGGTCCTAGGACATCTGGCTTGGTTCCCTGAGCAGGATATAAGTTCACCTGCTCTGAGCGGGTCTGATGTCCAATTTGTGAGCAGTTGGTTAAATGCATCAGCTGTGTGTCACCATTGCGCAAGTGCACCCTTTTTGCTCAGTTGTTTGATTTTTTTTTAACTTTATTTTATTTTATTTATTTTTGGAGAGAGGCACAGAGAGAGACAGACACAGAGGGAGAGGGAGACAGATAGAGATGGGTGCGCCAGCAGTCTCTCAGCTGCTGTGAACGAAATCCAGATGTGTGCGCCCCCTTGTGGTCAAGTGCGGTATTGCGCTCTTGCGTCACTTTGCATCTGATTAAACGTGGGACCTGGAGATTGGAACCGGGTTCTTAGGCTTATAAGGCAGGCGCCTTAACCGCTAAGCCATCTCTCCAGCCCTGTTTGATTTTGTTTCTGGTAGAATCCCCTGCTTATTCAATCTGTTAGCGCCCATTATTCTCCAGCCACTCTCACACACTTTCCAGCACTATGATGGCTAGCTAAGATGGAACAGGATTTCCTCAGTTCCAGCATGATCCTGTGGTCCCAGGCCTTGGTATCTTCAGCAAGAGACTTACTTACCTTTTAGCTCTTGCAGGTAACCAAGTGTTTTGGTAATGCCCTGTATTCTTTTGGGGTTCTCATGTGTCTGTCAGACAAGAATGTGGGTGGGGGACCCAATTGTGGCTCTAGGAATTGCCAGCCAAAGCCCATGGTTTTAGGTTAATACTTTCTTGACCTTCTATGGGGCTCATCGGTTCAGGCCCTCCCAGCCCATTATTAAGGGCAATGCCTTGTAGAATGGTATGAGGGATTCTATGACATTGATGAATGTTGTCATTAGTTTGGTGTATTCCCCGCCCTTACATCTGCCCTTCTTCTACCCCTGACACCTTTCCATCTCTTTTAATCTCACTTTTTTCTTCTTTTTTTTTCCTTTTTACCTATTATCAACATGGTGTCAGTAGTTTTTCTTACCTTCCCTCCCTAGCTTTTCCTCCTTTTCTTAGCTTCATTCTAGTACCATGTCTTGAAGCTCATCAGATTAGGAACTGCACACAAGAGGGAACATGTGGTGTTTGTCTTTCTGAACTTGTGTGACCTCACTTAGTATAATTTTTCCATGTCCTTCCATTTTCCTTCAAATTTGATTACTTCATTTTTTTTCTTACTGCTGGGTAGAATTCCATTGTGTATATATACCACATCTTCATTAAACATTCATTTGTTGATGGGCATCTGGGCTGAATATGGTTCCTGGCTATTGTGAAGAGAGCAGCAATAAAAATGGTTGCATAACTGTCTCTTTAAAATATAGTAGAGTCTTTAGGGAATATGCCCAAAAGAGGTATTTTATTATATTTTTGAATATTTAATATTTGTTAGAACATTTTCCTATCATTTACTTTTCAATGCTATTTATCTGGATGTACTCTTACATAAAGAGTCATGGGTAAGAAATCAATTTCTAGCTCTGACACCTTCAGGTTTTATTCATTGATGCATAGATATGTTCCTTAGCTGGCCTTCTTGCCATACCCATGCACAAATACCCAATTCTGTTAAAGACAAATACATGAAGGTTTTAAAGTCTAAACAAGGTAATGTCGATGCAAGTACTTTGCACAATTTAAAGTTGAGCCATTTCAAGTTACACACATGGTGACAGTGTTCAATATGCAAATTGTCTTTATGTGAGAAAAATAGCTGATAAGACTGATACAAGCATAAGTAAATGACTTTTTTATTTTTTGGTTTTATGAGGCAGGGTCTTGCATTAGCCCAGTCTGTCCTAGAATTCATTATGTATTTTCATAATGGCCTTGAACTCACAAAAATTCTCCTACTTGTGCCTCCCTCCCAAGTGCTGGAATTAAAGGCGTGCATCACCATGCCCAGCCTTACCTGACATTTTTTGTGGGAGTGTCCTAGTCCATCTCTAAACAGTTTTACCATTACAGATAAAGCTTCAGAGGGTATATAGTCTCAATTTTGGTTCTTATTTCTAATTGTTTTCTGAGAGAAGACAAAAGTTTTAGACACAAATTGGCCTGACATTCCCCAAAAGATATTTTTTTTACATGTAGTAGCTCAATAAAATGGAGCCAAGAATAAACTCATCTATAACTTCTCTACTTGTATCTTCAACTTAGGATATGGCATAGTCTTCCAAACAGAATTATAAGATATTGAATAAAATATATGTCCAAAGAAAATGTGTCAAATTTAATTGTTCTGCAGAACATAAATCTATTAATATATAAAATATATGCCATATATTATGTTCACAAGCTCAAAGGCATGAACCTCATGTTTATTTGGATTCTCTTTATCATAAATACATGCTACCAACCTCTATAAGCCCAGATTTTTTCATTTATTTATTATTCAAATAAGCACCTTCAATGTGAACCACTATGCACCAAGCACTCCCCTTAGAGATAGGAATTAAGTAATACATTTTTGGCATATAAACTCCTTGTAGCAGACAGCTTCAGGTTCACTGAGATGAACTTCCAGACCAGGCACAGTTATGGAGGAAGGGATGTTATTTATTGAAGCTTACAGATCCAGGGGAAGTTCCATAATGGCAAGAGAAGCGGCCTGCTCTCCACAGGGCCAAGCAGAGAGAGAGAGAAACCAACCAGCCACCACAGCACACAGAGCAAAACTACAGCCAAAAGGTCACACAGCACACTTCAGGAACTCCTGCTAGGCACATTTGCATATCTTTACAATGGAATCTCAAACCCACACCATTAACACCTTAAGACCGGCCCCCAGTGACATTGCCTCTAGCAAGGTGATTGCAGATGCAAACTATAACTAGTAAAACACTGAATATATTGGGGGACATATATTCAAACTACCACACTCCTTAAACATGTGGAGCTTATATTCTTGTAATGAAAGCAGAAAATAATTAATGAAAAGGTAAATTGTAGGTAATGCTTAGGGCTATGAAGAAATACTGTGTGTTGTGATCAATGGTACTTAGTAGAGAGTGTAATTATGACTAGGTGACAGTCTTGGAAGGCTTCTCTTAGGAAGTGACATTTGATTTGAGATGTGCCAATGAAGCAAAGATCTGAATACAAAACTCCAAAAGGAGTGGATTAGAAAAACCAACAAACAGAAAACGCAAAACCTTGGAGTCAGGTCTATACTTAGCAGTGTATTTGAGAAATAAGACCATAAAAAAGCTGGAAGAGTGCATTTTAGGGAGTGAAAGGTGTACACAGGGAAAGCCCAAGGAAGGACTGGTCAGTCATGATAAGGGAAGGACTTTGCATATTACTTTAAGTTCAAGGAGAAGCCATAAAAATATTTTAATGAGATAAATGACATCCACTCACTCACTCAATCAATATTTAAATTTAGTATCATTAATATGCCAGATATTGATCTAAGCTAAGCTAAAGGGACAAAGAGCCCGGTCTCTGACCTATTGGATATTCCTCTGTATGAAGAAGATTTGGATAGGAATAATATTGAAAGCTGTTGGATATTCAGAGTAATAATTTTGGCAAGAAGTATTGGTGTTTAACTGTGATAGCAACAGGGGCAGCAATTTTATTTAATCATTGGCTCACTGGGAGCAATACATAATCTAATATTATCCTACCAAATATGAAATGCTAAAAAATTCTATAAATGTTAGTGTTACTATTTGAATATAAAATGTATAGCAAGGTTAATATTTTAAATGCTTGATCTTCAGCTAGTGGTGCTAATTAGAGACTTTTAAAAAGTGTTGTCTAAGTGATAGAAGCAAGTTGTAAGGGAGGGCCTAGTTATAGCTTGGCTCCTGGTCCCAATTTCTCTCCTTCATAATCTGCCATGATATAAACAGCATCTGCCACATGTTTCCACAACCATACACAAAGCAGCTCTAACATGCCTTCCCCACCACGAAGGACTAAACCCCTCTGAAACCATGAGCTAAAACAAGTCTTTTCTCACTTAAGCAGATTGTTTCAGGTATTTTGGCCATAATGATGCATAATTAATTAAGACAATAAGTATTACTGAATAGCAGAGAGGAGAAGAACATTCCAGAATTCACTATGGTAGTGATAAGAAATTATCTCTACTCACTGGTTTCTGAAGAGAGGAACAAGAGCTGTATGCAATTAATGATTTATTACTAGTAATTGGCATGGTCAAGATAGAATAAAGCCAACCACAATGAGTCCTTAAACTTAAGTGGGAATTTATGAACAGTATTTATTGTTCTCTGGATGAAGAAAATTGATAGGGTGCAGAAATGGAATAACATAAAAAGTGATACAATAAATAATGACATTCCAAAATCTGATTGTTGCACACACTGAAAAAAAATACAATCGATTTCAAGTTGTTTAGGAGCATATACAACAGTAATTTTTGCATTATCTCTTTTCAGTTGGTTGATGGACACGTGGATACATGCATAAATATGCATATGTGCACTTATTTATTTTGCTAAACCATTTCAGGTGAGCTGCAGATATCACCACCACCTTCAGGTGCTTCACCATAGATATTCTAAGATGAGAGATGTGCAACATAAGCCCTCAAAGCTTAACAAACCACATGGCACTGCACTAATATATAGCTGATTATCACATTTCTTCCATCACTCCAAAAGTTATTTATTTTTTAAAATTTTTTAATTATTACTTTATTTATTTTTGGAGAGAGAGACACACAGAGAGAGAGGGAGAGGAAGACAGATAGAGAGGGGCGCACCAGCAGTCTCTCAGCTGCTGTGAACGAAATCCAGATGCGTGCACCCCCTTGTGGTCAAGTGTGGCATTGCGCCCTTGCGCCACTTTGCATCTGGCTAAACGTGGGACCTGGAGATTGGAACCGGGTTCTTCGGCTTGGCAGGCAGGTGTCTTAACTGCTAAGCCATCTCTCCAGTCCCCCAAAAGTTATTTTGTAGGAGATTTTAAGTGCAAGATTCAGTTAAAATTCTGCATGATATCTGGTGGTTACATTTCTTCTAGAGTATGCTTGTAATTCCTTAACATATTATGATATCAAACATTGCAAACTGCTGAATTTTCATTATATCATTCATTCTACACCCATTTGTTAGTTTCAAAATTACCTATATATTTATCTTAATCTATAGAAATAGCAAAATGTATTTTAAATATAAAAACTGTAAAAAAAAAAAAAAAGTAGCCAAACATGGTGGAGCATTCCTTTAATCCCAGCACTTGGGAGGCAGAGGTAGGAGGATCGCCATGAATTCGAGGCCACCCTGAGACTATGTAGTGAATTCCAGGTCAGTCTGGACTAGATTGAGACCCTACCTCAAAAAAAAAAAAAAGTTTAAAAAATGATTATAATTGACTTTTGTATAAAATATGGAAGTTTCTTGTGCTAAACATTTATTAGTTTCTCCTGCTTAAGTATACTTTTCCACTGAAGGTAACAGATCTCAGAACCCCAGTGTTCTATTATGAAAGCAATGTCATCCTGTTCTTGTGGCCTAAGGAGGAGTTTCCTTTTCCCTCAATTTAAGAATAGAAAAAATACCCATTACTGACTGACTAAAGAATTCTGTTTCAACGGCCACAAATCAGGGAAGAAAATGTGACTCATGGTCAGACAAACCAGTATCAATTCTAAGATTGTTCTGGAACTACTACAAAGGGAACACTCTCTTTCTCTGGCTCTATGGTATATGGAACAATTAAGTCTGCAACTTTATAATGATTGCATAAAAATCATTGCAAAAGATACAGAGAGGAAAGCACTGGCAAGAAGATAAGTACAGAGTAAAGTTTGAATGCTGACATCATCAGTCAAAGCCTCAGACCCATCATTTCTGGAGCTGTTCTATCACAGCTCTTCAGCCAACCTAATTAGTAATTTTTTGGATAATAAGAAACACATTGAGCTAAATTTCCATCTTCTTTCCCCATGAAATCATTTGGCTAATATTATAGTTTTTCACTAGTGCTGGGAATCCAACCCAGGTCCTTGTATAGGTATTGGGCTACATCTCTAATCTTAATACTCTTATATTTATAAGGCTTAGACTAAATTAGGCTTTGACCCAAACTGTTCAGTTCATCAATCAAAAAGTTGCAGAGAAACCTGGTGTAGTGGCACATGTCCTTAATCCCATCACTTGGGATGCAGAGGTTGGAGGATTGCTGTGAGCTTGAGGCCAGTCTGACACTACATAGTGAATTCCAGGTCAGCCTGGGCTAGAGCAAGACCCTCCCTGGAAAAACCAAAAAAGAAGTTTTATAGAATTCTGAAGTCTGGAAATCTCTCAGCTTGTTGTTTATAGATCTAAGACTAAAAAATAGGTTTCTAGCCTCTGTGTCTATTGCTCTTTTGCCTTTTATTTTAAGATTTTTATTTATTTATTTTTTATTTTTGGAGAGAGACACAGAGAGACAGACAGAGAGAGAATGAGAGGGAGACAGAGAATGGGCACGCCAGCAGTCTCTCAGCTGCTGGGAACAAAATCCAGATGCGTGCGCCCCCTTGTGGGCAAGTGCGGCATTGCACCCTTGCATCACTTTGCATCTGGCTAAAAGTGGGACCTGGAGATTGGAAACGGGTTCTTAGGCTTAGCAGGCAGGCACCTTAACAGCTAAGCCAACACTCTAGCTCTCTTTTGCCTTTTGCAACATGGCCTCAAAGACTATTTCACATAGGCTTTGTGTTAACTAATTATATTTCAACAATACTTACGCAAGCAAATTGAAAAAAATCTGAGATGCAAAACTTTTCTTCAGAAAATAATAGATCTAGTATTTTCTTGATTCTAATAACTCATGTGATTAATGGAGCTTTTAATATATTATTGGCAACCAATTCCAAAATACTCCAAGTAAAATACAAACTTATAACAATTCCTTTAGCTTTCCTTAGGAGTTCAATCACCTTATAATCAAATGACTATTCTTCTTCTATTTTCAATGATTGCTATCAGCAAACATATTCTATTCTACAGGAAATTGAAACAAAGTAATATTAAATTAACTTTCACAAATATAAATGATCCATATTATGAGGAGAAAAATTGAAATTAAAATACATAACGTAAAATTAAAATTTTGATGTGATATTATTAAAAAATCTGTGATTATAACAATTTTAATTACCAAATATATCACATATATATTTTTATAACCTAAGTTGCTTATTTGAAACAATGATTTGTTTTTTGGAGCGAGACACAGAGAGAGACAGAGAGAGAGGGAGAGGAAGACAGATAGAGATGGGCATGCCAGCAGCCTCTCAGCTGCTGAGAACGAAATCCAGATGCGTGCACCCCCTTGTAGTCAAGTGTGGCATTGCGCCCTTGCGTCACTTTGCATCTGGGACCTGGAGACTGGAACTGCTGGAGATTGGAACCAGCGTTCTTAGGCTTAGGAGGCAGGTGCCTTAACCACTAAGCCATCTCTCCAGACCAAAACAATGATTTTTGTGCCACCTAAAGTCATTTCCTTTGTTAATTTCCAAACAGCATTGCCAAAACCATACAGAAATACACATATATACTCTAACAATCTGGAAATCCAGTATTTATGTCAAACTCAAGAAATAGTACCATTCCTCTCTGATGGCACTAGGGAGTAATATGAAAGCAGCCATTTATTTTATTTTGTCATTTTCTTGAGCGGGCTACCCACCGGGTACTTGAATAGTTGATTTGCTCTTTTTCCATCTCTCTAGGTTAACGACAAAAATATATTCATCTACCCAGAAACTAAATAGGTTATTTATGTTTCACTTGTCAGATCTATATTTTCCAAATATCCCCTGAGCCACATTTGAGGAGGAGGCAAAAGCAGGGTGGAGATATTTCATACATATTTAATTTGTGAGTCTAAAGAGGTACAGGGTTTTAATACTGTTGTTTTATTCCTTCTAGATCTCTGAGCATCTATAATACTACTAATAATGGCATGACTGGGTTGTTACTGCTCCTGCAGAATCCCACAAGGTCAAAGGGCCAAATTGGATGACTTTAGTTTTCCATCAGGAGATTGTGGTATATTGGCTCATTAATGCAAAAAAAAAAAAAAATTCTCCATCATTCTATCCACTGCTCTTAGCCTACAAGTCATACTAAAAATAAAAAGAACCAGCTGACCTTTATCTTACAGTTTCTTTAGTTTGCTTTATCTTCACCATTTCTAAAAGCTAACCACCAACTTCCTTCTCTAACAGAAGAGTAATGTCAATACAGTAAATTCAGCTAATTATATACTTTTCATTATATAAATTATATAAATCCTCAATCAGCAACAGGCCCATGTTAGTTTATATCTTCTTTAATTTTGGTAAATGCCAACTACTTTTTATTATCCTCCTTTCATCCATGTGTAGTCTCAGACAGGAAATACGGGAAAAGGGGAGTTGGTAGCTATTAATTATTTTTAATGAATAGCATTGCAATCACATATGGTACCTTAAAGAAAATGGGAACTCTTGACACCACCAACTCAACCAAACCAAATAATGTCCACTAAGTATGGGTATTCTGACATGACAATATTAACTCTACCCAACCAAAGAATTTTCACTAACTGCCCACAAGTTACAAAGGTACATCACTGTGGGTGGATGGAGTGAGGGGAGATAGAACTTAGAATGCTTTCAATGAAAACTTTTTGTAAGTAAATATTTCAGATTATCATTCTAAGTGAGATATTTTTTTTTGGAGAGAGACAGAGAGAGAGGGAGAGGAAATCAGATAGAGATGGGCGCGCCAGCAGTCTCTCAGCTGCTGTGAACAAAATCCAGATGGGTGCGCCCCCTTGTGGTCAAGTGCGGCATTGCGCTCTTGTGTCACTTTGCATCTGGCTAAACGTGGGACCTGGAGATTGGAACCAGCGTTCTTAGGCTTAGGAGGCAGGCGCCTTAACCGCTAAGCCATCTCTCCAGCCCCTAAGTGAGATATTTTTAAAACATCTTTTTCAGTGCATTATTTTGGTTGAAGAAGACTGTTCTGTTCTGAGACTAAATTTTAGTGAAAACAGAGCCCAAGAAGCAAACAGAGCCCTCAGACTGGTTTTTGTTTTCATCTTCTGCAATTTCTTTTGGTTTTCAGACTTCTGCATTCAATGGGTAGGTTGGATAGATGGCAGTGGAAAGAAGCATGACTTAGAAAGTTTCCATAGTGAAGACGCTTAACAGAACACCCTTGTACTTAACTATTACCCAGGAAAAAGTAACTTCTCAGTGTTTAAACCCCTAGAAATAATCCCAAGTTCCCACAAGAGAAAGTATGGAAATGTCCCTTTTTAAGATCTCATCATTGGATTGGAAAATAAATGATCTGAAATGAGTTGACGCTGGTGATGATGGACATCAAAGATCTTCAGTCCCAGGATTCATTGCACACTGATCTCAGGTGCTTGTCAAAGCAGAGGGAAATGCATCTTGGTACACCAACTTTTGACCCAGGTCAAAGGATCCCAACTAATAAATTTGCCAGGAATGTTAACATGACCACTACTCACAAAATGTACAAGAAAATGAAACTCCTTGAGCAAAATCCAATAGAAATCATGGCATTAGAAATAAAACTATAAAGATTCTAATATTACATGGATCGTGAAATTAAAACCTAGCATGTTTGACTCATTCTAAGAAATAAAATAGGAACCAGAAAAAGAATAAGCAGTAATGATGCATAAAGCTGCCAAAACAGTTTTTTGAAAAGAATCACCAGAATACCTCAAAACAAAGAATGCAATTGAAATTAAAAGTCAATGAACATATTTGACAGGAAATGGAAGAAAAACAAAAAGCGTATTAGAAAACTGGAAGACTGAGTTTAAGAAATCACCTGGCACACAATTTAGAAAAATAAAAAGGTGCAAACCATGAAGGAGATTATGATACACAGAGACTGGAGCAAAAAGATCTCACAGACATTAAATGATATTCTCAGAACAAAATGAGATAATAACTAGTAAAGTTCTGAAGGTTTTTTACAAGCCAAAATATGTACTAAAATATAACAAAGGGTTAAAACTTTAAAAACATCTCATATCTAAGACATAATGCATGAAACTTTCAAAATATATATGTGAATAGAACATCCACAGATCTATTTCTAGCCATGGTAAAATTAAACTCAAAGTCAATACAAATAAACAAAAGCAGACAATACTTGTAAATAACACAGAGATTTAAGAAAATATCAGAGTAGAAATTTGAAAATATTTTTACAGCATATAGGTAGAGTCACAGTTCAAATGGGTTTTACGCTGATAATCTTTGATCGAAGACATTAAGAAAGGAAAATTAAGCTGGGCGTGGTGGCTCATGACTTTAATCCCAGCACTTGGGAGGAAGAGGTAGGAGGATCACTGTGAGTTGGAGGCCAGCCTGAGACTACATAGTGAATTCCAGGTCAGCCTGGACTAGAGTGAGACCCTACCTCAAAAAAAAAAAAAAAAAAAGGACTGGGGAGATGGCTTAGTGGTTAAGTGCTTGCCTGTGAAGCCTAAGGACCCCAATTTGAGGCTCAGTTCCCCAGGACCCACGTAATCCAGATGCACAAGGTGCACATGCACCTGGAGTTTGTTTGTAGTGGCTGGAGGCCCTGGTGCACCCGTTCTCTCAATCTGCCTCTTTCTCTTTCTATCTGTTGCTAATAAAAAAATAAAAATAAAAATAAAAAATTTAAATAACAGCGTCTCTCTTAAGAACACACAAAAAAACCAATTAAATGAAGTACTAAATTCAGTTTTATTTTACATTTGCTCATAAATGAGACCATTGCCTTTGCTAATCTTTCTTCTTTTATATAGATTCATCCATGTTCCCCCAAATGATGAAATATTATCTTTACAAGGCTGAATAAAGACTCTATTATGGAATTAAAAGACTAAAGAACAGAAACTGACAAAATAGAAAAGTCTGCTGCAGTATAGAGGACCATTAAAACCAAAGTCTAATAAAATTAATGACCATTTGAATGATTTCTCAGGAAAAATATACAAAAGACAAAAATACTGCAATTAAGATGAAAAAGTATGATTTCAGTGAATGAAAAAGTATTATCAAATATTTTATCTCAGCCAATATAAAACTCTTTTAAAAATAGAAATGTTGCAAGATAAGATTGTTGGGGATCCCTCCTAGGGCCAACCCAAGAGGGACGGCAGGTTCTTCAGCGAGTATGGGGTGAGAGGCGTAGAGTCAGACACAGACTCCGGGAGTTGGGTGGAAGCAGGCAGAGGGCGAGCTGCTGCAAACTCATTTATTCAAGGAAGTGTAGGGGGTTTTAGGGTTTGGATGGCCAATAGTTGTAAGGGGTGGTTCCCTTCTTGTGACCAATGACAGCCTGTCTCCGGGCAGATCATCTTGCAGCTGGTTGCTCAGGAGCATGTGACTGTAGCTGTTGTCATGCCAGGCCTGTGCAGGATGCCACATCCACAGAAGCCACTTCCTGGTTTCTTCTAGCAGGCGGTCTGGCTAGGGCCCTATCTGCATTGTACCATACATAAGATAATATTAACAAATAGAAATTTTGGTTGTCCAAGGACAGACAGACAGACACACACGTACACACATAGCACACACCTTCTTTCTTCCTAAGATCCATTTTATCACATGCACTATCCCTTCTCTGTTCCACAGCTGATTCTCCAAGCTGGCTAGCTTCAGAAGCCATTACTTTGACTTTTGGCTTTTTCATTCTATGTTATCAATCAAGTTGTAGAGGAGCATTTAAAATGCATTAGTTCACAGCAACATGTTCAATTAATGCTTAATGAAAGACAACTCTTACATTGATACCATTTCAATATTAGTTCTGATATTTATCATTTCATTTATCCATATGTTAACGCTTATTGACTAGCAACTTTCTGTTTGCTTTCCCTACTTTTAGAATAGGAAGTAAGTGCTGCGTCCACCTCAGAAGTGGATCTCTGCTCTGATTAGTAATATCACTGTAACCAGAACACTGCGTGGTGTCAGTCTGGTCATGAGAGGGAATGGGGCTTCCTGATCCACTTCTCAAGAGCCAAATCTGTTACCGCGGGGCAAACTGACCAATATAACACAACCTGTTGAGTATTTGGGCATATATATATATATATATATATATATATATATATATATATATATATATGGAGAGAGAGAGAGAGAGTATATATATATATAAAGAGAGAGTATATATATATACTATATATAGAGAGAGAGAGTGTGTATATATATATATATATATATAGAGAGAGAGAGAGAGAGAGAGTATATAAAGAGAGAGTATATATAGAGAGAGTATATATAGAGTATATGTATATAGAGTGTGTATATATATATATATAGAGAGAGAGAGAGAGTATATATATATATAAAGAGAGAGTATATATAGAGAGAGTATATATACAGTATATATATACTATATATATAGAGAGAGTGTATATATATATATATAGAGAGAGAGAGAGTATATATAAAGAGAGAGTATATATAGAGTATATAGAGAGTATATGTATATAGAGTGTGTGTATATATATATATATAGAGAGAGTATATATATATATATATATAGAGAGAGAGAGAGAGAGAGAGAGACTCCATATACATACACACACAGATCAATGCAACTAGATTCTTCATCTTTCTAGAAAGATCTTTCCAGCATTTTTCAAACTAAACAGAAAAAAGCATGAAAAACATCATCTTTTCCTTATATTGTTGTTGCTTGAGGTTGCAAATACATTTCTAACTGTGGAATCATCTTTATGTTCTCATTCAAAAAGACAGACTATTACTTCAACCACAGTAAATCACTATACACGGGACGCTTGAGGAGCGTGTCTATAATCCACCCAGGAAAGAAGTCTTAGGCCTCTCTTTAAAACTTCTCCAAGACAAATCTTTCTTACATACCATGCATTCTCCCACAATTCTTTCTCTTGAGGCAACTAAGCCACTAAAAAGGTACCCTTAACTGATGAAAAATAGTGAAAGGATTAGGGCTACTCCTCCCTCCAATATCACAAATGCAGTATTGAAATTATCATGTTCCATTAAGTCTAAAGACTAAAGAGGAAACTAATATTCTGCTGGTTTTCTTCAACTCTTTTTGCAGCAACTAAATGAACACTTGAAAATACCACTGGCTGCTTACAACCCATTTGTTTTCTCCATTGTTCATGAGCTGAAACAAGCATTTCCTTACATCAAAAATAAGGAAATAAAGCCACAAAGAATGACTACTCTGGGCCACTATGAGTAATGCATTCTATCAGAAGCTCAATGGCATGTAAAAGAAAATATACCCCCTTTGCTCAAAGACGTGAGTAGAGACGAAGAGATAAAATATAGATGTAGATAGAGAGTATCACTTTTCATTTATAATCAGGCCTGCACAAATGTAACACTTTATTATTCTACAACCAAAACTATTTCTCTTTTGAGCATCCATTCTGAACAATCGTACTCCACCTGGAGTCAGATGTGAGAATGAAGAGTCTACGTAATTTCTGTTCTTTCCTAGCTCAGGAGCCCCTCGGCCCTGCCTATCAGACATCTGAGGTAACTTCCACATCATTAATTGCTCTGGGTCTAGCTATCAGTAACTTCCACACTATTTTCATCCACTCAAATATTCAACGGTGTAATTTTTTTTTCAGTAACCGTTTGTTTGTTGAACTCATTGGCACTAAACCATGACTCATCCGTTGCCCCCAGACAGAAATTCTGGAGAGGCTTGTGGATCACAAGTCATTTCAGACACCTAGAATATTACAACAGGCATTAAAAGGGGAGGAGTTCATTTTGGTTATATAACAGGGAAGGGCTTAGGGCGGAGGTAGATCCTGAAGAAGGGAGAGATGGAGAATGGGGAGAGCACAGTGCTGAGGACTGAAAGGATCTGAGAATGTTCCTATGAGTTGATGTTCTAACCCAAATATTTACATTCTGTCTGAGTGTGCCTTTCGAGTGTACGTTTCATTTCAAAATTGTACAAAAACGTTTGCTTGACTTAGCGTGTAACCTCCATGGCAACATTGAGCACTGGGCCCTGCGTGTAGCAGGCTCTCGCTGGCTCACTGCCCTTTGATGTCGAGACATTTGTATGCTACAATTTCTTGCAGTAACTGAATCGTATGGCTTTCTTACTTGATGGATTGTTAGCTTTGTGTAGGCAACCACTTTATCATGTTTATGCATCACACTTTTTGTGTTGCCAAGATTTAATAAATTTGGATTGGTCTGGTGAATTTCCATACGTGAAGCTTTTTTTTCTAAACAGTCATATCCAGGAAACTACCTACTTTGGGAGTTCAGCTTTGGTTAGTACCTGAACCACAACGGTCTAAAAATGACCTAAGAAGGACCGAAAAAGCCCAGAGCTGTGTTTCACAATCAGCTCATTCATGACCCAAGTGCACCGTGCTGGCACACATGTTGAGGTTCATGATCTGCGCTGTGTATGCCGACCTGCAGAATTTCAGATGTCTCACTTTCCTGGCTGTCTGATGGAAAAGAAGGCTATCACTCATTGGTTTGGATCTTATTTGTATGTCATTATCAGTTTATGCATTGAAGCTACTCCTTTGGTCAGCAGCCTCTGTATCTAGCACAACATTCAACATTGATTGAAAAAGAAAAAATGGATGACTCTGCCAGGTATGAAAACTACTACTGGTGGATCTTAACATACACATCTCAGGCCCTGTCTAGATGCAAAATTCTTACTCTTGCTGCCAAGCTTGTCTGACTTCTGGTATCTTAACAACATTTCTTTATTCAACTTCCATCATACCTTCTGCATAAGGAATTTTTGTGTTATATAAATCTATTATCTTTAGATTGAAAGGAAGAGGAAGAAGGAGAGGAAAGGTACAAAGAAGAAAAAATCACGGCTAAGTCAAGCAATTTGTTAACAAAGCAGAGAACACTTTCAAAATCTATTTCTCTGAGCGTAAACAAAATGTTTTTCTGGGTGCCACTGCCCAAGCATCTTTGGACACAGTCCAAAGGGTGTTTCCAAGTATTTGCTATGCATTGCTAATAATTGAAGGGTCTGTTGAAGAGAGCTCTTTCAATTTCTGTCCCATGCTGAGTCTTAACTTATACCGAGCATTGTAGCAAAATTTCACACACAGAGGCGCTGCTTTTCACACCCGGAAAAAAAGAACATTAAAACAACACAATAAAAGCAATTTAGCCCGATTATGATGTCCTGTATTCTCCCAGCAACTGTTAATTATCTGACGATTTGTGTTTTGGAGATGCTGTTTCCAACAGCCTGGCTCTTTTCCTGCTTCTTCCTCCTCAAGCAGAGGCAGGGTATGGCACCTCAGGTATGGCAAGAATTCAAGCAGGGGTGGAGGGGAAGGCAACCAAACCGTCCTGCATGTGCTAAATGTCAGAGTTCTCTAGCCTGTGACAGGGAACAGGCAAGTTCTGATCCAGTGTGTTGTCCTTGCAGTCATAGTGGAGAGGAAGCAGCAGGCCACAAGGGAAGCAGAGGCTGAGAGAAGTATTTCAAGCTAGAAAGTTGCTTGTTTACATTCTCCTCACTTGAGCTGCTACCTCACTCCTGTCGTGATTTCCCATAGTCCTCAGTAACTGAGGATTTACTTTCCTCCAATAAAGACAAGGCCTGAAAGACAAAGAGTTTTCTCTCTAGAGGAAGTGGCATCATGAGAGAAAAAGATCAACTTCAGACGGACTTTCTCCTCCTTGTAAACAAGTAGAAGCTGTTTTATTCCACAGTGGAAATTTTCCTGGCATGAACATTTGTGAAGTAAATAGAGCAAAATAATAATTCCTACTCTCTAAATAAGTAGCTGCCACGGGGCCTTACTTCAGGGTGTTTTGTTTTTTTTTTTTTTTATCTCATCCCCCCCCATCTTATCCTATTGTATCCCCTCTTCCTTACCCCCATTTTAAAGAAGATGGAAGTCATTAATTATAAGGATAAGGAAATCAAAATAAACCCAGTTACCATACTGATTCAGTGGATGGTGTCTCTTCTCAAACACCTAATTCTCCTTTTTTCATTTCACTTGAAAAAGTAAAATAAAAGAGGAGAGGGTTATTTTTCCTTTTTTTTTTTTTTTTTTTTTTTTTTTTTTTTGATAAGCTTTCTGCAGTTCCAGTGGCTAGAACAAGATGAAATAAATTTCAGTCCCAGCAAGAATTTTGCAATGACTTACTAAGAATCATTGTCAAACAAAAAATCATTTTATATTCTCATACATAAGTGAGAAAAAAAACTAGATTTTCCATAATAGAAAATGTTAAGAGGACAATTCACCCTCAGCACATGAGCTACTTTAGGGCAAAAAAAAAAAAAAAAAAAAAAAAAAAAAAAAAGATGGAATAAAAGCAGTTCTGAAGACCCATGCCAGGGTAGTTTGGAAACTTTCTGGAATTATCCAGAAATCAATTATCTAAGAGATTCTGAGGCATGCTGTCAAGACAATCTATTTGAAAGACAAATTCAGACCTCCATTGACTCTTCTTAACTCTTTGCAGTTTTCATGAAGAACAAACAGCTAGACTCAGGTCCTTGTGAACACTGGAGCATGCAGAAATGCGGAGTCCCAAGGCCTACCCTCCAGTCTCCCAGCAAAACGCTCCACAGAGAAGGGGGCAGCTGTTGGTGTGATTGTGCTGTGTGCACTTGAAAATAATGCTTAACAAAGTCACTCCCTAGAGACCAGCGATGGGAACACCATCCCTGAGAATTCTGTACCTCCGTATAAAGGTTTTGAGAAAGACGTCCCTGGGCTGTCCAAGCCTTATCAGAGAGCACTGTTACAGCTGTGTGTTTCATGTGAATGTCCGAGAAAAGGAGGCTAGGTAACCAAGGGCTGTCTAGTCCACATCTGTCCCTTTTTGTCTTTGTCTTTGCTCCCCACTCTGAGGAGGGCCCAACTCTTCCACTTGCTGGTGACCCTGGTTTTTCTGATCTCCATTGTTAAGCCTTGGGCCTCGGCATCATGGCCTGGAGGTTCCCACCCTGATTCCTCAGCTCCCGTTAATTCTTCTGAGCAGAGAAAATCTCCCAAAGTGGAATTTGCCTACTCAAGAGTGACTCAGGATGAATAATCACTGTTAATGACGAGTGCTTTACCCGCAGATCTTTAACCTCCATACAGTCGAGTAAATTAAACTTGGAGAGTTTCTAATGAAGAAAATTTGAAAGATAATGTATTATATGCTGTGTAAAACTGCTGATTCTGTGACAATAGCAGCACTTATCCTCTGCTGGGTTAGCCAGTGTCCGCGGAACATGTAGACGAGGCTCCTCAGATAGCTACAGTAAGGAAGGCACTTTTCTCACAATTCTTTCAAAAATGATGAAAAATCTAGAGATTATTACACAATAATATTTAAGCATTAACTGCTTAAATAATGGATCAGTTCTGGTAGCGTGACAGGTTTGAACAGCAAGTTCAAATACCTTACTGGCTGCTGTAGAAGGAATATGGAGAAAATTAGAATTATTGTGGACCAGCAGAAAACCATGATTGCCAAGACCTTAGTGAGCAGAGAAAAGCCCAATTCTTCAAAATATCCCTGTGCTTTGTTGTCTTCTCACTGGAGAATTATTTCTTGCAGAAAGATAATAAAATGATTATAATTTGAGATTGAGATGAATTATCAATTCATCAGAGTGTATGTTTAATGTGATATAGTCACACTAATGGTATGTGCTTTCTAATTAGAGAGCTATTCTCAAGGCAGGAAAAAATTCATTTTCTCAATAAAAATATTTTCCACTCAAGCTATGGTGCTTTAAAGAATTTAATGAGCTCTGAGGCTGACATTGCAGCAATTAAAATATGAGAGAGAAAAAACGTCTGTCTTGTTGAACAATCTGGATGATTGGAGATATTTCTTTTATCATATGGAACATAGGTCACAGTTTTTTATTATTTGCAAGAATCTTCAATCTACCTCAAGGAAAAAGAAAGTTAATTTTCATGACAATTTTTGTGACATTGGGCCTCTAAAGCTCTGGCTGATATACAAACACTGTATACACTTAGGAAGTGAATATTTCTTGCAGTGGGCTAATAGGGGTTTTGAAGAAGGCTGGTGAGTTAGGAGGGGGCAATTAGACAATTTAGAGTACAAGTGATTATGTCTGTTTAGTGATTAATGGAATAGAATTGACCTTTTCTAAAACCTGGACAATAGGATTCCAGAGTCAATAAGCTTTGCTCAGTACATGAGGGGTTTTGGAGAAATGAGGTAAGTACAGGGACTTTCCACATGCCAGTCCAATGAACACACATTAAATACTCTGCGTTAAGAGCTCCTGATTAGACACAAGTATGCATAGGTGGATGCTAGACTGCAGAAATTGCATTCTCGCTAACCTGCATGGTCCTCCTTATCCCTCCTACTTCTGTACCCAAGACATCAGCAAGGCCTAGGAACAGTGCCCTAAAAATTCACCCTAATTTGTCCAGGTCTTCTTGGTGCTATTATCACCAGCCTAAACCAATGCACATCATTTCTAACTCAGGCTACAGCAGTAATTTCTCAATGATCTCCTTGCTCCCATTCTTGTTCTTTCCCTTGCAATCCATTCTCCACTCAACACTTGCAGTGATTTTTTTAAAGTTATTATCAATCAGATCAGGACACTCCTCTGCTCAACACCACATAAAGTGCATCCTGTGCATTTAGAATGAAATATGATCTTCTTGTCAGGGCTCCGTTATCTTGGATGGACTGACCCACACCCACTTCTCCAACCTTGTATAATTTTTCACTGTGCCTCACTCACTCTCACCTCTCAAACTGTGAGGTGTGCTAAGTATATTTTACCTCAGAATTTCTGCTAGATAATATATTAACTTAATTCACAGAGGAATATTCATTTCGCATTATTCAAGTTTCCTTCAAAAGTAATTATTTACTGAACAAAAGCCCTGAAACTAGAACTGACATATGACTCAGCTATCCCACCACTGTGGATATATATCCAAAGGACTCTAAGTCAACTCGCCATTGCAACACATCCGTGTTTACAGCTGCAATATTCACGCTAGCCAGAAAATGGAATTAGCCAAGATATCCAAAGAGATGAATGGATAAAGAATATGTGGTTCATACACATCATGGAATTTTATTCAGCCATAAAGAAAAATATACTCATGACATTTGTAGGACACTGCAAGTAGAAATTATAGCTAGTGGAACAAGCCCAATTCAGGAAGAGAAATACCTCATATTTGCACTCATGTTAATCTTGTATTTTGACACATACTGAATACTATCCTCAAAACTAATTTAAAAAGAAAGCCTCTGGGGCCAAAAGGATAGCTCCATGGATAAGGCACTCGCTGCACAAGTGTGAGGAGCAGAATCTGGATCTGCAGCACCCACATGCAAGCTGGATGCTGTCATGCAAGTCTATGATCTTAGCACACTTAGGATGAGAAGGAAGTTAAACACACACGTACCAGGAGTTCACAGGCCAGCTTCTCTGGCAAAGGCACACGACAGCAGACAAAGAGACCCAGTTTTAACCACGGTGAAAGTGAAGACCAGCATCCAAATCCAAAGGTGTCCTCCAAACACACACCGTGGTATGCATGCACCCTTACTTCTCTCTCTCTCTCTCTCTCTCTCTCTCTCTCTCTCTCACACACACACACACACACACACACACACACACACGGGGAGAGAGAGGTTCCAGAAGAAAAGAAAACAGTATTTATTCCATAGCACCTTATCTTCTTAAATACCTACTTTAAGACACCTCCCATCCCTGAAGGATTCTTCCCATTGGAACATGAATATCAGGCTGGAGAGATGGCTCAGAGATTAAAGGAACTTGCTTGTAAAGCTTGATAGCCCTGGGTTCAATTCCCCAGTACCCATGTAAAGCCCTGTACCCATGTAAAGCCAGATGTACAAAGTGGCACGTGTGACTAGAGTTAGTTTGCAGTGACTAGAAGCCCTGGTGTGCCCATGCCTTTCTCTACCTCTCTGTTCTTCTTCACTTTCTGCCTGTCTTAAGAGCAAAAAAAAAAAAAAAGAAGAACATGAATTTTTGCCTATAATCATCTGTTTATTTGACAACTATATTTTTGTTGTTGTTTTGTTTTTTTCATTTTTCGGTTTTTCAAGGTAGGGTCTCACTCTAGCCCAGGCTGACCTGGAATTCACTATGTAATCTCAGGGTGGCCTTGAACTCATGGCGATCCTCCTACCTCTGCCTCCCAAGTGCTGGGATTAAAGGCATGTGCCACCAAGCCCGGACGACAACTATCTTGTTTGACTTTTAACCACCACTAAATTACATACCCACAAATAAGGTCCCAATCTATCTTGTTCACAAATATTCAAGAACCTGAATACTGCATGGTACAAAGTAGGCATTTACTAAGTAGTTATTGACTAAAAATGAATTTGTCCTAAAAACGAGTAGGAAGTCAAAAGGGATTCAAAAGCAAAATGTTATATTAAGGACAATCAAATAGGTGAACTTCCTAAAAATCTGGTGCTGAGAAGCAATAGAAAGGCTGAGTATCTAGGATTATAGATTTTCACTTAAGAGAAAATGGAATAAATGGGATATATATTAAACAGTAACATTTCTATTTCTTCATTTCCATGTTCTAGTGATTCTAGATATGTGATTGCTGTGTTAAAATTCACACGAATTATAAATCCTGATTAATAAGAGCAAATTTTCCTCAAAAGAAAAGATGTCCTCACAGATTCATAAACTCCTTCTGGAAGGACACGCATGGTATATTGTCAGTTGTCTTGAGGCATCAAACTGCATAGTTCTTTCATTGAATGTGTTTATGTGATTTTTTGTTCTAAATGAAATGTGCAACCTTTTCTATAAACACTTTGAACTGGAGATACATTTTCTGAGGCCACCCATTCTGTACCCCCTCCAAGGCATCCCTTAGCAAACCTTGTTTGCAAAGTGCATGCATGGATCCACTGCCTGCATGCCACAAAGCATTTTCCTTTCTCTGTTAGCTAGCCTCTGTGTGATGGTGTGAATATACATGTGCCCACAAAATGCATGTATTGGAGTCCTGCACGTCAACATGAAGGTAGTATTTGGAGGTAGCGTCTTGGGAAGATGATTAGATTTAGATGAGGTCATAAGGGTCATGAGGGCCTGAGGGGCTGGATATCGTGACAACAAGAGGAAGGCAGAGAACACTCTGTTCCTTTTCTGGATGTATATATCCAAAACAAATGCAAGTTCGAATACAGAGACCTGCTCACCTATTTTATTCCTGGTACTGACCAACTGATTAGTGATAGATAGACAGATGAGAGGTGATAGACATGGATGTTGTATATATGCCAAATTATATACTGCATACATACTGTGGACTCTTATTCTACCATAAAGAAGAATTAAACCAAGCAATTTATAACAAAAGGATTGAGCTGGAGGATATTATGTTAAATCAAATAAGCCAGATAGAAAAACTTATATTCTTCTTAACATACAGAATTTAATAGAAAAAAAATCAGCCCCAATAGTTAGCGAATAGTAAATGCATCAAAAATTGTGGGTAAATGCATAAGCCACAACATCATGGGGATACCTGCAACTCCACTGAGGAGTGTCCCCAGGGGAATGGGGGCAGAGATGAGGGAAAAGAGGGTACCAATGCAGGATGTATCCATATGAAATATGTTGATAATAAAAATAACAAAAACATTTTAAAAAAGTTGTGGGAATAGGGTTGCTAGATTTGGTAAGTGCACATTGGATGCTTGTATTTAAATATCACACTGAACCTCATTAATATTTCCAATTAATACAACTAACTGAAGTAAAATCAGTGCAGAGGCTCTTGAGATTACCAGGCTGGAGAGATGGCTTAAGTACTTAAGGCACTTACCTGAGAAGCCCAGGACCCAGGTTCAATTCTCCAGTACTCACATAAGCCAGATGCACATGGTGGTATATGTGTCTGGAGTTTGTTTGTAGTAACCAGTGGCTAAAGGCCCTGGAACACACATTCTCTCTCTTTGTAGATGCCTCTTTCTCTGTCTCTCTCTTAAATAAATAAGTAAATAAATATAATATTTAAAAATGTATTTAAAAATAGATTTAACATAGAACTTAGCTACACCAAAATGTCTTTAAAGCCAGGCGAGGATCACCATGAGTTCCAGGCCACCATGAGACTACATAGTTAATTCCAGGTCAGCCTGGACCAGAATGAGACCCTACCTCACAAAACCAAAAAAAAAAAAAAAAAAAAAAAGTCTTTAAAAATAGATTTAACAGGCTGGAGAGATGGCTTAGCAGCTAAGGCGCCTGCCTGCTAAGCCTAAGAATCTGGTTCCAATCTCCAGGTCCCACGTTTAGCCAGATGCAAAGTGATGCAAGGCGCAATGCCGCACTTGACCACAAGGGGGCGCACACATCTGGATTTCATTCACAGCAGCTGAGAGACTGCTGGCTCACCCATTCTCTGTCTCCCTCACCCATCTGTCTGTCTCTATGTCTCTCTCCAAAAATAAATAAAAATTAAAAAAATATAGATTTAACATATAACTTAGCTATACCAATCCTGGGCATAGAAGTGAAGGATGCTACAAGTTACTGTAGAGATACTTGCTTTTCATTGTTCATTGTTGGTCTATTCTCAATAGCCAGAAAATTAAAGCATTAACTGATGGATAGATAATGAAGATGTGGTATATTAAAACAAAAAGGACCATAGCCTTTATAGACAGAAAACCTTGAGTTTGAGTTCTAGTTCTGACACATACTGACTGTTAATCTTAACACAAGTTGTAAAACTTTGCCAATAGCTATTTAGTTGGATAACTGAGAACCAACAGCAGATAAAGCATTTTGCACAAAATTTCTTTCATTAAGAGCTGAGAAGTTAATATATCAATATTATTTCACTTTTCCAAGGTATGTTGGTTTAATTCAGCCATCACCCATAAAGTTATGTGTTCTGAGTGCTAGGTCCCCAGCTGCTGTCATCTTGGGAACTGAAGCCTCCTGGAGGTAGTGTATTGTGGGCAGGGCATATGGGTGTTATAGCCAACTTCACCTTGCTAATGTTTGGCACACTCTCTTGCTGCTATTGTCCACCTGATGTTGATGAGGAGGTGATGTCCGCCCTCTGCTCATGCCATCAAGGAGCTTCCCCTCAAGTCTGTAAGCCAAAATAGCCCCTTTCCTCCTACACTTGGTAGTGTGTTTTCAGCTAGCAACATGATGCTCGCTGCAACACAAGGTTTCCAATGTATTTCTGCTGTCATCAAGCAATGTTGAGCAGTCCATAACAGCTCGTAGCGTACTTACCATTTAGATGATGGTTGCTTCCACTCGAAAGATCGTGTGTTCAAATGATTCCTAACTTATGGCATGATCGGTAGGTGGTAGAACCTGAAAGAGGTGGGGTCTAATGGAAACATTTATGTTATTGAGGGGATGCCCTTGAAAATAGCGGGAATCCAGCCTGCTTCCCCCTCTCCTATCTCTTTCTATCCACTACCTCCATGTGAACAAATTGGCCAGCCAGATGCTGCTGTAGTGACCATAGTGCTAAACCAACAGACAATGGGCTGGAACTTTAAAAAACTGTGAGCCAAAATAAACCTTTTCTCTCTTTTTAGTTGATCATCTCAGATTCCTTGTTACAATAACAAAATTCTAACTTACAATGGTGACTAGCAGTTGGATAGCAGAGAATCTTGAGGAAGGACCTGGGAGTCTAAGGTTCTGTTCTAGAGGCCACTGCTAACTTTAAGGAGCTTTACAAGAGCAGTGGCTCTCGTTTCTACTTAAAGGAGCTTTAGGCAAACCTCCTAGAAGAGACTGGGTCCTCACAGTCTACCCCATTCTGCCTTCAGTTCTGTCTTCAGACAACTGACAGTTAATTGTGTGGGGCTGCTAGTGGAATAAACAAGGCAGAGATAGACACATTGTGTAGTGCAATCAGGGCTTAATATCTTCTTAACACAGAGCCTCATGTGGAAAGGAGTTGAGGAAAAGAAACCCTTAACAAAAAGCTTTCTGTTTTCTACTGGAAACAGTTTTAGTTTGTAACCTTAAGAATCATAATATTCATTATTTATTCAAAATAAACATTTGGTAGTGGTAAGTGGTTTCGCTGGTGATTCTATACGATCAGCTTGCTGGCACTGTAGCTGCAGACAGGATCTGTTGCCTAACAGTGATGGAAGACAAGTTCATGGGAAGCTTAGCACCTTCAATCTGGTTACCATGACTACACCATCACAACCCCCACATTTTACAACTAGGCAAAGTCTGAAGCTTTTGAATTGAAATTAGCTTATTTTATTTTCATTTGAGTTAGACCTAACCAAATTCTTACATACCTTGTTTTATCTTGGTATAATATTAAATTATCTTAAATTAAAATAACTCCTCCACAACCTATTTCCAAGAGATTGTCTCAGTGCTGGTCCATTAAAATGAGGAAATCTTGCACTGTGTGACCTATATGATTTGAATAGTTTTAAATCATTTTCTGATCAACCCAGATAGAAGTTACAATATCATACATTTTATGAAAATAGCAGCGAAAGTGTAGATTTTGCCTTTATAGTGAAATTAAAAATAAAAACACAAATGAGTATTTTTTTCTAAAAGATCTACAGCTTCTCTTCAGATTGAATAACATTAATCCTTAGTAATCCATTCCTGGGTATGCCTATTCCTGGGTATGATCAACACACTAATAAATATAGAAAAATACCTTTCAGTTATCAGTAAATGTATAAAATTAGCAGGAGCTGGCTGTGGATGCCTCCCAGTACTTTAACTGTCACACAAGCTACACAGTCTCATAACCTTATTAATCCTGTGATAAAATAATATAGTCACTGAAGCATTCTCAAATTATTTTTCTTTATGAAGCAACAGGGGATATTTAAATTATTTTAAAGGAAAATCCATCATCAATCCACTGATTCATAGATTTATGGATGTTTATGGATAGCCTACTATGTCTTGGGCATATAAACACATTCTTCTATTTGAGAAATTGTATGCCATTTATTGTAAAAATTGCTTAGTAAATAGACTAAAGGCTCTCTAGAACACTGGGTAAACTGAGGCATGGAGGAAGATGGTGTGGCAGGCTAATCACATGCACATTTTACTCAGAGATTAGTACAAATGGTGTTTGTGATGGTCGCTGAGTGGAGAGTGCAAGCAGGAGTGGGAAGCTGGACGATGTGTTCACTTCCAGCAACAGGTGATGCAGGAGAGTTGCAGCAGGTCCCCAAGGGCCTGTGCGCACACACACAAAGGGCATGGAGCAGGCAATGGAGAAACACTGGAAAACCTTGGAAGGTTTTAAGACATGAAGAGAGAGGGCCTGCCTTGTGCTTTAAAATCAAAATGTTTGATATGGACAGGAATCCATTATGGAGGATAAATTCAAGGGCTTCTAAGAAGTTATTTAGAATAATGTACATTAGAGGTCAAGAGGACCATTTAAAATAGGAATGGAAGACTGGAGAAATGGCTCTGAAGTTTAGGTGTTTGCCTTCAAAGCCTAAGGACCCAGGTTTATACTCCAGTACCCATGGTAAGCCAGATGCAAAAGGTGGCACATGCCTCTTGAATTTGTTTGCAGTGGCTAGAAGTCTTGAGCCCATTCTTCTCTCTCCTCTCTCTCTCTCTCTCTCTCTCTCTCTCTCTCTCTCTCTCTCTCTCTATCTCTCTATCTCCATATATATGTATCTCTCTCTCCAAAAATAAATAAAATAAAATAAAATAAAATAAAATAAAATAAAATATGACTGGAGAGATGATAAATACAAGAAATATTACAGAAATGCAATTGATAATCATTAAAGACTAACAAGATACAGGGGAGTATCTGAAAGAGAAGCAATGGAGGTAATGCCTTCACTGGTGAGTTTTTAGTGCCACTAAGTGTGCATTTGATGTATGAACTCATTTAGTGTAAGTTATACTTGAGGTAGCTCTGGCTGAAGATAAAATCCTGCATCTCAGTAAAAAGTCTGACTTAGAGATATGGTTGTTTTAGAAATGAAAAGGATGCCGGAACTTCAGGAAAATTATGCAGAGTAAGTAAAAACAAAAGCTGAAGATCGAAGCATGGAGTCTGCTGACATTACGGAAGTCAGAAATAAAATAAGAGGATCTAGGAAAGCTTAGAAAAGATAATTAAGACAACAAGTTTAACGTGTGAGTTAGAAAGTGATAGAAGTAGTTGGTATTTACATACAGGATATCCCAACCTTTTATGCAGCTGTTGACGATGGTGACCTACATATATCCTTAGTGTCCTATTCTAAGTTCACTTTAAAGAGGCAAGCACAGTTTATGTCTCAGCCTTGCACCCCTGCAGCTGAAATTTCGGCATAAAAATAGCAACTCCAAGCTTTACTACCTTTGAGCCAGTGTTCTTTCTCAGGTCCGGCAATAGGCTACAACCATGGGCACCTGTATACTAGTCTTCTTATGATGTAAGCCTTTATACAAACTCAGAACTTCTCCACTATGAGCGTTCTCTGAGGATGCCTTCCCACTCATTAGGGGCCATAGGAAATGTGCAAGGTGTCTGCTGAGAAGCATACATGAAATTCCAAAGGCAAGAGTCTAGTTTACAGACCACAAGAGTTTCATAACTAATATAATGTGATCAGGTCATAAGGGGCCCCTTTACTAATAATTTGGCATGTCAGCGCTCTTTGCAACAATTCTATTGTGGTAGTTTGAATATATGTCCCCCAATATATTCAGTGTTTTATTAGTTATAGTTTGCATCTGCAATCACCTTGCTAGAGGCAATGTCACTGGGGGCAGGTGTGGAGGTGGGTTTGAGATTCCATTGTAAAGATATGCAAAGTGTGCCTAGCAGGAGTTCCTGAAGTGTGCTGGGCTTTTGGCTGTAGTTTTGCTCTGTGTGCTGTGGTGGCTGGTTGGTTTTTCTCTCTCTTTGCTTGGCCCTGTGGAGAGCAGGCCGCTTCTCTTGCCATTATGGAACTTCCCCTGGATCTGTAAGCTTCAATAAATAATATCCCTTCCTCCATAACTGTGCCTGGTCTGGAAGTTCATCTCAGTGAACCTGAAGCTGTCTGCTACATCTGTCTTTCATGGAAATACTTTCAGACACATCCAGCTTAGAGCCTGTTGGCTCCAGACAATCAAATATAACCAGGAAATTTGTAAATTGCAGTGTTATGTCAAGATGGCAAGCAAAAGGTTGGACACCTCTGCTTGGCATAATAACACAAATAATAAGCAAATTATAAATTGATTGGCTAAGAGACAAGCAAAATATTAATTTAATGTTAATTATGTCAATATATGATATAAATATACACAGATATTGTGGTAGTTTGAATGTATATCCCTTGTAGCCTCTATTTATTTATTTATGTATTTATTTATGTATTTATTTATGTATTTATTTATTTATTTATTTATTTATTTATTTATTTGGTTTTTTGAGGTAGGGTCTTGCTCTAGCCCAGGCTGACCTGGAATTCACTATGTAGTGTCAGGGTGGCCTCAAACTCACAGCAATCCTCCTACCTCTGCTTCCCAAGTGCTGGGATTAATGGCATGTGTCACCCCACCAAGCTAGGTATATTTTTTTATTACGGTTAAACTTCTAAAGGCTTAAGTCTCCAACAGCCTTCTGCAGGGGGCATGTCACTGTGGTCAAATCTGAATTCTAGCCAAAAGGTGTGAGGAGAAGGGTTTGAGCTCTGTCAGGATTCTGGCTGACTGCTTTTGGTAATTTCTGGCTGCTTGGTTGTTTCTCTCTGCTTGGATCTGTGAACACGAGCCAGGTTCTTCTGCTGTTGATGAAACTTGTAAGCTTGAAATACATTCCTTCCGCCCGTTAACTGTGCCTGGTTGATGCTTATCCCAGCAATGTGGAATAGACTACAGCAGATATCTAGATAAATCTATACATTTTCTTAGTTTTTGAGATTAGGCTTTGTCTCAAAGATGCTATATAACCCAGGCTAGCCTTGACTTTGCAGTCTTCCTGCATCTGCCTCTTAAATTCTGGGATTATAGGAATGCAACACTCTGAGCTTAAAGAGTATGCATTAAAGGTATAAATTGAATGATGTTAAGTGCAATAACACAAATTTATGTGACAGAAATGTAGAATGCATCTCAGGAAAGAGAAACAGTACTTGAGTCCATGGATTATGCAAATATGAAAATTAGCACGTGCTAAGATGAAGAAAACATCTTTCATCACTTACTGGAATATTTGTGCAAGCATCTGTGTAAATCAAACTTAACATCCCGAGTCAGGAGGGCAGCACAGGTTCATAGGCTTCTTCCTGAAATAGAGGACAGAGCTGGACTTTATTCCTATCATTTGATGGAATATATATAGTAAATACATGAATATAAATAATGTCCTTCTCATTGGACTCCATCTCATACATTATAATATAACATTATAATATAACCCACATAAGCTTGCTACAACATCATTTGATCACTTACTCCACACTCACTGTTACATAACACAGTGCTTTCCAACAGTGGACCCTCAAGTACATTTTCAAGTAATGCTTTCTGCTGTTGGTTGCTTGGGTACAGGGAGGCAGTCTCTCAAACTGAACAGATTCTGTGATTTCCGTCACAACCTCCAACTATGATTGTATCTATGTATACCACACTGTAAATGAAGGGATGCATAAAGAAACAAATAAATGTTTCGCAATATTAGTTAATTAGATCAAAAACAGTAAATGAAAATAAACCAAATAAGAACCCCCACAAATCAAATTAATTTCAATATATTTGTTTTTCTTGTTGTTATCAACATGGGATCGACATAAATCTTAAGGGAGGAAAAGGGGCAGAAATGGAGGAAAAAATTAATTTGTAATAATCCAAAAAAATCAAAAACAGTAAATGAAAATAAACCAAATATGAACCTCCCCAAATCAAATTAATTTCAATATATTTGTTTTTCTTGTTGTTATCAACATGGGATCGACATAAATCGTAAGGGAGGAAAAGGGGCAGAAATGGAGGAAAAAATTAATTTGTAATAATCCAAAAATTATATAACTACAGTAAACCTTAATTACAGGGGCCTCCCAATAGAAATACGGAATGACTCACTTTAAAGTGTCCAACAAAATGCACTTGAAGTTCAGCTCTCTGGTTTCTTATCTCTTCTCATCATGTGCATTTCCCATCCCTTTATTTCTAATTATTTTCACTTATGTATGACAAGCCAATCTGTTAAGTTGCTCTCCTTCCAAGTCTTCATTTTATGGTATATATTCTTGTTAAAAAAAAAAAAAACTCATTTGTTTGGAATCTCTTCCCTAGGAAACTACAGTAGCTGTTTTTCTCACTACTGTAACCAACTACCTGACAAAAGCAAGTTAAGGCAGGAAGGGTTTCTTCTGGCCTACAGTTTGAGTGTAGAGGGTCCTGGTGGGAAGGGCAGGGCAGCAGGAACATAAAGTAGCTGCTCATATTGCATCAGCAGCCAGGAAGCAGAGGCCAATGACGGCTCGTGCTCAGCTACATATTTCACAGTTAGGATGGGGCTTTCCACGTCAGTTGTCCTAATCTAGAAACTTCCTTACAGCCATTCCAGGAGATGTCTCCAAGGTGATTCTAGATTCAAACAAATTGACAATGGAAATTAACCATCAAAGCTAGTTTTTTGAAGTCAAATGCAGACTAAGCCAGGTAGACCAGTCAGGATACGGTTGGTTGTGCACAGCAACATAAGCACCACCCCAAGTCTTCCTTTTACTTACAGTTAGGCTGCGTGAACTTTGCATTTTGTCATACAGGTAAACTGAGTGGTCTGTTTTCTATCTTCTGATATCAGGATGGCAAAGATGAAGAAAAGCCCAGTAAAGAAAGAATAAAATGACTCTTACACATCTTATCTTCAACATTCCCTTTGCTCTTTGTTTACAGTTCAATTTTCACTTGTCTGACCGATGCTACTTGCCCTTTCAAGTGGTCTAATCTTTATCAAAATTTCTCTTCTCATCACTAAGGCTTATTAACCTTGCCATTGTCAAACACTTTTTGTTCAGAATCACTAGATCATATGCTTTGTCTATATCCTTTTGTCATGTAATGTTTTCCCCTTCATATTATTGTAAATAGGATTCATATACTAATTATAAAAATTCTCATTGTCAGCTTTTATGAGGTTTTGATTTCATTTTAAAAACTCACAGAATTTTTCTATTTGGTTTTAAATACTTTTAGATAATAACATCTTTTAAATGTTACACAAGGTATTATCTTAATGATTGTATTTTTTTAATATTTTATTTTATTTTATTTTTAGAGAGAGACCCAGAGAGAGACGGGGGGGGGGAGGGGAGACAGAGATGGACGCGCCAGCAGTGTCTCAGCTGCTGAGAACGAAATCCAGATGCGTGTGCCCCCTTGCTGTCAAATGTGGCATTGTGCCCTTGTGTCACTTTGCATCTGGCTAAACATGGGACCTGGAGATTGGAACCAGCATTCTTAGGCTTAGGAGGCAGGCGCCTTAACCCCTAAGCCATCTCTCCAGCCCAATGATTGTGTTTTTTATTATGTTAGAAAATCATCAAACTCCAGGAGCTACATATATATTTTTATATTTTTTTCTTCTAGTAGTTTTGTGCTTTTACTTTTATAACCAAATCTCTAATCAGTCTGTAGTTCATCTTAACATGTGTTATAAAATACCAATCTAATTTTATTTAGCTAAAATAGAACCTGTTATAATCACCAATTTGGCTCATTTTCATCCTTAATAAATTTTGTTATGCACTTAAATATGGCCATGACTCTCCAATAAAAACCCAGCTGGAGAGATGGCTTAGTGGTTAAGGCACTTGAAGGCAAAGCCAAAAGACCCAGGTTTGATACCTCAGTACCCATGTTAAGACAGATGCACAAGGTGGAATACATGTCTGAAATTCATTTGCAGTGGCTAAAGGCCCTGGCATGCCCATTCTTTCCCTCCTTCTCCCTCTCCCTCCCTCCTCTCTCATAAATAAAAATAAATAAATAAATAAATAAATAAATAAATAAATAAATAAATAACCAGGGGAGCTGGAGAGAGGACTCAGTGGTTAAGGTGCTTGCCTGCAAAGCCTAATGACCTTGGTTTGATTCCCCAGTACACACATAAGCCAGATGCACAATGTGGTGCATATGTCTGGTGTTCATTTGCAGTGGCTGGAGGCCCTGGTATGCCCATTCTTATTCATTCATTCTCTCTCTCTCTCTCTCTCTCTCTCTCTCTCTTTCTTTCCCTCTCTCTCTTTGCTTGCAAATAAATAAGTAAAACTTTATAAAAATAAGTGAAAGCCAGGCCAGAGGGATGACTTAACAGTTAAGGTGTTTGCCTGCAAAGCCAAAGGACCCAGGTTCGATTCCCCAGGACCCACATTAGCCAGATGCACAAGGGGGCACATGTGTCTGGGTTTGTTTGCAGTGGCTAGAGTCCCTGGTGCATCCATTCTCTTTCTCTCCTTCTTTCTCTGTCAAATAAATAAATAAACAAACAAACAAATAAATATAAATAAATAAATAAATAAATAAATAAATAAATAAATAAATGAAAGCCAAACATAAAACAAGTCAGGACTGGTAGATGACGCGCCAGTTTAAGCACTTTTTGCAAAGCCTGCCCACCCATCTTCCATTTTGCAATTCCCCAACACCCAGGTAAAGTAAAGCACAAAATGGCACATGCATCTGGAGTCGGGGTGCAGAAGCAAGAAGCCCTGGTATTCTCTCTTTCCCTCTCCCTCTTTCTCACTCTTTCCTCACAGATATATACATAACTAAATAAAAATACAACAAATCAAGTGTGGTAGTTTGGACATATGTCCCCCAATATATTCAGTGGTTTACTAGTTATAGTTTGCATCTGCAATCACCTTGCTAGAGGCAATGTCACTGGGGGCCGGTCTTAAGGTGTTAATGGTATGGGTTTGAGATTCCATTGTAAAGATATGCAAATGTGCCTAGCAGGAGTTCCTGAAGTGTGCTGTGTGACCTTTTTGGCTGTAGTTTTGCTCTGTGTGCTGTGGTGGCTGGTTGTTTTCTCTCTCTCTCTGCTTGGCTCTGTGGAGAGCAGGCCGCTTCTCTTGCCGTTATGGAACTTCCTCTGGATCTGTAAGCTTCAATAAATAATATCCCTTCCTCCATAACTGTGCCCGGTCTGGAAGTTCATCTCAACGAACCTGAAGCTGTCTGCAACATCAAGTCAGTCATCAACACTGAAGATGATCTGTGAGGCTGTGGATGTGGTTTCTCTTGTCCTTGAAGGTCCTATGCTCGGCTTATGGACTCTAGTTCAGTGGTGTTGAGAGGCTGAAACTTTAAGACGCGCCAAGTAGTGAAAGATGACCATGCCTCTGAGAGTGTTGCTGTCTGCAGAGACTAAAGTTGCCCAGGGACTTCACTGTTAGTATTGTTATCATGTCTCTGGATTCCTTCTTGGATGCATCTTTAAAATATATATATATATATATATATATATATATATATATATATATATATATATATAGTTTTTATTTATTTATTTGAGAGAGAGAAAGAGAGAGAGAGAATGCGTACACCAGGGCCTCCAGTCACTGCAAACAAATTCCAGATGCATGTGCCAACTTGTGCACCTGGCTTATGTGGGTCCTGGAGAGTCAAACTGGGATTCTTTGGCTTTGCAAGCAAATACCTCAACCTCTAAGCCATCCCTCCAGGCCCGGATGCATCTTTTCATCTGTCCCCACCTTCATCAAGATGCAATCCACCATACCTAGATATAGGTGAAGGGCTCTCAGCTGAGTGTGGTGGCGCATACCTTTAATTCCTGAACTCAGGAGGACGGCCAAGAAGGATTTCCATGAATTTGAGGCCAGCCTGTACTACAGAGGGAGTTCCAGGTCAGTCTGGGCTACAGTGAGACCTTGCCTTAAAAAAGGGCAAAGGGCAAAGGGCAGGGGTGGGGAGCACTTTCATCAACAAGTTACACTTTCAACCTAAGACTGAAAGCTAAACAACTCTCCTTACCTCTTTTGAAATAAAGTATCCAGCCTCATGTTTTGCTACAGCAGCAAAAATAAAAATAAAAATAAATAAATAAAATAAAATCAGACCAAATAGATTCCATTTATTATGAGAATAAAAAAATGGATGAATGTTAATATTTTAAAAATTGAGAACATAAGGTTTATAGAAGTATATGTGAAATGTCAAAATTCTGTATAAATCTCAATTCTATTTTTATATTATACTATAATTACATATTTACTTTCACACAATTTCTTAGTAGGTTATGTCTTCCTTAAGGGCAAAAAAAATTGTTTTATTTAATTCTGTAATTTTAGTGACATAATAAATGCCTAAAATATAGGGTATGTTAAATAAACTAAATAAATAAAAACATGTAAAACATGGTGGTATTTAAGAATTCTGTGACCGAGAGCCATATATCATATTACAAGTCAGAGGAACAAGGAAGCATTTCAAATCTGCTGTAGCCATAGAAGCTAGTAGATAAAATTTCCCATTTATTTTTGGCTGCATGGCTCTCATTGCTAGAAAATGCTCCCAGTAGACTCCACAAGAGGTTTGAGTCTTCTTCCTCCGTCTAATGAGATGGGAGGACCTTATTCAACAAACCAGGCATATTTCAGCCGGAAGAAAAGAGCTCATTTTCTTCATTTTGACGATATGGCTGAGTGTCAGAATTATGCACAGCAAGCAGGGAAAAAAAAAAAAAAAAACCCAGTGTGTATTTCAAAGCATTACCCCAATGCTTAAGAAAATGTTTCATACCAAATTTAGCTACTTTAACTTTATTCCTGAGAGTCAGTAGGTTTGCAGAGGTTACAGTTCCTGAAAATATTCCTTAACTAAGGATGAAATGAAAACTCAGCAGAAAACATCCACATTACTTGTCACAGCTCCTCTGTTTGAACTTCCAGATTTCACAGTTACCAGTGATCCTGGGTCACACTCTCGGGGAATCTGAGCTCAAATAGCATTTGTTATATCCAAAGGCAGAACTGGAAAATGATTGAACAGATGTTACTTTCTGTCCTGTGCTCTCTTTTATCTGCCAAATATAGCCCAATACCATAGGGCCAGTTGGGGTGTGTGTGTGTGTGTGTGTGTGTGTGTCCCAGCTGGGCCAGGAAATGGGTTATTTTATAAATGGCTGGCAATTTTCCTTAGGCCAGGTGAGCAGAAAATGAAACAATCATAAAACTGCTAGAATAACTTGATCTTTATCTAAGAGTCCCCCGAAGTGTGTACTTCCATTCTTAAAGAAACCAATGACTTATGTACTTTCAGGGTCTTGACCATTCTGAAATCCAAGCTGAGGTTAGTGGCATTCAAAAAAAGTACAGGAGAGCCGGGTGTGCTGGCGCTCGCCTTTAAACCCTGCACTTGGGAGGCAGAAGTAGGAAGATTGCTTTGATTTCGAGGCCAGCCTGAGACTGCAGAGAGAGTTCTAGGTCAGCCTGGACTAGAGTGAGACCTTATATTGCAAAAAACATGGGTTTGGGGGCGGGGGAGAAGGGAGGATGGAGAGAGCAAGCGCAGGGGACAAAGGAATACAAAATCTCAATGGTAAAGCCACCATCAACTCTGCGAGCTCAATGTCACATAGCATTCCAGTGGCACCAATGTGAAACAGGAAGTGAGCCAAAGGTGAGCCACAGGACATAGGGGACTGTCGAGCCACCCTCCACGTGCGACGCTGCGCTCCTCCCCCCCCCCAAACTAAGCAGCATCATTTTCTTCAGATGCTTGGGGATATAATAGTCATATTTAATGTGATTTTAAGTTATAAAAAAGTAATATTATAAAATTAACTTGATCGTTTCAGTTTATGTAAATATTGGAGGCGTAAAGGGAGTCGTGCGCTCCAGGTGGGTCAGGTGCTCTGTGTGTTTGGGTCCCGCGTGTTCTGCTCTGGTGAGGGGCATGGTGTATTTATGATCTGAGTCCTTGGGGCCTATGAGTTCCTGCAGAATGGACACAACGTGTTTGGGGTCTGTGAGTTGGGGGTGCCACCATGTTTGGGTACAGTGCTGGTGGATAAGGGCCACAGTGTGTTTGGGGCCTGTGCATTCCAGGTAGGTAAGGTGCCCCGCATGGTTTGGAGCCTTCTTTAGTGCCTGTGAGCTCCAGGAAGGTGAGGGTCCCAGTGCGTTTGAGGCCTGTGCTCTCTGGTCTGCTGAGGGGCTTTGGGGCCTGTGCTCTGCAGGTAGGTGAAGTTTTCCTTGGAGTCTTTCAGGTCTGTGCACGCAGGGCAGGTGAAGGGGGCAGTGTGTTTGGGACCTGTGTGCCCAATCCCTGCCCCAGTCCCCTGCAGGTCCCTCTTCCCACTCCTCTCCTCTTGCCTCAGCAGACTGGGCCTTGGCCACCTCCTCTGGTCATGCCAAGCCAAGCCTCCGCTAACCAATGACCCTACACCTGCCATCTCAGATCAGTGGGGCCCGGTGTTCCACATGCCCCGCCCCGCCCCTACCCCATCCCATTCTCCTAACTCCCCGCAGGCATCCGCCTGTCACTGCCTCCTTGAGACATCACTGCTGTACTGTAGGGAGCAGGGACAAGTGCTACAGCCCTTGAGCCCCCCGAGACAAGATACTACTATGATCTTGCACTGAAGAAATTCCAGACCTCCAGCCATAGCTCTCCTATCAGCCACCAACCCAGAGCTACACATACATTTTTTTTGCAACCTCCACAACTCACGCATCTGGGGATTCAGTGCCATCCTGCTCGGATCTGGTTCAAACCCCAAACAGAACATTTATTGAAGATCCTTCATTAGAGCCACAGAGATACACAAAATAGAACACTTATTGAAGATCCTGCATTAGGGCCACAGAGATTCACAAAATAGAACTTAGTGAAGATTCTTCGTTAGAGCCACAGGGATACACCTGAGTCTGGCTTCCCTCACCCACCCTGGCTGGCGGAGCGGAGAGCATAGCATAGCACTGTTTCTTGGTCTGCGGGACTTTTCTGCTTACTTCGCTGTATACTTGGGGTAATTTCTCACTTTGATTACATGCATAATTTTCCTCTGGTCTCGCATCTGCCACATGTGTATTTTCCTTACACTCTAGATCTACCACGTGGGCTAATGTATCACGTGGGTGCTATTGCTAACTCTAGGTCTGCTATCTGGGTAATTTCTTTAAACTCAGGGCACCATCAGTTTAACTTTTTTTCATTACTCATTTCTTCTCTGGGTTTCTTGGTTTCTGCTTTGATGTTTTCTCTCTTATTCTTCCTTGATCCTAACCATTTATCCTCTTGACTTCCCTCCACGGGAAAGTGTATTCCTTCTAAGTCTTCCTCCATATACACATAAGTTCTGTCTTCCACGATGGAGGCCCTACCTCAGTCTTTCTTTGAAAGCCTCACTTTAACTCCCCTCCACCTGTTTGCAGCTCTACAGTTTCTTCCCCAAACCTCAATTTCTCTTCAATGAACCTTATAAACTGTGCAGCGTCTCCACATGAGAGCGGGTTTCCTACTGCCCACGTGTTTATGACTCTGCTCTGCCTTTCCTTCTTAGACCCCCATCTCCCTTAAGTAAACACAATAAGTGACTTCTCCCAAATAAACTTAATAATTCATAATTTATCCTTCTTGAGTCACACTTTATCAATTCTTATTTTTAACTTTTTAAAAAAAAATTATTATTATTATTATTATTATTATTATTATTGGAGAGACACAGAGAGAGAGAGAGAGGAAGACAGAGATTGGCCCGTCAGCAGTGCCTCAGCTGCTGTGAACAAAATCCAGATGCGTCCGCCCCCTTGTGGGCAAGTGCGGCATTGCACCCTTGCGTCACTTTGCATCTGGCTAAATGTGGGACCTGGAGATTGGAACCACTGGAGATTGGAACCAGCGTTCTTAGGCTTAGGAGGCAGGTGCCTTAACCACTAAGCCATCTCTCCAGCCCATTTTTAACTTTTTTAAAATTTATTTTATTTATTTGAGAGAGAGAGAGAGAGAGAGAGAGAGGGAAATAGGCAGGGAGAGACAGATAGAGAGAGAATGGGTGCTCCAGGGCCTCCAACCACTACAAAGGAACTCCATATGCGTGCACCCCTTGTGTATCTGGCTGATGTGGGTCCTGGAGAATCGAACCTAGGTCCTTTGGCTTTGCAGGCAAATGCTTTAATTGCAAGCCATTCCTCCAGCCCCAACTTTATCAAGTCTTTATTAAAGATAAGACAGAACTCAAACTTGTGGTTCATAAATTTGGGGGACCCTTCCTGAACCCCCCCAAATCTTCATCACTTCTGTGATAAAAGCCAGATCAATGATTATATGAACACAAAACCAAACCTATGGAGAATATTTCAGGGAATACTCCACACAGAAGGGATGAACACCAATCTCAAGCACCTATAAGAGGAAGATCACAATAGCCAAAAGCAGAGCAGGCTCAAAAACGTCCAAAGCCTGAGAAAGCTCCAACCCCCATAAAGCCTCCAACATGGCAGGGATTAAATCAAAGCTCACAGTTATAACATTAAATATAAATGGTCTTTTTAAATATATATTTTATTTATTCATTCATTTATTTATTTTGAGAGAGAGAAAGTGGCAGATATATATATATATATATATATATATATATATATATATATATATATATATAGAGAGAGAGAGAGAGAGAGAGAGAGAGAATGGCATGCCAAGGCCTCCAGCTACTGCAAAGGAATTCCAGACACATGTGCCATCTTGTGCATCTGGCTTTACATGGGTCCTGGGGAATCAAATCTGTGTTCTTTGGCTTTGTAAGCAAGCACCTTAACTGCTGAGCCATCTCCCCAGCCAAATGTTAATGGTCTTAACTCACCCATCAAGAGACACAAGTTATCCGGTCGTGGTGGCACACACCTTTAATCCCAGCACTTGGGAGGCAGAGGTAGGAGGACTGCTGTGAGTTCGAGGCCACCCTGAGACTACATAGTTAATTCCAGGCCAGCCTGGGCCAGAGTGAAACCCTACCTCGAAAAACCAAAAAAAAAAAAAAAAAAAAAAAAAGAGAGAGAGAGAGAGAAGTTAACAGGGTGGATCAGAGAAATGGACCCTTCCTTCTGCTATCTTCAAAGAAGCCTACCTCACCACTGAGCATAGAAACCTCCTCAGAGTGAAAGGATGGAAAATGATTTTCCAAGCAAATGGAAATAAGAAACAAGTGGGTGAAGCTATACAAAATAGACTTCAAATTAAAAGTAATCAAAAAGGATAAAGAAGGCCACTTTTATTCATCAAGGGAATGATCCAACAAGAGAACATTACAATAATTAATCTATATGCACCAAACACAGGTGTGCCACAGTTTATAAAGCAAAAAATACTTGAAAACAAACCAGAAATAAATCCCAATACCATCACAGGGGATTTAAATACCCTATTATCCTCAATAGACAGATAATCCAAGCAGAAAATCAACAGGAAAATAATAGATCTTAACAACACCAAAGATCAACTAGATCTAACAGACCATCTACAGAACATTCCACCCTAATTCCATAGAATACATATTCTTTTCTGCATCCCATGGAACCTTTTCCCAAATAGATCCTATATTAGGGCACAAAGGGCTCCATAAATTCAAGAAAACTGATATAACTTCCCATATCCTATTGGACCACAATGCATTAAAGCTAGAAATTAACAAGAGAAACAAGAGAAATTACTATAGTTCCTGGAGGCTGAACAACACGCTATTAGGCAATGAATGCTTATGGAAGGAAGAGTGGAAACACTGACCATTTTTCACGGTGTAAGGATCCCATTTGGAAGCTTCTGAGACCACTGAATTTCAGTGTGCTGCGGGAGCTGTCTGCACAATCCTCTGGCTTGTGGACACCGTGAAGGTCTCAGGAAAGTCATATCAGCTCCTCAACTAACTCTGAAGCAACTCATCCATAGCCTCTAGTTTGTGAATTCTTTCCCAAAAGTCTGCCCACCTCTGGCAGATGCACCTGAGTGAGGAGAAACAGCACATGCTGCCATGTAGTTTGGAGTTTGGGTTTTGTAAGTCATTCACCTTTTGATAAAGCTGTCTCTTTGGCCTCATTTCTCACATCCGTAAGCTGAGTTAACTGTAAAACGCCACTCTTCATTCACCTGTAAGGATAAATTACACCTGGAATTATGACAGTTAGTTCACGGTTACTATTATTGTTAAAATTAGAGTTCTCCTCAGCGCCAGTGATCAATAATAGTGTGTGAATTGCCTTGAAGGGACTCTCACGAAACATATCTGTATAGAGAGGATTTATGGTGTTCAATAAAAACTTCTTTGAAGTAACCAGGATCTAGTTCAACATGCATTCCTTGAACTCATGGCAATTCTCCTACCTCTGCCTCCCAAGTGCTGGGATAAAGGTGTGCACCACCACTCCCGGCCTCAGTTTTTATTTTATTTTATTTTATTTTATTTTATTTTTTCTAATAGCTCTCCTGTCTATGTGCCATGCATTGATGGCCAGCAGGTTTCCATTATTAATTCCTGAACATTTAAAAAATATATTCCTTTATATACTGGTTTCTTACTGAGTTGAAATTAACAACATTATACTATTCACTTCTCAGGTTACATTTAATCCTAAAGCAGAGAGCAGAAATCAACCCTTACATAACTCAGACTCAACTAGGCTTCCAAAACTCTACAACATGAACTCTCAGCTCTAGGAGCACCCATCTTCCTACGCACCTCAGTCATCATACTGACTCATCCTCACCTCTGTGACATTTCTCTTATCTACGATCTCACCTGTCTTCATCCTCTTCCAAGAATATCTCTGTCCACCTCTTCTTCTTTCTCGGTTTCCTTAACTTACACATTTCATTAATAAGCACAGTTTAAGAAATCCTCCTAGGATATGACTTTTTAGTTTTGGAATTTATTTTGTGTGTATGTCTCATCTAGGCACATGAATCAGGTAGCAGTGACTTGGCTCAAACTGAACCATGAGAATAAATCTCTGTCCTAATCCCCATCATGGAACATAGTTACTCCAGCATGCTCGTTTCCACCAAAAACATATAAAGTTGAGGATAATAAGGAAAGACATTTTTTATCAATGCTCACAATAAAGCAGGGATATCTGGAACTACAGAAAAAGCAACACAAAGACAGTAGGTATATGTAAGAGTACAGAACTGATGGGCTGGAGAGATGGCTTAGTGGTTAAGGTGCCTGCCTGCTAAGCCAAGAACACTGGGTCCAATTCCAATCTCCAGGTCCCACGTTTAGCCAGATGCAAAGTGATGCAAGGGTGCAATGCCGCACTTGACCACAAGGGGGCGCACGCATCTGGATTTCATTCTCAACAGCTGAGACACTGCTAGCGTGCCCATCTCTATCTGTCTTCCTCTCCCGCTCTCTCTCTCTGTCTCTCTCTGTGTCTCTCTCCAAAAAGAAAATAAAAAATAAAAGAAAAAAGAGTACAGAACTGAGAGTTAAAGGGAGTTGATAACCAGCCTTCTGGTAGATTTCCTGTCTCTTATGATGTTTGCCAGCACGTTCTGCCTTGGGCAAAGATATCCTGGTATTCTTTTATGTCCTTTTTGCTTCATAGTATGAAGAGTTTTTCAGATACTTTCAGCAAAAACAAAATGTAATGAAACTCATCAATTTTTATATCTATCAATTTTATATTACCTCATGCTATGACTTGGATATTTCAAGTGTGTATAGTTTATGGTCAAGTCATTCAGCAAAACTTCTTGAACAAAGGAATTTTCTGTTGTGATTTTGTTTTAATACTTTTTCATTTATTTGCAAACAGAGAGAGAGAGAAGACAGAGAGAAGAGACAGGTGTAGAGAATGGATACACTGGGGCCTCTAGCCACTGCAAGAGAACTCCAAAAGTATGCAGTATTTTGTGCATCTGGCTTACATGGATACTGGGAAATTGAACCTGGGTCTTTAGGCTTCACAGGCAAATATGTCAACTGCTAAGCCATCCCTCTAGCCCATTTTGTTTTAATTTTTCCTGAGCCTTCCCTTTATCCTTTATATTGTATGCTATGGAAATGTAATGACATCAATCAAAGCAAGGGTCATTTTATTTGTTTTATTTCTTCATAAACTACTGCAGTACACAAAATGCATTTGATGCTCTCATTTCAGTTAAATAAATGAGTTTTTAAGATTGTAATGTATATTCCTTTCTCTCTTCTTCCTTCACATCTTTAAAACATAAACAAGAAAAGCATCAGGAAGTGAACTTTAGACAGAGAAATGGAGAAAACAAAATCTTTGTAATAGGATGTTAACAGGGAATTTCCTTAATGAAGCAATTCTTTTCTTGTAATGTTTTCTTTATTTTTGCTATCACATGTTCAGTTTTCAGATAGGGTGGAGGAGGAGAGTGGTGCTCAAATACTCAAGCCACAGATATTATGAAATATGTAGCTGTTTTTAATTCTTTGTAGAAATTAATCATTACATCTAAATCTATTTTTGACTCCACTGAATAGGAAGAGGGTTAGCAACTTGATTAGCAACTTGAACTGGCTTCTTACCTTTGCTCTATTATCAATACATGACCTTGGTTAAGCTAGTTTAATTTTAGTACCAGTTTCCTCAGCTGTCAAATACAAGTCTATATTATGCTATGACTCTCACATTAAAATGTAAAGAAAAAAGGTAATGAATTAGAAAAGGTCTTAGAAACTCAAATGCGGTCATAGACTAATAATCAAATGCTACTTTGTAATTTTAACAGAATTTTGCTGAGAGTGAAAAGAAATCTTCAGAGATTTAAAATATCCCTAAACCTCAAATGAGATTCTACATTCTCCAAACTCCCTTCTTAGCCTCTGCTCAGCCTACCTGGCGTTTATCCTCTCAGTCTTTTTCTGGCTTCTCCAGGGGCCAAAGTGCCAGCTGAGTTAAACTGTGTGATAATTCTGTGTTGTGAACAATTCTCTCAAGGAAGCAGAGCCAGACGCTGACTCTGACTGGTCTGAGGAATAAAGAGCTCCAACCTGGAAACTCAGAATGCCAGTCCCTCACAGTGGCTCTTTTCATTATGCTATTTATAGAGACCTTGAAACTGTAAATAATGCACCTGTGATGGAAACCAGATTGCATAGGCAAAATGTAGGGAGTTATCAGTTTCATTCAGAGGGCCTCTAAGCTTAACTTTGCACTCAGGGTTTAGTGTTACATTAAAATGCGTTTGTGTTGCATCAACTAAGGGTAGCTCTTAAAAAGGAAAAGAAAAGAAACAGGATTTGGGAAGGCTTTGGCAAGTTACTATGACAAGCCCTTACGAGGATCCATCTTCTTCCACTTAACACTGAAGAAGGGCAACATTGATTACTCTTGGTGACTGGGTGGTGGTGGTGGTAATTTTGAACACATACAAATGGAATGAACTTTTTTTATTATCGAAGTGATAAATGTTATAGATGGGATAGAAGGTGTATGTGTCTGGAGACTTGGAGAAAAAGAAAGTGTTACAAAACTGACTCTCAAATCTCAGAAGTCTGCCCCACATGTACATAAGCATAATTGATCTCTCTCTCTCTCTCTCTCTCCCTCTCTCTCTTTTTCTAAGTCACACAACAAGAGATTAAATACATCTTTAAAATTCTGAAGAGATGTCTTGCCTTTGAAAACCTTCCCCAATCAATTTCTATATGTTAATGAATAATAGATAAATTTCATTTCATCCTAATCCTCTCTCTACATGGCAGCCAAAGTGATCTTTTGAGTAAAACAAATCTAATCATGTCACTCCTTGATTAAAATCCTTCCACGGGTCCCTATTGTCTTCAAGATAATATCGAAATCATTATATTTTAAAGATGGCTTTATGACCAATCCCTGATCATCTCTCTAACTTTGTTTCTCTGAATCATGGCATATGATGCCACACCGACACTCACCAACCCCTAAAGGCATTATGTTCATCTCTGACATCTAAGAAGGCTGCCTTAGCTATAGATAAGTCCCCTTCTCATGCCCTTCAGATCCATGAACTCATCTCTGTGGGGGGGGGTGATGTGTGTGGGGTGTGATGTGTGTGGGGTGTGATGAGTGTGGGTGTATTTGTTTTATCACAGTTACCTGTTTCTCAAGGTTAGTTACATACACCCTCTGTCCTCACGATTTAATCCAATGTCTCGAATCAAGATACTGCTCAGTAAATTTCAAAAGCAAGGTCTCTAAAGGATATCTTAGAAAGAAAAACAAGAAAAATTAGGCCAGGTTAGTGTTAAAGGGACCTGCTTATAGCTGACTCTGTTGTCACTGCTCTTTTCTGGTTCCCGCTGACTGCTGCTCCTGAAGGAAGCTGTTGGACTGTGCCTGTCTGCAGGATTCCAGGATTTATACATTTCTCTTCCTTCCCTCTTCCTGAACTGACTGCACTCCAATCAATAGCTTCACTCGACTGCCACATTCTTGTCAGATCTTTCCAGATATATTTCCTACCAGAACAAATTTCTTTAGCCTCCAGGCCTGCTGGCATTAAAATGCCTTCCCTTTTCATGAAAAACTAGGGGTTCTGTGTGGTGGTCCCCACTACACAAATGCAAGACATGATAAAGAAGGCATCACCCAGTAAATCCCTGGAAGGGCTGCCTAGTCAAAAATCACAATAAGTTATAAATTAACGAAGCACTGATATCCTTAAGTGATCTGTCTGTTAACATTTTTCAAACACATCCAGTGTGAGATAAATGGCTTCGTTAAGTGTAACAGTAAACTCTATGAAATATAAATCTGTCCCATTGCTCTATTTGACTTTGTGCTATGCACTAAATATTTGGGTCCTCACAAAACCCATATTTCTCATTGTGATGACACTTGGAAGTAGGGCTTTTGAGAGGTCATAAATATAGATGAGGTCATAGTTGGGACTTACTGTGATAAGATTAGTGACCTTTAAAAAAAAGTGAAGAGACCAAAGAAAGTTCTTTCCACCACATGAAGATACATTTCAAAGTTGGATGTCTATGAGCCAAGAAAGAATGTCACTGGCCCAGAATCTGCTTGTTCATAATTTTGGTCTCCCAGCTTCTACAACTATAAGAAATAATTTTTTTTTATCCACCTATTCTTTAGTAACTTTTAGTAAAACCCTCTACTGACTAAGACATTTTGTTAGAAAGCAAAATGACTACTCGTATCACAGAGATAGGAATTTACTATGAATTGTTAAAGGTAGTCTTTCTTACAAGAGTAGATGCCAAGAAAATAGTCTCTAAGGGGAAAGAAGAATTACTCTTTAAGGAAAAAGAAGAATAGTGGGGGTGGACTTTTTTTTTGAGAGAGACACAGAGAGAGACAGAGAGAGAGGGAGAGGAAGACAGATAGAGATGGGCACCCCAGCAGCCTCTCAGCTGCTGTGAACGAAATCCAGATGCGTGCGCCCCCTTGTGGTCAAGTGTGGCATTGCGCCCTTGCATCGCTTTGCATCTGGCTAAATGTGGGACCTGGAGATTGGAACCGCTGGAGATTGGAACCAGCATTCTTAGGCTTAGGAGGCAGGTGCCTTAACCTCTAAGCCATCTCTCCAGCCCTGGTGGGCTTTTTGTTTCTGCAGTGTAGCAACATATGCCAGAACAAATTCTGTCCTGACCCAACTACTTTCTGCCTGCTTAGAACTGCCTAGAAAAATTTATTTTGCTGCACTTTTAGACTCAGAGATTAAATTTCACCTTGAAAAATTGTCCTAGAAGTTTCTAATTATGCACTTGTCTTCTGAGCTCAACCTCTTTGGGCATCAACATATTGCAACAAAACCATTTTCCTCAACTTTGCATATGTTGATGGAGTTTTATAAGCTGAATTATATATAAAGGGTATGAAACATTGAATTTGATTACTTTTTTGGCTTTTCTTTTCCTCTGCCTTTTCCATATGTTCATTTGGAGACTATCAAAGAGGGCTCACCCAGGGACGATATACATTGGAGTGAGTTAACTCACACTGCTGCTGTTGTAACTGTGTATGTTTTTGCAGCATGCAGCTATGGTGAAGAGGCAGAATGTTTCACATCTCACAAAGTCAAGGCATGATAACAGACCCTGTTATTCTCTTACTGGACATTTATCCTAAAATCTCCATATCTCAGTTCAGAGATATTTGCTCAACCATTGTTATAACCACTCAATTCATAATAGCTAAAAACTGGAATCAACCCAGATGCCCATCATTGGATGAATGGATAACCAAGATATCTACATGATGGAATTCTACTCAGCTATAAGAAATAATGACACATTGATTTATTTGCAGAAAAATGATCAAACTTGGAACAGAGCATTTTAAGTGAACCCACACAATCACAAAAAGACAACCATCGCATGATCTCACGCATCTGCAGTTCATAACCTGGACCAGCCCAAGTTGCTGACATAACTGAATAGCATCTTGAGGCTTGGACAATAGGGAGGGTAGGGCTTGGGGGAAGGGAAGAGTGGGGGGACACAAAACTGAACCCAAATTGAACTGGTACCATAGAATCCTATATTCTGGAAGTCAGACTAAAAAGTGGAACCCTCAAGAGGACCTTAGGGGGAGCACCTGAATCGAAGGGCCCTGGAGAGGGTGAGATGAAACCTAACCTCAAATTTCTCCTGTTTCTCTTCCTTCTCTTTTTCTTTTTTCTTTTCCCTTGGTGCTGGCCTGTAGTTCCCTGTACCAGGATGTGGTCTACATCCACAATGAGCTGTTGATCAGAGAGACCCACTAGATCTCCAAAATCAAACAAGACAGACTTCTGTCAAAGTAATGATTACCCACCAGAGGTTAATGGTAAGACCCTACTGCTGAAGACACCATATGCTGTCGTCATGGACCATGGAGAGACCTGGTTGGAATCCAGAGGAGAGCCAGTCCCCAGACAATCAGCCCTTCTTGTGCTGGAAGGCACTACATGAGATGGGGTTGGGGAGGAAGGAGTGGCCAAAATCTGTCCAATTAACTCAAAGTCTAAGTGTCTCAGAAGCAAACAACTTCATGTGATGCTCACACAAGTGCAACAGTGACACACAGCCATGGTGGGTAACCAACTGCTCTTGCATTGGCTAACAGATCTGCTCAGTGGAAAGGAAACCATATCTGGAACTGGGAAACAAGTCAGAATCAAATCCAGATAATGATTCTGCTTTCCATTGTCAAGCTCCCACTAACCTTTGACTATAAGAGGGTCTACAACCTTTAAATTCTCTCTAAAATAATAATGGTTATCCCATTTAACCAGTGCTGACTTCATTCTCCATTGAAGAATCTGCTTCTCTTTTTCAGATGGGAGATGGACCTGAGGAGATAAACTACCCAGTATACTCCACTCCAGCTCCAGCTGAGACCACAGAGAAATTGGGGGAAGTGAGCAAGAGTGCTGTTTTCTTAGTGAATCTGATATCAGCACAAGGGTAAAGGAGATCGACACTGAGGACACTCAACACCTACCAAAGTAGAGATCCAGAGGCTCCTGTGTGCCCATCACTGAAGTAGATTTAAAACACCCCCAGCAAGGCTCAGGGAATTTTGCTGAAGAGGGGGCAGAAAAATTGTTAGAGCTGCAAATTTGGACATTTTGCACAGAGACATTGCCTCTGTACACTCCCCCATTAATGCATGACCCACAATCCCAATGGATTTGACCTGCGTCCCCAATGAGGAAGGCCTCTCCAGAAAAGGCCAGGGAGTTGGGAAAGGATGGTACATACTAAATATGTCCAGATCTAATAAAAATAAAAGAAAAACAGAAAAGATACTGGTTGTTAAAAGGGGATTCAGTGAAAGGAGGATAAAGTAAAAGCCAAAGTAAGTAATGGGAGGGAATCTATGATCAAAACACATTAGTACATGTGTGAAAATTATCAATAAAAAGTGTATGTGTGTGTAGACATAAAAAAAGCACATAAGGAAATTAGCACAGAATTATGCTACGGTAGCAATAAGCAAATTTAGCTTTGAATTATCTGCTGGAATTCTCAGTTTTATAAAAGCAGAGTAACTAACAAGGCATTGAGAATAAACGATGATTCAAGTCCCACTGGTGAGAAGAAAACCATATCAAGTAGAAAGACCTAAAGTAGTTGCTACTTAATCTAATTGAAGCTCAGCTGTGAATGGAGCTAATATCTCCCTGGTTAAACCTGATGGACACTCTGCTCTCACCATCTGAGGCCATATAAATGCCTTATTTTCCTCATCTCTGCTCTTGTTATGTGGTTTCAATATCAAGCTAAGCATCTTGTGTTTTTAACTTTATTGAAGATTGAATGTCACAGAGGAGGCATTGTACACCACAGCACATAATATTCCATTTTTGCACAGTCTTGTTCCTTGCTGTTCCTAATTTAGTTACTTACAACCAAATCCAGCCAGAGTAGTGCCCTGACCCATGCCTCCCAGAAAATGAATCATTCATTTTTCTCTAAATGTTGCATAAGATTCACTAATACAAGTAGACTAAATATGACAATTTCTATTTCTTTGATCCATTTCATTTTTAAATAAAATATTTTATAATTAGTTGTAGCTTCATAATATGTTGTAAAAACATTGAAACTACTAAATAAGTAAAATGCTTGCATTTAAAAATCACAAGAAATCTACAGCATGAACACTCATCATACACAGAAAATCAAAGAGCTCCCTGAATAGTTAAAACACATTTGTGAGCTTATCCAAACAAAATAAATGTGATTAATATATATTTTGAAACATTTTGTTATTTTAATTTTGGGGGGGGATTTTTTGAGGTAGGGTCTCACTGTAGCCCAGGCTGACTTGGAACTCACTCTGCAGTACCAGGCTGGCCTTGAACTCATTGTGATCCTACTATCTCTGCCTCCTGAGTGCTAGGATTAAAGTAGTGAGCCACCACACCTGGCTTCCTCCTTTTTCAGATTTATATTTTAATTTGCTTACCCAGTAGTATATTTCCATGTGGCTTATTTACACATCCTGATTTTTGATTCATTGTTCTATCACCCCCTTCTCTCCTTCATCTTCCTGTGTATCTTTGCTTAAATATTTCTCTCCAAATATTACCCCTCCATTTTCATGTACTATCTTCCAAAAACATCTTCCTCACAACAATCTCTTTCTAGCTTCCTGGCCTTTACAGACACTCAATCCAACTAATAGTCATTAATTTAGAAATTTGAAGCTAGATCCACATATAAAAAAGAACACATGGGGGGCTGGAGAGATGGCTTAGCAGTTAAGGCATTTGCCTGCAAAGCTAAAGGACCTTGGTTCAATTCTCCAAGACCCACGTAAGCCAGATGCACAAGGGGGTGCATGCATCTGGAGTTGTGTGCAGTGGCTGGAGGCCCTGGCATGTCCTTTCTCTCTCTCTCTCTCTCTCTCTCTCTCTCTCTCTCTCTCTCTCTGCCTATTTCTCTCTCTCAAATAAATAAATTAAAATAAAATAAAGAACACATGGCATTTTTGTTTCCGAGCCTACATAACCTCACTTAGTATGATTTTCTACAAGTCCATACATTTTCCTGCAAATTTTAAAATCTCATTTTGAATAAAATGAATAAAACTATTTGTGTATATGTACCACATCTTCATAATCCGTTCATCAGTTGATGGGTACCTAGGCTGATTCCATTTCCTAGCTATAGTGAATACAGCAGTAATAAACATTGCTGGGCAAGTATCTTGGGTGTAGATTATTGAGCCTTTAGAGTATGTGCTGAATGGAACAAAAATGCCCCTAAATGACCTGGAAGCATTTTTGGCTAAGCCTCCTTGGTTCTCAGAAGATAGGTAGAGCCTGGCCAAAGGAGATATGTCACTGGGAAGCAGGTCTTGGGACTTTATAGTCCAGCTCATTTGCTAGTGTCTCTCTCTCTCTCTCTCTCTTGCTGATTCCCTGCCCCTTCTGATATATGAAGATGTGAGCCAACTGTATGCTCTGCCATGGCTTCCATGCTAAATGAAGCCAAAAATTGGTAAGCCAAATAAACCCTTTCCTCCCATAAGCTACATCTGCTTCGGTGTTTTGTCCTAGCAATCAAAATGTAACTGCCATAAGATAGATGCTTAGGAATATTATAACTTGGTCAAAAGATAGCTTTACTGTTAGTTTTGAGAAACATCTATCCTGCTTTCCATAAGAGATGCATTATCTTAGATTTCCATCAACAGTGGAATCTTTCTCCACACTTTATCAAAGGGAATTTCTATATTCAAAATTACTGAAATTCTCAGAAACAGTTAAATATCAAATGATTAAATATGAATATACATGTAGGTAGCCATATTACTGTAAAATGATGTTTATGGCATTAGCAGATGAAAATCAATAATTATGATAAGTTCAGTTCATGTAGATGTATGATATTAGTACTGGTCAAATGTCTCCACAAAATTTCATGCTCATTTAGTTAGATAATCAAGGTAATTTTTCAAATAACACACCCATTTTTTAAATTATTTTTTTGGAGAGAGACAGAGAGAGAGAGAGAGAGAGAGAGACAGACAAAGACAGAGATGGGCGTGCCAGCAGTGTCTCAGCTGCTGCGAACGAAATCCATATGTGTGCGCCCCTTGTGGTCAAGTGCAGCATTGCGCCCTTGCGTCACTTTGCATCTGGCTAAATGTGGGACCTGGAGATTGGAACGGCTGGAGATTGGAACCAGCTTTCTTAGGCTTAGGAGGCAGGCACCTTAACCACTAAGCCATCTCTCCAGCCCAACACACCCATTTTTGTAAGTATATAAGCCTTGTAATCTTTTCCTCACATACACTCTAGCACCTCTATAAGTACCTCAATGACATGAAATTTTATCTTCAATGCTGTTATTCATCCAAGTAAAATAAAAGGGTGCCAGCTGCCAAATGCAATGGAACACTAGATGTAATAATGCTTTTGTGAACGAGGAATGGATTGTCTACAGATTGTGGTTTTGTGTTCTTTGAAAGGAGTACATTTCAAGTACCCAATTTCCAACAGAACTTTTGCTTGATATTTGGTCCTCAGTGCACAAGAGACTACAGTCGCTACTCAGAAGTATACTTCTGCATGGATCATCAGCATGTTCCACTCCCTGTCCCTTTCCTCTAATAATAAATAACAAAAAGCACTTGGCACAACTGCGCTTACTTACGAGGCAGGAAGTAGGCCATTCACAAAACATCAGTCACCAAAGGAATATCTAATTTTCTGGAAATGAGAAGGGTCCTGCCTTGCAAAGCATCTTCTCAGCAAGAAATATAAATCCTAGAGGGGAAAAGAACATAGGCTTTTCCGAAAACACTAAAGGAATTAAGGCTCCTAAGATAACTACCCCAGATCTTATTGTGTTATTATATCTATACCCATATTTAAGATTATCATTGAAGCACCTCCTTCTTTTCTCCGGATAGTCAATATTTTTCAACTGTAAAATGAGTAATTACTTTTGAGAGTACTGGGAAATAGCTCATTCTCACTAGGATGCAATCTGCACTAGGAAGCACCGTTCTCCTTACTGGAGTCTTAAGTACAACTACAACAATGCCCAGAACACACTGCTGCTCGGTGACTATGAGCTCAGAAATTCTCTGCCTTTGCTTGTGAGATGATGAGGCAAAAACACATGTGAGACTGCATTAGGCAATTTGTGTCCAGAATTCTCTTTTACTGTTAAAAATGTCTTAAAGTCATTTATTTATTTGAGAGAGAGGTAGAGAGAGAGGAAGAGGCAGATGGAAGGAAACAGAATGAGTGCATCAGGGCATCCAGCCACTATAAAGGAACTCAAGATACTTACGCCACCCTGTGAAGCTGACTTATGTGGGTCCTGAGGAATCAATCTTTAGGTTTTGCAGGCAAATGCCTTAACTGCCCTCTCTTTTATTTTTAGTGGTTTCTTTTTATATTTATTTGTCTTGGATGTAATGTTTGGTCAGACTTATTCTACCAAATGGAAAAAATAAAGTAACATTTCTCCATATGCCTAAGCATGTGTGTATTTAAAACTACTTATCAAAAATAAGCATGAAATCTGGGCGTGGTGGCGCACGCCTTAAATGCCAGCGCTCGGGAGGCAGAGGTAGGAGGATCGCCATGAGTTCAGGGCCACCCTGAGACTACATAGTTAATTCAGGGTCAGCCTGGACCAGAGTGAGACCCTACCTTGCAAAACCAAAAAAAAAAAAAAAAAAAAAAAAAAAAAGCATGAGCTAAAGGGTAGTCACCATATGGAACTGATCCATAACCTTAGTAGGAAGGAGCAATATGGCCAATAGCTGTGTTACACTGTCAGGAATAAACAGAACCACCCTATTTAGTAGAGTTTCTGGGCTAAGGAGTACATTTCATGGACTTTCTACTTAAATAGACCTGCAAGTTTGACAACCACTTGTCTTTAATAGTGGATCAGAAATGTTTTAAACGTACACACTCACATGCACATGCATTCATTTATGGCACAGTTTAGTTTATTTATGGGGAAATACTAAATTTGAAAATCTGAACAGAATCAACTACCTTCCCAAAATTGAGAAAGAGAAAATGAAAAAATTACAAGCAGTGTTTGCCTTGGCTCAATGGAAAACATGTGTTCATAAACTTGACATAAAAATTAGTCATAAACTGGGTTTATTATTTGTGTCAAATAGCACCCCAGTGACATAATGAGTGTAGTAAAACATTTAAATTTTACTGACAATAACTATTATCATGTGATGTTTATTGATACTATAATAGGGAGGGATGGGGTGAGAGATGGCTTAGCAGTTAAGGCATTTACCTGCAAAGCCAAAGGACTCAAGTTTGATTCTCTAGTACCAACATGAGCCAGATGCACAAGGTGGTGCATGCATCTGGAGTTCATTTGCAGTGGCTGGATGCCCTTGCATGCCCATTCTCTCTGTCTGCCCCTGGCCCCGCCTCTCGCTGTCCAATAAATAAATAAAATTAAAATATTTTTTTAAAAATTGTGAGGGCTGGATTTCACACAGCTCCAAGGAATCAACAACAATATGTCAGGAAGCATCTGGACTATGTAAAAAAAAAAAAAATTAAAAACTGGCAGGTCAGAATACTGCTCTTCAAGGTATGATTTTTTTTTTTAATGGTATGACTGGTAAAGACAAGTAAAAGATGGTTGCCTCTAGTAGAAGTTATAAGGGATCAAAAGGAAGTGGAGTTCATGGCCCACATGTCGAGTTGATAGTGAAAAGACAGGAGAGTCAGGCATGAAACGTTTCAGAATGCCCTGTTCCGGTGGCTGAGCCTCGCATCCTCTGTGCCACTGCTCCCAGCCACATCATCTCCCCGCGGTCCCTCTTTCTGGAACTGCTTCCGTGGAAACAGAGCTCTTGCCTATTCCGTCCCACTGGCTTGGGCTCTGACATTCATTCCCTTATAGTTAACACCAAGCCCGGACCTGCCGTCTTGATTTATTTTTTTGCCCTGATATCAACCCTAGAAGACTTGGCTCCTCTCTAATTTTGTACCATCCTTTCTAGACAATCCTCACTTTCTTCTTTGTAAATTTTACAGTCTTCATTGTACTCTATAATCTGCTGCTATTTATTTAGCTGTGGAATTCAGCCATCAAGGTTCCTATTCAAAAATTTGTATCATTTATTAGTGCAATAGTCAAGTGTGCTGAGCAGGAAGTGCTTTGATTCAATCTCTCTCCAGTCACAACCTGATGCTATAGGTACGATGATGCTTCCAAATTGGTGACTGCCCTTCTGACTGCCACACATACTCTTAGGGAAGACACTGAGCAATCTGCTGTGTCTCGAAATTATCTATATATTGTATTTATACCATGGAATTATTGAATAAAAATTTGGGGGGAATAACTTTTTACAAAATCATTCTACAGAAATTGGAAACTGAGACCAGAAATGATTAGTTGGGGGGCTGGGGAGATGGCTCAATTAATGGAATTTGCTTACAAAGCTTGCCAGCCCCAGGTTCAATTCCCCTGACACCCATGAAAAGCCATATAGTTTGCTTTGTTTGTAACAGCAGAAGATCCGACACACACACACACACACACACACACACACACACACTGGTAAATACTTAAAATTTAAAAAGTTGGAATGGCCATAGTTATTTTAGAGAGAATTTTGTATGTTGGTCTTCATGAGCTTGATATTGGAGAATGGGTTTATTTTTTGTACATGGTTTTGACTTATTTCCCAGTTCCAGTGAGTTCCATTCCACTGAGTGGATCTATTAGCCAAATCAAGAGGCTGGTTACCAATGGCTGTTTAGCCACTATTGCACTTGTTTGAGCATCACGTCAGGATGTTGACTGCTGAGTACCATTTGTTTGGACAGATTTGGTCATTTTCCCTGTCACTCATGTAGCACCCTCTGGCACCAAACCAACTGTCTGGGGACTGACCCTCTTCCAGATTCCTTGGTCAGAATTTTGGTCTCAACCACGTATTTTTCAGATGGGTCTTACCATTAACCTTTGGTGGGTCATCAAGAACTCTGACAGAAATCTGTCTTTTTCACACCTCACTGATCAACAGTTCATTGTGAATGTCCCAAGCTGGTACTGGGAGTTATGAGTCAGAATAATTGGGAAAAGAAAAGATAGATAACATAAAAGAGAAATAGAGCATAGAGAGGAGAGAGGGAAAGAGAGAGAAAGAGAGAAAAGAGAGAGAAGAAGGAAACAGGAAAAGATAAACTTCAGATGAACATCCCTGTGGTTCAGGTGTTCCCTAGGCCTGCTGAAGGACCAATGTTTGAGCCTGACAACAGAGGCCATTTCCATTTGGGTCCCTAGACCTCATCTCCGTTGAGAATTTGCTTCTAGATGGACTAAAAGGGAGGATCCCAACACCTGACTCAGGGTCCCAGCTGAATCCATAGAATAACTGGGAAAAGGGCAAGAGTGCAGCTTTCTTGGTGAACCCAACACCAGAAGAAGGCTGAAGGAGATAAACACAGAGAACATCCAACTCCTACTAAGCCAGATATCCAGAGACACAGAGGCTCCCAAGACCTCATCACTGAAGTAGAACTAAAATGACCCCAACATGACTCAGAGTAATTCAAGGAAGAGGGGGCGGAAAAAGTCCCATAAGTAATGCAGATGACTCCCCATAACTGTTGACTACTCCATAATGCACGACTCATATCCCCAATGATGAGGGTCCCTTCGGAGGGGGGAGGACAGGGAGAAGGCTACCAGAGTCACCAACATGAATGTAAAATTAGAATAATATAAATACAAAAAATAAAAATTAAAAATTAAAACATAAGAAATGGAAAAAAAATTAAAGTTAGCTGGTTAATCCAAGACAGCTATATGGTTTAGGAGGATGAAAGCTATTACAGTTTTTTTTTCTTTCAAAGTAGGGTCTCACTCTAGTCCAGGCTGACCTGGAATTTACTATATAGTCTCAAGCTGTCCTTGAACTCATGGTGATCCTCCTACCTCTGCCTCCTGAGTGCTGGGATTAAAGGCATGTGCCACCATGCCCAGTGAAAGCTATTACACTTAAATAGGATTCTTCATTTATATTAAAAACCAGTTAAATATAGTTAGTGAAAACATTATTGCATAAAGTTAGAATATTATAAGACAAGCCTACAATCCTACTTAATGACAATCCCAGTTGTAGTTCTAACAATGCAGAAACTAAAAATTATTGTATCTGTGCTAACCTTCACCTCAGAGTTACCACTCAATTATAGTGAAATTACCATTTTCCTGAAGAAGACCAGAAAAGATTAACTTAGTACTTCATGCGCCAAATTGACAACTTGTACTAAATCTACCAACAGGTGATAGCCAGTGTTATCCCCAAAGTCCAGAGCAAGACCAGTCATGTAATATTAAAAATCTGTGAAGAGAAAACCTTGACTTAGTATGAGAAAACAATTCACCAAATATGGGCTCTGTTTTCACCCTGTCACTAGCAAAGGACATTAAACAATCTCCCTCACAGACCTGCCCTGTCCTGATTGGCAAGTTTCATTGGTCAAGAACCCCCAGACGTTATCGGGCCATGTGAGCATGAGAAAGTGATATTAAAGAAGAAAATTCCGAGGAGTGGTTCCTTCCATGGCTTGGCACTGAAAGATAGCCTTGGGGTAAGGGATGTCTGGTTTGTCTGTTTCTTTGTTTTCATCACTGTGCAACTGTGAGTGACACTGCACGATGATGTCAATGCTTAAGGCTTGGTGAGGGTTATAAACTGCACAGCATCCAGTAAGGAGCTCACGAAAATAATATGCAAAATTGAAGCCAAGGATGGTGGGGCACGCCTTTAATTCCACCACTTGGAAGGCAGAGGTAGGAGGGATTACCATGAGTTTGAGGTTACCCTGAGACTACATAGTGAATTCCAGGTCAGCCTGGGCTAAAGTGAGACCCTAACTCGAAAAACCAAAACAAAAAATATACAAATACACTCATTTCTACTCAAGAGACTGAGGCATGCCTCAGCTAAATTTCAGTTGAAAGTCAGCCGGGGCTACATAATAGCCTATTTCAAAAATAAAAATAAAAATAAATAAGTAGGGCTGGAGAGATGGCTTAGCAGTTAAGGCACCTGCCTCCTAAGCCTAAGAATGCTGGTTCCAATCTCCAACGGTTCCAATCTCCAGGTCCCACATTTAGCCAGATGCAAAGTGATGCAAGGGTGCAATGCTGCACTTGACCACAAGGGGGCGCACACATCTGGATTTCGTTCACAGCAGCTGAGAGGCTGCTGGCGTGCCCATCTCTATCTGTCTTCCTCTCCCTCTCTCTGTTTGTCTCTCTCTGTGTGTGTCTCTCTCCAAAAAAAAATAAGTAAACAAATAATAAGTTGCTCTAATTCTAGAAAAGGCTCCAGTAATCTCTCTTCTGACTATTCATTCAACAGAATTGAAATCAGGATCTCAAAGAGATATGAACACTCCATGTCCATTGCAGCTATTCATAATCACCAAGACAGGGAAGCAAGCTTAATGTTGTTCCTATTCTTTTTGACAAAAGAATTGATAAACAAATATGGTATATGCATACAATGTGATAGTGTTAAGCCTTTCATAAAGAAAGAAATTGTGTAAAATATAAAACATGGATCACTTTTGAGGACTTTATGCTAAAATGAAATAAGCCTGCCACAGAAAGACAAATGAGAGATCCAAAATAATCAAATTCATAGGAACAAATTTGAAATAGTGGCTGCCAGCAGCAGTGTTGTGGCAAATGAGACTAACCAATGAGCACATTTCAATGAAGTAAGACATCTGCTATAGTACAAAAGCTCTATATTACATTGTAAATTTGGCTTAGGCTATACTTCATGTTGAGTTCTTGTCACAACAGAATTTTTAAAGAAGCTTTTATTTCTTTACCCTGATGATCTTTTACTTTGTATGCTTGTATGACTGTGTATGTTGTGTGTATATGCCTGTATGTTTGCCATGATGTGCATGGGGAAGTCAGAAGACAATCTAAGATTGCTGGTCTACATTGTCTGAGACAGGTCTCTCTTGTTTTGCACCTGGAATGATAAGACTAGCTAGCTTTGGAGCTTCAGAATTCTTCTTATTCTGCTTCTCATGCCCATAGTCACATTAGAGTGTTTTTTTTATTTATTTATTTATTTATTTATTTATTTATTTATTTATTTATTTTTGGAAGAGACACAGAGAGAGACAGACAGACAGAGAGGGAGAGGGAGACAGATAGAGAATTGGCATGCCAACAGTCTCTCAGCTGCTGTGAATGAACTCCAGATGCATGCGCCCCCTTGTGGGCAAGTGCAGCATTGCACCCTTGTGTCACTTTGCCTCTGGCTAAACATGGGACCTGGAGATTGGAACTGGTGTTCTTAGGCTTAGCAGGTAGGCTCCTTAACTGCTAAGCCGTCTCTCCAGCCCCACATTAGAGTTTTTGACACATGCACTCCACTTTACACAGGTGCTGGAGATCCAAACTCTGGTTGACAGGCTTTCATAGTAAGTACTTTAAACACCAAGCCCATCTCCTCCGCCCTCAACGGTTCAGATGAAATTATTTCATTATAAAACTACCATTACTGACGTGCAGGTGGAGCAGCTCAGTGCTGTCAACTGTTCCAAGCCTCTGTCAGCCACACTGTCATCTTCCACATGGACCATTGCTATTTGCTCTGGCTACAAGCTCAGTATCAGAAGTGCTCACAGTGTAAGGGTGTCTCCAAGAACAATTTTAGGACCACTGTGACAGAAGAAAATAAGCCTTTCTTCCATTAGCATCAAGAAATTGGCTTAGGGCTGGAGAGATGGCTTAGTGGTTAAGGCGCCTGCCTGCTAAGCCAAAGAACCAGGTTCCAATCTCCAGGTCCCACGTTTAGCCAGATGCAAAGTGACACAAGGGCGCAATGCCGCACTTGCCCACAAGGGGGTGCACACATCTGGATTTCATTCACAGCAGCTGAGAGACTGCTGGCGCGCCCATCTCTCTCTGTCTCCCTCTCCCTCTCTCTTTATCTGTCTCTCTCTGTGTGTCTCTACAAAAATAAAATAATAATAATAATAATTAATAATAAAAGAAATTGGCTTAGTTTTTCATTTTACTTAAAGTCTTGATTTTTCTTTGACCCTGTAGATACACATGCATGATGCCCTATTGATTTTGAACTGCCTCTAAAACTCCATTTCCAATTAATTAGTGATTTCACATGGAGGACTGATACTGCATTGGGTGTAGATATGGACATGCTTCCCTTTGTGTTTGCTCCCTGCTATATGTTGGAGAGGTTCACCTAATTAAGATTAAATATATTTCCTATTCAGTATTTCCTCTTCTGCGGCTTTGGGTTCTGATGCTTTAAATGTACATGAAAAGCATTTGACTTGCTATCTCTCTTTATAAAGGCACCCCAATGTCATTACTTCTACAGAAGGCAACATGTAAATCCACTCTCCTATTTTTCTTCTAAATATCATCTTTAACTTCCCTTATGTCCTTTACTAATTTTCTCTGTCATGTTCAAAAGAATAATCTGATAATTCTGCATTGATGTGCCTGCATGAGTCTTTTCCCAGCTATATAAATCTTTTCTTGGGCAATAATAGTATTCATAATATCCTTCCCTGAATATATTATGTTTAATCTGAAATGTAAGTCATCTCCCCATTTTCCATCAATCTTTCCCTCACATTTAAAAATATCTCTACTTAACTGTGTGTGCAAAGTCACAACAAGCTCCAGATGTACATTTCAGATGACTATTTTGTTTTTAATATTAATGACCCCTTCCACGTTATTATTTTAAGGCTAAAAATTATTCTAAATTCTATATTAATTATGGCCTTAAATTTCTACTGGAGGCCTTTACTTTTATTAAAGCTTAATGATGGTAACCATTCCATTTCCATGAAGGAATGTGAATGCATCTTCTTAAATGGATAGTTATCATTAACATAACAAAAGCATTATTTCCTGTCTGTACAGTAACTCCAAAGATACAGAGCTTTCTATCAGCTTTACCTTCTTTTAAAACTACCTTGGATTTAAAAATCTATACTTGCTAAATTAACAAAATTGTAAAAGTATTTTTAACCTTTTTACTTATATATTTATGTGGGGGGGGGCAGATAGAAAGAAAGAGAATGGGTGTGCCAGGGCCTCCAGTCCCTGCAAATGAACTCCAGATGCATGCGCCACCTTGTGCATCTGCATCTAGCTTACATGGGTCTGGGGGAATCGGACCAGGGTCCTTCGGCTTTTCAGGGAGGCATCTTAACCACTAACCCATACCTCTAGGCCCAAAATTTGTGAAAAAAAATTTTACAAGAGAGTATTTTCTGTGATTGCTATTATCTATCAGTTTAGTTTTCTAACCCCATATTCTAGGTTAAGACTCTTGAATCAAATTTTCCTCTCCTCATTTCCCCAAGAAGAACAATCTTTCATAATGTAGTTCTACCAATAACCCTTTCATTGATCCTTCTTCTGCATTGAGTTTTTCACCTATTTTTACTATCCTATACATGCCTCTGACTTATGACAAGGAGATATATATATATTTAATGTAAATATAGAAAACACTGAAAGAAAATAGACAAACCTAAATACTTCAATGGTGATCAGAAGGACTTTGAGAGAATGTATGTTTGGAGAGACAATATGAATATGAATAGAAGATCTTTATTGGGGAGCTGTTCTATTATGGAGAGACAGATGTATTTTTAGTTTCATAAATGCCTCCTTTTTAACTTCTTCTTTGTTTGTATTAGTGGCAAACTTTAGCAAAAATGACAGAGAACTCCTCATATACCCTTGGCCTCCTTGCAAAACGTACACATAGAGTCTCCTCACATTCAGCATCCAACATCTGCATAGTAGATTTCTTAAAACCAGTAAAATTATTCAATATTGACAAAGCATTTTCACTCAGAATCCATAGTTTGCATTTGATTCACTCTTGGTATTGCACATTGGTTGCATATTGACAAGCTAAGAAGGCATGGACCACCATGGTAACATCATACAAAATATTCTCACCACTCTAAAATCATTTAAGTATGGCCCACCTATCCTTTTCTGCCCATTCTGCTTATGAACTACTAATATTTTTATTGTCTCCATAGTTTCATTTTTTCCAGAATGTTATATACTTAGAATCATATAGTATATAGTATTTTCCAATTGGCTGATTTTACTTAGCAAAATTATTTGTTGTTATACCATGCCATCTCATAGCTTAATAACTAATCACTTTTTAAAAAAATTATTATTTTATTTATTTTTGGATAGAGACACAGAGAAAGACAGAGAGGGAGAGGGAGACAGATAGAGATGGGCGCGCCAGCAGTCTCTCAGCTGCTGTGAATGAAATCCAGATGCGTGCGCCCCCTTGTGGTCAAGTGCAGCATTGCGCCCTTGTGTCACTTTGCATCTGGCTAAATGTGGGACCTGGAGATTGGAACCAGCGTTCTTAGGCTTAGGAGGCAGGCACCTTAACGCTAAGCCATCTCTCCAGCCCACTAATCACATTTTAATGCCAGATAATACTAGATGTAATGCAATTTACTTATCCTTTCAATAATCGGAAGAGTATTTTGGTTATTTCTAAGTATAAAGCTGCTATAAGCATTCAAGTACAAGTTAACTTTAAATTTTTATTTATTTATTTCTCTCTGTCTCTTTGTGTGAGCACGATCGTGCACACACGCACATGCATGCGTGTGCACACCAGGGCCTCTTGTTGCTGCTGCTAATGAATGCCAGATACTTGGACCTCTTTTCTGTGTCTAGCTTATGTGGGTGGCTTGCAAATTGAACCCAGCAGGCTTTGGGAAGAAGTGCCTTTAACTGCTGAGCCTTCTTCCCAGATCCATTTTTAGCTTCAATCATTTGTATGTGTGTGTACATGCCAGGGTCTCTTGCCACTGCATGTGTCACTTTATATCTAGCTTTATGTGGGTGCTGGAAGATTGAACCCAGGCCAAGAATCTTTACAAGTAAACTCCTTTAACTGCTCAGCTTCTCCCCAGCCCTAGTAAAGGTTCTGTGTGACTATAAATTTTCCACTTATTTGAGTAAAGACCAAAGTAAATAATTGTTGGGGCAAGAGTACAAATACTTTTGTGAAATTTTTGTTCTGATATGTCTTCTAGTTTCTCTTGAATTTTCTTTCCTAACTAAAAATTACTTGACAGGTATAAAAAGCATTTTGCTGATATGATCTTCTTCAGGATGTAGTTTCTTAAATGAAAGACATGCTCTAGTCTTCCTTACTGGTCACCTATTGTGTATATGTGACCACTAATGTATAGAGATAATTCTATACAATTTCCCTGAACCATTAGACAGAATGAACATTCTATACAAAATAAATTCCATGGAAATATATGGTGTTTATCCTATCAATTCTTTAAGAAATTAGAGTATTTCTCTTTAATTACTTCAACAAGTTGCATCTGGTTTTGTGCATTCAGGTGGTACTTTTCTCCAAGGAATCCCTCAGAGTGTCTTATTTATCATGTACTCATAACACTCTTTGTTATTGTACATTTTTCAAAATTAAGAGTGTTGTCTGCCTACTATTTTATCCAATTAATACTTATAACCTGGGAAGTCCATTTCTTGTAGTTTAATGATCTGACTCGTGTCTTTGTTTATGTAACTCTAAAAGGGTTTCTGGGCTCTGTGTGCATCAGAAAGGAACACTGTCAACAGAGTCTTATTATTTTAAGAAGAAGAGAATACAGACTGAGTCAGAGAGAAACAGAATAGACAGCAAGACATCAGGCAACTGGCCAAGATGCTATTATTTTCTTCAAGTCTAAGTTACGGACTGTATCTTGAATCCTTAAACACACAGAACATCAATTCGCTAATTCCAAAGATATTAGAGTCAATAAATATTTATCGGACAATACCTATGTGGAAATCTGTATCAATAATTTCCTTAAAAGTATTTTGTCCTGGGGTAGTCACATGTGCTTTGGGCAGGGAGGAGTAACCTCCAAAAGGATACTCTATTCCTTGTGGTGCACAGATCATTCTGGGTTTGCATTGCTACTTTAATGCTTATCCAAGTAACTGTTTTTGAAAGGGCAAGATTCACTTTGTTAAGCAAGAAAAACTCTATCTCTTGTCTGTATGGATATTTTGAAAAGACCAGTTAGAAGGAAGGTAGGAGCACAGGTATCAGGGCAACAGAAGCAAGTGAACTGCGGATCTGTTATGTGCAGGGCCTGGATCATTGCCTGGCTACTGTGAAGATGCTCTCATGGGGGACATGTGGACAGGATGCTGTGACTGGACTTTTGTGTTTCTCTTATTTGCAGAGTGGACCTTGTCAATCACCATAATGAGATTCAAGGCACTGACTATAAAGTATCTTAGAAATAAACTGTGTAGTAAGTGATTCCTTTGAGTTTCTTTTTAGAGGACCCCTTTTCTATCTCATCCTGAGAAGTAACTTGGGGTACCTTCACTTTTAGATTAGTAATATGCAATGTAGTTCCCAATGGCCGATCTTTAAGGGTGTGTATTTCTTACCTGAAATTTAGTATGTTACTAAGTTCCTGAACAGTCTGTCTAGAATTTAAATATTAGGGCTGGAGAGATGGCTTAGCGGGTAAGGCGCCTGCCTCCTAAGCCTAAGAACTCTGGTTCCAATCTCCAGTGGTTCCAATCTCCAGGTCCCACGTTTAGCCAGATGCAAAGTGACTCAAGGGCACAATTCCGCACTTGACCACAAGGGGGTGCACGCATCTGGATTTTGTTCTCAGCAGCTGAGAGGCTGCTGGCGCACCCATTTCTGTCTTCCTCTCCCTCTCTCTCTGTCTCTGTCTCTCTCTCCAAAAAATTAAAAAAATAAAAAAATAGAATTTAAATATTAGACCTGCTGCTTTCAATAGACATGCATCAGAATGTGTGATTATTTCACATATTTCCCCTTGTTTTACCTTCTTCAAGCACCAGTTCAATTATATACCTTGGCATTTTTTAAAACAATAAAAGTCTAACAAGAACAGCTTTCTTTAGCTATCTTTAGCAATGTGCTCCAATCCACCTCCTACCCAAGACCTACTGTCCAAGATAGCCAAGAGAGATGACCTGAGCTCCTGTTGCAGTTACCTGTGTGTAGCTGGGGCAAAGCACTTGATCAACAGCAACTTATGAGAGGGAAGAACTTATTTTGGCTTTTTGTTTCAAGGTGATGCTTCACCACACAAGGAAAGGATGTAGAACCAGGGGTTGGCATCACATCCAGCAAGTCTTCACCTCCATCTTTTCACCAGCTGGGGACCAACTTTTGAAAACACTTGAGCCGATGAGAGACATCTCATTCAAAGTATCACAACACTTTTTTTGAGAGAGAGAGAGAGAGAGAGAGAGAGAGGGGAAGACAGATAGAGATGGGTGCACCAGCAGCCTCTCATCTGCTGAGAACAAAATCCAGATGCATGTGCCCCCTTGTGATCAAGTGCGGCATTGCGCCCTTGAGTCACTTTACGTCTGGCTAAACATGGGACCTGGAGATTGGAACCTGCGTTCTTAGGCTTAGGAGGCAGGCGCCTTAACCACTAAGCCATCTCTCCAGCTCACACCACCTTTTATCCAATTAATACTTAGCAACTGAAAACAGAAAGCTAACCACATAACAACTACAGAAATCATTCCCAGCTTACTTTTTCCTCTAACATGTTACTTTGCAAAATAACAATAAAGATAAAAATACTTTGGTACAACATTGCAAAGAAAACTAAAATATATGCTTTTATAAAGCATAGTAACTATCTAATAACATGAAATAACCGGGAACACAGTAATGTACATCTTCATTCCCTTCCTCCCGCTAGCCCTGTGAAATGGCCCCATCAAAATTGCACATGAGAAAGTAAATTTGTTCTAATGTCCCTACTGAGTAAGTGCAATGAGAATGAATTTGAAAAAGAACAAGAGAATTAGTAAAATAAAAGGTATTAGAAATTAATATCTTTTTTTTGAAGAGAGAGACAGAGAGAGAGGGAGAGGAAGACAGACAGAGATGGGTCCGCCAGCAGCCTCTCAGCCTCTGCGAACGAACTCCAGATGCGTGTGCCCCCTTGTGGTCAGGTGCGGCATTGCACCCTTGTGTCACTTTGCATCTGGCTAAACGTGGGACCTGGAGATTGGAACCAGTGTTCTTAGGCTTAGGAGGCAGGTGCCTTAACTGCTAAGCCATCCTCCAGCCCAGAAAATAATATCTTTTAATCGATTGTAAAATAATATGTTTATCTCAATAAATGTAGCATAATTAAGTTTATTGAAATTTTTGTAGAAATGAGGATAGATTAATGTATTTTGCTATAATACAGTCCTAGAAATAGGACTGTAAATCAGGATCCACTTAGTTCTAACTGGGAGGCACAAAAAGATAATTAGAGCTGGAGAGATGGGTCAGTAGTTAAGATGCTTGCCTGCAGATCTTAACAACCCTGGTTTGATTCCCCAGAGCTTGTGTAAAGCCAGATGCAGAAAAATATGCATGCATTTGGAGATCATTTGCAACAGCTGGAGGTCCTGGTGCACACATTCTTTTGTGTGTGTGCGTGCGTGCATGCGTGTGTGTGTTTTGGTTTTCCGAGGTAGGGTCTCACTCTAGCCCAGGCTGACCTGGAATTCCCTATGTAGTCTCAAGGTGGCCTCGAACTCATGGTGATCCTCCTACCTCTGCCTCCCGAGTGCTGGGGTTAAAGGCATGTGCCACCACACCTGGCTCACACATTCTTTCTGTCTCTTTTCTGTCTCTCTCTGCTTAAAAATAAATAAATAAATAAATAAATAAATAAATAAATAAATAAATAAACAAACAAATATTTAAGAAGATAACTGGCTTCTCTGTTCCCACATTCTTATCTATATGATGGAGATAATCATACCAACAAAACTGGTCTTCCTCAAAGTTTTTAAAAATCAATTCATTTGTTAAAAGTAGAAATATGTATCAGAGTTAATACCCAATATATGATCTATTTTAGAGAAGGTTCCATGGGCTGCCTAGAAGAATGTATAATCTGTAGATTTGGGATAGAATGTTCTGTAGACATCTGTTAGATGTAGTTGCTCTATGGTGATGTTGAGCTCTCTTACTTCCCTATTAATTTTCTGTTTGTATGATCTATCTATTACTGATAGTGGAGTACTGAAGTCCCCGACTATGATGGTGTTAGTGTTTCTTTGGTGGTGAGGTGGGTTTCTTGAATACAGCAGATTGAATGGTCTAATTTTGTGATCCATCCTGTCAGCTTATGTCTTTTGATGGGTGAATTAAGACCATTGATGTTAAAAGTGAGAACTGTGAGGTTTGATTTAATCCCTGCCTTGTTGTGGTGGTTTGGTATTTTTGGACTTTGCAGGGTTGTTTTGTTTTGAGAGCCTTCTTTTAGTTTCATTATTATGATCTGCTTCTTGTAGGTTCTTGAGGTTGGTTATTTGATTCTTCTGTGTGGAGAATTCCCTGAAGTACTCTCTGTATATCCGGCTTTGTGTTCATAAAGTTGTATAGCTGGGTTTTATCATGGAAAGTTTTTCTTTCACCATCTATTATGAGGGATATTTTTGCTGGGTAGAGTAGTCTGGGGTGGAATCCATAAGTTCTTAGACTTTGCAGTGTTCCATTCCAGGCCCTTCTGGCTCTGAGTGTATCCATGGAGACTTCGGAAGTAATTCTGATGGGGTTACCTTTATAACTAATGTGTTGTTTCTCCCTAGCTGCTTTTAGGACACTCTCCTTGTTATCAATATTTAGGGTTTTAATGATAATATGTCTTGGAGAATGTCTCCTTTGGTCCATCTGTTTGGAGTTCTGTTAGCTTCTTGTACCTTGATGGCACTTTCTTTTGAGAGATTGGGACAGTTCTCTTCAATAATTTTGTTGAATATGTTCTCAATTCCTTTGGTCTGGATTTCTTCCCCTTCTGGTATCCCCATGACCCTAATGTTGGAACGTTTAAAGCTATTCCACATTTCCCACATGTTCTGTTCACAAAAGTTTTTGAACTTATTGAAAGTTTTGGATTCACATGCTGTTTCTTCTGTTCTGTCTTCCAGTTCTGAGTTTCTGTCTTCCACATGGCTGACTCTGTTCTTGAGAGCTTCTATGGAGTTTTGGGTTTATTCAATTTGGTTTGTGTTTTCTACTGATTTTTAATGTATTAGTTTCCAATTCTCTGTCGAGTTCCCTTTTCACATCATTTTCCGATTTTTTTAGTGCTTCTTGGAATTCCTCCTTGCATTTATTTATGTCATTACCGAGCTTAGCCAACTGGTTATGGAGGTCCTCTCTTTTTTCTCTCTCCTTCAGGTCATTTAACTGTTTTTGGAGCCCTTCCTGGCTCTTTTCTATTAGGTCTCATCTTGTGAGAACAGCATTCATACAATTATTGTCCGTTTGTTGATTTTCTGCAAGTTCCGCTATTTTCTTGGCTAGGGTTGCATTGCTTATGTCTTCATTTTGTGGTTCTGATCCTAATATCTCTTCTATGTTTTGGTTAGAGAATCCATTGTGGGACTGGGTAGTCTTGTTGGATTTACTTGCATTTGATTTTTCATGGTATTTCTTTTTCACTGTGGTCTGCCCATCACAGTGTAGGAATCTTGTTGACTGTAGCAGGAAGCTGTAGTTTACCTTGAAGTGCCGAGGGTGGGTGGTAGGGTGGTGCAGGGACCCAGTGGACGGTGTTACCTGTGGGAACTGAGGGTGAGGGGTGGGGCAGCGTGGGGACACAGTGGGGAGGGCTACCCTCCTATGTGGAGGGCAGGGGTGTGGGGAGGCACAGGACATCAGTGGGCGGGGCTATGTGCCAAGGCAAGGGGAAGGGGGCAGGGCAACACTGTTTCCCACTGGGCTTACATGGAGGTCAGGGGGTGGCAGGGTGGTGTGCAACCTGGTCATCAGGGCTACCTGCTGATGCAGATGGCAGGAAGTGGGGGGGGGGCAGCATGGGTACTCAGTAGGCAGGGCTACCTGCTGATGCAATGGGCAGGGGTTGGGTGATATGGTTTCCTGGTGGGCTGATGTGGAGGGCTGGGTGGCTGGGTCACATGGACCAGGCAATCAGGGTAACCCACTGATGCAGAGGGGAGGGGGTGGGGTGGCATGGGAACTCAGAGTGCTGGGCTTCCCACCAATGCTGAGATTGTGGTGTGGGGATAGTGGGGACCCTGTGGTGGGACTACCTGCAGGTGCAGTGGGCAGGAGGGCAGGGCAGCACTGGGTCTCAGTGAATGGGGCTCCCCCGGTGGGGAGGGTGGCAGGTGTGGGGAGGTGAGGGGGTGTTGTGTCATGGGAACCAGGTCGATGGGCTTCCCACCCCCCCATGTTGGCAGGCAGGGCTGAATGGGGACACTGTGGGCAGGGCTACCCGCCAGCAAGGAGGGTGGGGTGGGGTTGGCTGGGGGACATGGTGTGGGGTGCTATCCATGGGCAAGGAGGGAGTGAGGGCTGGTGGTTCCCTGAGAGCATGGAAATCAGAGGATGTGTTACTTAGTGCCCTCCCAGACCCCCTATGTGCCTTAGAGAACCCTAAAGGGCTTGCCTTTCTTTCTGCTCCAGGTGAGGCATGATTATATGGATGCCATCTTGACCAGAAGTCTGGCTCTTACATTATTTCTGCCCCTTTTCCACAATAGACCCTGAGCCTTGGAGGGTGTGATAGAGATGTTTCAGTGCTGGACACTCCTCCATCCCTTCTTCTCAGCACTATGTTGCCTTTTAGGTCATCCCAGTGGTCAATGCCATCTGAAAAGAGAAGCTTCTCTAAACAGAAGTGAGAGTATGATAATATGTGAATATGAACATTAAGTGTAGTGCTTTCAGGGCAGTTTGGTAGGAATAATATATACATTTAGCCAGACAAGAGCAGGCTCATGACCTCCCTGCCATAGACTTTTGATTAGTTTGTTCAGTACCAGGAATGTATTCCCTCCCATAGAGTGGGCCTTCAATCCATTTAGGGAGCAGTTGGTTTCCCCAGGAGCAGACATGCCACTATTGCACCTGTTCAGTCATTTGGCCTGTCTGGCCAAACTCGTGGTTTCCAATGTCCACTGTTTTCACCACTGATGATTTCTGTCTCCCATGTGGCTGCATGCAGTGCAGCTTTTCCAGCTTTCAGTTGGTTGATCTACAGGGTTTTCTGTTCAGCACCAGCTTGCTTTCTCAGTGACTTTGCTGCTCAGGCAAGTGAGGTCTTCAGCAATAGGTTCTTACCATCTGTTTCTCAAGGGAAACCAAGGGCTTTGGCAATAGGCTTTAATGTTTTGGAGGCAACAGGGACCTCCCTGGCCAACAACTCACTGGAAGGTATCCCATCCCAGGCACTGAAAATTTTCTGGTAACAATCTATAGCTTCTGGATGTGCCATTATTCAAAAATAATGTTTACATTATTTTTATTATTATTATGTTTTACATTACATTACTTCAAAAATAAGGTTTACATAAGTCTTATTCAGAATATCTTGAATTTTGATTGACCCTCCCCCAACCTGCTTTTACACATTCTCTTCCCCAGGCCTCATTTAGGCCTTTCCTCTGCCTATAATCTGTTCTTCTATTTCTTATCTCACTTAGTATAATCCTTTCCAGATCCCTCAATTTCCCAGAAAATTTCATAATTTCATTTTTCTTTACTGCAGAATAGAACTCCATTGTGTAAATGTACCACATCTTCATTATCCATTCATCTGTGGAGGGACATCTAGGCTGGTTCCATTTACTAGCTATTGTGAATAGAGCAGCAATAAACATGATTGTGCAAGTATCTCTAAGGTAGTAAGATGAGTCATTTGGATATATACCTAGGAGTGCTATAGCTGGATCATATGATAAATCTATTTTTAGCTGTCTCAAGAACCTCCACACTGATTTCCACAATGGCTGGACCAGATTACATTCCCACCAACAGTGTAGAAGTGTTCCTCTTTTTCTGCATCCTCGCCAACATTTATTGTCATTTGTTTTCTCAATGGTAACCACTCTGACAGGAGTGAGATGTAATCTCAAAGTAGTTTTAATTTGCATTTCCCTGATAGCTAAGGATGCAGAGCACTTTTAGATATTTATATACCCTCTGTATTTCTTCTTCTGAGAACTCTCTATTTAGTTCCATAGCCCATTTTTAAAATTTATTTTTATTTTATTTATTTTTGGAGAGAGACACAGAGAAAGACAGACAGAGAGGAAGAGGGAGACAGATAGAGATGGGCGCACCAGCAGTGTCTCAGCTGCTGTGAAAGAAATCCAGATGTGTGCGCCCCTTGTGGTCAAGTGCAGCATTGCACCCTTGCGTCACTTTGCATCTGGCTAAACGTGGGACCTGGAGATTGGAACCAGCATTCTTAGGCTTAGCAGGCAGGCACCTTAACTGTTAAGCCATCTCTCCAGCCCCATAGCCCATTTTTAAACTGGGTTATTTGATTTCTTATTGTTCTGTTTTTTGAGTTCTTTGTATATTCTGGATATTAATCCTCTGTCAGATGTACAGCTGGAAAAGATTTTCTCCCATTCTGTTGGTTGTCTCTTTTCTCTATTCACAGTGTCCTTGCTGTACAAAAGCTCTGTAATTTCATGAGGTCCTAGTGGTTGATTAGTGGTTTTATTTCCTGAGCCATTGGGGTTATATTCAGAATGTCATTGCCTATGCCAATATTTTGAAGGGTTTCCCCTACCTTTTCCTCTAGCAGTTTCAGGTTTCAGGTCTTATATTAAGGTCCCTGATCTACTTGGACTTCATTCTTGTTCATGGAGAGAAACAAGGATCTATTTTCATCCTTCTACATACAGATGTCCAGTTTTCCCAGCACCACTTGTTAAAGAGGCTATCTCTTCTCCAATGAATATTTTTGGCATTTTTGTCAAAAATCAGATGCTGTAGCTATATCACCATACCAGATTTTAAGTTATATTACAAAGCCATAGTAACAAAAATAGCATGGTACTGGCACAAGGACAGACATGGAGATCAATGGAACAGAATAAAAGACCCAAATATTAATCCAGGCAGCAAAGCCATCTGTTTATGTTTTTTTAATCCTGGGTCTTGCAACATGTAAACATTCTCTCACTGAGCTACATATTCAATACTGTTATATATACCTAGTTTTAAAAATACTTATTGATTTGTTTATTTTAGAGAGAGAAAGGAGAGAGAGAGAGAGAGAGGGAGAGAATATGGGTACACCAGGGCCTCTAGCCACTGCAAATGAACCCCAGACACATGTTCCACCTTGTGCATCTGGCTTATGTGGGTACAGAGGAATCAAATCTGAGTCATAGACTTTGCAGGCAAGCACCTTAATAGGTAACCCATCTCTCCAGCCCTATAGCTAACTTTTTTAATGAATGGAGTGTTATGCACATTTTATTCTATTTCCTATATAAGATAATGGAATTAATAATTTGAACTGTATTTTCAAATTCACCAATTTGAATTGGGTGAGATTTTACAAATACTATTGCATATTTTGTGATCTCATTTTCAAATATTTGAAATTGAAGATTTGGTAAATAGTAAATATTTAGTGAGGGATTAAAACTGTTCTGTGTTAAAAAAAAAAAAGTTTTTCCTCTAATACTCCCTGAATAAATAATATGTAAATGTCTACAAAATAAACTGGAACCAGTTTGAATTTATCATTTGGAATGTTTTCAACTAGTGTACCTTAAATAATTAGGGAGTTTTGTGAATTCATTGGTATAATTAATACAAGAAAACAAAATTCACACCTATATTGATTCTCCCTATACACCACCACACTTCATTTTCATAATAGAAAACATAAGTAAAACCAAACAAATGGTCTCAAGTGCTTTTCAAAATATTTTTAATCAGGCTGGGGAGATGACTCAAAGGTTAAAAGTACTTGTTTGTAATACCTGTTGGCCTGGGTTCATTTTCTAAATATCCATGTAAAGCCAGATGAACAAATTGATGCGTGCACCTGGAGTTCATTTGCAGTGGCAAGAGCTTCTGGTACATCCACAGTCCCTCTCTTTCTTGCTCTCTCATAAATAAATGAATTAAATTATTAAAATAATTTAATCTGTATTTCAAAACCTAAACCCTTATTTTATAAGATGCTATAATTTTTAGGCTGTAAAATTGAGCCTAAAAGTATTCTTAATGCAGGTATACAAGAAGAGACAATGGGGCTAAAAGAGACAGATGGCTCAGGAGCTAAAGGAGCTTGCTTGGAAAGCCTGTAGCTCTGACCCAGTTTCCCAGGGTCCACATGAAGCCAGTTCCAAAGAGGTGCTTGCATCTGTGACCTCAATATGCCTCTGACAGTGGAAGTGGATCCAGGAAATCTATAGCTCTGGGGTCAACTAGTCTCACCTTCCTTGGCAGGCTGGCAGTTTATTTGCAACAGCAAAAGACCTTCTCTCAAAGAGGGTGAATTACATACACCTCTAAATTGTCATCTGACCTCTACATGCACACCCTGGCATATGCAACCGTGCACACAAATAAAAAAGGTACAAAGTGACACTAGAGGCAAGTGATAATCAGTGAGTTATTGATGAAAGAAACTTGCGTGGAAGATAACTCTCCTTTCCTGGTGTCTGTTTGCATGCAGCTATAACTCCACATTGCTAGGAGGGTTCTATGTCCCAAATCTCAGTTGCTAGCCCTGGTCAGCCACACAGCCTACTAACACTTATTCCTCCTCCAGAATGAATGTCAGGAAGCTTCCTATCTAAATTTCTACCCCCCTCCTCCGCTGCCCGGAAGCAAAAGAATTTGAATATGCTAATAAATTTGTTATACTAGTGATGACTAGGCAGAATTTCAGAATGGCTTCTTAGTTTACTTTAGTTCAATACATTTTTCTTCATTTAGCAAATAAATATCTGACATCAGCCAGTACTGGTTCAATTGTCACAAAAATAAAAAGGACAGCAGAGCATGCGGGTCCCTAAATACTTACCTAATTTATTTGGTAAAGTAATAATTTAAAAGTAGCTGTTTCTGGCAACATGACCTGAGACAGACATCAGATGTTAATTTTTGCTAAATCATATAATAAATGTATAGACTGATGTTCAGATTCATAATCCACTCAAATTTAACCATTTATATTCTATAAACCAACATTTTTGCCCTGTCTGGTCGGAAGCTGGCCTCAAACTCATGGCAGTCCTCCTGCCTCAACTGTCTGAGTGTTGCAATTACAGATATGTGCTACCTCACTCATCTTCTGATAGGTTCCTTTTCTTCATTATTGTTATTGTGGCTGTAGATACAGAGCTACATCCTCAGACTTCACATACAACTTTTTTGAGACAGATTGTTACAAGTTGTCTAGGCTGGCCTTGAACTTATTCTGTAGCCCAGGTACAGAAACTTGCAGTGCCTTGATTCACTTTTCCAAGTGCCTGTGATAGTCCTGATAGATTTGTCATATATTTTGTAACAAACTTTCATTTGATCATTATAGCAACAACATTCTAAGAAACACATTAATTTAATACATGCTCTATAATATGGTAGTGTGGAGGTGTTTGATCTTGAGATGAGAAAATATTTTTAGAAAGCTTAGGAACAGTTTAATCAGCACTGTTCAAGTTTTTTCAAAGGTAGGTATTTTCATATTATAAAATAAGGTTTCCTATGTGTTGAACAAAAATGAATTTTTGGTTTTCTGGTTAATATTATGATCTTTTTAAAGTGCTAAACCAACATTTGCAAAAATACTGGAATATAAATGGTTAAATTTGAGTGGATTATGAATCTGAACATCAGTCTATACATTTATTATATGATTTAGCAAAAATTAACATCTGATGTCTGTCTCAGGTCATGTTGCCAGAAACAGCTACTTTTAAATTATTAACTAAAGTAAACTAAAATTCTGAAATTCCATCTAGTCACCACTAGTATAACAATACCTTATTTCAAAAATAATCTCTAAAAAAAATCTCTAATATCATAGAAACAAGATTCCCATAGACTCAAGACCTTCTTATTATATCTCCTAGCAGACAGATTGTGAAGGCTTTCCCAAACTTGCTCATAAAAATTTCATGATGTGTTAAATAAGAATTATATATACATATGGCTTTTCCCTGGAAGTTTTGACTAGGAACATAAGGGGAAAGACTGGAAGTATATTTTTACCAGGAACACCAGGCTATTCTTTGTAAAAAGCAGGTATGAGAAATACTGATTTTATCTTTCCCTAGACATTTCTATTGCATGCTACACATTCCCCATCAAAAATCCTTCAGAAAGAGCTTCAGTCACTTAGCAGGACATTGATGTGTTTAACTAAAACGTTTCTGCTAGAACTTCCACCTGTAGCCCTACTTCTCTTTCACAGTGCCACCCAAAAAAATATCTAAGTTCTTCCACAGAGAAGTGCTATAAATGGTAGAGAAATTCTAGTCCTTGTTTCCTTCATCTCCTTAGATTATTCCTTTCTCCAAAAATATTTACACAATATGAATCTAAGTCTTCACCCTTCTAAACTCTTCTCTTCCACCCTTCTAGCTAGCTTACACTTGTCACCACTATCCTTAAATCAACCCTTCCCTTCACATGACCCAGACTCCACATGGGCTCTGCTCACAAGGAAGACACCACAGCCTCTGTTCCAGTAACTGAACAAAATTTGGCACATATTTTTTAGACATTTTTTTAAGGGTCAACTTAAAGACTTTTGTCTTCTCCACTTGAATTTCCACAAACATGCTATTAATTCCTCTGCCTTGTCATACTTGCATGATTAATTTTGGAGAACCAAAGATTTACATTGCATTCTTTGAATGTTTTATTGTGGCTGCTGCTGAATTTCTAGTAGTATGAGCTGCTAGGACATGAAAGGAAGAAAAATGAGGTAGATACCAAAGGAACCCATGAGGCTTTGCAGTACAACCTCTAAGAATTCTCTAATATTCTCTAGATCCAATAAGACAAACAAATTAAGAAGCAAAATTTGATTCAGCGAATTTTAAGGCTTGATTCCAATGGCTTCCTTACAATATCAACAAAAGTCTACCTGATTATAATAAAGTGAGTTTGCAATGTATAAGAGGCAATAATAACCATTGTAACAAGGACAGCTATTATTATTTATGGACTACATGCCAAAATGGATTAAAACATGCTTTACATATTGTTTAGTTAATCACCAAAAGAGCTCTATGAAGTAGGTACATCTAAATTTTATATATTAAAACATAAAACTGTAAGGTCTTACAAAGATAAAAATTAATTGCCTAAACCATAGGAAAAATAGAGTCTGGATACACAGAAAGAATCCAGTTTTAGAAACCACACTCCAGCACTTGGATTTTCTATCATTTCACAACAACATATGGCAAAGACAACATAAATAAAGGATGGCCTGATGATTTATTACGAAAGCTTAAGAAGTAGCTTTGGGTTGAGGTGGTAGCTCACTCAATCGAGTGTTCTTCCTGCCAGCATGAGGACCTGAGTGATATCCCCAGAACTTATGTTACAAAAATAAAAACAACAACAAAGCCAGGCGTGGTGGCGCACGCCTTTAATCTCAGCACTCGGGAGGCAGAGGTAGGAGGATCACCGAGAGTTCGAGGCCACCCTGAGACTACATATTTAATTCCAGGTCAGCCTGAGCTACAGTGAGACCCTGTCTTAAAAAAACCAAAAAAAAACAACAAAAAAAAAAACAACAAAAAAAAAACAAGCAGGGCTAAAGAGGTAACTTAGAGGTTAAGGCACTTACCTCTGAGGCCTAAGGACCCAAGCTCAATTCCCCAGTCCCAATGTAAGCCAGATGCACAAGGCAGCACTTGTGTCTGGAGTTTGTAGTGAATAGAGGCCCTGGCATGCCCATTCTCTTGACAACACAACACATTAAATAAATGCATAAAATAAATAAAACAGGGCATGTGGAATGCATTTTTAATCCCATTTTTAGTGAGTGAGAGACATAAGGAACTCTGGGGCTTGCTGGCCAGCCAGACTAAACTACTTGGTGAACTCCAAGCCATTGAGAAAGTCTGTTTCAAAACACATGGGTGAGGCTTAAGGAATGACACTCAAAGTTGTCTTCTGACCTCCACATGCATATGCACGCATGCATATGCACCCCCACACACATGTGTCACCACACACACAAACACAAAATAGGTAGCTTTTCTTCATGCCTCCACCAATAGTGACTGTAGATTTGAATAGCAGTTTTATTCTATTTTAGACAAGTATAAAATGTAGGTTATCTGTTACTGTGTTATCCCCACAGTGAAGCAATTATCTCCATTTCAGCATTTATCCCAGTTTCTTATAATTACCTTATGGGTATTTTCTCACCCTTGTAGCCATCGCCAATAACATATCATCTAGTACCTTGCAAATAAGACACTGTGTTTGTTGCATTAATCCATAAATATATGTATATATTTAGTTTTACAGATGCATATAAAAAACAAAATAAAACATAGTTATAAAAATAATCTATGCATTATAAAAATACATAGTACAAGTAACAATGAGGAAATATTGTTCAAAGCACTTATTTTAAACATTCATTCTCATATAGTACTAATCTTGGTTGTTCATAGTTTTTCAAAGACTGTATAAAATCAACATGAATGAAATTCTTTACTTTCAAGTTTGAACCCAGTAAGGTAAAAGTCCCCAGGATTCATACTTATTTTTCAGTCAATGAAATACAAGAACATAAAGCATTACATTGAGACAGAGAGATATATAGAGAGAGAGAGGGAGGGAGGAAAAGGCTGACTTTGGCGCCATCAAGCTCTAAAGAAAATGTTGAGTCACACTCTCATCCTTCACATGGTGCCTAGTCTCACAGAGATAGCATATTTTCATTGCACCAGCACTCAGAAGTGGGACTTTGGACAAGTTTAACCATCCAAGTTTGTTTCCTTGGAAAATAAATGCTGTTAAAACCAATTCTTTCTCTCTCTCTCTCTCTTTCTTTCTTTCCTTCTTTCTTTCTTTCTTTCTTTCTTTCTTTCTTTCTTTCTTTCTTTTCTTCCTCCCTCCCTCCCTTCCTTCCTTCCTTCCTTCCTTCCTTCCTTCCTTCCTTCCTTCCTACCTTCCTTTCTTCCTTCTTTGTCTTTCATCCTTCCTTTCCACACAAAAAGTAAATTAAAAAAATTAAACTTAAGTTACCATTCTGCCTTTGACTTAAGAAGTTCTCACATCATAGTATACTCTGTATTTCAAACAATATGTGGAAAATTGAATTGATTTAGGGAGTTCAGGACCCATACTATCAATGAAAATACTTGACAAGGAAATCATTCTTCCTGGTTAGCTAATATGCTTTACAAAATTAATTTTTTAAAATAGAGCTATTGAGGGCTGGAGAGATGGCTTAGTGGTTAAGGCGCCTGCCTCCTAAGCCTAAGAATGCTGGTCCAATCTCCAGTGGTTCCAATCTCCAGGTCCCACGTTTAGCCAGTTGCAAAGTGACACAAGGGCGCAATGCCGCACTTGCCCACAAGGGGGCTCATGCATATGGATTTTGTTCACAGCAGCTGAGAGACTGCTGGCACGCCCATTCTCTGTCTCCCTCTCCCCCTCTATCTGTCTCTCTCTGTGTCTCTCTCCAAAAATAAATAAAATAATGAAAAAATATTTTAAAAACAGAGCTATTGAGCCAGTAGCTATGAATTTTCACTCAACTTCTTACCCACATAACAAGGAACATGGACTTGGTCTCTGACATTAGTGCATGTAAATTCCTGATTTCCTTCCTACTAGCTGAGCAATTGTGCACAGATCTTTTAAACCCTCTTTCCTGAGTTTCTGTATCTATAAATTGGAACTGTGATCTCTACTTCATCAACACAAATATATTTACACACCTTACAAGTCTAAATACTCTCGACATCATGACAGCTCTCTATCTCTGTATCTCTTGATTCCATCTCCTCCTCTGTCCTCACTGACACTGCCTTAATGTAGGTCTTTGTCAATCATACCTACAAATGCATAGCCGTTTGAAACTGATTTAATGTAGATCTTTGTCAATAATACCAATAGATGTATAGACTTTTGAAATGGATTTCAGGCCCTCAACCTTCTCCAAATTCGAAAAAAAAATGCTAAGTCATGATCTTGCCCATGTAACTCAAGTCTTTTCCTCCTGGCTGGTTTGGGTAACTTAAAAATGAAATAGTTCACTAAAAATACAAATGTACAATATGATTATGGTGATAATGATGATGACAATGATAGTGGCATCATGGCAAGACATGTGTTATAGTATACTTGATAGAGGATCATACGTGAATATCAGTAATGTTGTCATGTTTTATGCAATAATCTACATGTTACACTCTTTATAATCTTCCATAAAATATGCCTAAATATACTATCATTTTCTATTTTATACAGAAGAAAACTAAATTAAATTCAATTAAATTACTACTTTTATCAACACAATGCTTACTGAGTACCAGGAAATTATGCTACACATTTTTCTAACATTTTCTGATTATTTTCTACAAAGACTTTATGCAAAAGATGTTATATATCAGTTTATAGTTATACAAATAAAAATAAAGTTGACTACCCTACTAGAAAGAGAAAGGTCCATCACAATGATACATTATTGGATTACAAAACTCATGTTAATTGCTATTTGGTTAGAGGCATAAAGATGTAAGCAAAATAAAAAAAAAACACTCTAGCTTGTATCAACAGAATGAGGCTTCAACAACAGAACTCCACCATGGCTGATAGGATGACTAGACCAGACGGCCCATGAAGATCCAGAGGGCTGGATGAAGAAGTGTAAGGAGAATTCAGAGCAGAGGTAGGATTATCACAGCACCTTTCTTGAGCTAAACCTTAGTCATTTCTTCAATTCTTGTTCAGTTATACAAATACCATGGTAAAGAATCAGATCGAGGGCTAGGAAGATAGCTCAGCAGTTGAAATTGCACATTTGTAAAGCCTGCCTATCCGGTCAGGGTTTAACTCACCAGCACAGACAAAAAAATAAAATAAAATAAAATAAAATAAAATAAAATAAAATAAAATAAAATAAAATAAAATAAAATAAAATAAAATCAGATCCACAAAGTGGTACATGCACCTGAACTTCATTCACAACAGCAAAATGTTCGATCCCTCTCTCTCTCTCTCTCTCTCTCTCTGCCCTCTATTTTTTTCTCTCTCTCCTTCTCCCTCTCCCTCTCTCTCCAAACAAAATACACGTGGGCATCCATCCATGAATGACAAGCTGTGGAGGAAGGACCTGTCTAAGAAAGTCCTCAAGGGATTAGTAAGATTTAAAATAGCCCAAAGGGTCTAAAAAGATGGCTTAGTGGCTAAGGCATTTGCCTGAAAAGCCAAAGGATCCCGGTTCGACTCTCCAGGACCCACGTAAGCCAGATGCACAAGGAGGCACACACATCTGCAGTTTGTTTGCAGTGCCTGGAGGCCCTGGCGTGCCCATTTTCTCTTTTTCTCTCTCCCAAACTCTCTTACAAATAAATAAATAATATATAGTTGTTTTTTTTTTTTTTTTAAAGCCCAAAAATGGCCGGGCGTGGTGGCGCACGCCTTTAATCCCAGCACTCGGGAGGCAGAGGTAGGAGGATCACCGAGAGTTCGAGGCCACCCTGAGACTACATAGTTAACTCCAGGTCAGCCTGGACCCAGACTAAGACAGACCCAAAAAAAAAAAAAAAAAAAAAAAAAAGCCCAAAGATTATCTACATCCCACAATAGGGCAAAACAAAATTAGAGGGTCTCAAACAGAAAATGTCTCATTAGTCACTATAATAGGTTTTCAAGAAACAAATAAATAATATAAATAAATAAATAAATAAATAAATAAATAAATAAATAAAATAAATAAATAAATAAATAAAATAAAATAAAATAAAATAAAATAAAATAAAATAAAATAAAATAAAATAAAATAAAATAAAATAAACAAAAATTCCCCAAAAGAAAGAGTTTTAAATATCACAGAAGCAAAATGTAACCATAAAAAGAAATACTCAAAATCAGTAATTCCAGGACCAGGAATATAAATTAGAGGCAGTGTTTGCCTGCATATGTGAGGCCGACTTCAGCTCCCAAATGGTAAGGAAAAACAACCAGTAATCCAAATGATCAGCTGCTATATGCTGTTAGGATGACTCACCAACAACTCAGTAAACCTGACAATTTTTTAAAATGTAAATATTCTCTGCCCAGTATTGTTACTAAATAAGTTCTTTAACCTACTATGCACAAAACAGTGGTGGTTACTGAGTACAGAGCAATAAATAAACCCTACTCTCAGGAAATTGGTAGCCTACAGGAAATAAATAGCAAGAAAGAAGCAGAACCTCACAAATAAACTAATCAGTTTATATGTACCACAAGGAATATATGCTGGAGGTGACAGAAAATAACCAGGGAAGAACTTAATGTTGTCCCCGACCTACTCCACACATCACCTCACCAGAGACAGGTGAGTTTGACTCAACACAGAACTAACGCTCATGATATTGCTACTTATTGAAACAGGATTTTACTCCAGCCCAAGCTGACTTAGAACTCACTCTGTAGCCCAGTCTGCCTCCTAAGTAGGGACCCTCTTACCTCAGCCCCCTGAGTGCTGGGTGGGATTACAGGCATGAGCCTCCACACCCAGGTTTTTCTCCTTCTCCTCCTTCTCTTCCTTTTCTTCTCTTAGTAGGCATTTTCTGTCTTCATAAAAAGGTGAATGATGAAAATGCTTGTCTGACTTAATTAGTTCACCAAACTTTCTTCTTCACAGACTAATTAATTAATAGGTTCATTCTACCCTGTTAGCTGTCTGTGAGAAGAGACTGACATTTTATCTTTAAATTTTCTATTTAAGACACACGATATCGGGCTGGAGAGATGGCTTAGGGGTTAAGGCGCCTGCCTCCTAAGCTTAAGAATGCTGGTTCCAATTTCCAGCGGTTCCAATCTCCAGGTCCCACGTTTAGCCAGATGCAAAGTGACGCAAGGGTGCAATGCCACACTTGACCACAAGGGGGCGCACATAACTGGATTTCGTTCACAGCAGCTAAGACACTGCTGGCGCACCCATCTCTGTCTTCCTCTCCCTCTCCCTCTCTCTGTCTCTCTGTGTCTCTCTCCAAAAAAATAATAAAAAATAGAAAATAAAAAGGTTTTAAAAAGACACATGATATCTATTTACTCAGGTAAGCCAATGTGTCCCTCAAATCACATGAACTAGACAAATTGCAGGCTGTGTCAAATCTGCAGGAAGCTGTGGCTGCTATTTCACCCTTATGCCGCAAAAATATCTCAATATATTTTATTTTTATAGGCACTTCTCATCAGAATTACAAACAACCCTACAGACCTGGTAGAGAATGTTGTCATCCTCAGAACGGATTGTTGAGAACTAAAGCCTTGCACCCTTGTCACACTGAAACCCAGTCCCCTCAGTGATCTCTGGTCACTCCCTGGATTCTGGCTCAGCTTTTGTTCCCATCTGTCATTTCATGACACTTCATGCATTAGTGGCCAGCTATGTGGCTAGTGGAAGCTGGAGGATCCTTTATAAAACGTCCACATAGATTTTTGCCATTACCTCCTTATTTGCAGCATGATTTTCAGTCTTTTAATAGTTTCCTTTGCTGTGCACCAGGATTTTATGTAATCTTCCATGTTTATTTTTGTTTTCATTGTCTGTGTTTTTGGGCATTTAGACACAAGATACCACTGTCTGCATCAGTGTCACAAAGCTTTTCTTCTTAGGCTAGAGAGATGGCTTAGTGGTTAAGGCACATGCCTATGAAGCCTAAGGACCCCGGTTTGATTCTCCAGGTTCCACATAAGCCAGATGCACATGGGAGCACATGCATCTAGAGTTTGTTTGCAGTTGCTAGAGGCCCTAGTGCACCCATTCTCCCTCTCTCTCTCTCTCTCTCTCTCTCTCTCTTTCTCTGTCTCAAATAAATAAATGAAAATAAAATCTTTTTTTAAAAAAGCTTTTCTTCTTTATTTTCTTTGAGTACGCTTATAGTTTCATGCTTTACATTTAAAGAATTAGCAAAATTGGTTACTATACATGGGATCCAACACTTGACTGTTTTCATTCATCTTCATGTGGATATTCATTATTTCTAAAACCATTTATTTAAGAGACCCTCCTTTCCACAGTGTTTATTTTAGGCCCATTTGCCAAAAAATCAATTGAACTTATATTGTGGATTTATTTGAGGACTCAAATCCATTTCTTTGGATAATCTGTTCATTTTTATCATGGTTTTGATTATTACAATTTTGTAGCATATTTTGTAATCCAGTGGTCTTATGCCTCTAAATTTGCTCTTTTTGGTCAAGATAAATTTAGTAGAACTTTTGTAATGGTTCCAGATTAATTTGTATTTTTTCCTCTTTCAGTGAAAAATAACATTGGAAATTTGATACAAATTACACTGAATTTGTATCAGGTAGTGTGGACATTTTAATAGTATTATCCTTCTCAAATTAAAATAAGATGCCTTTTTATTTATTTGTGTAATTTCAGTTATATCACAAGAAGAACACTGAATCAAAACTTCAAAATTTTCCCCCAAATAAAAGCTAAGGACCACCATTGTGGGTTATGAATTGTGACAGCAAAATTCCCTGAGCCATGGTGGAGTTAAGGTCATATATGACAAGATCACAGTTGACATGATAGTCAATTGTGAAAAGTTGAAGGCAATAAAAAAGAAAAAGAAAGACAAAAAGAAAAAGACATCCAATTCATAAAAGAAGTGAAATTGACATTTTTAATTGACATGAAAGGATATCCTAAATTCTCCATTAAGAATTTACCTAGTAAACTATTTAAGTGAAGTCCTATGACAAATCAACAAATAGGGGCTGGGGAGATTGCTCAGTGGTTAAAGGCACTCGCTCACAATGTCTGCCGACCTGGTTTCAATCCCCAGTGTTCCACGTAAAGCCAGGCACAAAGAGATGCATATGTTTGGCATTCATTTGCAATGGCAAGAGACCCTAGCACACCCACACATACTCACACATATGCATGTAAATCAATATATTTTTAAATGAACATAAAATATTAATAGCTTTTCTACACACATAGCAACAAATTATCTGAAAAAAAGAAATTAAGAAAGCAATCCAATTTAAAATAGCAACTAAAAATGAAATATTAAGGAGTAGATATAATCAAGAAAGGAAAGGAACACTATACTAAAAAATATGACATTAATGAAGGAAATAAAAGATAACACAGTACATGGAAAGATATCCTTTTTCTGCCCCGCCTGAGAGGCCCTGCCTGCGTCTGGTAACTTCATCACACTTGCTAGAAATTGCGGAACACAATTACTTCAGCCAGTGCATTGCCTCTGGCTCTACAGAGAGAAGTTTAAAGAGGCCCATAAATTGTCAAATAAGAATTATATTCTAGCCACCTTAAAGTAAAAGTGAAGAGGCTGAAAATAGAACAAAACCATTGTGAATGGTCAGGAGACTCTCAATATAATAAAGAACCACCTTTGAATTGGTACCACTTTGTACAGTGAATTTATAGACCATGTTAAATTTTACTTACCTAGAGTTCTTTTGAGATTTGTCTTACAATAAATACCCTTAAATATATAAGTGCTAAATATCTCCGCTTCTTAGGTCTTTGCTTTCTTTCAAAACAGAAACTTTGTTGATGCTTTCCATCTTTGCAAGTATATTCCTGAATATAATGCATTGTGCAAAATCAGTCTGAAGGGAATTTTATACACATGGATGAATAAATAGATGGGTAGATGTGTGAATCTATCCCTAAAAATATAGATTCCCAGAGAAGTCTCCTTATGCACTCAGTAATAAACTAACATCTCAACAAAAATAACTAATTTCAAGCCAGGTAAAATTCTGACTGCTATGGCCAGGGGGGGAAGGCCATATTTTGGTCCTCATTTTCTAGGGCTAAGGACTATAACAGTGGCCTTATTTCTCTCATACTCATCCCAGACTTAATCCACATGTCTTCCTATAGGTCCATAATTAAAAAGGAGAGATGGCTTAGTGGTCAAGGCACCTGCCTGTTAAGCCTAAGAACTCCCGTTCAATTCTCCAGACTCAAGAGTGACTCAAGCACGCAATGTCACACATGTAGCACAAGAGGGTACAAGTATCTGGAGTTTGTTCACAGCGGCTGAGACGCAGCTGGCGCGCCCATATTCTCACTGCCTCTCCCTCTCTCTCTCTTTCTGTCTCTCTCAAAAAAAAAGTTTAAAAAAAGTGTTCTTCCTTTATTGTTCACACATTAAGGATAACAATAACACATCCTTGTATTTTTGTACAACACTTTTGACATACAAAACACTTTCATGTATTCATATGTGAGATGTATCCTTTTATTCTCAAACTATGTATATGAAATAAAGATACGGAAACTGAAGGCTAATGCTAAAGGAGGAAAGACATTCTTTGGACTCACATCTTCCCAATATAAACCCAGTTTTGTTTCACATACACAAGGTAGTCCCTTCCAGCATGGACAGAGTTAAAAGAGATTCTAACCCTTCCTCCCATTGCTGTGCCTGCATTCTTTATTTTCTGCTAATTATCACACTTGCTGTCAACACTGCATATTTCAAGGAAAGTGACAATTCAACTTCCCCATCACCCACTCATTGAAAGCCTTCTTTTTGGGAAGGCATTAGGTCTGAAGTGAATTATGGGAAGGACCACAGCAAGGATTTCTTCCAGGTTGGCACCCAGCCCTCTCCTAACTTCAAATGAATTTAAAGACAGAGATAAGATGAGCTAGAAAGATGAACTAGGTGTAAGATTTAAACATTCCTCTATGTGTCAACAAAATTGACATCGTTGGGAGTTAGCTAGAATATCTTGCACAGGAGGACTTCTAAGCAGTTCAAACGTGTTGTCAGAGACTGAAACCAAGCAAGAAGCAGGAAGGAGGGCTTTGGAATTGCTTTTGCTGCTTAACTTGGGAGATTCCCCATTAACTCCACTAATTGAACACCCTGTTATCTCACTTGGATTGTCACTGCAAAGAAAAAGGCTCTGTATTTTTATTCTCTGAAACAGGTTCAAAAGCTGGTGGAGAGAAGCAAGGGGCAGGGTATGAGCTGATGACTTGATGATGACATTGACCCTGTCACTGAAATTAGACGTGCATAGATATAAGTACCCTTCTAGCAGGTCCATGCACAAGTAATCTATATTGTAATCGGCAAAAGGGGCCAAGAAGAAATAACAGCAACGAAAAGGAGAGTTCGCCATTACTTGTGAAAAATAAAATGTCTGTGTTGCTTATTTAATTATGCAAGCATATAAAAGCACCAAGTATGTTATCCTGAGCAGATATTTGTACTCAAGCATGAATGACGCAAAGTACACAAAAGCGCTTCTTTTTTAAAAATTTTATTTTATTTTAATTTTTTTATTATTTTTTATTTATTTTTGGAGAGAGAGACAGAGAGAGATAGACAGAGAGGGAGAGGGAGACAGAGATGGGCGGGCCAGCAGTCTCTCAGCTGCTGTGAACGAAATCCAGATGTGTGCGCCCCCTGATGGGCAAGTGCGGCATTGCGCCCTTGCGTCACTTTGCATCTGGCTAAACGTGGGACCTGGAGATTGGAACCGCTGGACATTAGAACCAGCGTTCTTAGGCTTAGCAGGCAGGCGCCTTAGCCGCTAAGCCATCTCTCCAGCCCACGAAAACACTTCTTGAACATATGATTTCATTTTAGCTTTGTGGATTTAATTTCCTTAGGGATATAGAAGGTATGTTGTTATGATTCTGACCTTGGGATCTTAGGGGAGGTCTGAATGAAGGAACACTTGGCCCATAAGAACAAGACCCTCAGTTCAATGTCCTACACAAAGAAAGCAAGCAGGAAAGAAGGGACTGAAATTATAGATACATGCTCCCTGAGCTAGTTCTTTGTTACATATGATTTTTTAATATATAAATTCAAGTCTATAGTAAAACATATTTCAGTCTCAATATATATTTTGATGTTTATTATTATTAACAACATGTTTCGTATGGACACATCATGTGTTAGTTTCCCTTGTCCCTGCCCCCATTCCATTGGGGACGCTCCCCACAGGGGTTGAGGGTATTCCCCATGGGGTTGTGGTTTATGCATTGTGGGAGCAGCAGTCAGTTATTTTGGGGGGAGGGAATGCCTCTGGGCATGATGTCTCAACCTGTGGCTCTTACAGTCTTTCCACCCCTCTTCCGCAAAATTCCCTGAGCCGAGGTGGGTGAGTTTTAAGTCTGCTTCAGTGATGAGCTCTTAGGAGCCTGTGGATCTCTGCTTTGGTAGGTGTTGAGCATCCTCAGGGTCTGTCTCCTACACCTTCCACTAATTATCAGGTTCAGCATGGAAGAAGCACTCTTTCATGCCTCCCCATTCCTCTGAGGTTTCAGCTGGCTTGACTGAAGTGCCAGGGGTAGTTTAGCTCCTCAGGTCCCTACTTTATGAAAAAGAACAGTTTCTCCAATGGAGAGTGAAATTGGCATAGTTTAAATGTGATAAGCATTATTAATTTAGGGAGAATTTGATGCATGCAACCCTACTTTTAGCCAAAGACTACTGAGAGCTTGACAGGGGACACCATAATCTTTGTCTCCATAGGATTCTGAGCTGGTTCCCAATTCCAGATATGAGCCCTTTACACTGAGCAGATCTCTTAGCCAATCAGAAAGCTGTTGGTTACCCACTGAGGCTGTGTGCCACCATTGCACCGGCATGTACATCATGTCAGTGTATTTGAATCTAAGTAATTTAGACCTCTGGTTGCTCAAGACCATTTTTGGTCATTTTCCCACAGGGGCTCATGTAGTGCTTTCCAGCACTAGACAGGCTGTCTGGGGACTGGCTTTCTTTTCAATTCCAGCCAGGTCTCTCCATGCTCTGTGTCAGCTGCATATAGTATCTTCAGCAATAGGGTCTTGGGTTTTGCCTCCGGCAGGTAATCAAGTACTTTGATAGGAAGCTGTCTTGATTTAGGGACCTTGTAGGTCTCTCCAATCAACAGCTCGATGTGGATAGCAACCAATCTCTGGTACTGGAGTTATAGGCCAGAGACAGAAAAAAAATTTTTTTTTCTTTTAAGCTTAGGCTTCATCCCAACCTCACCAGAGCCCTGTTTCAGGTGCTCCCCCACTCTTACTCCTTTTGAGGGTTATATCTTTTAGTTATATCTCCAAGGATAAAGGTTTCTACGGTATCAGCTCATTTTGGAATTAACTTTGTGTTTGTGTTCCCCCACTCTTCTTCCCCTCCCCCCAAACCTTTCCGTAGCTATTGCCTGGACCTTAAGTTGTCTATCAGGTATGTCAGCAACTCAAGCAGGTCTAGGTTAGGGTAAGTGACACCATGCTGAATTTTTCATTTTGTGACTGTTTGCTGAGTATGATCTGTCCCAAGTCTGCCCGTTTTCCTACAAATTTCACCGTATCATTTTTTCCCCTTCCTGCTGAGTAGAATTCCATTGTGTGAATGTACAGCAACTTCGTTATCCATGCATCCAATGATGAATCTGGATTGATTCTAGTTCTTAGCTATAATGAATTGAACAGCTATAACATGGTTGAGCAAATGTCTCAGTATTGATGCATGGAGCATTTAGGATAAATGCCCAGTAAGGGAATAACTGGGTCTAGTGGTAGCTCTATGTTCATCGTTTTCAGGAATCTCCATGTTGATTTCCACAGTGGATGAGGGCTCCTCTTTCCCCACATCCTTGCCAACATTGGTTGTTGTTAGATCTGTTCATGACTGCCATGCTTACTGGAGTAAGGTGAAATCTCATGGTTGTATTAATTTGGATTTCCTTAATGGTTAGGGATGTTGAACATTTTCTTAAATGTGTGATAGCCATTTATAATTCTTCCTCTGAGAATTCCCTATTCAGTTCTCTGCCCCACTTTTACAGTGGGTTGTTTGATTTTTTTTTTTTTTTTTATATATAGTTTAGTTTTTTGAGTTCTTTGTAGATTCTAGATATTAGGCTTTTTTCAGTGGTATAGCTGGTGAAGATTTGCTCCCATTAAGTGTGTAACCTGTTGGCTTTGCTTATGGTATATTTGTCTGTGTAAAAGCTGTTTAGCTTTATGAGATTCCATTGTTTGAGTGATTGTTTAATTTCCTGGGCTACTGGGGTTATGTTCAGGAAGTCTTTTCCCAGTTCTAGATCATGGAGAATGACTCCTATTTTTCTTCCAGTAGAAGAGTTTCAGATCTTACATTGAGGTCTTTAATCCATTTGGATTTTGTGTTTGTGTATGCAGAGATGAGTGGATCTAGTTTCATTTTCCTACATATGGTCAATATATATATATATATATATATATATATGTTTTAATTTGAAAATGGCATACTGGGTAGATGACTCAGTGGGTAATAGTGCTCTCTGTACAAACATGAGGACGAATTCAATCTCCAACACCCACATTTTAAAAAAGCTAAGTGTGCCTGCACATGTCTATAACCCCAGTACTGAGGACAGCAGAGATGCATTGCTGGGGCTCACTGGTCAGACAATCTGACCTAAAGCACAACAAACTCCTGACTCAGTGAGAGAGTACTTCTCAAGAAATGAGGTGAGAATGACAAAGGATGACCCCCAATATTTTCCTTTGGCCTCAATGCATCTGTGCTATACACACATCCAGCACATGCTACTCACACACAAAATAAAATAGAATTAAAACACATTGAAAGTTAGTATGTTTCCAACATGGGTGTGAGGGAGTGTAAGGACCTAAATAAGTAGTTTCTCAGTTAAAAAGCAATAGAGGAAATGACAAAGACTAACCAAAATATTAAGCACATAAAAACATAAAACTAGGGGGCTGGAGAGATGGCTTAGCGGTTAAGGCGCATGCCTGCAAAGCCTAAGGACCCTGGTACAATTCTCCAGGCCCCATGTAAACCAGATGCACATGGTGGCGAATGCATCTGTAGTTTGTTTGCAGTGGCTAGAGGCCCTGGTGGGCCCATTCTTCTCTTTCTCTCTCCTTCCAATAATTAAATAAAATATTGGGCTGGAGAGATAGCTTAGCATTTAAGGCACTTGCCTGCAAAGCCTAAGGACCCAGGTTCAATTCCCCAATAACCACATAGAACCAGATGCACATGGTGGCACTCGCATCTGGGGTATATTTACAGTGGCTGGAGGCCCTGTCACACCCATTCTGTCTTACTGCCTCTTTCTCAAATAAATAAGTAAAAATAAAATATTTAAAAAAAACATAAAACTAAAGATAGTTTTAAATTTGTATTTATTTATTTATTTATTTATTTGAGAGAGAGAGGCAGATAGAGAAAGAGTGAGAGAATGGGCAGGTCAGGGCCTCTCATCACTGCAAACAAACTCCAGATACATTAACTACCTTTTCCTTTGCATCTGACTTACATGAATACCGGGAAATCGAACTGAACCTGGGTATTTGGGCTTTGCAGGCAAGCACCTTAACCACTAAGGCATCTCTCCAGCCCTTTAAAAATATGTGTGTGTGTGTGTGTGTGTGTGTGTGTGTGTGTTTGAGTTAGAGTGACAGATATATAGAGAGAAACTAAAGGTTTCATATACCAAAATATCACTTTAAACTTATCTAAAGAATTTAAAGTTTAAAAATAACATAATGACAATGATTTAACAAACTCACAAAGTGAGTACTAAAGTGCTAGAAACAGGTAGGTAAATACATAATTTCATTCAAAAAATATCAGCATAAAATAATGTAAAACTTTATATGGGAAATATTTAAATAAGTGATTTAAGAAACCTAAATACTAACAATAAAATATCTCAGTGATGTTTTTGTAACATGGTTTCTTTTTAGCTATGATTAATGAGAGAAAATAAAACTTGAGATATTTGAAACAGCCAGTATGTACTGGCGAGTTATGGATAACTACACAAGTTTCCAGATGCGATTTTGGCAAGACTCTTCAAAAATAATCTTTGAAGAAGTAGTCCTAACTTTGGTTTCCATGGCTATATTTATAGACGTCTATACAAGGGAAATAATCTCAATTGTGAATAAATTACATAAAATAGTAAAAATATAATAAACGCTTTTTAACAAATATCCTAATTTTATTTAATGCATATAAAGTAAATGAATAAATTGTATAGAAAGTTTTTTAGACTAATATGATATTTTAAAATTATTTGTAAACTTAAACTGGACTATTATAATATTTGAGATGGTTTGGAAAATATTCAATAATTAGGAGAAGCATCTGCAGTATGTTGTTAATACAGAAAAGTAAGCTACCAGAAAGCTAGAAGAGCTGCTATATGCTATAAACTCATATTTCCTCAAAATCAAGTGAGAACACCTGCTGTCAAAATGTGATGATAATTTTTAATTCCCTTCAATTATTTATGTTTTGTAAGTTTCAAAGTGTAATAACAAAGTTAAGACCTATTTCTGAAGAAAACATATTAGTAGCACAAGATGTTCTTTGTATACCCAATGAATGTTATAAATATGGTGTATATGTTCATGTGTATATGTATGGCTGAAATAAAATAAATCAAAATAGGCATAGATTTGAAATATAGTAATATCCTCAACCTTTTTCTGCAATCAAAATTCAAACAGCAGGGCTGGAGAGATGGCTTAATGGTTAATGCACCTGCCTGCTAAGCCTAAGAACGCTGGTTCCAATCTCCAGCAGTTCCAATCTCCAGGTCCCACGTTTAGCCAGATGCAAAGTGACGCAAGGGCACAATGCCGCACTTGACCACAAGGGGTGCACACATCTGGAGTTCGTTGACAGCAGCTGAGACTGCTGGCACGCCCATTCTCTATCTGTCTCCCCCTCTCTCTATCTCTCTCTCTGTCTCTCTCCAAAAATAAATAAAATAATTTAAAAAATTTAAAAAAATTCAAACAACAAAAATTTTTTAATGGGGAAAATAGGTATTACATGGCTACTTTTTAGAATTGTTTAGTTAGTTGCGAGAGAGAGAGGCAGATAGAAAGAGAGAGAATTGGCATGTCAGGTCCTCTAGCCGCTGCAAACAAACTCCAGATGCATGTGCCACCTAGAGCATCTGGCTTATGTTGGTACTGGAGAACTGAACCTGGGTCTTTTGGCTTGGCCGGCAAGTGTCTTAACCGCTAAACAATCTCTCCAGCCCTACATGGTTATTTTTGAAGAAATACCTAGCAACCTAATCACAATGTCATAATACATAAAAAATATAAAATCGCTAAAATTTTCATTTTTGACTAATATAAAAACATGGGTGTTGTACATACTGACTGAATACTGTGTGATATTTCAATGCATGTGCCTGTAAGTGAGACTTCCTCGGTTTCCACAAATGTTTTTCATATGGTCATGGTGAGAACTTTCAAAATTAATGAAAGCAGTAAATAAATACATAAAACAGCAAAAAACAAATTCCGATCATAAACCAAAAGTAAGTAATAACTGGAACCTCCCAGGCAAACATACCCACATCTGATTCTCGGTTTTACTACGTGACCTATGCCAATGTCCTGGGTCCCTTGAACATTTGTTTTGACTGTATGTTTTTTTGTTTGTTTGTTTGTTTGTTTGTTTGTTTGTTTTTTGGTTTTTCGAGATAGGGTCTCACTCTGGCCCAGGCTGACCTGGAATTAACTATGTATTCTAAGGGTGGCCTTGAACTCATGGTGATCCTCCTACCTCTGCCTCCGGAGTGCGTGCGCCACCACGCCCGGCTTGACTGTATGTTTTAAAGAAGACTGAAAGCCAGAAAATAAACTGAGATCTCAATGTTGGTAATGTAAATGGAAACCCCTAAAAACAATCCTCCCTCAAATGTAGAGCAATTGGAAATAGCTTAATTTATAACAGAAAATAAAACTTCTCAATAAGTACAAACAAGTAGACATTGAATGGAAGCTATGTAGACCAAAGCCACACTGAGGATATGGGAACTTTAAGGTAAACACTAAATTTTAAAGTTCTCTCCAGTTTCTAGTCCCTTCAGGGATTTCAGAAGTAAACATAAATCCTAGATGGAGAAGCGCAGTAAGAACTCAGGCTCCAAAGAATTACTCCACCTGAATTTTCAAGAAGTCTGTTCATTGTCAAAATGACAGATGCACCATGAGTAAGGACCGTCAAATATGAAAGCAGTACTAAAATCGAAAGAACATGAAATTTTAGAATATTTTGCTAATAAGTTTAATGTACTTTAATATTATATATATAATTATATATATAAACTATATAGAGAGAGATTCTAGATAGATAGATGATGGATAGATAGACAGATAGATAGATAGATTCATATATATATATATATATATATATATATATATATATATATATATATACATACACATACATATACATATACATATATATATAGGTTTTCCAATGTAGGGTCTAGGGTCTCGCTGTAACCCAGGCTGACCTGGAATTCACTTTGAAGTCTCAGGCTGGCCTCAAACTCACAGTAATCTTCCTACCTCTGCCACCATGCCAAGCTCTCAAAATATGTTCTTGAAACTATTAAAATGTTAAAAAAGGTTCTAAATGAACGAAAAATGAGCATGAAACAGTATTTTTAAGTCTACGTTAAAAAATGTTCGGACTAGAATAAAGAAAAAAAATTAGCCCAAAAAATGAAAAAATGATCTAAACAGATTACTTACAATATAAAATAAAAGAGGTGAAGGACTGGCAAATATGAAATGAAGGTCATGGGACATGAAACACACAGTGAGAAAGTTTGCCATATGGCTAATCAAGGTTCCTGGAGAATAATACAGAAAATGAGAGTAAGTAATATTCAAACCTAATTACTGAAATTTTCCAGAATAAATAAAAGGTGTATACCCTTAAATCAAAAACTGACAATATTTTTTTTCTAAACTACAATTATGGCAAACAAAAGAAACTGCAAGAAAGCAAAGACAAAGAGTAAATACTTAACAACACCAGCGAAAATGCTATGTTCAAAAGGATAGCAATTAGACTAACTGCTGATTTCTCAAGAGCAAAAATAAAACCAAAATGTAATGAAATAGTATTTTAAATGAGCTCCCAGATACTAAATTTTATTCCAAAATTCAAACTCCAACCAATCATTTCTCATTCTCTTTTAAAGAAAATCGTGTGTGTGTGTGTGTGTGTGTGTGTGTGTGTGCACGTATGTTCACACATACGTATACCAGAGTTTCTTTCTGCTGTAAACAACTGTCCATCAGGCTTTAGGTGGGCAGCTGAGAAACTGAATTCAAGCCAGCGGGTTCTACGTGTAAATGCCTTTAGCTGCCGAACCATCTTCCCATTCCCCAGCCATAGTTCAAAGATAAAAATATACTACATAGTTAATTCCAGGTCACCCTGGACCAGAGTGAAACCCTACCTCGAAAAACCAAAAAAAAAAAAAAAAAAATATATATATATATATATATATATATATATATATATATATATAGTGATGTTAGACATGAACCAAACACTTAAAAATACCCACAGAAAAAATTAATATTACTAAAATAAAATCACAAATGGCACAAATGGTAAAATGGTAGGCAATAGCAAAATGATCAGATGTGGTAAATATGAAATATATAAGAAGAAGAATAAATTTATAAACAGCTTAATAAGAAATAAAAGATCACTTTTCAGAGAATTTAGTAGTCTGCCTTTTTGTATTATATAATTAACATATTCCATGCAATGGTCACAATTTGCTGGGTATGAATATAAGTACGTACCCATGAAACCATCACCACCATCTGATCCATTCCTGTACATCCTTAAAAAGTGTTCTCCCTTTCTCTGTCATCATAGTAATTATAAATGGCAATAAGAATACATAGCACGGGCTGGAGAGATGGCTTAGCAGTTAAGGCGCCTGCCTGCTAAGCCTAAAGAACCCGGTTCCAATCTCCAGGTCCCACGTTTAGCTAGATGCAAAGTGACACAAGGGCGCAATGCCGCACTTGCCCAAAAGGGGGCGCACACATCTGGATTTCATTCACAGCAGCTGAGAGACTGCTGGCGCGCCCATTCTCTATCTGTCTCCTTCTCCCTCTCTGTCCTCTCTATGTCTCTCTCCAAAAATAAATAAAATAAAATAACTTTAAAAAAATAAATAACAAAAAAAAGAATACATAGCACATATTCTCCAAGTAATTGTTTTAATTTTAAATATTTTATTTATGTATTGGAAAAAAAAAGATAGAGATGGAGAAAAAGAGGAAGATACAGAGAGAGTGAGTATAAGCACACCAGGAACTTCTGCCACTGCAAACCAACTCCAGATACATGGGCCACTTTGCACATCTGGCTTTACATGGCTACTAGGGAATTGAATTCAAGCTGTCAGGCTTTGAGAGCAAGTGCTTTTAACCAGCAAGCCATCTCCCCAGCCCTCCAAGCAATTTTGTAAGTAGCCAGTATAGCATTAAGTGCAGACATACAGTAGATTTCAGGACTCACTTTTCTTGAATGACAGGAATTTTAATCCCTGTGACTACTTTTTCCTAATTCCCTCTCTTCTCACCCTCTACAAACAAACACCACATGTTCTCTCTCATATGCAGATCTTACCTTTGAGTATTTGCATCTGAATATAAAATGGAGTGAATAGTAGAGGCCAGGAAGCTAGAATGATGTCAGGAGGGAGGCCAAGAAAGGGGAGATTAGAGGAGGGGATAGTAGCAAGCTAAATTAATGGAAAGAATATAGGGGTTAGAGGGGTCTAATTAGGTGCAGGGGAAAAGGAAGGTGGAAGAGGAAGGGTTGGGGAGGGATCCTCAAGACTAATGATGTTACGAATAAGTCCTATACGAATCTTTCTTAGTAGATAATTTTAAAATATAACTTAGAGCTGGAAAGATGGCTCATTGGTTAAAGGTGCTTGCTTGCAAAGCCTGATGGTCAGAGTTTGATTCCCTAGTACTCACATAATGACAGATGCACAAAGTGGCACATGCCTCTTTGAGTTTGTTTGTAGTGGCCAGAGGCCTTGAAAATGCCCCTACTCTATCTCTCTGTCTGTCATTTTCAAAAAATTATATACAAATATTTTTTAAAATAAAAAATATATATATATTTTAAATGAGATACAGAAAGAGACACAGAGATTGTGCAGAGTTACCCTACTGAGATGGAGAATCCTGTGCCCAGAAGATACAGGTTGTTGCAGGGAAATTCCAGTGCCAGTGTTGGGTCACTCCCTCCCCCTTGAGATCGTGATCAAGGAGGCCTATGATCCTTTCCATTTTGCCAAACAAGGCAGGCTATAACCAGTGCTCTTGGTTGCAAGCAGCCAGAACTACATGTTAAGACCCTGTTGCTGAAGACATCACACATTTAGTCATAGGACACTAAGAAATCAAGCCAGAGCAGGACTAGAAGCCTCCTTCTTCCTGGCTAGCTGATCAAGGATGCTGGGGGAGGAAGGTCATCCTTAGGTCTAGCCAGCAATGTATCCTGTGAGCTACAAAACTGTGCAGCCAGGAAAAAATATGACCATGGGTACAATAGTTGTTCACTCAGGGGTAAGTAACTGCTCCTTAATTGGCTATGAAGCCCACTACATAATGGTGGGAGATCCATACCTGATCCTGATAAACGAGTCTATGGTTTGTAAGGTCACAGGACTGAGTGGGGACTCTGCCACTGTTCTTTGGCTAAATGGATACATTGTGCCCATCAAAATGGCCTGGAGCCATTTATAAATGGCTCAATATGTGGTCATGGAGCAGGGCTGTTCTTCCTTTTGGTTAAAGAAGCTTCTTATTGAAGAGGGCTTTAAAAACCTGGGAGACTTATCAAGGTGACTAAAAGAGACAGTTCAGTGCATAACACTGGACATGATGTTTCTATCTCAGCTACCAGGGCTCAAGGTATATTGTCAAGGAGGTGACAGAACGAATATTAATACCACTATCACTGGTACCCAGAGAAGCTTCTCTGCAGAGATGGAGGTAGATAGAGAGGAGACTCAAAACTCAAAGTCCTGACAATTACAGGCTAGTGAGAGCTCAGAGCTAAATGTCACATCTCTATGATGCCCTCAAAAGTCAGGGAAAATGATGGAAGAAGGAGCAGAAATCATGGAAGAGCCACAGGATAGAAAGGAATACTTTGTGTTACCTGAACACAAACTTAGCAGTACCTTTATCACTTCGCAGTGGTCACTATCCCCACACAGCTTGCACGATATTAGCCCATCAACATTTTCACATAGGGAACAGAGGAAGGCAAAAATAAAAATGACACATCAAAAAGAAGAAGAAGAAGAAAAGAAGAAGAAGAAGAAGAAGAAGAAGAGAAAGAAAGAAAGGGAGTAAAAGGACTATATGGGGCTGGCGAAATGACTCAGCAGTTAAGACACTTGCCTACAAACCTAACAAGCTGGGTGTGGTTCACCAGTACCCATGTAAAGCCAGATGCCCAGTGGCACATGCATCTAAACTTCAATTGCAGCAGCTGGAGGCTCTGACATGCCCATATTCTCCCTCTCTGTCTCTCTCTCTCAATCTCTGTCTCTCTGTCTCTATCTCTATCTCTATGTCATCTGTATCTCTCCATCTCCCTTTGTGGTTTGATTCAGGTGTCCTCCATAAACTTAGGTGTTTGGAATGCTAGGCTCTCAGCTGATGGAGATTTGGAAATTAACACCTCCTGGAGGCAGTGTATTATTGGGGGTGGGCTTATGGGTGTTATAGCCATATACCCCTTGTTAGTGTTTGGCGTACTCTCCTGTTGCTGTTGTCAATCTTATGTTGGCCAGGGGGTGATGTCCACCCTCTGTGCATGCCATCATTTTCCCCTGCCATCATGGAGCTTCCCCTCGAGTCTGTGAGCCAAAATAACCTTTTCTCCCACCAGCTACTCTTGGTAGGGTAACTTCTCCCAGCAATGTGAACCTGACTGCAGCAGTAATGTTGGCACTGAGGAATGGGGTCATTTGCTGCTTGATATCTGACTGTATGGCTTTGGCCTTTTGGAGCTGATTTTCAAGAGGAATGTGGAAGAATTCCGAACCTCAGCCTAAGAGATGCCTTGCAGTCCTGTAAGTACAGCTTGATGGACTGTTTTGGTCAGAGTTGAAATATGGGAATGCAGTAAGAACTATGGACTGTGAGGTTTGGCTTGTGAGGGTGAGAAAGAGCTTTGCCTGGACTGGGCTAGAAGCAGTTTGTGTGAGAGGCTTGTTGTTATGCTCATGTCCTAAGAACTTGTGCCGGGTTGCTTTGAGTAGAAACAAATTGATGTGAGCAGAGGGATATGGCACAGAAAAAACATGGAATCTTTCGGCCAAAACTGCTACCTTTTCAGCTGCAATTGTATGAGAAATTATAATCATTGAGAATGGGCCAGCTGACCTGCATTGAGACAACAGAAAGACTGCAGTCTTTTGAAGGGGCCTGAATGCTGAAGTGTCCTGTTCTTCAAAGTCTGCTTTATTCTTCTCTGGATTAACAACTTGGCACCCCACCTGGTATTATGGAGTATAAGAAACGCAGGAAAGAGAGGGTCATTGAATTTGCAATACGGTCTTGTGTTTTGGAAATCACCATGAGCAGAGTAAAGCAGGTCTGCTAAGGATTGCCTGCATGGAGAGCCAATGGAGCCATGAGGATGGATTGTGAGTTGCAGTGGAGACCCAGTAGAGATGCTGAGACCACAAGATGGCTGCTAAGGAGAGCTGCAGGCCCCAGATGAAGTTTTCCAGGACTGTGAGTAGCCTAGCTCAAGGGGTGGGATTGGAACTCCAGAGACTTATTGCTGCTTAGAATTACTGTACTCGGAGACTTGTCACTGTCTAGAGTTGTTGGACTTGGAGCTAGAGAGTTTTATGTTTGCCCTGGTTGTTTTAGATCCTGGGCGGGTTGAATATTTCTTTGCTATGTGCAATACCATCTTTTGCAGTGTGGATATTTATTCTGTGACACTATAAGTTTAACAGGGATTTTTTTTTTTTTTTTTTTTTTTGGTTGTGGCTCAGTTAAAAAACCTTGGATCATGGAGATGTTTGGATATCATGAAGATTGATAAAAACTATAGGGGCCTTTAAAGTTGAACTGAATGCATTGCATTTTACATCTTGAATGGTTTTCAGTTTATGAGGCCCAGGAGAAGAATGTGGTGGTTTGATTCCAGTGTCCCCCATAAACTTAGGTGTTCTGAATGCCAGGTTCCCAGCTGATGGAGATTTGGAAATTAAAGCCTCCTAGAGGCAGTGTATTGTTGGAGGCAGGCTTATGGGTATTATAGCCAGTTTCCCCTTGGCAGTGTTTGGTACACTCTCCTGTTGCCGTTGTCCACCTTATGTTGGCCAAGGGGTGATGTCCACCCTTATGCCATCATTTTCCCCTGCCATTATGGAGTTTCCCCTTGAGTCTGTAAGCCAAAATAAACCTTTTCTTCCACAACCTGCTCTTGGTCAGGTGTGAAACTGACTGCAACACCTTACTTACAGATAAATATATTTTTAACTTTTTAAAAATGACTACTTGAAAAGAAGCAGGATCTCAGTAGAATAGGATTTAGGGATGGCCCTCATGTGACCATTCTCTCCCTCTCTCTCTCTCCCTTTTTCTGTCTCTGATAAGCAAATAAATAATTTTTTTTAAGTACCTTAGAATGAACCTAACCAAGAAAGTGAAAACCTGTACAATAAAAAACTTTAAAACAGAGAAAAATGAGAGAAGATATTACAAGGTAGAAAAATTATTTATGCTTGTGGATTGGAAGAATTAATATTGTGAAAATAGCTATCTTTCTAAAAACAATGCCATCCCAGTATCATTCTTCACTGAAATACAAAAAGAACTTAAAATTCATATGAAAACACAAAAGATCATATGTAGCCAATGAAATCCTGACCAAAATAAAAATAATATTGATTATTTCACCATACCTATTTCAAAACAAATATGCAAGTACTGTGTCACCTGATTTTTGATAAAAATTTCTTAAATGCACATTAATTAATAGATTACCTCTTCACCAAAAGATGTTGGGAAAACTGTAGAAGAATGAAATTAGAGTCCTGTCTCTCACCAAATCTACATGGCCTACTGTAAGACCTGAAACTCTGAAATTTTTAGAAGAAAAATGAAGGAAACCCTTAAAGATATAGAAATAGACAAGGACTTTTTAAATAGGATGTCATTCACTTACAAAGTCAACAAATGGGTCCTTGTGAAATTAAACCTTCTATACAGCAAGGAAGCAACCAAGTGAATGCATAGGCTGATGGATCAGCAGTTAAGGACACTTAGAAGGGAAGCAACAGAATGCACATTTGATCCCAAGCGTTTACACGAAAAGGTGAGTGTGGCCACACACACCTGTAAACCCAGTCCTGAAAGAAGCAGTGACAGGAGATTCACTGGGGCTCACTGGTCAGCCCGCCTGACTGACTATAGCAGCTCCAGATTCAGTGAGAGACTCTTCCTCAAGAAAACTACATGGAAGAGTAGGAGATGAAGACAGCGAGCATTCTGCTCTGGCCTTACTATGTGTGTGCACATAGGACATGGACATGTGCACACATAAATATGTGCATACCTCATATGCACTCACCACACATATAATGTAAAGAAAAAGAAGAGGCAGTCTGCAGAAAGCTTTGTTAGCTTTGGAGGATGATACGTAGACTATACAAAGAACTCAAAAAACTAAACAATGGGGGCTGGAGAGATGGCTTAGTGGTTAAGGCGCCTGCCTCCTAAGCCTAAGAACAGCGATTCCAATCTCCAGCGATTCCACTCTCCAGGTCCCACGTTTAGCCAGATGCAGTGATGCAAGGGCGTAATGCTGCACTTGACCACAAGAGGGCCCACGCATCTGGATTTTATTTGCAGCAGCTCAGAGGCTGCTGGCATGCCCATCTCGATCTGTCTTCCTCTTCCTCTCTCTCTGTCTCTCTCTCAAAATTAAAAAAAAAAAAACTCAATTTGCTAAAATATTTAATGACTAATTTCCACTTGAGAGGATTTAAAATATGCTAGGAATCAAATATCTGGGCAAGTTTGTGAGGCTTTTTATAGATTAAGTTGAGGTTGGAAGATCTATTATAACCATGGCCTGTGGTATCAGACTGCATACAAAGAAAAAAGATAAAAAGAATTTAAAGAATTTTTTAAAAAGAAAGCTGGCTGGTTTGTCCAGTTGGAACCATGGAGGGTGCCAAAGAGAAGAAAGAACAGCTCCCGGCTGTGCCAGAAACTCTTAAGAAAAAGCAAAGGAATTTCGCAGAATTAAAGGTGAAGCTCCTGAGGAAGAAGTTTGCCCAGAAGACACTTCCAAGGCCAAGAGGAAGCTTATCTATGAAAAGGCGAAGCTCTGCCACAAGGAATTCAGGCAGATGTACAGAACTGACACCCGCAAGGCTAGGATGGCCAGGAAAGCTGGTAACTTCTATGTACCTGCAGAACCCAAACTAGCCTTTGTGGTCAGAATCAGAGGTATCAACGGCGTGAGCCCAAAGGTCCGCAAGGTGTTACAGCTTCTTCACCTTTGCCAGATCTTCAATGGCACCTTCGTAAAGCTCAACAAGGCTTCCATTAAATGCTGAGGATTGGGGAGCCATATATTGCATGGGGCTACCCAAACCAGAAGTCAGTCAATGATTCATCTACAAGCGTGGTTATGGCAAAATCCGTAGGAAGTGAATTGCCTTGGCAGATAACTCTCTTGGTAAATACGGCATCATCTGCATGGAACATCTGATTCGTGAGATTTATACTGTAGGGAGACACTTCAAGGAAACAAATAACTTCCTGTAGCCCTTCAAGCTGTCCTCTCCATGAGGTGGAATGAAGAAAAAGACAACCCACTTTTTGGAAGGTGGAGATGCTGGCAACAGGGAAGACCAGATCAATAGGATTATTAGAAGAATGAATTGAGGTATCTACCACAGTATGTTATAGTCTGGTCTGTTAATAAGCATTGACTGCTGGCAAACTGGAAAGAAGAAAGAAAGAAAGAAAGAAAGAAAGAAAGAAAGAAAGAAAGAAAGAAAGAAAGAAAGAAAGAAAGAAAGAAAGAAAGAAAGAAAGAAAGAAAGAGAAAGAAAGAGAGAAAAAGAAAGAGAAAGAAAGAAGGAAAGAAAGAAAGAAGAAAGAAAGGAAGGAAGGAAGAAAGAAAGCTGGCTGAGAACCAACATTCATCCCTGTCCACTTCCTGACTGCAGACTAAAAGGAACCAGCTGTCTCAAGCTTCCATCTTCATGCCACCTCCACCACGAAGGAAGAAGGTACCTTGGATCAGTATGCCCCTCTCCCCCCCGCCACCAAAAAAATATCTTTGCTTCTTTAATTTGCTTCTGTCTGGTATTTGCATCAATGAGAAAAGAAACTAATAAAGGAAATTATGTGATAGTAATCAATGCTTATTGAAAAAGATGGTAGTATATACAATCATATCATAATCATGCATACTCTTCATTAATTGTTTCAGTTTTTCCAAAAGCATATAAATCTCAGCAGGATTTGAAATTATGATTATAAATATAAACAAAATAATTATACAAATACAATAGAGACATAGTTACAAATAGGTAGAGAAAGAAGAAGCAGATTTTTGGCATGCAACTCAAAACACAGCAAGAGTAAATGTATTAGTCAAGTTATTAAATTGAGGATTGATGTGCTAGTGTTTGTTGTGTTTATTTATTTTAATATACATGGCAGAAACTCACTACAAGATTTTAAATTTAATTATTTTCTCCGTTTTTGACATTTTCATGCCATATATAATGGTTTTGACCTTACTTCCCCATTGCTCATATTCCCTCCCCCTCCTACTATGACCCTCCTTCTTTTCCACTAATCCACATCATACGTTCATGCCCCTAAATTTCATGTTAGGATTGCTTGCTTGATCATTGCTGGAAAGTTATTTACTGTGGAATGAGCAACTTTTTAGTAGCTACACAAATGATAACCTGACTCCCCTCTCCTGTTCATTAGCTCCCACTAGCTACTCGGAGATGAGGCAGAAAGACTGTTAGAGCCACTCTGAGAGGTCTGGGGTCTCATGAACCCTCTACCCACCAATGGTAAAATACAGACAGGTTAAATATTATGTGGAAACTACAAATGCTGAGAAGTCATCAGTGTAATGGTCATTTCCTATCCACACATCATTTTGTAGCCCTCCTCCTCATCCTCCAGCTTTCACAATTCTTTCTACTCCCTCTTCTGTGAGGTTCCCTGAGCTTTGAAGGAAAGGTTGCTTTAGATATCCTGTTGAGACTGAACACACAGTAGTCCCTTATTATTGACAGCTATGCATCTCCACATTAACCACTGCCCATTGTAGTAAGAAATTCTGTGATTGAGCCTTCAAGCAGCACTAAGCTATGGGAAAGAAAATAGATATTTAGTAAGCTAACTACAAATTTTGTGAAGAGATGAACTGGGCTGGAAAAATGGCTCAACAGTCAAAGGTGCTGCTAACAGACCCTGCTGGCCCTGGGTTTAATTCCCCAGTTCCCACGTAAAGCCAGATGTACAAAGTAATGTATATATCTGGAATTCATTTACAGTAGCAAGAGTCCCTGGCATGCTCATTTTCTCCGCACCTCTTTTCTTGCAAATAAATAAAAATTAAAAGAGATAAACTAAGAGACTATGCAGCCCAAAAGCATTCCTCTTTTGAATTTTGTTCTATTTCACTATGTCATCAATCTTCTTGTCATTTTTTTCTTTCACTGAATGGAAGTAATTGCTGAAAACCATGCATCACAAATTTACCTATGAACCTGCTATACCACTTTATAGTCTATAAGAGGTGTCTTCATATTCGAGTCTTAAGTTCTTTTTCTGGTTTAGATCAGTCTTTAGCCTCTATATGAATTTTCTCATTGCTGTGAACAAAATACATGACAAAAAAACAACTTAAGGGACAAAGAACTTATTTGGACTCATGACTTTAGAGTATGTAGTTCACCATGGCAGTAAAGGTATGCTAGAGTTCATGGCAGCATGGGTGGACAGACAGCTGCAAACATGGCGAGAGGAATGTGAGGCCATGGCCATTTGCATTACTGCTGAGCGGGAAACAGGAAGAGATGGACAAATCAGATGTAACTTTCACAGGTCTGTCCAAAGTGACCTAGTCCCACCAGTCAGACTCTATTACCTACAGTCGCCAAAGGCCTCAAAATAGTACTGCAAACTAGGGATTGGACACTTAAAACAAGAGCCTGTGGGGACAGTGCAAATTCAAACCAAGCATCTTCCCATTTGTAATATTTAATAGCAAATATGAATAAATGGGACTGAGACTCTTCCAACTTGGACTTTTTAAAAAATTATTTATTTATTTTTGGAGAGAGACACAGAGAGAAACAGATAGAGAGGAAGACAGATAGAGATGGGCACGCCAGCCGTCTCTCAGCTGCTGTGAACGAAATCCAGATGCATGCGCCCCCTTGTGGGCAAGTGCGGCATTGCGCCCTTGCGTCACTTTGCATCTGGCTAAACGTGGGACCTGGAGATTGGAACCGGGTTCTTAGGCTTAGCAGGCAGGTGCCTTAACCGCTAAGCCATCTCTCCAGCCCACCAATTTGGACTTTTGAGAAAGTCATGTAATACAATTTTCATTAAGAGCTATATTCCCTTAACCACGGTATTAAAATAAGTTAGCTTTAATTTTTATTCCTCTAGCATTTAAATAACACTTTGATCCTAATAATCTCTGTGTAACTAAACTGGAAAGCCATGCAGATCAATACATGACTCAAGGTGGTTTTTGTTTTGTTTTGTTTTGCTTTGTTTTGTTCTCCCTCTACATCTTCTTATTTCTTTGACCTTTAAAAGATTTGCAGCGGTGAATCTAGTTTTCAGAAAATGATTGAATACTCATAAGGTATTTCTGCCATCATTGTTTATGGCCAGATGATTCTGAGATGTTTTATATTTTGGATGATGAAAACATAGCCTCAGAATCCTTTCCTTCTTTAAAACAGTGCCAGGCTTTCATCTAGTAATGTATTCAGGGCAAGGATAAACAAATGCATTCCCCATCAATGAGCAAAGACAAAAATGCTTCAAAGGACAGTAACCACAAGATTCTGCTTTAAGGAATTAGAAGAAAATAGAGATCAATATTAAGAACTTTCAGCTAATAGTTATCTGGGACTAACATATGTCTTTAAAACTTAATAAGAACTGCCAGTTCTATACTTTGTTACCATTTTACTGTATCTAGGACACGATTAGAAAGAAGCATACAAATCGTAGCCCTTATGTATCACTGGCAATCATGTCATTTTTCTCCCTACTTGTTCCAAAAAATGAAGTTCACTAAATTATGGAAAGAAAAATCTGTGTATTTTTTTGAATTATTTTTCTCTGGGGGACAGATGAAAATTAATCAATCTTTCTTCCACTGAAAAAAATATAAGGGAGTTTATATTTTCCATTCTCACCATTAACAGGGTAGTAATCATTTAATTAGAAACATTAACTTTGGGTACATTTTCAAACATGAAAAATATTATTGTGCTGTTAACAGTTTCATAGTAACACATTAAAAACTAAAAGACACCATTATTGAAATGTATCTAACACATCCAAATGTCAAAATCATCATACAGTGACAAGGTCATTCTAAAAATCAGTTTTTGAATATTTTAAGTGTTTTAAAATTAAAATGTTAGCATAAAATACAAATTTTACTTATGATAAAAAGAAAATGACCATGAAAATGTAATGACACAATCTTAATCCATGGGAATCTTGGAGAAAAATTCAAAATGGCTCATATGATAGGCAGAACAGTGATTTAAGTTTGAAAATATTCTAAAATTTAAAACTTACTCTTGTTTTAAGTCCACTCGTAGCAGGCTGGTTTCTCTGGTGAATGTTGTGGCTGACTGTGCTTCAGAAAATAGTCTACAGCTTCTAAAAAGGTATTTCTAAACACTTCAACATTTTTTTTAAAGTAGTGTTTATAGGCTGGAGACATGGCTTAGTGGTTAAGGCATTTTGCCTGCAAAACCAAAGGACCTCAGTTCGATTCCTCAGGGCCCGTGTAAGCTAGTTGCACAAGGTGGCACATGCATCCCGAGTTCATTTGCAGTGGCTGGAGGCCCTGGCATGCCCATTTTCTCTGTACTCTCTCTGCCTCTTTCTTGTTCTCTCAAATAAAGCAATAAAAATTTAAAAAATAAAAATACATAAAAAGTAGTCTTTATGAAATTAACATCTATTTTTCCATTTTAAGCCTTGGTCTTTCAAAAATTATAATTCTATAACATTTTTCTATCTACATTTTGTACTTAAGAGGATGTGCCTTACCTTTTTACATACATTGTTCCAATATTCCTAAAATAGTTAAGGTAATTTGTTATTAAAGATTGACAATAGAGGTTCCAGAGAGATGGTTCAACCACTGAGTGCTTGTTTCATAAGTTTGGGGACCTGAGATCATCTGAATTTAATTTTTCATATAATACAGGTGGGTATAAGTCTGTCACCCAGTCATGCAGGGTATGGAGACCAGAGAATTACGAAGGATTGCTGTTGCACTTAGCTTCACATTGCTGGATGAACACCCAACCAGAAGCAGTTCATGGGAGGAAAGAGTTTATTTCAGGATTACAAAGTACAAGGGAACTCAGTCAATCCTGGAAGAAGTTGGATCACTTCCATAGATATAAGCATTAAAAAGAGCCATCACCAAGAACAACCAGAGCTCAAACTACTTTTTCACACATTAGGGCTGAACTAAAGATATGCCCCCAGTGACTGACATGCCCCCTAAGCAGGGATCTTCCTGCCATGGACTTAAGTAGGAAGTTCAGTCTTAATCAAAAATGTTTGAGTCGGGCTGGAGAGATTAATTAATGGTTAAGGCACTTACTTACAAAGCTAAAGGACTCAGATTCAATTTACCCAGCACCCATGAAAGCCACATGTATAAGGAGATGCATGCATCTGGAGTTCTCTTGTACTGGCTGGAAGTCCTGGTATGCCCATTCTCTCTCTCTCTCTCTCTCTCTCTCTCTCTCCCTCCCTCTCTCAAATATATATATATATATCCTGAGTCTATGGGGCCATACGTTCAAACCACCACATTTTGCCCATCTCCCCTTGTATTAGTCAGGGTTCTCTAGAGGAACAGAACTGATAAAATAAACTATATTAAAAGGGAATTTATTGTATTAGCTTACAACAGTCCAGCAATAGCAGGCTGCAGGCCTGAGAGTCAAGGAACCCGGTAGCTGCTCAGTCTTAAGAGGCTGGATGCCTCAGCAGTCCCAATCCCATACTGAAGGCTTGGAGGCATCCTGGAGAGATGCTGGTCTCCAGTCCATGCTGGTCTTCAGTCCACGCTGGTCTTCAGTCCATACTGGTCTTCAGTACACACTGGAAAGCACCAAACAGCAAGCATCATGGGCAGCCAGGTGCGAGGAGGGGATATTTTCCTTCCCAGAGCTTCTTTAGATAAAGCCCCCCTCTGAAAGTGGCCACCCACTCTGGAGGAAGGACTCACTCTGAGGGAAGGATTGATTTCTCTTTACATAATCCTTCCTAGAAGCAACCTCAAAGACAAACTTATAAGGAATGTCTGTGGATTCCTAAACAGATCAAGTTGACACAAAATAAACCATCACACCCATGAACTCATAACCACTTCACAATGCACACTGCATTTAGTCCAACTTTGAAGTTTCTTGTAGGTTTTACTAATGTTTACACTATTCAAAATTCCCAAGTCTCATCTGAGATTTAAAACTGTATATCAACTGTGAGTCCCGTAATATCAAAAAACAAATTATTCTAACACATGATAACACAGAGTAAATATTTCCATTGTAAAAAGGCATAACATGGAGAGACTGGATGAATGGAAATAATAACCAGCAGGTAAACATCAAACTTCTGCAGTTCAAATCCAACATCCATAACCAGTGCAAGTCTCTGGATTCCAACTCTGCCCCTCCAGCTAGGCTGAGCAGCCCAGGGAAAGTTTTATCCAGAGTCAGGTGCAACACCATGGCAGCCATTCCATAGTCCTCATACATCCAAAACATCTTCAGGTCTGCACTGCAAACCACAGTCCATCTTCATAGCTCCATACTTGGCTTTACTGGGCCTGTAAATAGAGATTTCTATTCTGCTTCAGATGCCACATCTCAGCAGTGGCTTCTGGGACTGTATTGCACTTCATGATCTGCTTCCTTTCATGTTTCCTGTTTCTAAAACCAGGTATGTGGCATAGGCAAATTTGTAAATCCAGGGGGGACCAAACATGACCTTGAAGAGCAGGTTACTCCTTTAGAATTCTTCCTCTAAGTCATCTTCTTTCAGAAACTTACTCTGAGGGCACTATTTCCATTGTTTCAATGTAAAACAGCTGGCCCACCCTCAAGTGTGGTAATGTGCTTAACAATTGCAGCTTTAGTAACCTAAAACCAGCCTCTGTGCCAGTAACTTCTGTTATAAACTGTATGTCGTTCATATCTTTCTGTTTTTCAACAAGCACGCCAGTCCATTACTTTCAATCTAACCTTGCTTAAGTTCTTAGGGCTTGGGCAGAATACAACCAGCCTCTCCTCCAGTATTTAAGTTCCATCAAGATTCTCTGCATCTGATTTGAAAGTTCATAAGCCAAGGCTTCACGGTCCACAATTCTTTCTCTCTGCATTTAGCATTTTCAAACTCTCACCAGAACAGCTCTTATGAGTGTTTACAACACGGTGAGACTTCTCCAGTCCCAAGTCCTTCCACATCCCTCTAGCACACAAAATTCACATGATCAGATTCATCACAGGAATGCCTTCACTTCTTTCGTACCACTTTTTATATTTTAGTTAGCTTTATCTTGTTGGACAAACATCTGACCAGAAGAAGCTTATGGGAGTTACTGATCGACTTGGGTTAACTGGAACAAAAATTACAAGAAATTTCAACTACGTAGCTGCCTGCTCATGTCATATATGCTTCTGTAGTCTTGCTTGCTTGCATCTGCTGTAGAAGAAAGATATAAAAAGTCCCACATGCTTAAGCCCTGGGCTGACACCATTACAGAGAAATCTGGGAGTCAGCCCACTAGCGTGAATAAATCTTCCTCTCCTCTATCCAAATGGCTCTGAGTCTCAATCTGTCAGAAAATTCCTGAAACATTTCATCTCTGGTATTCTGGCATAGCAAAACAAATAGGCTAAAACACGGACCTATAATACAGCAGTTTTTATAGCTTGATCATATCTCAAAATATTTCTATAATTTGTTTTAAATAGCTTTTTGCTGTTTTAAATTTCTGTTGTAACTCTGAAATACTTAGAATACTTGTGATGGTTAATTACATGTATCAATTTGGCTAAACCATGGTACCCAGATATTTGGTCAACATGTCTAGATCTTCCTGTGAGTATGCTTTAAGATGAGATTAATATTTAAATCCATAGATTCAGAAGGAAGAAGATAATATGACATGATAGAGAGCCTCATCCAGTTGGTCTGACACCTCATGAAGGAGACTGGTCTTTTCTGAGAAGGAGGAAATTCTGTCAGCGGAGTACTTTATACGGAATTCTCAGAGAGACTTTCAAGGTTTCCTGCTGATCTATCCTGCAGATTTCATATGTGAAGACCAACCAATACAAGTCTGTAAGACTTCCACAGTCATGCTGCACTTCCTTAAATAAAATCTCTTAAATCCTGTAGTATACCTTTTTATTAAAAGCAACAAACAACTTTACCACATTTAATGTACAAATCAAATCATCAAGTATCTTATGAATTTGTTGCTAAATTTTATGGGGAAGCAGAACAGATTAAAAAAAAAAACTATTTGGCTACACAGTATTTAAATTAAATGAATTATCCTGAAAGGAAGCCAGATATCATGGTACACAAACTCACTTAAAAATTTAGCAGTTATGGACTGGGGAGGTGGCTCAGCAGTTAAAGACACTTGCTTGGAAAACCTGCCAACCTCAGTTCCTCAGAATGTAAAGCCAGATGCACAAAGTAATGCGCATGCATCTAGAGTTTATTTGTAGCTGCAAGAGTCCCTTGCGTGCCCATGCTTGCTCAAACTCTAATCCCTCTCTGTCTCTGTTTCTATCTGTATGTCTCTCCCAGGCAGCAAGAGTCCTTGGTGTGCCCATGCTTGCTTAACTTCCCTCTCTCCCTCTCTCTCTCTCTCTCTCTCTCTTTTTTTTCTCTTTCTCCCTCCTTCCCCTTCTCTCTCACAAATAAATAAAATATTAGAAAAATAATGAGCAGTTGCACTATGGTGATTTGAATGTAAAATGTCCCCCACAGCCATGTGGTTAAAGTACTTAGTCTCCAGCTGGTGACAATCATGAGGGTGAGTTTTGCTACAGAAGGTGTGTCATAGGGACTGTTAGAGAGGTTTCTTAGTTCCCCTTGTGAGCTCAGTTCACTCTCCTGCTGCTTTCTGACAGCTGCTCCACCATCCTTTCCTTGCAGCGATGAAGCTTCCTTTCAAGATTATAAACCAAAATAAACCCTAGCCTTACAATAGCTGCTTTTCGGTGAGTGGTTTGTTCCAGCAACACAAAGGTAACTGCAACAGAAAATTTGCTACCAAAAAGTCGGGCCCTTGCTGTGATAAACCTGACTGTGTAATTCTTAGATTTTTGGAACTGATTTGCAGAAGGAATATGGGAAGATTTGAAACTGTGAACTGAGAGATTCTTTGCAGTGTTGTAAGTGGACCTTGATGGACAAACGTGGTGAGAGTTTAAAAGACCTAAATGCAGAGACAACTGCAGGCTGTGATGGTTTGGCTCATGAGGGTAAAGCAAACTTTGTCAGACTGAGCTAAGGGTAGTTTGTGTGAGAGGCTGGCTACATTCTGTTTCCTGAGAACTTAAACAGCTGAATTTAAAAGTAATGGACTGGTATATTTGGTGGGGAAAGCAACAGAAAGATATATGAGATAAATTTTGGCTCAGAAATTGAAAGTATTTTTGCTGGAGACTGCAAATTTAATGCTTGCCCTGCTAATTTGGGGTCTTGCACTGGCCCAGTCTTTGCTTGCTATGTATTCTTCTTTTGGTGTGTGTGCTTTTTTTTTAAGTAGGAACTTTGTATAGACACATCATGTGTTTGTACCATTATTTCCCTCATCCCTGTCCCCACTCCTTTGAGGGCTCTCCTCAGTGGGATTGCTGGTATTCACCATGGGGTTGTAGATTATGAGTTGTGGGAGCAGTAGTCAAATCATGGGAAGGGGCACTGTCTCTGAATATTCCCTCCCACCCTGTGACTCTTAGATTGCCTCTGCCCCTTCTTCTGCAAAATGCCCTGAGCCATGGTGGGTGTGTTATAAGTTTACTTTCGTGTTGAGCTCTCAGACAGCTTTTGGATGATTGCCTAAGAGATCCACTCAGCAGAAAGGAACCCTTAGCTGGAAGTGGGAAGTCAGAATCCCATGGAAACCAAGATTATGGACTCCAGTGAGAAGCTTCCACTAGTTTTTGGCCAAAAGTAAGGCTACACCCATCAAAATCTTTCTAAATTATCAATGCTTATCCCTTTGTCCTATGCTAATCTCAGCCTCCATTGGAGAATCTGTTTTCTTTTTCAGAAGACAACAAGAACTGAGGACAGCCAAACTCTATGAACAATACAAGGAAAGATAACTGACTCCCTGGCAGTTCACTCGCTTTCTGCTTTCTGCCAGCTGCTGTGGCAATAAATGATATTCAGCCTCTTTCTTACCATCCTTTCCCTGCCATTACAAAGCTTCCCTTGGGGATGATAAGCCAAAATAGAACCTTTTCTCCAGTCAGCTGCTGTTTGGTCAGGTGTTGTATCCTAGCATCATGAAGGTAATTACAATATACACACATACCCTGCAGAGGGACTGAGTTCAGTCATTTATATAATTTAGTTTCTATTAAGGAGCTAGCAAAGGAAACGATATTGCTTGAGTAGGAAGTTTTTTATTCTTTTAACATTTAACCTTTATTCTCATTTTATGTTTCATATAATACTTACTAATCATATTAAGTCAGAATTTGGTACAGGGGTGATTAAAATTTTTGTTCATAGGGATACTAGAGTTGCAGGATTAAGAGTGCTATACCAGGGCATGGCATTTAAAATTTAAAATTTAAAAAAATGGCTATATTTCTCTACTAGTTAACTGACAAGTAAAATATATATTGAGGGCTGGAGAGATGGCTTAGCAGTTAAGGTGCCTGCCTGCTAAGCCTAAGAACACTGGTTCCAATCTCCAGCGGTTCCAATCTGCAGGTCCCATGTTTAGCCAGATGCAAAGTGACACAAGGGTGCAATGCTGCACTTGCCCACAAGGGGGCACACACATCTGGAGTTCGTTCACAGCAGCTGAGAGACTGCTGGCTTGCCCATTTCTGTCTCCCTCTCCCTCTCTGTCTGTCTCTCTCTGTCTGTCTCTCTCCAAAAATAAATAAAATAATAAAAAAGATTTTTTAATGTATATTAAATCTTTCATCTAACATCATATTTCAAGATAATCCTAATTCAAGATAAAATCTAGATGCTTTGATGAGATTAATTAGAGAGTATAATTGCCCTGGGGCAAAGATACTAAACCTTACCTATGAATTAAGGCTCAGGCTTTAATATACAATGGGTTTTATGTGTACTGTGTTGTGTTATTGAGGTAATTCTAGTATATTAACAGATGTTTTCTTAATAATGCAAAGCAGATATGCTTGATAATCTCAGAAGCTACTTTACAAACTACACAGGATCATTTTCTGTTCTTTTTTGTGGACTCTGGGTGAGCTTAATACTTGGATTTTAAACAGAATGACTAATTTGGTAACCATATGCTTTTACTTAATGAGAATACAGGAGATACTTCTGTGATATTTTAATTTTGGATATTGGCTTATTAGGTTTGTATGTGTGTGTAGTGCTAGAACTTTGCACACACTTGGAAAACAAAATATACCACTAAGCTAAGTCCTCAGACCTAACATATTGGATTTAAAAGGATATTCACAATTGTTAATAATCACATTTGATTAGCATTACCAATGTATAGTGGTTAAGGTGCTTGCCAGCAAAGCCAAAGGACCCAGGTTTGATTCTGTAGTACCCACATAAAGCCAGAAGCACAAGGTGGTGCATGCATCTGGAGTTCTTTTGCAGTGAATAGAGGCTCTGGTGTATCCATTCTCTGCCTCTCTAAGAAGTAAGTAAATAATAAGTACTTTTTAAAAAATATTATTTCAGGGATTCATTCTAAAGTACTACAACAAAAGACACATTTATGCCACCTAGCCTAGAAGCTTCTTGTGGTGAGCTGGAAAGATGGCTCAGCAGTTAAGGTACTTGCCTGCAAGTCTTAGTGACCTGGTTTTGATTCCCCAGGACCCACTTAAATCAAATCCACAAAATGGCTTATGCATCTGGAGTTCATTTGCAGAGAGAGGCCTTGGCATGCCCTTTCTCTCCCTTTCTCTCTCTCCTTACAAAATAATAAATAAAACTTAAAAAAGAAGCTTCTCATGGACTGAGAAACTTGGTGTTAGTATAAAATTGAAAGAATTAGTCATCTCTTTTTAAAATTGTATGATATCCTCAAGGAATTTGTTAGGCTCCCATTGGAATTACTGGCATATGAGCATATGAAATGATTTAGTTCTTTCCAGCCAGACAGGATTTTTTGAGAAACAATTTACATATTTAATTTTTCAATTCTAACTTAATGCCATGTTTATCTATCTAGACACCTTTTGATTAACCTTGAGGAGAATCTGAAGAAGTAACTACCGCTATAAGGTATATAAAAATGGAGGAGAAGAAGATGAAGAGAGAGCTCTTTAGTGGGGGTGGGGGTGGCCAAATGATCATAAAGATTTGGGCCAAGAAGAAAAATTGGCAGTTTCATCGGAAGGAAGATATGTATTTATTACAGAAAGGAGAATGAAAAATTGGAATTTGACTCTGATCACTATAATTATCAGTAATGGTCAATTGTAATTATTATAATTTAGAAAAATGAGGGAATCTGGCTGGCACTCAGGCATCTAATTACCATGTTATGACCACACCATTTGGAAAGCTTTCATTTGCATTCATGGAGATGAATAATTTCCTTTTGATTTAATGAGAAAAAAGCAAACTTCCTCTGCTTCACTTTCCCACTAAAATCTGCTGGAGAAATGTCTCATTCATAACCCCTTTATGAGAACTGCATTATGAGCATAGAAGTATAGAAAGTTTTTCTTTCTTTATGTTGTCATTTCTTCTGCTTGGGGAGAAGCATTTTTAATTTAATTAAATTAATTAATTAATTAATTAAACTATTTATCTATTTTTTTTTTCGAGGAAGTGTCTCACTCTAGCTCAGGTTGTCCTGGAATTCACTAGATAGTCTCAGGGTGGTCTCGAACTCTCAGAGATCCTCCTACTTCTGCCTCCAAAGCTCTGGGATTAAAGGCATGTACCACCACACCCGGCTGAACATTTCTTTCTTAGTCCCACACCTCACTACTGCTCACTCTTCCTGGAAAGCACTAGGTAAAGAGGCAGAGCTTGCTGATGAAGCCTGACAACATCTCTGTTTTGCATTCATAGCTTATTTAATACTATTCTGATGATATTAGCTTTCACAGTCTACATAGCTGACCCCGAGAATCCTCAACTTTCAGATAAGAAGTCTGAGTTAGAGAATTACCTAGTCTATTCTTCATTTATATATTATGAGGTAAGGGTCTAAGTATTTTTTAGATTGTTCATAATATCAGTGCCTATTAGTTTAATCCAAAACAAATTTTGTCAATTCAAATAGCACATATGGAAAGTCTTATTCTTATTATATTCATATACACAGTGATGTATATGATATAGAAAAATCTCTAAAGAACAGGATAAAAAATTTAAAATTCAATGAATAAATAGTAGATATATCAACTGGTAATTCTCAGAGGAAAAACTCCTGCAAACTTAGCAGCAGTTAAGAAAACATGATTTAAAATCCAATATGAGACTGATTTTTGTGTTTTAGTAAACAAAAAGAAGCATTAAACAAAAGAAATCTCTTACATAAGATTGTGTATAATGCAGGTATCTATATGTATGTGGGCATGCACACATATGGGTGTTCACATGCTTGCATGTATATGGGCACGCATGCATGTATGTGTTCGTGCATTGCATCGAGGAGACCAGAGATCAACATTTCTTGTCTTCATTGACCACTCTCCACTTGCTCTCAGAGGCAGGGCCTCTTGATGAAGCTTAAACTCATCGATTCAGCTAGACTAGTCAGCCAGGGTGCTCCATGGATTTCCTGTCTCACCCTCCCTAGCACAAAGATTGCAGGGCATGTTACTACACCCATTTTATGTGGGTGCTAGGAATCTTAATTTAGGTTTCACCCTTGTACACCAAGTCCTTTAACCTCTCAGCCATCTCCCCAGCCCAGATTAAGTATTTTTAATGAGCATAGAATAAATACATCATGAAAGGCTATACAATTACAGCTTGAAGAAATGGAATGTCTTCATGAAGTAGGAAGAAAATAGAGATGACATGTTTAACTTTTTAATATTTTTAACTTTTAAAAATATTCATGTATTACTTTTGTGATTGCAAGATTGACTGAAAATTGCAAAAATATAATGGCTATCACCTAGAAAAGTATCAAATGTCCAATTCAGAAAATAAGAAAAAAAAATTTATTCTACATTTTAGCTTGGATTCTTAAAAATGAAGAGTTGTGCTCAAGTAGTTGACTTGGGAAGCAATGCTAAAAAATTCAGGCATGGAAGTAGAAAAGTTAAACCGGGGAGGAAAGGTAATCAGGACACTTTACCAGGTCCTTGGCCACTGCAAATGATCCTGACCAAGGGCAGAAAGGGCAGAGTTGGGTATCAATGGACATGGATGGTAGAGGGAGATTGTTAGCTCATTCGCTGACAAAATAGTTCCAGTCAGTGCACCCTGTTACTTTAAATAGACTCCCATCTGCAGTTGCAATCTGAAGACTGTGTGTGTGTGTGTGTGTGTGTGTGTGTGTGTGTGTGTGTGAAATTTAACTGCTATTCTACAGGTAAAAGAAAAGACATAGGCAGAGATGATGGTTTCTTATAAACACCTTTATACTTTATCTTTTAATTTGATAACAGTCATATTGACTATATATCTTATATACAAATCTTATAAACAAAAGCAAACATTACATTTATATCAGTTTCTATTTTTAGATGAATTTTACATAGATTTGGTTATTTTATTAATAAACAAATTACATTTATATTTGAGTTCTAATTTTATTCCCCATGAATTTTAACAAAATCTTTTTGATTTGGTTATTTTTACCCAGCCTTTATAAATTTTAATTTTTCAAACACTCTTGATTAATAGCTACTTTAAATTTTGGTGGCTTTGTTGTTTAATTTTGGTTTGATTTTTTATTTTATTGTACACCTTGTTTAGATGTCAATACAATACAAGGCTATTTTATAATACTGTATCCAATGGGTTATTATTTCCTTAGTTTTTTTAAAGAAGAAACAATGAGCTAGGTTTATGTAAGTTGTCATAACAGAATTATTAAAATAGAGAGAGATGGCTTAGGGGACTGGAGAGGTTCCAATCTCCAGGTCCCACGTTTAGCCAGATGCAAAGTGATGCAAGGGCGCAATGCCTCACTTGACCACAAGGGGGAGCACACATCTGGATTTCGTTCGCAGCAGCTGAGACACTGCTGCCGTGCCCATCTCTCTCTCTCTCTCTCTCTCTCTCTCTCTCTCTCTCTCTCTCTCTGTGTGTGTGTGTGTGTGTGTGTGTGTGTCTCTCTCTCCAAAAAAATAATAAAAAAAATATGTTAAATAGAATTGACTAGAAAGAGAATAGGATTCTATGGTGGTTTGAATGGAAACGTCCCCCAAAGATTAAGCTTCTTACCTACTCTACACCAGACAGAACCTTGCTGGAGGTGGTATATCACTGGGGGAAGACCTTGAATCTAGCCATTTTATCTGTTCAGAGCCTGTGTGCAATGGATGTGTGATGAAGTAAGCGCTGGGACCTGAAACTATAAACTTGAAATATACCCTTTCCTCCTATAATCTGCTTTTGATTGGGTATTTGTCCAGCAATGAGAAATTAACTGCAACAAGTCAGAAACAATTTAAGTTTTATTTTTTGTTTTTCTAATTAAAAGAAATAGCTAGAGAGAGCTATGTATGCTAGAAACACTGGCAGTCTCAGTAGATTAATATATTTAATATGTTTTCACTTTTATAGTTTTGACTCAAATTCAATAACTAGCAATGATTAAAATAACCAATTTGAGAAGTAAATTAAACTCACTCTTTAATTCTTTTATATTTGTACCAATTATAAACTTTGTATTTGGAGTTTTTAAATATATTTTTAATTTTTTAAAATATATTTTTATTTTTTATTTTTGGAGAGAGAAAACCCTTTTGAGAGAGAGAGAGAACAGAGATAGGTCACCTTCAGTGTCTCAGTAATCACCTAAAGTCATATCAATATTTTAATAAGGCTAATGGTCAAGTGCAGTTGCACCCTTGCGTCACTTTACACAGTTCAGTAAACCTGGAACAAACAGCCTGGAGATTGGAACCAGCATTCTACCTGGATGAGGTTTTTCATCCATCTCAGCCTATATTGTGTTTTGAAATATACCTATTCCCCATCTTACAAAAAAATGTCATCTGATTGAACTGAAGAAATGTAATCACCTAAAGTCATATCAATATTTTAATAAGGCTAATGGTCAAGGCATATGCCTGAGACAGGTCAGTAAATAAACAGCCTATCTAGGTTTTTCATCATCATTCTAGGTCCCATATCTTAAGAAAAATGTCATCATGGTGGAGAAATGGCTTAGCGGTGCACCTGAGAGTTCATTTGTAGTGGCTGGTGCATGCACCTGGAGAGCCCAGTGGCTGGCCCTGGCATGCCCGTTCTCTCTCTCTCTCTCTCTTTCCCTCTAATAAATAAATAAAAATAAATAAATCCTTTAAAAGTGTCATTTGTTGCCTCTAGTAAGTGGGAAAGTCTTGAGGATAGATCTAAGAGAGACAGAAACACATAGGGCATATGAAGAAGCACATGGAGTTTCTGCTTGAAGCCCATTCTCACTTTCTTCATTTTCCTTCCTCTATCTTCTTCTTTCTTTCTATGTTGGCCTAACCCTTCTCTGATGCCCAATCTGCAGTCCAGGATTTACACCTGGTCAGAATAACAAACTATGCCAAACTAGTGGCTTAAAATGATTGTTTTGTAAGTATTTCTGATTTTCTCTCGGGCATTTAGACAAATCAGGAGGGGCTCATCTCTCATCCACAGAGATTCAGGGTAATTCAGGATGCATTCTTCACTTAAACCAACATGTTAGAAACATCATCATGGTGCTAAAATAATAATGAAGGGTCCTAAGCATTGCTTTCTCTCAAGTTTTAATAAGTAAACTTATAATCGGGCCAGGTGTGTTGGCGCACTCCTTTAATTCCAGCACTTAGGAGGAAGAGGTAGGAGGATCACCATGAGTTCGAGGCCAACCTGAGACTACACAGTGAATTCCAGGTCAGCCTGAGCCAGAGTGAGACCCTACCTCAAAAAACTAAAAAAAAGAGAAAGAGAGAGAGAGAGAGAGAGAGAGAGAGAGAGAGAGAGAGAGAGAAAATTTATAATCCCTCTTGCAGTTCAGACAAAACACCCTATCAAAAGTAACCAGTCAACCAGTCAGGGCTGGAGAGATGGCTTAGCGGTTAAGGCACCTGCCTGCTAAGCCTAAGAACCCGGTTCCAATCTCCAGGTCCCACGTTTAGCCAGATGCAAAGTGAGGCAAGGGCGCAATGCCGCACTTGACCACAAGGGGGCGCACACATCTGGATTTTGTTCACAGCAGCTGAAAGACTGCTGGTGCGCCCATCTCTATCTGTCTCCCTCTTCCTCTCTCTCTCTTTCTCTGTGTCTCTCTCCAAAAATAACTAAAATAATAAAAAAAAATTTTTTAAAGTAACGAGTCACAAGAGGAAGTTTCACTGTGGCGGGACAAGAGCTGACACAGTGTCAACAGGGAGGAAGCAGCAGAAGTGACCTAGCTACCATTGGCACGGGACACAGGCCGTCCCCAGTGACACACATCCTCTCGCAAAGCTCCACTGCCCAAAGGCTCCACGGGCCAAACAAGGATATGCGGGACACTCCACACACAAACTACTGCAATAAGATGCTAAATGTTCGATTTTATTTTTTTAATTTTTTTTTATTTTTTTGGTTTTGCGAAGTAGGGTCTCACTCTGGTCCAGGCTGACCTGGAATTAACTATGTAGTCTCAGGGTGGCCTTGAACTCTCGGCGATCCTCCTACCTCTGCCTCCCGAGTGCTGGGATTAAAGGCGTGCGCCACCACAGCCTGGCTTTAAATGTTCAATTTTGATCATCCTGTTGACACTGTGTCAGCTCTTGTCCCGCCATGCTTTCCCTGTAAAAAGAATTCATTGCATTTCATTGCACACATGGAAATAACCATGTAACTTTCCTTAATTGACATATCAGTGTGATATCCATGATGGTAGAAATTTTATAATTAAATTCTTTTTTCAATTCCTTAAAATTCAGTAAGTATTATTATTCCCTAACTAATATACGAAAAGCTTTACTTAAAACATTAAAAAGTCAATTTTTATTTGCTAGTAATTTTAAATGTTTGTATTCATAAGTGAAAGCTGCCAAAAAATTTCTGGTCTGGGTTTGGTATTAGATTATGCAATCTTCATAAGATTATACATTGAAAAAATTCAATGGAAAATGGAATGTAATGTAATGTAGAAGGAAAGTAATAAAAAAAAACTAAAAAAAAAAACCTAAAAAAATAAATAAATAAAAATAAAAATTAAAAAAATTAAAAAAAAAAAAAACTACTTAGGCAAGGAAGCAGCTTTAGACTCCCAAGAGAGTACCCGATCAGTACTGCCTTAATGAGTTCTCTTTCCCTCTGGCTTCTTCCTGGTTCAGTTACTGAATGTTGGTGAACAGGGAAGCAGAGCACTTGGCACCCTGAACCTCTTGCTACACAATGACTCGGGCCTGTCCCTGATGCTTTCTCCTAGGGTATTGCAGGAAGCTTTCTCTTTTCCCTAAGCCCTGCATCTACCTTTGCTAAGCGCTCTTTGAATTATCTTCATTGTGTATTCTATTTATTGATCATAAATAACTGAAATAAGATCTTGATATTTCATTTCTCCTCTTGTCTCTTCTGTTTTGGAAGAACATAACTTGTCTGGTTTTGCAGGATCATGGCTGGAAATGAATTGTGTCTCAGGATGAATTCTACATTGAATCTCACCCAGATATGATTTAGATGATATTTAGAAAAGATGCTGGGGTGAGCTAAGGCTTTTGTAACTATTTGGATGGTATGATTATAATTTTATTATTTTATTTTATTTTATTTTATTTTATTTTATTTTATTTTATTTTATTTTATTTTATTTTATTTTTTGGTGTTGCAAGGTAGGGTCTCACTCTGGTCCAGGCTGACCTGGAATTCATTATGTAGTCTCAGGGTGGCCTCGAACTCTTGGCGAGCCTCCTACCTCTGCCTCCCGAGTGCTGGGATTAAAGGCGTGCACCACCACACCTGGCTAAGATTTTTTTTTTGGTTATGATTATAATTTTAATGAAAGAAGAGCATGAATTTGAGCAGATAGAAGGTGAAATGGTATGGGTAGGGTTCCATTTAGAAATACAGAGTTTACTTGTTTTTGTGGCAGGACATAGAGAAATCAAACTGGAACTCAGCTGGAAGCTTCCTGCTTGCTGGCTAGCTTTCTTAGTGTCAAAGGTTCCATGCAAGCTGCTGGGGGAGTGAAGTGAACAGCAGTCCTACCCAGCCACGGACCCTGTGTGCTCCACAACTGACCTGCCACGCAAGATGTATCCACTGGTGTAGTAGGTAAACGTCAGATACAGCAGTAACTAGCTGCTTCTGATTGAATTTGAGTTCCCTTCCAAAGATGGAAATTTATTCCTGGAACTTTAAGCAAGGCCCTAAGCCTGTGACTTAAGGACATAAGCCACAGAGGGAGTCTACTACTGTTGCTATGCTTAATGGGTAGGAGATCAATCTGCCTTCTAAATATTCAAGTTTGTTCATGATTAGTGTTGCTGACAGCCTCATGCATAGAAGTTTCTTTCTGCAGTGACCAGAGGTTAATACTGTGATGCCCAGCTGAGAGAATTGCTGAGAATAAGTGACTATTCGAAACATGACATCCACATCACTTATCCTAAGGCTCACAGAATAGGACAGAAAGAACATAGCGCAGATGAGGAGGAGAGTTTTGAAACTCCATCTTCTTGATATGGCATGAGCTCACAGCATCTGTGACTTCCTGCGTAATAATGAGCCTGTCAATATTCCGTCATGGGTGGGGGAAGGGCTCCGAAGATCCCACAGCTCACTGAGCAGCCAATGTCGGCTAATAGTTGCTGGGGATGGACATGAAAGTAAGATGGAGATTAACTGGGAAAGTAAGATCAAAATACATTATATACATGTACTATATATGTATATAATGTTGAAATTATTATATACTTGTCAAAAATACAAAAAGAAATAGGGGTGTAGGTAGAACTGAGATTAAATAAGACTATGAGAGCAAGCTGAGAAGATTGGTGGCTGTCATGTTCAGACACTAGAGAGGCCATGTGAGCAAGGAGTAAGGAAGCTGGGAGCAGGGAAGTACCTATCTTCCTGAAAGCTGGGAAGGCAGTTCCCATCAGAATCCAGCTCTGTTGCCAGGCTGATCTTGAACTCCCAACTTTCAGAACTGTGATCAATCTAAGCCACTCAGGCTATGATATTCTCTTATGGCCGCATGAAATGTTCTATCACACCTTCATAATGTATTTTTATTACACTATTTTATTACACTATTTTTATTACATTTTTTATTACACTATTTTTATTACATTTTTCTAAGATGTATTAATGCACTGCTCATTGTTAGTACAAAATATCTGATAAAAGAAGTTTAGGAAAGGAAAGGTTTATTTCAGCTTTCAATTCCAGGTGACAGTACATCATGGCCTGAAAGGCATGGTCGTAGTCGTTTGAGGTAACTGGACACATACCGTCCACAGTTAGGGCAGGAAGTGGGGTGGGGAAGATCCCAGGGAGAAAATACTGCTCGTCCCTAATAGTCCATATCCACGGCCACGAGTTGAGTGAATCTTTCTGTACTCGTGATGTGAGGTAGACAGGTAGGGAGAGGGGGTGTTCTTGATACAACCAGAAGCCCACTTCCAGGCTTATGGACAACATCAAATCCACTATTAACTAAGAATACATAGACAAGAGAGACCCTATAGCAATACACATGATATACATGACTTAAGTTATGATCCTAGATAAAAACCAGTGGTGACAGAGATCAAGGGCCATCCTGCAGACAGGCCGCTCCCTCTCCTGAAGGGACCTTCTGCTTCCTCTCACCATCTCCTGAACAAATAAGTCTCTGCTGAGTTACTCCCCCCACTACAAATCTGTCCAGGTTATCTTTCCATGTCAAGATTATTAGCCTGACCGTATCTGCAGTCACTTTTAATATGCAAAATAGCTGTTCATGCATTCCAGGGATTAGGATGTGGATATATTTTGGTGGAAGCAAATGAAAGTTGCAAAGTAATTCACATATATCTCTTATGTATTTTGCCATTATTTTAAGCATGCTTCCACATTGATATTTCTCTTTCTCTTCCCCTTTTACATTGTTTCTGTACTATTTATAAATAACACACACACACACGCACATACACACACACATATATATATGTATGTATAATGTTCTTTCTTGTTATTTCAAATACTTCGTTGTAAGTTTCCTAAGAAGAACTTCCATTAAGTAGTCAATTTAATTATCAAAATCAAGAAATGAAAATTGAAAAATATAGTATTTACTATATAGATTTTTTTAGAGCCCACTAATTGTCCAATAATGTCCTTTTAAAGAAAACAGACAATCCCACATCATCCCAATGTCTATCTTTTCAGTCTGCTTTAATCTGTGTGACTTCTGGCATTCTTGATAGTCTCTAGTCTCTAAGAGAGTTAGTCAGTTATCTTTGAAAGCTATTCTACAGTTTGGGCATTTTTAAAAACTGACAAGGGGGCTGGAGAGATGGCTTAGTGGTTAAGGCGCCTGCCTCCTAAGCCTAAAGAACGCTGGTTCCAATCTCCAGCGGTTCCAATCTCCAGGTCCCACGTTTAGCCAGATGCAAAGTGACTCAAGGGCGCAATGCCGCACTTGACCACAAGGGGGGGGGGGTGAATGCATCTAGATTTCGTTCACAGCAGCTGAGAGGCTGCTGGCACACCCATCTCTATCTGTCTTCCTCTCCCTCTCTCTCTGTCTCTCTCCGTGTCTCTCTCCAAAAAAAAAAAAAAAAAAAACTGACGAAGGAACTAGAAAAACAATGATGTCCCAGCTGAGGTAATAATCACATGTTATAGATACTCAGTCTAAAGCATTTAAACTTAACAATTAAAAAAAGATTCCTATAGCTGGAGAGATGGCTTAGCAGTTAAGGCACTTGCCTGCAAAGCCAAAGGACACAGGATCAATTCTCCATGACCCACATACGCCAGATACAAAAGGTGGAGCTTGCATCTGGAGTTCCTTTGCAGTGGCTAGAGGCCCTGGTGTGCCCATTCTCTCTCTGTGTCTCACTGTCTCTCTTTCTTTCTCCCCTCTCTCTTTCCCTCTTTGTCTCCTTCTCTCTCAAGTAAATAAATATTTTTTAAAGATACTTGGGAAGAAGGTAATATTCCACTTTGTTGTTTTAAACCTATTGCTTATATTTCAGTGAGTCAGTTCTTTTTTTTTTTTTCTGCTGCTCCTCCTTAAAACCAGAGGTGTAATATTTGAGTCTGAAGAAAGATTATTAATTAAGAAATATTGAAATTATTTTAAAGAAATAGGAGAATTATTAAAATTTGAAAGAACTAAGACAGGAAAAATCACTATAAGTAATAATTCACCCCATGAAATGCGACAATTTTGTGAAAACATAGTATTATCAAAATGGAAACTCAGGGCTGGAGATATGGCTTAGCGGTTAAGGCACCTGCCTGCTAAGCCTAAGAATGCTGGTTCCAATCTCCAGGTCCCACGTTTAGCCAGATGCAAAGTGACACAAGGGCGCAATGCCGCACTTGACCACAAGGGGGCGCATGCATCTAGATTTCATTCACAGCAGCTGAGAGACTGCTGGCACGCCCATCTCTATCTGTCTCCTTCTCCCTCTCTGTCTGTCTCTCTCTGTGTCTCTCTCCAGAAATAAATAAAATAATGAAAAAAAAATAAAAAAAAATGGAAACTCAAAGATGTTCTAAAAGAATATATTAAAATTCTACTTTTAAAAGAAAGCAAAATAATGTCTTTTCTGTTTCCTTGTAATATATTCCCTGTGCTAGACCCAGTGAGACCCAGAAATTTACTACACATATTCCTTTTATGAATTATTAGGCCCAGGCACAAATCTCTTGAATAAGATAATATTTTTTTTCTTTTAAATGTGCTGTCACTATCAGAAAGTAGGCACATGGCCTTGTACCAGAAAACAGATAAATAAATACTGGTAAACTACACAAGAAATGCCACCAGTTCATACAACTGTGCTATATTTTCAGGCTGTCCTTGTCAGTTTCCACATTCTCTACCTATTATATATACCTATCAACTGAATGAAAACAAACACTGGAGGAAAAAAAACGTAGTAAAATAAAAAATCTTTGCAGCTAAAGTAATATGTGCTCCATATGTTAACTTTGGGCTGCTGCTGTGAAGCTGCTTTCTCTGTAACTGAAAAGTTCCTTCCTGGAGGGGGAGAGGCTAAGGAAACTCAGAGAGCAGATGACATCTGTAAGCACTCGGAAGTTCAGAAGATTCACAACTCCCCAACTTCACGTGAACTCTAACAATCGCCAAGGAGATGATTCTCTGATCACCCAAGCTGTCTATCAACTGTGCAAGAAGCTCTAAGGCCTCAGTTTGTGGTCATCACCCATTTTGGGTGAGCTTCCTGTAATGACTTGGAGTCACCCATGCTCCTGTCAGTAACCCCCACCTGTACTTCATAAGCAACCCCAATAAATTCCCTGGCTCACGAAACTAGACTGAGTGGAATCATTTCTTCAGTCTGTCATGCGTGCCCACCCACGCGGGGAGTGAACAGATGCGTGTGCGCCTCTCCCCATGAAGTACACCACACAGCTAGCACCTGACCAGGGACTGGCAGAACCAAGCATGAGTTTGAGGGAAGTGGCCGCATTGTCCCTGAAACGGGTGCTGACATGCAACTGGGGCCTGTGCTTGTAAAGGTAGTGTGTCCACAGGATCAGCACCACATAGCTACCTTTCCACATGTGGTATGGGGTGATGTTTTCCTCGCTGCACCGTGTTGTATGCTCCCGGCGATGGGTGACAGACTCTACAGCAAGGCAAACACATCTGGGTGAAGTGTCTCTCCGGGGAACTCCAGGATGGCCATCGTCCTCTACTTGGCATGGGAAGGAAGGCCTGCATCTTTGAAGAGTGGGGTTCAACATTTCACTGTTGGTGTGCAGTTCCTAAAGGTACTATTATGGGATGGTCTTGTAAGCAGGCTGGGGCATGAGTTAGTTATCTTTGCTCAGTGCCAAAACATACAAGTGAAGTTGAGCTACCTGCCCACAAAGACTTGCCCACGGATGGAAGGAATCACAACAGGAAAAATACTAGCTTCTGGATTGACAGGAAGAGTCTGGAGAGGGGGAAGCAATGGAGTTTGGCTTGCCATTTCTTACAGCTGCTTGAACGCCAAAGAATTAAGTACAAGTTAGATCTTTGCTAAAGAGTCCTTCCTGGGACTGAAAAACTTGGAACCCGGGGCTGGAGAGATGGCTTAGCGGTTAAGGCACCTGCCTGCTAAGCCTAAGAACCCGGTTTCAATCTCCAGGTCCCACGTTTAGCCAGATGCAAAGTGAGGCAAGGGCACAATGCCGCACTTGACCACAAGGGGGCACACGCATCTGGATTTCATTCACAGCAGCTGAGACACTGCTGGCATGCCCATCTCTATCTGTCTCCCTCTCCCTCTCTGTCTCTCTCTCTCTCCAAAAAATAAATTAAATAATAAAAAAAAATTAAAAAAAACTTGGAACCCTCTGGAAGAATGAGATAGTGAGAAAGAGATGGAGGAGCATGTGTTACATGTGATAGGAGATGCCTTCAGGTCTGGTCTTTAATACAAAAGGAGGGAAATCCCATGATGCAGCATACAGATGGGGACCTTAATCACGGCCGTTACAAGAAATTATGATAATCAGGAGATGCTCCACATCTCAACTGCTTGCATTTGGAAAGACTTTTGAACAAGCAATGAAAGGTCCTCGCACAGCCTGACTTGTGAGAATATGGACAAAGGGCAGATGGGCTCAGCCTGATCACCCCGGAAGTGGAGAGCAAAGCCCGCATAACTGGAAACACTGTGAAGGAACTAAGTCCCCGATGGACTGCTCATGTAAACCAGTAGGGGAACGTGGTCATTACCACCTGAGGTTCCCATGCATATCAGGACCGGAAGACGATAGAGGCAGAGCAGGAACTACTAAGAGAGGCGGAATTTTCTCCCCATATCCCCAGGCTAGATAGGACTGCAATCACAAAACAGTGAAGAAAGAAGGATCTCCATTCTCCTGTGGGGCTTACTTAATAGCTTTGCTGAGCGCCACGGTGGGATGTAGGAGAGAATGGCAGATCAAATGGTTTCAACAAACATAATACAGTGTTTATGAATGACTAAAGCCATGTGTTACTAAAGGAGATGGTAAAAAGAGAAAGCAGACAATAGCAATAGGTTCTGTCAGGGTTACTCCAAGGCAAATATATCAAGTCAGATTTCTTAGTGAAAAAATTAACAGAAAGTCAAATGCTGGGCTAGTGAACTTCTGGAAGGCTTTAGAGCCTGAGCCACAGTTCACAGAAGACAGAATTGATGAAACAATATAGGTGGAAATTATTCCCCCAGACTGGGCTCTTTCAGCAATGCTGAATGGCCAATGGAAAGGTAGGGACCATAGCCCTGGCCCTGAACTTGTCAGAAGTAGGAAGCTGACTCAAGCAGCAGACATAGCAAACCAGAGTGTGGTTCTTCTCCCTCTGTGGCCTGAGCCTGGCCAAGCAGCTCAAGCCTGCCTGACCAAGACCATCAGGGATGTGATGTGACGCGGCACTGTGACAACATCGGCGCCTGCGGGATGAGGAGGCCAGGTGGCTCTTGGGAAATGTGGATTCTGGATGACTGGGTGGGTAATGTCTCCCATTCCTGTCACTGTACTCAGAATTGCCCTTTTCTCTTCATGCGTGTATTCAATGCAGGTGTGAGTACAGGAGCAACGCCATGATGTGTGTGGAGGTCAGGGAACAACATGCACGTTGCTGTTTGTGCTCTGCCTTGTTTGAGGCAAGGTCTCTCAACTGCCCACTCCATTTGCCACGCTACCTGGCCCAGGAATTTTTCATGAAATTCTCTTGTCTCCTCTTCCCAACTTGCTAAAGGCACACTAGGAGTTCAGAACCCTGCCAGAGTTTCTGGCTTCTGTGTGAGTACTGAGATCTGAACTCAGGTATTCAAGCATGCCCATCAAACACTTTAACCCCTCAGCTATCTCTTCAGCCCTTAATATTGCCTTTTAAACTAAACAAATCACTTAAGTGATGAGATTATTTCATGCTGTATTGGACCTTGCTAACATTTCTTTTTTACTATCTCCTTGTTCATCCAAGACCAATTGGCACTTGCTTGGAGCAGACAGCAGTGGTCTTCAGAGGCCCTGCCAGTTTTCTGTAAAAAGGGCTTCTTTATGTAATACGTACCCTTGAATGTCTTACAGATTTTTAAAGGCACCTGGAAGAACAGTGACGAATGCAGTTAAAAAAATTTAAGGAATGAGCTGGAGAGATGGCTTAGCGGTTAAATGCTTGCCTATGAAGCCTAAGGACCCCGGTTCGAGGCTCGATTCTCCAGGACCCACGTAAGCCAGATGCACAAAGGGGTGCATGCATCTGGAGTTCGTTTGCAGTGGCTGGAGGCCCTGGCGCACCCATTTATTGTCTCTCTCTCTCTCTCTCTCTCTCTACCTGCCTATTTCTGTATCTCTCTCAAATAAATAAATAAATGATAAAATATTTTTAAAAAAAATTTAAGGAAGGTATCTCATGTAAGTTGAAAGAGCATTTTTAAAAAGCATAACATTGTTGGTTAAAAATCACAGTGCCGGTAGCAGACTAGTTCCCTATGAGATGCTGGCCAAGGAGGTTCCTGAAGCCCTCCAGGCTGTTGTCACTGTGGCTACATGACAGAACTAGACGGTAAAATCTTAATACTGAAGACACTGGATGCTTTAGTTGCAGGATAGGGAGAAATTGGGCTGAGACGATGGTGAAAGCATCCTCCGTGCTGTTTGGTTTCATCGTGCCATGAGGCACCGTGTGGACTACAGAGGGAGAATTGTCACCAAAAGTCTGGCTTGGTTGGTTTAGACGCTACATACTATGGCATCAACATGCCAGGCAAAGTGTGTTCACTGCTATAATAGTATCACAGCTTTTATGGATACTACCAAGTGCTTTCCAACTGGATTTAAGGCCCACAGGAGGGAATTCACATACAGCATAAAGCCAAGACACAAACCAGCAGCTGAAGGCCCCAGTGAGGAGGTCGCTGCTATTGCTTTAATAATCACATGCGATGAATCTGTCAAAAGGCCATTGGAGGGCTGGAGAGATGGCTTAGCAGTTAAGGCGCCTGCCTGCTAAGCCTAAGAACGCTGGTTCCAATCTCCAGGTCCCACGTTTAGCCAGATGCAAAGTGACACAAGGGCGCAATGCCGCACTTGACCACAAGGGGGCGCATGCATCTGGATTTTGTTCACAGCAGCTGAGAGACTGCTGGTGTGCCCATTCTCTGTCTCCCTCTCCCTCTCTGTCTGTCTCTCTCTGTGTCTGTCTCCAAAACAAAACAACAAAAAAAAGGCCATTGGAATGCTGCTGTCAGCGTCAGTCACAGAAAAATATGTGCCAAATGTGGTAACTACTGCAGAGACCCAACTATTCAATTTGCCAAGAGCAATTGATTATTGCTGTGGCATTGAGGCCCAGTGTTCAACCATAAGTGAAAGAAAATAGTCAGGAATCTTTATCACCATTCAAGGCTCGGGGAACATTGCATGAGAGGGGATGGAGAGTATGTAAGAGCCTGGGGATGGAGAGGAGTGCTGTGAAGCTATTTTCTCCTAGTTGAAACATTCCCTGTGAGAGCAAAAGTCAGGCTCAAGAAGTCAATGAAACATACAAGCCTCAGAAAGCTCAGAAAGTCACAAGAGTCATAAGCCCCTCCCCAAAGTTATCTGAGCAGTAACAGTTGATGAGAAGACTCCCACGTTGTTCAGAAGGAAAGCTTCCACGAGTCCTTGCTCATGACCCCTCACCTATGCTCCTGGAAGTAACAGCAATAAGCCCACTAAGTTAGACCTGGAGGTATCATTTCTTAGGTCAACATTGGTTGGTACTTTACGTGGAACAAATAGACATTTGTTCACATCTCCCCAGGAAAAGTTATGCAATAGCTGTATATCTTCTTTTATGTATTTATGTGAGAGAGAAAAAGAGGCAGATACAGAGACAGAAAGAATGGGCATTCCAGGGCCTCTAGCCACTGCAAACAAACTCTGTTCTAATATTGAATGACAGAAAGTATGAATTTAAACATTTTGGTCACTATGAACAGTGAGGAGCAGTTCCAAAAACCATTCATGGGCTGGAGAAATGGCGTAGCAGTTAAGGAACTTGTCTTCAAAGCCAAGGAACCCAGGTTCAATTCCCCAGGACCCATGTAAGCCAGATGCACAAGGTGGCGCATGTGTCTGGAGTTCGTTTGCAGTGGCTAGAGGCACTGGCACTCCCATTTATTGTCTCTCTCTCTCTGCCTCTTTCTCTGGCTCTCTCTCAAATAAATAAATAAGCCATTCATATACATAGTAGGTAAAAAGATTCTCACATACCATGCACTGCAAGTGATACGGACACAGCAAGAAACCAGACAACGAAAGCTCTCATGTTATTATCTAAAATACAAGAATAAAAACAAACCAGGACAATATGAGAAGAACTAGATAGAAGGACACGTAGTGTCTAGGTAGTCAAAGAAAGCCTTTCTGAGGAGGTGCTTACTACTAAAAGAGCCCAAGAATGAGATGACTGGATAGCAGAGCACTCCTGGTATGAAGAAAAGTTGATATAAATGCTTGGCTGGTGGGAATAAGTGAAAAAAAAAAAACTGGGTTTGTTTAGTGAACTCATACCTCACTGGCATGTGCCTCCTGCCAATCCAAACAAAACAGGCTGAGTGGCTCAATCAGAGACACAACACAACTTATTATGAGGTTGCCTCCCCTTTGAGGCCAGCACAGATCTGCGCTTGGAAGGTCAGTCTAAAGAAGGCGGACTTAATAATCATAGTGCTTATGGATAAAACTCTGCTTCGTTCTTTGAGGTTTATGAGCTGTCTTGGAATCTTAACTCTTAAAATAGTGTCTTTGTAAAAAGTCTGCAGAGATGAATATCAACACTTGGCATGCCATCTGCAGAGAGCTAATTATATACACTTTGTTATTTGTCAGTATAAGATATTTCAGAATGAAATGTGCGAACCATCTGCCAACAACTTTATTCACATTTCTTGGATCATCAGCAAGAGCCCTCGTCCTTCTTTGCGCACCCCCACCCCTCAGAGAACACAAATTGTAGTGTGCACAAGGTGGGTGGATGACAGTTTCTAAAAATGGCTTTGGCATGTACCAGGAAACAGGAAGTATTTGGGGTATGATGTCCTCAAATCATTTATATCCATTACTCTGCCATATATCCTTGATACCATGTAATCTCAACTAACCCTGACTCCCCAGGTGTCAAACAAGACACCAGTGATGCTGGCATCGTTTACATGATGGTTAGGTAAAGAACCATGAGCCTAAAATAAGTTGCAGTTTGCCATTTGATTATGTAAATATGTGGTTGCATGATCCCCCAGTTCTTGTAATCACATTTCATGCACAAAGGCAAACCCAGCTTTTGTGTTTTCAAAAGCAGGTGCACAATTATTTCTGCAAAGAAAAGGAGAATCACTTGCTGTGATTTATTTTTTCAGAGAGATGATTGGGCAATTATAGACATACATGCTAATTTTGTTTTCCCTTTCACTGACCATCCTCTGCTTGCTAAATGGATAAGCCTTTCTTTCTAATAAGAGGAGAAAGCTGCAGAAATAAACATAAAGAAGTTGAACTGCACATGTTGTTGCCAGTAGACATCAACCTTAATCCCCATGTGTTAAAGCATGTTTCAGAAAACTTTAATTCATATATTTTGTGGTCTGGACATCCCCTACTCTGTTCCCTTGAAACTCAAGGATCAAGTATTGCTTTAATATATGTAATGTTTATTCTACTTTCTAATACATGGTCTGAATTGAGAAGTGCACATGGAATATAAAAATGGACTATTACAAAATCCACTCACTTGTTACCTGTGGTTCCCTCAAAAACTAAAAGACTAAAGAGCCATGTCTTCATCATCATAAAAGCTTAAAACGTGGATGATTCCAGACTGTATGAAAATTAAAGAAATACTGTTAATTTATTGCTAGCACTTGAGTCAGTTTCCCTATTTTAATACTGTTTTCTCTACTTGAGCTACTTTCATTATTTAGGTTCTGAAAAGTATACAGTATGGGAACCATCATTAATACTATCCATAGTCAATGCCTGTTCCAAAATTAATACTTGATTATCGAATTTGGCCTAATTGTATACATTCATAGTTTTTATTTGCATACATGTACACAAGCATGATATATGATTATGTGCATAAACACAGCTGGTTTTTATATTGTATATTTTTAAGCATCAGATAAAAATATCTGATAGTTAAAAAGTATTTTACATAATTCAAAATTATTTTAATCAGTTATCTCTTCATATCATCCCTATTGAGACTAATTGTGAGATATTCAAGTATAGATCATCTTACTTTCCTAGGATTACTAGTGAATCATTAGAATACAAACTTATGTTGTAGGTGAATTATAGCCAAATCCAAAGAACAGCCAATCATGACATCCTTGATAATCAGACCGACAAATATACTTGTCTGCTAATTAATTCTGCACTGCATTAATATAGGCACATTAATTACTATCACTTGAAGAAAAAGGTTCAAAGCTTACATCATTGTGTTCTGTCCTCAACTACTTTTCTTCATGAAGCCTATGGGTACTTTTTAAAAAATGCTTACTATTTGATCTGGGCTGGAGAAATGGCTTAGCGGTTAAGGCATTTGCCTGCGAAGCCAAAGGATCCCAGTTCGATTCTCCAGGGCCCATGTAAGCCAGATGCACAAGGGGCACACACATCTGGAGTTTGTTTGCAGTGGCTAGAGGCCCTGGCGTGCCCATTCTTTCTGTCTGCCTCTCTTCTATCTCTCCCTCTGCTTGCAAATAAATAAATAAAATTTTTAAAAATGCTTATTATTTGATTATGAATATGAACTAAAACCTAGCCAAAACAAGGGTTAATTTAGGATTGAAAATAAGATTAAATGATGGACCAAATTTATCAAAAATAAAATGAGGGGCTGGAGAGTTGGCTTAGTGGTTAAGGTGCTTGCCTGTGAAGCCTGGCACACCCATTCTCTCTCTCTCTCTCTGTCTCTGAAAGAAAGAAAGAAAAAAGAAAGAAAGAAAGAAAGAAAGAAAGAAAGAAAGAAAGAAAGAAAGAAAGAAAGAACGAACAGAGGGAGGGAGGGAGGAGGGGAGGGAGGAGGAAGGAAGGAAGGAAGGAAGGAAGGGGAAAGAAAGAAAGAAAGAAAGAAAAGAAAGAAAGAAAGAAAGAAAGAAAGAGAAAGAAAGAAAGAAAGAAAAAGAAAGAAAGAAAGAAAGAAAGAAAGAAAGAAAGAAAGAAAGAAAGGGGGAAGGAGGAGGGAGGGGAGGAGAAGGAGGAGGAAGGAAGGAAGGAAGGAAGGAAGGAAGGAAGGAAGGAGGGAGAGGGGGAGGGAAGGAAGAAAGAAAAAGAAAGAAAGAAAGAAAGAAAGAGAGAGAGAAAGAAAGAAAGAAAGAAAGAAAGAAAGAAAGAAAGAAAAGAAAAGTGAAAGTAGATGCATGCAGCACAAGATCAGGACAGGCAATATGGACTGTAATCTCTGCTGCTTCTTACCCATTGTACAAATGGGAACAAGTTGTTAACCTTTTTATTTTTCAATTTCTTCATCTGTACAGTGGGTACAGGTTTTTAAAAGTTAGTAATAGAGATATTTGAATGTTGTAGGAGTAAATGACTTTAATGGAGCATTATTTACAAAGTCAGATCCCAGTGAAAAATCATTGAATTGCTGTTGCACTGTAAAATATGAGTTACTTGGCCTACAGCTTCAGTGTAAATTAGCAGTGTTATGAAATTGCTAGAATCTGCCTCAGGCGCATTAAAAGAAGTGGTGTATCAAGACTGAGGAATGGGTGGTGATACTAATATGCGTCCACCCAGACCCTACTTACATGCTTTCCTTTCTGCTCTCTCTTTTCCTCCCTCATACATCTTTCTCTCCATCGACACTTGTATTTCACTTTGAAAGAAACCTCAGCATTTCTTTAATTAAAGGGAGAAGCAAAGTAAGTAGTGAAGGCAGGAAGTGAAAAGATAGAATGGCAGCTTTATAAATGGAGACAGCAAGGCTCCACAAGGAAAAGACTTGATAAGGAACATCTCTGGCTATTTTCAAGACAAAAATCATACACTTAAAACAAGTCTATGTATCTTCTCATATTTGAATTAAAATAGAAATGACATTTTCCCTAAACTAACTGAAATTCAAATTAGTATCCTCGTGAGGCAGGGAATTTCTACTGACACCTAAGTTTGGGAAGGAGCTAGAGATCCAGTGACTGTGACAGGTGAACTTGGATCCCCTTAAGATGCCTGTTCAACCATTAATTCTGTTTTTTGTTGTTGTTTTGTTTTTCGAGGTAGGGTTTCACTCTGGTCCAGGCTGACCTGGAATTAACTATGTAGTCTCAGGGTGGTCTCAAACTCTCGGCGATCCTCCTACCTCTGCCTCCCAAGTGCTGGGATTAAAGGTGTGTGCCACCATGCCCGGCTCCATTAATTCTTTTTCAAGTATTTTGTTTATTTATTTGAGAGAGAGAAAAAAAGGCAGATAGAGAAAAATCTGCATTCCAGGGCTTCTAACTGTTGCAAACGTGCTCCAAAGGCATGTGTCATCTTGTACAACTGGCTTATGTGGGTACTGGGGAATAGAACTTGGGTCCTTAGGCTTTGCAGGTGAGCACCTTAATTGCTAAGCCATCTCTCCATCCCGAGCCATTAATTCTTATATGCAAACCCACTACCATCATGTGTACTATGATTTGAAATACAATAGTATCTTCCAAACAAACAACAACAAACATCATTTTGATTCCAAAATGGAATAATTTTTTTAATTTTAATTACATATTTTTATTTATATTATTTTGATTTTACATTCATAGTATTGGTTCCATTGTTCTCCTCCCTGTCCTCTCTCTTTCAAAGGGACCCTTTGTTTCTTTGGCTCAAGACATCATGCATATGATTGAATGAAACTCATTTTTATATAAAATGGGCAACTAGTGAGATAATATGAGCAATAAAATCTACTGGGTCACGTCCCTCCTTGACTTTTGTGACTTTATACTCAGAAAGGCATCACTTATTATGTGATAATTTAATGGCTAACCTCCACAAAATTGCCACAACACAGAGGAGCCTCTAGTCACATGACCACACAAATAGAATGAACCATGTGTGTAAACTAAGCAAAGTCCCCAGTATTATTATTTAGCTAAGTATGGTGTCAAAAGGAAAGCAAAGAGTCCTCAATTTTCACTTTTCACTATTGTCTGTAATCTAAGTGCAATCACAATGTTATTTAAAGATAAAATATAGATCCAACACGACAAGGGTCAGGGACACTAATCATTTAAAAATATAGCTATGCCTGCGACAGATTTCAAACGACACATTCTTGACCTGTTTGTTCATGGATACAATCACTTCAAAATTTTACTATCAGCTTGCTAATGAAGACATAAAGATTACTCATATAATGCCTTAGGAAATAGAACATTTTTAAGAATATAGTATTCTAGTTGTTGTAACACCATCCCCCGCCCCATTTTGCCATATAGAAAGCTGAGAGGGCAAACCTGCCAGGAGAGAAAGATGTTTGAGGGCTGTCACATGTCTCTCCCACTCAGATAACTTCTCCCTGTCCGTCCCAAACAGTGAGCTGCAATGAAGAGGTTTTTAAAGATAAATTTGAGGGGCTGGAGAGATGGCTTAGTGGTAAAGGCGCCTGCCTCCTAAGCCTCAGAACACTGGTTCCAATCTCCAGGTCCCACGTTTAGCCAGATGCAGTGACACAAGGGCTCAATGCTGCACTTGACCACAAGGGGGCACGCACATCTGGATTTCGTTAGCAGCAGCAGCTGAGAGGCTGCTGGCACACCCATCTCTATCTGTCTTCCTCTCCCTCTCTCTCTCTGTCTCTCTCTCTGTCTCTCTCCAAAAAAATAATAATAATAATAATAATAAGATAAATTGAGAATGGAACAGACTAAGGTCAACAAGGAGCTGTAGTGATACAGATTAGAAGTCACTCATTGTTTTTACTGATGCACTGAACATTTAAGTGTGTGTGTGTGCAAGAGAGAGGGAGAGGGAGGGAGGGAGGGAGGGAGAGAGGGAGAGAGAGAGAGAGGATGGTTTAAATAGAGAAGAAATAGAAGTCAAATGTGGGCCTAGTATACATGTTATAAGGAACTATCTTGAATATTTCTCATGGGTTAGATATTTTTATTCTGTTCCTCCAACACACCCTTTGTTGTTGTTCTGAAAAAATAACCAAGCTCATCTGCTGTGAACGAAATCCAGATGTGTGCACCCCCTTGTGGGCAAGTGCGGCATTGCGCCCTTGTGTCACTTTTGCATCTGGCTAAAAGTGGGACCTGGAGATTGGAACCGGGGTTCTTGGGCTTACTAGGCAGGCACCTTAACCACTAAGCCATCTCTCCAGCCCCCAGTACTTTATTTTTTTCTTGTCCTTTCTGTATGCCACATTTTCTTTCATTAATTATGAACTTTACTGTTTGAACAAATCACATGCTGGTCCCATTCCATTTGTGTTATCCTCTTATGTCCCTACTCCCCTGCCCCCATTCCACTGAGGGCTCTGCTAAGTGGGGACATTGCTATTAACTATGGGGATGTGGAATTAATACATATTTAATTAGTATGTAGTGTAAACATAGATACTATTTTCCTGATAGGGTCTTAAGAATTTAATTCAAATTTGTTGTGATGAAAACACTTATGAATTAATTACTCTAATAATAAAATGAAAAATACTAAATCAACTGGAAGAACCACAAGTATATATCCCAAATCTATTATTTCTTGTCATCAAAATAATTTCTTTAATAATAAAGGAAAGGAGAGATGTGATATCATCTCAACCAGGCAAGAATAATTTTTTTTAAAGTAAACCATAGTATCAATAAAATGGATCTCACAAATATGCAAAAGATCTTAGCAATTAAAAATATAGTGTAAGGGCTGGACAGATGGTTAAGGCACCTGCCTGCAATGCCTAAAGACCCAAGTTCAACTCCCCAGGACCCACATAAAGTCAGATGCACAAGGAGGCACATGTGTCTGGAGTTTGTTTGCAGGCTAGAAGCTGTGGTGTGATTTATTTGACTTGGTACTTTATTTTTCTTGTCCTTTCTGTATGCCACATTTTCTTTCATTAATTATGAACTTTACAATTAAATCACATGCTGGTTACAGAGTGTGGTAGTTTGAATATATGTCCCCCAATATATTCAGTATTTTATTAGTTATAGTTTGCATCTGCAATCACCTTTGCTAGAGGCAATGTCACTGGGGGCCAGTCTTAAGGTGTGATGGTGGGCTTGAGATTCCATTGTAAAGATATGCAAAGTGTGCCTAGCAGGAGTTCCTGAAGTGTGCTGGGCTTTTGGCTGTAGTTTTTGCTCTGTGTGCTGTGTGGCTGGTTGGCTTTGCTCTCTTGAGTGGTCCCGTGAGAGCAGGCCGCTTCTCCTGCCCTTATGGAACTTCTCCTGGATCTGTAAGCTTCAATAAATAATATCCCTTCCTCCATAACTGTGCCTGGTCTGAAAGTTCATCTTAGCGAACCTGAAGCTGTCTGCTACCCAGAGATAGATGGACTCTCTATCTCTCTTCTCTCTATCTGCTTGCTAGTAAATAAATATATTAATATATATTGTGTGACTATGATATTTTAAAAAGGAAGACCAATCTTTGGGTTATCTAGAAAGATGTAAAAAATTAACCATGCAGCCAGCCATTTCAAATAGGTGCACTTTCTCAGCCACAAATGACTATATTGTAAGAACTAAAGAAGGAATTTTATTGCAATAATCTGAAAAAGTCCATCAAAATTCTAGAGTATTAAAATTATGAAAATGGTTAAATGGTGCCCCTGTCTCCTAATTATGAAAGCTACAAGCTCACTCACAGATTCAACATCCAGCAAATATCTGAAGAAATAATGAAATATGAAATTCTGCTCACCATCAGAAAAGACCATAACGATCTCAATGAACCACTAGAGATAGTTTCATGCCAAATTAAATTTGCTTCTTTTCATGAAGGATCTATTGGGATCTTTAGATCAGATTATGTCATACATAATACATTGTTATATCACCGTGGCTCTGCTTAATTTAACCTTTTCATCAGTGATGAGAATGGACTTATTACTATTCATAGACAACCATGGTAATGATTGTAGAAGATCAAAGATTCAAAGGTGGAAATAATATCAAAAGAATCTAAACATAAAATTGAACATGCATAAAGGTAAGGTCTGCATAGCATTCGAGAACAGTTACACATGTGTATGTTCAATGAGGTGTGCTCTTAAGGTAATTCTTATGACCATTATAGCAGAGAACAGCTTAAGTCAGAGACTGCTTTATATATGTTCTCTAGGTGAGTTACAGCCAGAGAGAGTGAGGTCCTAGATCAGGTGCCATTCTTAAATAGCATGCAATAAGATGACTACCCAAAATAAACCTAACAATCAAAATCCATTAGATGTTAAAAGAATTCTGGCTGGATTTAAGCATGCTCTCCTCACTCATGTTCATATAATAGCTTAGGAAACTGAGCCTCAGAGAGTCCAAGCAACATATCCAGTGTCAATTAGCTATGAAAGTAAGCCACTCCAGAAACTTCACTCTCCATATTTTATATAGAAACACAAATCCTAAGCCAAATTCTTACAGGAACCATGGATAATAGCTGGTAAGAACCTTCTTCAGTGTTACTCATTTAAAGAGACACTGGCCACAATTATCATAATGAACTCTAAACAAATTAAATTCACATAAAAATATATATTGGCCAATTCATGTAAATCTTATAATAGTAAATATTATTAAAATGTTAATTGATTACATCTAGATATAGTGAATTATATTCTAAAATATCTAATATTTCAAAAATGAAATGAATGAATCATATTAGATCACTGTTGAATTTTCTAAGATTAATGTAACTAGAAAATACAGGTCTTTCACTTCCTTGGTTAATGTTATTTCAAGGGTTTTTTTTGTTACTGTTGAAAATGGGACAAATGTTGCTTATTTCTTTTTCTGTATCTTTGTCTTTTGCATACAGAAAAACTACTGATTTCTGTGCATTGACCTTATATCTTGCTACTTTGATGAAGGTGTTAATCACCTATTAGAGTTTTGAGATGGAAGTTCTCGGGTCACTTATATATAGAATCATGTCGTCTGCAAATAGTGCTAACTTAACTTCTTCCTTTCCAATTTGTATCCCTTTGATCTCTTTCTCCTGTCTTGTTGCTTGAGCTAATACTTCTAGCACTATGCTAAAGAGCAGAGGAGAGGGTGGACACCCCTGCCTTGTTCCTGAACTCAATGGGAATTCCTTCAGTCTCTCCTAATTAAGTATTACTTGGGCTTTAGAGCTTTATATGTAGCCTTTATTATGTTGAGATATGGTCCGTCCATGCCTATTCTCTCCAATGTTTTGTTTGGGGGGGGGAGAGACACAGAAAGAGACAGAGAGAGGGAGAGGAAGAGAGATAGAGATGGGGGCGTCAGCAGCCTCTCAGCTGCTGCGAACAAAATCCAGATGCATGCGCCCCCTTGTAGTCAAGTGTGGCATTGCTTCCCCTTTTCATCTGGCTAAACGTGGGACCTGGTGATTGGAACCACCGGAGATTGGAACCAGCATTCTTAGGCTTAGGAGGCAGGCACATTAACTGCTAAGCCATCTCTCCAGCCCTCTCTCCAATGTTTTGATCATGAAGTGATGTTGTATTTCATCAAAGGCCTTTCCTGCATCTATCAAAATGAGCATGTAGTTTTTGTGTTTAAGCTTGTTTATGTGGTGTATTACATTGACAGATTTCCGTATGTTGAACCACCCCTGCATTCCAGGGATGAAACCGACTTGATCAAGGTGAATACTGCTTTTGATGTGCTGTTGACTTCGGTTTGAAAGATTTTGTTCAGGATCTTTGTGTCTATGTTCATCAGGGAAATAGGCCTAATATTTTCTTTCCTGTGGAATCTTGTCCTGGTTTTGGAATTAGGGTGATACTAGCTTCATAGAAGGAGTTGGGGATCTTTTCCTGTTCTCCAATTGTGTGGCACAGTTTGAGAAAAATTGGTTTCAGTTCTTCTATGAAGGTTTGATAGAGTTCAGCTGAGAAACCATTTGGTCCTGGACTCTTTTTTTGGGTGGGTGGGGGGAGATATTTGATTACCTCTTCAGTCTTGAAGGGTATGATGGGTTTGTTTAGGAGATTAATCTGCTCTTGGTTTAGCTTTGGTAGGTGGCATGTGTCCAGAAATTCATCCATTTCCTCCGTATTCTCCTGTTTTGTGGAGTAGAGGTTTTTGAAATAAGTCCTAACGATTCTCCCAGTTTCACTTATGTCTGTTGTGATCTCTTCTTTTTCATTTCTAATTTTGTTAATTTGAAACATCTGTTTTTTATGCTTGATCACACTAGCCAGAGGTTTATCAATCTTGTTAATTTTTTTCAAAGAACCAGCTCTTTGTTTCATGAGTTTTCTTAATTGTCTTCTTAGTTTCCAGTTCATTAATTTCTGCTCTGATCTTAATTATTTCTTTCTGTCTGGAGCTTTTCAGGTTGGCTTCTTCTTGTTTTTCCAATGCCTTTAGGTGGATGGTTAGGTTATTGATTTGGGATCTCTCTGTCTTTGTTATGAGGGCATTTAGTGCTATGATTTTTCCTCTAAGAGCTGCCTTCATTGTGTCAAATAAGTTTAGGCATGATGTGTTCTCATTGTCGTTCAATTCTAGAAATTTTGAAATTTCATTTTTTTATTTCATCCACAACTCATTTATTGTTTAAAAGTGTGTTGTTCAGTTTCCAGGAGCTGGAGGGATTCCTGACATATTTTTTGTTGTTAATTTCTAGCATTACAGCATTGTGGTCTGATATCATGCAGGAAATTATACAGATTTTCCTGAAATATGGAGGCAGGCTTTGTGGCCCAATATATGATTTATTTTAGAGAAGATTCCATGGGCTGCTGAGAAGAATGTGTAATCTGTAGATTTTGGGTGGAATGTTGTGTATATGTCTGTTAGGTCTAGTTGCTCTATGGTGATGTTGAGCTCTCTTACTTCCCTATTAATTTTCTGTTTGGATGATCTATCTATTGCTGATGTGGAGTATTGAAGTCCCCGACTATGATGGTGTTGGTGGTTATTTCTGTTTTTTTTTGTTGTCAGGTAGTTTTTGTTTTATGAATTGTAGTACACCTGTGTTTGGTGTGTAAAGATTGATGATTGTGATATCCTCTTGTTGGATTGTTCCCTTGATAATTAAGGAGTGGCTTTCTTTGTCTTTTTTGATTACTTTTGGCTTGAAGTCTATTTTATCTGCTTTTTCCTGCATGTTGTGTTCACAGAAATTTTTGAACTTATTGAAACTTTTGGATTCACATGCTGTTTCTTCTGTTCTGTCTTCCAGATCTGAGTTTCTGTCTTCCACATGGCTGACTCTATTCTTGAGAACTTCTGTGGAGTTTTGGGTTTGTTCAATTTGGTTTGTATTTTTTGCTGCTTTTTTATGTATAGTTTCCAATCCTCTGTCTAGTTCCTTTTTCACATCATTTTCTGATTTTTTTAGTGCTTCTTGGAATTCATTTATTTATGTCATTATTGAGCTTAGCCAACTGGTTATTGAGGTCCTCTCTTTTTTCTCTCTCCTTCAGGTCATTTAACTGTTTTGGGGGTCCTTCTTGGCTCTTTTCTATTAGGTCTAATCTTGTGAGAACAGCATTCATACAATGATAGGCTCTTTGTTGATTTTCTGCAAGTTCTGCTATTTTCTGGGTAGGGTTGCATTGCTTATGTCTTCATTGTGGGGTTCTGATCCTAATATCTTTTCTATGTTTTGGTTAGAAAATCCACTGTGGGACTGGGTGCTCTTGGTGGATTTACTTGCATTTGATTTTTCATGTTATTTCTTTTGCACCGTGGTCTGCCCATCACCTTGTAGGAATCTTGTTAACTGTAGCAGGAAGCTGTAGTTTACCTTGAAGTGTCTTCAGCAGTGGCGGGTGGGTGGCAGGACAGTACAGGGACCTTGTGAGCATATCTACCTGCAGGAATGGAGGGGGCAGAGGGAGGGCGGGGGCCCCAGTGGGTGGGCCTACCTGAGGGCTCCAAGGGCAGGGGCGTGGGGCAATGCATTTCCTGGTGTGAGGGGTTACCTGCTGATGTGAAGGGCAGGGGGGCATTGCGGGGATCCAGTGTGTGGGTCTACCCACTGGTGGGGGTGTTGGTGGTGCGGGGACCCAATGGGCGGGATACCCACTGACATGGAGGGCAGGGGGGCCGCATGGTATGGGGTCCTGGTTGTCAGGTTTACCTGAGGATGTGGAGGGTGTGGGGTGGGGTGGCACAGGGACCAGATGGGTAGGTTTACCCATGGACATGGAGGGCAGGTGGAGTGGGGACCATGTGGACAGGCTTCCCGTCAGTACGGAGGGTTGGGGCTGGGTGGTGCGGGACCCTGTGCATGGGCTACCTGCAGGTGAAGAGGGTGTAGTGTGGGGTGGGATGGTGAAGGGATGAGGTGCTGGGTGCTACCCATGCAAGCAGAGGTTGTGTGGACTGGTGGTTCCCCAAGAGCATGGAAGTCAGAGGATTTATTATTCAGTGCCTTCCCAGACCCCCATGTGCCCTAAAGATCCCTAAAGGGCTTGCCTTTCCTTCTGCGCCAGGTGAGGCATGTTTATACGACACCATCTTGACCGGAAGTCCTGAACATCTTAATTTAAGATACTTCCATAAGGAAATTTGTTCCAGTGACCACAAGAGAGAATCTGTTAAACATTTAAGACTAGTTGAGACAGATATGGTACACATGCACATACCTGTAATTCCACCATTCAAAAGTCTGAATAAGGAGGGATCATGAGTTCAAGGACAGGCTAGGCTGCATAAAGAGACATGGTCTTAAAATATATAACAAAACAAGACAGAAAGATAAATAGAGGGAAAATGAAAAAAAGAAAAAAAAACACAGGAAAGGAGTAAACAAAAGGTGAGAATCCAAGTGTGATAGCACATGGCTATTAGCAGGCAGCCAGTCTAGGTTATTTATATACACCCTGTCTTACCAAAATGGAAAAGAAGTAAGAGAAATAGAGAGGGACCATCTCAATTAGTGTATCAAGATACTACAATTACATTTTGAGAATAAATGTACACAACTCCACTTATAAACATAAACACATAAATCCTAATACAATATTCAAAAACTAACTAAAAATATGCAGAAATCTCCTAAAAATATTGGATTAACATTTCTAAAAACACAATCACTACAGCATGCCACATTAACAAAAGATAAACTATATAGTCATGTCAAGAGAACAGATAAGGGCTGGGGAGATGGCTTAGCAGTTAAAACACTTGCCTGCAAAGCTAAGGGACCTTGGTTCGATTCCTGGGGAATCACATAAGTCAGCTGCACAACGTGGTTCATGCATCTGGAGTTCGTTTGCATTGGCTAGATGTGGGTCCTCACTGTTCCCCTGGGTCTTTGACCACCAACATCCCAGGCACAGGACGACTTGGGAGTAGAAGCAGGGTCTTGGAGCGGGTGAGTGCAACGGGCAGTAAACACCCGGGAGACCAGCTGATGGACAGCACTCATGTATTCAAAAGTGGAGTGGGTTTATAAACACTTGAGAAAGGTTGAGAAGATACATACAGACTATATGGCGATTGGATACATAGTTCATGGGTTGTTATCTCATTGGTTGAAAGGCAGAAGAGCAAGGGACATAGTGGCAGGAAAAGCTACATGACTTCAGAGTTGTGAGGGAGGAGCTGTGAGAAAGATAAGAGAGGAGGTAGAAAAAGCTACGTGACTTCAGCCACATAAGGCTCTCTTGGGCAGCTAGCCACAGGTCAGGAACTGTGGAGGAAGGGCAAAGCCTGACTATGGAATGGTCAGATGTTTTTGGGATCATGGGGGGAGGGCCTCACCAGTTCTGCCCACTCTGGGCGATGACAGGGCACAGTACAACCTTGCCCAAGGGTAGGGAAGGCCAGTCACCATCACCAGGGTGGGTTCCCTATGATAAGGCCAGCTGCAACCCCCACAGCCCAAGGTCCCCGGCCATGTCCAACAGTTCAGGCCAGCTTCCTCACAGTCCCAGCCCATTTTTAGCAATGCCCAACAGCTGCAGGCCCTAGTGCATCCATTCTCTCTCTTGCTCCCTCTCTCTGTCCCTCTCTCTCTCTCCAATAAATAAATAAAAACAAAATATTAAAAAAGAGAACAGATAAAACACTAGATAAAATTCAATATTCATTCATTGTTTTAACTCTCAGCAAATTAGGAGTATAAAGACATTCCTTAGGGCTGGGGAGATGGCTTAGAGGTTAAGGCACTTGCCTTTGAATCCTAAGGAACCCATGGTTGATTCCCCAGATCCCAGGTAAGCCAGATGTACATGGTGGCACATGCTTTTGGAGTTCATTTGCAGTGGCAAGAGGCCCTAGTGTGCCCATTCTATCTTTCTCTATAATAAATAAACAAAAAATTTTTTAAAGAAATCTCTTAGACAAAAGAAGAAAATCCTGTCATAACTAAGGTTGCTTTTGCTTTGTGGTAAAATTTAAAATTTCTTTAAATCAGGTTCAAGACAACCATTCATGCTATGACAATGTCTACACAATCTAGACTTCACAAGAAGATGTGCAAGAAATAAAATATCAGAATTAAAAACAATGAAGTAAGCTGCTTTTATGGCAGAAGACTTGATTTTGAAAGTAGAAAACCCAAAATTAAACACTGACAAATGATTAGATAGACGTATTTAAGGAATAAGGCTGGATTTGTTTCTCATATACAGAGTTAAAGGTATCTAAATGCCAGCAACAAAAAGCATAAAATAAAGTAAAATATTCTATCCATAATAACGTAAATATATTAGACTGAGACTGAAAACAAGTAAAATCTCCCTGCAAACCACTATAAAATATGACTAGAAATGTCAGGAAAGCTTATATAAATTGAATGACATAGCATTTTAATTGAACAGAAAATGTTAACATTTAAAAAATATCAATTCTTAAAATTGACCTCTAAACCAAATGCAATCACAGTGAAAACTACAACAGTCTTGTTTTTGTTTTGGGAGAACTTGACTAGTTATTTCTATACTTCACATGAAAATGTAAAAAAGATCAAGAATATCCAAATGTTTTGCTGTTAAAAATTACTGGTGGGGCTGGAGAGATTTCTCAGTGGTCAAGGTGCTTGCCTGCAAAGCCTAACGACCTGAGTTCAGTTGCCCAGTACCCACGTAAAGCTAGATGCACAAAGTGGCACATGAACCTATGAACCTGGAATTCATTTGCAGTGGCAGGAGGACCTAGTATTCCCATTCTCTCTCTGTCTCTCTGTCTCTCTCTCTCTCTCTCTCTCGTAAATAAATAAAATATTTTAAAGGTATTACTGGTGACCCCAAAGAGTAATTTATGTGAGCAACATGTGTTGATATTTATTATATAAGATAATAAAACTGTAATAGTTTAAAATACTTAAAATTAATTGGTTTCAAAATAATAAGTACATTTCATTTTAGCATACATTAACCATTTTAACATGAAAAAGTAGTATTATTTCTCAAACCACCAACCTCCTGGCAAACAGTAGAGCTGGCTCAGCAACTGAACCACCAGCACACACAACTAAAGTGCTATTCTTCCGGAAACAAAAACAATTAGTGAATATATTGGATCATTTTTTGTTTTGTTTTGTTTTTTCAAGGGAGGGTCTCACTGTAGCTCAGGCTGACCTGGAATTCACTCTGTATTCTCAGGGTGGCCTTGAACTCACGGCGATCCTCCTACCTCTGCCTCCCAAGTGCTGGGATTAAAGGCGTGCACCACCATGCCCAGATGGGGATCTATATATATATGTATGTATGTATTTGCATTTTTGTCACCCTCTTTAAAATTTGGCCTTAACCAGTGACTGAATTAAATCTGTTGCAGATACCACTTGCTTGATGTCCTAAGAAGAAAGCTATCCTGACTCAAATTAGTTGCTGGGAAATATAGCATCCTAGGCTTCCTACAAGGGTCTTCAAGACCTCATAGACTTCAGACATGCTTTCATAACAACTGACAGAAAAATCTTAAAATAAAATGACTATGAGGTTATGACTGGCTGTATTTATTATAAAGTGTCAATCATTAAAACAGTATGGTATTGACAGAGGAAAGCTAATACAAGCCAGTGAAGGGGGAAGCTCCTATTAAACAAATACAAAACTATGTGGGCTTTCCATTAATGGATGACAGTAATGATGCTGCAGAGCCCAAGGGATGATGGTCTTTCCAAGGAATAGTACTAGGGTAACTCAAGATCCATGAAAGATCTCTTCTGCCATACAAAAATCATTGTCATGTAGCTTTGAAATGGGCATGGTTTACTAAACAGCTGAGAATCCACCCTCTGTAACCCAGCAGTTCTTCCCTATGTATGTACTCAATTAAAATCCATTCACAGCAACAAAAAACAGACAAAAAGATTTTTTTTTTAATTTTTATTTTTATTTTTGGAGAGATACACAGAGAGACAGACACAGAGAGAAGGAGAGTGAGACAGATAGAGATGGGCACGCCAGCAGTCTCTCAGCTGCTGTGAATGAAATCCAGATGTGTGCCCCCTTGTGGGCAAGTGTGGCATTGCAACCTTGTGTCACTTTGCATCTGGCTAAACATGGGACCTGGAGATTGGAACTGCTGGAGATTGGAACTATCGTTCTTAGGCTTAGGAGGTAGGCGCCTTAACTGCTAAGCCGTCTCTCTAGCCCAAAAAGATTTTTATAGAAACTAAAACCTGGACCCAATCCAAAGGTCCATCCACAGTTGATTGGGTAAAGAAATAATGGAACATTGTGACAGCAATTAAAATGGATAAACAGTTGTAGTATGGTAAAAAATGAATAAATCTTACAAACATAATACTTGCAAGGAACCCAAATACAAAAATTATTGTAGCCAGGCATGGTGGTGCACACCTTTAATCCTAGCACTCAGGAGGCAGAGGTAGGAGGATCTCCATGAGTTTGAGGCCACCCTGAGACTACAAAGTGAATTCCAGGTGAGCCTGGGCTAGAGTGAGACCCCCTCTCGAAAAAAAAGAAAATAATAATAATAATTATTGTAGAAATCAATTTATATATCTAATTTAGTATGTGTTGCATTTTATAGTAAAAGAAATTTTTACAAAGATATAGCATCATTTATATGATAACATTTATGATCACACACAAGTCAGAGGCCTATCTCATTTATTTTTAAAATCAGAGGCATAGAGAAGTTAAATAATGTACCACAATTATTTGTGACAAAAATAAGTATGGTTTGACTCAGCAGCATACAAAGTCTGTCTTACATCCATTGCTTTGTTTAATTTTATACTTGCAAAGAAAATGATTATTTATGTTATATAAGAAAACTGAGACATGGACAGGTTCTATCATATGCTCAGGGTTATAGAGGAAGGAGGAGCCCCAACTTCAGCAAGCTATAACATACTATATTAACTCAGCAGGCTGCAGAGGTACCACTTTAATTTTATGTTCCTTACAAGTTCATCGGCACACATTAGCATTCTAGCACATGCCAAGTATTGCTGAACAAAACAGGTGATACTGAGCCATTAGACATGTTAGCTGCAAAACGACAAGTATACCTTTATTTTCTACATAAGCATTGAGAAGTAGCATGCATTTGCTTCTCCCCTTCCATGCAGTATGTGGACTAACGGTTTCAGATTTGTGATAAGGGACCCCGGAGACTTTACCAGGAATTGTTCTGACAATTAGGAAACTCACTTAGCTTAACACAGAGCAAGTTCACAGGGAGAAACAGTCAGCGAGTGCTCCTTCTGGATACAGGTGGCTAACTCCTTGAACAACAGCAGTCTATAACAAACTGCAAAAGTAACTCTCTGAGAAATCCTGAGAGGACGATCACAGGCAAGGAAGAGGAGACTAAAGAAAGAACTAGAATAAGGAATGGAGTAGCAAAGACACAAAGGGGAAGGGGAAAATTTAAGCATATGACAGAAGAACATTTTAAAACAAAATGTCCACTCTTAAATACATTGACAGCAGAGGGGGAAGGGAGAATTAAATAACACTCCTCTGCCCCAGAGGAGGGAAATAAAAACCCCAAACAGAGCATAGGCACCTGGTTCTGAATTCTGCCTGCTTGTGAAATCAGATTCCGTTCTCTGTGACTGTCAGCATTTAATGACCATTCTTGACTAACTTCCTCAGCCTGAACTGGAAAGCGCCATCCGGTATTCAGCATGACGTTACAATAAAATGACTTCTTCCTGCAACTCACCTTGTAATTTGGGTGAATTATGATTGGCTCACACAGTAACATAATGCCATGCCTGGTGGCATCCAAAGGGCTTGAAAGCACTATTGGCTTGCTCCTCTGCGCTGGAAATAAATGGGTTACCACCAAATTTATTCTTCACCATGTGCTCCGAACCACTATTTGAGTCACTACCGTTTGCATTAGCTCAGGTGATACCAACATCAAACCCAAGATGAGAATCATCCAGTACTTCTTACAGTCTTTCTTTTGAGCTCCTTTACATGTCCAGTCTTTAATGGAACATGTCATCCAGAAAAGGATGTTCAGCCAGGCTTCTCCAAGTACAGGAAGTTTTGTCTTATCAACCAACGATGCTTGTCTAGATGCATCCTTTGTCTGTGTCTCTTGGAAGTCTTCTCTACCAAATGACCTGGAAACATGAAGTGCAGGTTTCTTCTGAAGCCAAGACAAGAATGGGAGAAATCTCATCTCTTTGTCATGAAAAAGCTTCTCTTGCAATATTCTCTAAAGAAGCCCCACCAGTAGGGGCTGGGAAGATGGCTGGGTGGTTAAAGATATTTGACTGCAAAGCCTGCCTTCAGAGTTCAACTCCTAAGCCAAGCAATAAGCCAGCTGCAAAAGGGGACACAAATGTTTGCCATTAGTTTGTATCAAGAAGAGGTTGTCACACATACACACACACACATACAAATAAGTAAATAAATATTTAGCTGGGCGTGGTGGCACACACCTTGAATTCCAGCACTGGGGAGGCAGAGGTAGGAGGATCATCATGAGTTCAAGGCCACCCTGAGAATCCAGAGTGAACTCCAGGTCAGCCTGAACTAGATTGAGACCCTACCTTGAAAAACCAAAATAAATAAATAAATAAATATTCAAAAAGAAGCTAAGCAACAGGGAAATGAGCATTTTTCAAAATACTGGATGTCATGTTTATTGCCACTCTAGTCAAAAATAGCTAGGAAATGGAACCAGCCTAGATGTCCCTCAACCAATGAATGACTAATAAAGATGTGGTACATTTATACAATGGAGTTTTATTCAGCAATAAGGAAAAATGAAATTTGCAGAGAAATGGATGGATCTGGAAACAATTATACTAAGTGAGGTAACCCAGTCCCAGAAAGCCAAATCCGCATGTTCTCTCTCACATGTGGAACCTATCTACAAATCCCTAGACTTGTATGTGAATTGGAGTCAAAATCTGTAGCAAAGGCCAGAAAGCTAGAAAGGGGCTATAAGAGAGGGAAAAGAGGGGAGGACTTAAGGAGACGTTATTGTATATATGTAAGTAGATTAACAGGTTACTGGGGGTGGAATGGCCTAAGTAAGGTCAAGGGAAGAGACTGAGTAAAGGAAAGGTGAAGGAAAAGCTAATCAAAATTTAAGGTGTTTTGAATAAGAAATATGGAAACCTACCTTTTGGATAATGGTACACCCAGAAGCCATAGATTGTTCGTAGAAAAATTTCAGTGCCAGGGATGGGATACTTTCCAGTGAGCCGTCCAGGTGGTCCCCTGATAACCCCAAAACATTATAGGCCATTGCCAAGGCTCCTGGTGTCACACTAGAAATAGATGGTAAGACCTTATTGCTGAAAACTCCCCATACGTAGGCTGTAGGGTCACAGAGAAATCAAGTTGACCTGAGATAAAAACTTCCTCCCTGAAGAACAGCTGACATAAGCTTGAAAAGAGCGATACTGCGTGGAGACCTAAGGGAGAGAAAAGTCACCGGTGGAGGTAAACCATGGTGTATACTGCAAGCCTCAAGTTTGGCCAGCCAGGTCAAATCACCCAATGGGTGCAATGGTGGCACGTCTGCTATAGGAGAAACCAATTGCTGTCTACTTGGACTGGAGGCCACTCCACAGGAGGGAATACATGCCTGGTACTGAAAACCTAGTCAAAAGCAGGGGAGATCATGAGCTCTAGGGGTGAACATCTGCTGTTGTCTGGATAAATGCATATATTATGCTCACCAAACTGCCTAGAAGCACTTTTCTTCTTTTTCTTTTTTTTTCTTTTTTTCTTTTTTTTTGGTTTTTAGAGGTAGGGTCTCACTCTGGTCCAGGCTGACCTGGAATTAACTATGTACTCTCAGGGTGGCCTTGAACTCACGGCAATCCTCCTACCTCTGCCTCCCGAGTGCTGGGATTAAAGGCGTGCGCCACCACGCCCGGCTTTAAGCACTTTTCTTAATGTTCATACCCATATATTAATTCTACTCTCCCTTTTGGTTAGAGAAGCTTCTTTTTTCATGTGGTGGTGACCACTGGCAAAAAGGCACCATAGTGCTGAGAAGAAGTGACAGAAGAGTGTTCAGCACCAAAACATCTCTATCCCACCTTCCAAGGCTCAAGGTCTATTGTGGAAGAGGCACTGAGAAGAATGTAAGAGCCAAAGGAAGGGTAGGACTGCTTACAATGCAACTGTCCAGAGAGAAATTGGCCTCAAATATCCATGACAGTATAGTGCTTAATACTACCTAAACAAGTCTTTAGAACAGGGGAGAAAGATGATGACATCAAAATAAAAGAGAGAGTAATTGAGAGGAGGAAAGTGAGGGAGGGGAAGGAATTATCATGGCTCGTTGTCTATAATTATGGAAATTGTCAATTTAAAAAGTTTAAAAAACACTGGGTGTTTTTATCAACCACTAGAAATGGACATTGTGCATGGGTGGAAAGGAATAGCTGTGAAGACTATGACAGTGACATACCTATGACACAAGCATTGTCTTCTGCTTACTCTCTAATTTTCTACGTTATTTCTATATGTCTGTCCATTAGGGGTCCACTTAACTGACAGACAATATAATACTCTATCTGAAGCACAAAGACAGAAAAAAATCATACACAAATGTCATCAAATTATCACCTGCTGATACAGAAAACAAGAGGTACAGGTAAATCTTGTCAGGTAGAAAATCACCACCTCCAGGTACAGGAGTAATGGGGTACCTAACATTCTTCCTTGCCACCACAATAAAGGGACAATGTTGTTGGGTAGCAGATTCCTCTGAATTAAAGAGAGAAACGAGGCTCTGGGGATTCAGGAAGTCAAGTCTATGAGACCTGAATTTTTTTTTTTAAGTTTTTTTTTTAATATATATTTTTTATTTTTGGAGAGAGACATAGAGAGAGAGAGAGAGAAAGGGAGAGGGAGACAGATAGAGATGGGCGCGCCATCAGTCTCTCAGCTGCTGTGAACGAAATCCAGATGCGTGCGCCCCCTTGTGGTCAAGTGCGGCATTGCGCCCTTGCATCATTTTACATCTGGCTAAACGTGGGACCTGGAGATTGGAACCAGGTTTTTAGGCTTAGCAGGCAGGGCCTTAACTGCTAAGCCAACTCTCCAGCCTGAGACCTGAATCTTAAAGGTCACACAACCACTCCCCACAGTTGCTAGAAACTAAATCATCCCTTGCTGGGGTGGGGTCAGTCAGAAAGGAATTTCCAAAGACTCAGGAAGTCAACAAGACTAAGAGAGATATGCAAAGCCCTTCCCTAAGGCTATCTAAAGGGGAAACAACTGCTTAAGATTGATAGACTCTTTAATGGAGCTGCCTACAACACTGCAGCCAGTGTGTTCTAGACACGCAGCCTCCATGAGCCATCATCTATGCTTTCTGGTGATGCAGCTGTCTTTGAGTCAATCTCATGGTATGTCTGAATTTAAGTCATCTCTTGCTCCTGTAAGCAACCCCTTACCATGCTCTGTAAGTAAACTCATCGGTTTGCCAAAACTGGTATTTGTGTAATCATCCTTTGGCTTGTTGTTTGTGACATATCTGAGGAGAAGGCATGTGTTCACTTCAGCCCAGAAAAAGGGTTTTCTGCAACGAATGTGCAGTTCCACTTGAGGATAGAAAAGGGTTGTCGTTAAAGAATATCTTCAAGCCAGTAGTGGTGGCCCACACTTTTAATGCCTTTAATACCAGCACCTTTAATGCTGGCACTCAGAAGGCAGAGGTAGCAGGATCACTGTTAGTTCAAGGCAAGCCAGGGGTTACAGAGTGAAATCCAGGTCAGCCTGGGCTAGAGTGAGACCTAACCTTAAATTAATTAATTAATTAATTAATTAATTAATTAAAAAACCACTAAACCAACCAACCAAAAATAAAAGATGAAATAAAAAGAATATCTTCACATATAGTCTGCAAGTCCCTTTACATAAGCACTGGCTGTGTAAATTCTGGTGGACAAAGGAAGAATGCTATTTTTCTGGCTTATCATGCAGCCTTAAGAGTAAAATCTGCCAACCTAGAACAATCTGAATCAGAGACATACTCATCAGTGCAACAAAGTAAGTGTGGTTCCTAAACCAGGGGCGTCAAAGGGAACAGTTGGCAATGTCTGAACAGTTGTTTGTTTGTTTTTTCTCAAAAGTTGTAGTATCACATCTCCCCAAGTCCTACTCTCCTCAGTGGGGTTGTTGATGTTCACTGTTGGGTGGGTAATTAAGGTCTTAGTCAATCTTTTTTTTTGGGGGGGGCATGTGCCTCAGGATATTTCTACCCACCCAGTGGTTCTTATAATCTTCCTTCCCCCTGTTCCATAATGGTCCCTGAGCCTTGGTGGGTCTGTTAGCAGTTTGATTTAGTGGTGAGTTCTCTGTAGCCTCTGGGTTTCTGATTTCATGTGTTTTAATTAACCACAATGTCTGTCCCGGTTTCCCTGGATCTGGTTATCAGGCTAGCAGTGACAGCAATAATTATGACACTGCTTCCTCTCTGCAATTTCTTTTTCTCTCTTTCTTTCTTTCTTTCTTTCTTTCTTTCTTTCTTTTTTTGGAGAGAGACAGGGAGAGGGAGAGGAAGACAGATAGAGAATGGCTCGCCAGCAGCCTCTCAGCTGCTGTGAATGAAATCTAGATGCATGCGCCCTCTTGTGGTCAAGTGTGGCATTGTGCCCTTGCGTCACTTTGCATCTGGCTAAACGTGGGACCTGGAGATTGGAACCGGGTTCTTAGGCTTAGGAAGCAGGCGCCTTAACCGCTAAGCTGTCTCTCCAGCCCTCCTCTGCAATTTCTAATGGGCCCTGGAAGGCATGGTAGAGGTGGCACATCTTCTCATAGGCAGTTGGCATATTGATGAATCTCGGATTGCCTCAGTTTTCTCTGCTATCTATAAAATAAGACAGATTCACACAAACAAGTGTGAGAGCAGCTTTGATGAAAGGAGATGTGCATGTTTTCGGTGTATGAGCTCATTCTTTTTCTTCAGAGAATAGTGGGGTCTTCCTTCTGAAGTTATGAGTTTCCTGGCCATGGGATCCTGACTTGGTTTCCAGTACCAGATATGAGTTGTCCCCTGCTCAATGGGCCTCATGTCCAATCATAGAACAGTTAGCTACCCACAAAGGCTGTGTGCCACTATTGCACAAGTGTGTACTTCTTGCCTGGCTGGTTGATTCTACAGTTTCCAGAGTCCCATGCTTATTCACACGGTGGGTAAAAAGCCCCCAGAAACTCCCATAGTGCTTTCTAGCACTGTGAGGGTTTGCAGGTAGGGAAACTGGTTTCCCTCTAAGTTCCAGCTTGGTATTTCAGTGTCTTATGACTGAAGTCTGTGTGTGGTGTTGAGGACAACTTTGATATTCACAACTAGAAGATTCTACTATAGTGTTACCGAGGATATTAAACACCCAATAACACACAAGCCAGTCCCCAACACAAAATAACAAATATCAACAACACCATAGACCAACTAGACCTAACGGACATCTACAGAACAGTCCACCCAAATTCTACAGAAAACACATTCTTCTCAGCTGCCCATGGCACTTTCCCAAAAATATCTCATGTGTGAAGTCACAAAGCATGCCTCCAAAATAATTTCAGGAAAATTGACATAACGTCTTGATTCATATCAGATAACATTGCTTTAAAGCTAGAAATTAACACCAAGAGACACAAGAGGAAATGCCCCAGCTCCTGGAGACTGAACAACACACTTTTAAACAATGAATGGGTTGTGGAACAAATTAAAAAAGAAATTGTAAACTTTCTAGAAATGAATGATAATTAAAATACATCTTGCCAAACTTATGGGAAACAATAATGGCAGTCCTAAGAGGAATATGCATAGGGCTAAATGCCTTTATAACAAAGACGGAGAGATCCAAATCAATAATCTAACCATCTACCTAAGGGCATTGGAACAAACAAGAAGAATCCAACCCTAAGAGCTCCAAACAGAAAGAAAAATCAAGGTCAGTGTGGAAATGAATGAATTGGAAACTTAGAAAACAATTAACATGGATGAAATGGAGAGCTGGTTTTTGAAAAAATAAACAAGATTGATAAGCTCTTGGTTAATTTCATGAAACAAAAGCAAGAGAAGTCTCAACTTATCAGAATCAGAAATGAAAGAGAGCTCACAACAGACATCAATGAAATTGGAAGAAATATACAACTTTAATACAACATCAATGAAAAATTCCAGCAACATTCTTCAAAGAAATAGTAAAAAAAAAAAAAAAAATCTCAAAATTCTTAAGCCATCAGGCTTCAGATATCCAAACATATCCTCAGCAAAAGAAACACCTCTGGAGGTATCACCATACCCGATATAAAGCTTTATTATAAAGTCATAGTAACAAAAACAGAAAGGTACTGACATAAAATCAGAAATATAGACCAATGGAACAGAATTGAAGACTCAGACCTTAGGTCAAGTAGCTAAAGCTACTTGATCTTTGACAAAGGTGCCAATAATGGAGACTGGAGAAAAGACAGCAGCTTCTACAAATGGTGCTGGAAATTGGATAGACACATGTAGAAAAATGAAACTAGTCCCATTCATCTCACCATACACAAGACACAACTACAAATGAATTAAATACCTCAATATAAGACCAAAAACTCTTCAACTACTGGAAAAGAAATAGGAGGAACTCTCCATAATATCAGAGGAGGAAGGACTTCCTGACCAATACCCAAGTAGCAGTCCAGGAAATGAAACAATCATTCAGTGGGCTATCATGAAGCTAAAAATTTTTGGCACAAACATACCACAGGCAGAGCCAATAGATTACCCACAAAATGGGAGAAAATTGTCTCAGCTATACCACTGACTAATATCTAGAATTTACAAAGAACTTAAAAAACTAAACAATAAAAAAAAACAAACAAAAAAATGGGATAGAAAATTGAATAGGGAGTTCCCAAAAGGAAGAAATACAAATGGCTAACACACTCTGAAGAAAATGTTCAACATCCCTAGCCATCAGGGAAATGCAAATTAAAGCAACCACGAGATTCCACCTTCCCCCAGTAAGCATAGCAATCATTAAAAAATCAAACAACAAATGTTGTTGTGGATTGGGGAAACAGCAACCCTCATTCACTGTTCAGAGGAATGCAAACTTCTACAACCAGCATGCAAATCAATATGGAGATTCCTGAAAAAGATAATATAGAACTACCAACAGACCCAGTTATTCCTTTACTGGGCATTTACCCTAAATGCTCCATGCTTCACGACAGAGATATCTGCTCAACCATGTTGATAGCTGCTCAATTCATAATAGCTAAGAACTGGAATCAAACCACATGCCCATCATTGGATGAATGGATAATGAAGCTGTGGTACATATACACAATGGAATTTTACTCAGCAGTAAGAAAACAACAATACAATGAAATCTGTAGGAAAATTTAAGGACTTATAACAGATTATACTCAGCAAACACACACAATCACAGAAAGACAAACGCCACATGGTCTCCCTCATCTTTGGCTCCTAACCTGGATCAGTTGCATTTCTGGCATATGAGATAGACAACTTGAGGCCCAGATAATTGGGATGGAAGGGTTTGGGGGAAGAGGAGATTGTGCGGAAGTAAACACAAAACTAAACCCAAAATGAAGTGGTACCCTAGAAACCGTTCTCCTTGAAGGTCAAATAAAGTATTTAACTATCAACAGGAGTACGAGGGAAGAGCCCAAAAGGAAGTGCCCTAGAGAGGGTGGAATGAAACCTAACCTTTAAAAACAAATTGGCTCAGAACTGTATCTCACAGTGCCAGAAATACATGCTACCCACCTTGAGTTCTTAGTGGAATGACCTATGACATCCCCAAATCAAGACAGGCTTCTGTCAAAGCACATGATTACCCATCTGAGGTAAAATATAAGATCCTATTCCTGAAGACAACATATGCCACTTGCAGAGACCGTGGAGAGATCCAGCTGGAATCTAGAAAAGAGTCAATTCCCAGATAGTTAGCCCATCCAGTGCTGCAAGGCACTACATGAGCTACTGGAGAAAAGTGGCCAACAGTGGTGTAAGCAAGCAGGTTTCAACCCACTGTGAAGCAACCACCCTGAAAAGAAGTACACACCTGTGCGGTGGTGGCACACAGCTTTGGTGGACAACCAATGGCTTTCCGATTGGCTACGAGATCTGCTCCATGGAAAGGAATCCATACCAGGAACTGGGAACAAGGTCAGAATCCTATGGAGACAAAGATTATGCTCTCCAATGTCAATCTCTCACTAGTCTTTGGCTAAAAGAGGAGCTACATCCATCAAACTCTCCCTAAATTAAAAATGCTTATCAAATTCCCTTAGGCTGGCTTCACTGTCCACTGACAAATCTGTTTTTCTGTTTTAGAAGGTAGTGAGGCCGAGGAGATAAACCACACCTAGTATCTCAGTCCAGGTTCAGGCAAAACCACAGAGGAATTGGGGAGATGGGCAAAAGTGCTGCTTCCTTCATGAGCCTGACAGTGAGCATCAGGGTGAAGGAGACAGACGCCGAGGATGCTCAGCACATACCAAAGCAGAGATCCAGAGGCTCCTGAGAGCTCATCACTGAAGTAGACTTAAAATTCACCCTCAGGGACTTCTTCAGAAGAGGAGGTGGAAAGATTCCAAGAGGCCCAGGGTTGGATGTCATGTCCAGAATCATTGACTCCCCCAGTAACTGAATGCTGCCCTCTCAACACATAACCCACAACTCCATGGGAAATGCCAGCAAACCCAGTGAGGAGGACCAATACAGAATGGGCACGGGAAGGAGGGAAAAGATGGCACCAATGCATGATGTATCCGTTCAAAGAATGTTCTTAATAAGAAAAAATGAAGTTCTGGCTGGGATGTGGCTCAGTTGATAGAGGAATGTTTGCCTCGCATACACAAAGCTCTGAATTTGATCCCCAGCAAATCACAAAATTAGTGTGGTGGCACATGCCTATCCCCATTCTGCATTCAGGAGTTCGAGGACATCTTCAACTATATAGCATATTTACAGCCTGCAAGGATAAATGACAACCTCTCTGGAAGGAAGGAAAGAAGGAAAGAAGAAAGGAAGGAACTTCTACTATTCAAATGAAACTCTTTGGAAAATGAAAATATCCCATATTGAAAAAAAATGCAAAGTATGTAACTTGTAAAGTACTTGCACTGATGAACCAGTCCGACTCCATCTTAGAGTTAGGACCCATTTTATTGTTAAATTGGAAGGGAAGAGGCTACTGTTCCAAGCCCACAGAGTAGCTACAATGAAAATTCCAACTCCAAGTACTAAAAATCAAATTAGAGAATTCTTAGCAGCAGTTGGATACTGCCACCTCTGGATACCTGGGTTTGCTGAAATTGCCAAGCCCTTATATACAGCTAATGCAGGGGGCAACACTCCTTTAAATTGGACTAAGGAGAATTAACAAACTTTTGAGAATTTGAAGGAGGCCCTCACACAGTCCCCCATCTTAACCCTCACTGATGTCTCTAAACCCTTCCATCTTTATGTCCATGAGAAAATGGGCATTGCCAAGGAGTTCTCACCCCAAATCTAGGACCATGGAAAAGACCAGTTGCCTACATTTTTAAAAACGGTTGGATCTGTGGAATGGAACTCATAGCTGGAACTGGGAAACAAGTCAAAACCATGTCCAAAAAATGAGCCAATTCTCCAATATCAAGTTCCACCAATTGTGGGCTATAAGAGGGCCTATGCATATAAAATTCCCTCTAAAATAACAATGGCCATTCCATCTATCTAGTACTAACTTCTCTCTCCGTTGGAGAATTTGCTTCTCTTTTTCAGATGGACACCGAACCCGAAGGAAGGATCAGCCTATTGCACCTCACTAGGGCCGCAGCTGAAACCATAGAGTAACGGGGGCAATGGGCAAGAGTGCAGCTTTCTTGGTGAACCTGACACCAGAACAAGGCTGAAGGACATAAACACAGAGTTCAACTCCTACTAAGCCAGATATCCAGAGACACAGAGACTCCCAAGACCTCATCACTGAAGTAGAACTAAAATGAACCCAACGTGGCTCAGGGAAATTCATGGAAGAGGGGGTGGAAAGAGTGTTAGAGCCACAAGTTGGGTCATTATGCACAGAGACATTGCCTCTTCCCCATAACTGTTGGCCACCCCCATAATGCATGACCCACATTTCCCAATGAGGAGGTTCCCTTCAGGGGGGGGAGGACAGGAGGAGGCTACCGGAGTCACCAACATGAATATAAAATTAAAATAAATAATAAAAATATATTTATTAAAAAAGGTTGGATCCAGTAGCCTCAGTATGGCCCACCTATTTACAGACTATAGCTGCTGCTACAATTCTAGGAAAAGAGGCAGACAAGCTCTCTTAGGACAGGCTTTAACCATAACTGCCCCTCATGCAGTGGAGGCCCTACTAAGGAATGTTACCAACCACTGGATGCAAATACTTGTCTCACCCAATGCCAGGCTCTGCTTCTAGACAAGACACATCAGCCCCCAAAGCAGAAGTCATTGCCCTGACTCAAGCTTTAAGGTGGGCAGAAGGAAAGCAGATGGACAATTACACAGACAGCTGCTATGCTTTTACTACAGCAGAGGGAAGGACCATCAAAAATAAACAGGAAATCACTCAATTGCTACCAGATAAATTGGCCAGATAAATGGCTACCAGATAAATTGGCCATTATCCACCAGCCTGGACACAATAAAGATAATACTCCCCAGACCCGAGGTAACAATTTGGCTGACCAAATGGCCAGGGAGACAGCCCTCAGAGATCCAAGACCCAAAACTATCCTGGAGCTAGCAGTTCGTCCCAAATCCTTTGGTCCAACTACTTGAGAATGTTCCTACATAAACTCCAGAAGAGATGGAGTATACTCCTCATGGCAGGTGGGAAAATTCACATGCCAAAACTATTGGGAAGAAAATGCTTAACTGACCTTCATCAAACCATGTGTTTATCCCCTAAGAAGACTTCAGAACTCATCTCACCCATGTCTGGCTCCCCAAATCAAGAGGGACTCCAGGACATCTCAGACCATTGTATGACCTGTGCACAGGTAAATGCCAAGAAGAATCTACTTCCACAGGGAAGCAGAAGTCAAGGTACTGTACCTGGTGAATTTGGGAACTCGGCTTTACGAAAATGAAACCAGGACTATGTGTGTATAAATACTTGCTGGTTTTGGTCAATACTGTTTCAAGTTGGGTAGGAGTCTTTCCAACCCAAATCAAAACGGCTCAGATAGTAGCTAAGAAATTAATATCAAAGATTATTCCCAGATTGGACCTTCCCTGGATTTTGGAGTCTGACAATGGCCCAGCATTCATGGCTAAATATCTCAATTAACTTCAAAAGCTCTTTACATAAATTGGAAATTATCTTGTATGTATCATCCTCAGAGCTCAGGAAAAGTAGAAAAGATGAATAGAACATGGAAGGAAACGCGGACTAAATTTATCCTTGAGACTGGTGGTAACTGGGTTGATCTCCTGCCTTTGGACCTTTATCCTTACCAGGAGAAATCCATCCCTTATGAAATAGTCTATGGGTGGTGGCCTCCTATGATCCCCAGAATACATCATGATTTTGTAGGAGACTTTCCAGTATCTGAGACACTCAAAGGGTTACAGCTAACCATGGATAAGATCTTTTATCAGGTCCAGGCCACCCAATCTGTTGGATACCAACTGCCTGACCACTCATTCTAACACAGTGCCAAGGTGCTGCTATGCCATTTCAAAACTGACAGCCTTGAACCCCCATGGAAGGGCCCCTACATTGTGGTTCTCCACACTCCCACTGCCATTAAAGTTGCTGGTATTCCTTCTTGGATCCATCACTCACACCTTGAGAAGGCACCCAAAGAAATCACGGGAGAAGAACCCAGTTGCCAGAGATGGAAAGGGACTGACAAACAAAAAAAAAAAGGCACAGGTTGGGGATGTAGCTCAGTTGCAGAGTGTTTGTCTAGCATATATAAAGAACTGGGGGGCTGGAGAGATGGCTTAGTGGTTAAGGAACCTGTCTCCTAAGCCTAAGAATGCAGGGTCCAATCTCCAGCGGTTCCAATCTCCAGGTCCCACATGTAGCCAGATGCAAAGTGATGCAAGGGCGCAATGCCTCACTTGACCACAAGGGGGAGCACGCATCTGGACTTCGTTAGCAGTGGCTGAGAGACTGCTGGCACACCCATCTCTATCTGTCTTCCTCTCCCTCTCTTTCTGTCTCTCTCTGTGTCTCTCTCTCCAATAATAATAATAATAATAATAATAATAATAATAATAATAATAATAATAATAATGGAAGAAGAAGGAGAAGGAGAAGAAGAAGAAAAAGACCTGGGTTCAATCCCTAGCACTGCAAAGAAAACAAAAACAACAACACAGAAATCTTAACCCAAATATATAAATAAATAGAGTGGTTGCTTAGAGCAGCCAAAAAACTAGAAACAGTTCAACTGCCAATAAAAAAGTAAATGGAAAAGCCAATGGCTGCATATCCATACCATGAATACTACACTGTGAGCAAATGCACAGATGCACCCATCAGCATGCTTGAGTCTCAAAATATTTGTGCTGAGTGAATGAGGCCATAAAAAGAGGGCATGCCTTATGACTTCATTTATATAAAACCCCACATAATGCAAGCTAATATATAGCAACAGTGTATAGCACTTACTGAGCCTGAGGTAGGAGGATTGCCAAATTCATTCTATGCCTGTGTGACCTCACTTAGAATGATTTTTTCCAACTCCATCCATTTGCCTATAGGTTTTATTGTTTCATTTTTCCTTTCTGCTGAGTAGAATTTCATTGTTTATAACTACCACATTTTTTAATCAGTTGCTGGGTATTTTGGCTAATTCCTGTTCCTAGCTATTGTGAACACAGTAGCCACAAATGACTGAGCAAGGATCTCTGTAGCAAAGAGTGTATGTATATCCTTAGGGTGTATGCCCAGAAGTGGTAGAGCTGGATCAAATGGTAGCTCTATATTCATCATTTTCAGGAGTCTGAATGCTGATTTCCATAGTGGTTGTACAAGTTTTCATTCCCCACAGTCTCACTAGCATTTGTTGTCATTCGATTTTTTGATGAATGCCATCCTCACTGGAGTGAGATGGAAACTCAGAGCTGTTCCAATTTGAATTTCTCGAATGATTAAAGAGGTTGAACATCTCTTTAAATGTGTTGTAGCCATTTGAATTTCTTCTTTTGATAATTCTCTGTTCACATATCTACCTCCCTTTGTGATTGGGTTCTTTGATTTTTTTTTTTTTTTTTTAGTTCTTTGTAAATTCTAGACATTAGACCTTTGTCAGAGGTATAGCTGGTGAAGATTTTTGTTTAGTTTCAAAAGGTCCCAGAGGTTGAGTGTTGACCTAATTTCCGGTGCCACTGGGGTCTTATTCAGAAAGTCTCTCCCTATGCCTATATCATGGAGTGTACTCCCTATTTTTTCTTCTAGTTGTTTTAGAATTTCAGGTCTTATATTGAGGTCCTTAATTCAATTAGAGCTGACTTTTGTGTAGAGTGAGAAAAGTGGGTCTGATTTCATTCCTCTACACTTGGTGATCCAATTTCTCCAATACCATTTGTTGAAGATGCTGGCTTTTCTCCAGTGTATATTTTTGGCCACTTTGTCAAAGATGAGGTAGCTGTATTTGCTTGGATTTAGAGATAGGTCGTCTAGTCTATTCCATTGAATTGTGTGTCTCTTTTGTGCCAATGCTATGCTGTTTTAATTACAATGGCTTTGTAGTATATATTGAGATGATATATGGTGATACTTCCAGATGTATTTCTTTTGTGGAAGATATTTTTGGCTATTTGAAGCCTTCTATTCTTCCATATGAATTATGAGACTTTTTTCTATCTTTGTGAAGAATGTTGCTGGAATTTTTTTTTTTTATTGGAACTGAATTAGGTTTTTTGGGAGTGGCCTTGAACGGTGAATGTGAGAAGTAGGATCCTTGTTGGCTGGCTGTTTCCAGCTGGTCTTTCACTGATTTTGCCCTCCAGGCAGCCTTTTGGGGAGAGCTCCACCCTTATTGTGTAACCATCCCTCCACCCATCTCAACCCTGTCTCACTATGGCCCTATTCCCAGCTGCTCTTTCCTTGGTTGGCATGGCCCTGCTTCCTGCTTTTCTTGCACTGGTTTTGCCCTCCCAGGCAGCCACCAAAGGCTGGCTCCGTCCTGGTGCATAACTCCCAAGCCTAGCCCCCATCTCATAACGGTGTGCAGCACGGCCCTGCTCCCAGCTTCCCAGAACTTCTTAATAGGCCTTTGAGGCAACTAGAGTCCTAAGTAAATCCTTTCACACAAAGATTAATAGAATTTAGAATCTCAACAAAGTGCATATGTTGCACATTAAAATGTTCAACTATGGGCTATAGTAGAGCATTTACCTAGCATTCACAGCCTCTGATTTTGACTCCTAGAACAAATAAATAAACAGTCATTCAAGGAGTCCATGATATATAAATAATACCATCATTGAACAAATTATTACATACATTTTTGATGTGATGTCCCTATGGGTTTGTGGAACATAAAATCAATAGTGAGGAACTGAAGTTTTACAAAGATATATTCAGCATTTAATCAACATATTTGTTCTGTCACTACTTTGTACAAGGAATGGCTGAAATGGAAGCTTGAAAGGTTATGTGTGTGTGTGTGTGTGTGTGTGTGTGTGTGCGCACACACATGTTTTTGATGGTAACAAATTCTAGGGAGAAAATACTGTATTTTTATGCGTGCATGCATGCATGTGTGCCTGTGTGTGCATACATGCATGCGTGCGTGTGAGTGTGCATATGTGTGTGAATAGATGAGTGGGAAAAGGCAGAAGAGGTCGCAGCTTTAAATAGATGATAGAATTCTCATAAGTCCTTGCTGAGTGGGGAATATCGAAGCAAGGGCATAAAAGAGAGTAATGCATATGGATGAAAAGAAATAAACCCTCCAGACAGGAAAAGCCAGGTCCCTCTGAAGATAAGATCAAAGATGGAAAGTTCAGATCTTGAATGACCTTGAAAAAACATGTGGGCTCTTATTGTAATTGAAATGGAAAGCCATTCAGATGTCAAGTCCAGGATGTTGTGTCGTTTGACTTTGTAACAGCTCCTTCCAGCAGGTGATCAAAGAGCAGTAGAGGAGGCGATTTCAAAAATTCAAGCAGAAGATGATAGATGTGGCAGATGTCCCTAACACGACTCTAAATGATCCTCAGCCTGGCTATTTACAGTCTAGTGTAATCTCCCCTCAGGTGTGGGAACCGGAACAGTCACTTGTCTCTAACACATCACAACAAAGGTAAGAAGCTGTCATGCCATCATTAGACACATTATATGCCAAAGGTAATGCGTTATCACTGCTACCAATACTTTACCACATACGTAAAACTTCATCTTTCTAACAAAACCATTGTCCTTCACTATCCATGAAGAAGTGAGCCACCTTTTGAAGTAAGTGGCCATGTTGGAGGAACCATTATGACAAAAATCAATAGGAAACCTCAGGTCTGATAGACACCTCAGGCAAGACCCTCTGAAACAATTAACTCCGTAAAGCTATTCCCAGGCTCCTGACCATCACAATTGGATAATGTTACATTAAGCTATGTACAGTGGTAGTGATGCACAGCAATAACTATTCATATTAGTGGTTCATATTCAGTGGGAGGTGGTTGGAAAGTAGAAGCAACAAGATTTAATAATTGAACAATGAGTAAAGGTCTTAAGCAGACTCCAAGGATCTTTACTGGACAACAAAAAATAGGCAAAGATATTACTAAAATGGAAAAGCAGGCAAAGAGCAAGTTTGCAGGTGCTAGAATGAAGACTCAGTGGACATCTTAACTTTGAGATATATGGGTATGCACAAGCAGGCAATAGGAAGTTCCAAATTAATTCTAGATGTGTATTTTGGAATAGTTAATCTATATACCATATATAAAGTCACAAAGTGATAATATCTCTAGGTGATAGGTAGAGAGAATTTGGAAGCCAGGAATCTAATAGGATGAAAAGAAGTCACTCAAAAGGAAGTACACAATTTAAGCAGATGCTGAAAAGGAAAGATTCAAAGAGATGATATATTAGGCATGACTAGAAGAAAATCAATAGAACATGAGTGTATATATACATAAATAATGTGCACTGCTGTTCAGTGATAGAATTCTTGCCTGTTGTATGTGAGGGATTAAGAACCCAGCAATTGCTCAGTCCATAAAGCTGTAAGCCTCGGCAGTTCCAACCCAATGCTGAAGGAATAAAAGATCCCTGGACAGTCACTGGAAGGCGCAAGAATCTGGAGTCTTATGTCAGTGAAGAATGGCAGCAGCAGGGATAGGTGCATTCACTCGGGAAGAAGCAAAGATAAGCACATGCACACTGACTTTTCCTTGGACCTCTTTTTATCTGGGATAGCTGTTGGAAGGTGCCACCCACTTCGAGGGTGGATATTCTTCCCTTAGTTGGATGCTTTCAGGAAACAAACGACCATGCAGATGTGTTCAGAGATATGACTCAGGTGATTCTGACTCAGGATTTGGGGTCCAACAAAGGATTAAAATCCATATAGATAGAGGAGATCCTAGGCCTGTGATCCCCAGTTGTGGGTCCTTATGTGATGAACAAAGAATGAAAAAATCGACTCCAAGAAGGATAAGTTATCAATTATGAGGTTTATTTTAGAGAGAATTAGGATCCAAGGGGAAGGCTCGTTGAAAGATTCAAGGCAGAAGGGAATTCTCCCTCTTGCCTGAATGGAAAGAGGGAAGGAAGAATGGAGAGATTCTCCTTCACAAAGTAATTCCTGGGGGGAAAAATTGCACAGAGAATGCACACACATCTGTGGAAAGCAAAGAATAAGATCCTAAGCCAAAAGATGCCCTTCATGTTCACACTTACATAGCAGGTCAGAAAAGACTAAAAAATCGGAGAGTAAAGGACTCGGGACTTAAAGAAAGATCACACATGCAGTAAAACAGAAAAGCATCCAGAGACAAAATACATGTTGCAAGCAAGCAGGGAAATACGTAGGTAAAAAATAAAGAATAAAGTTCCTCCCCTTGGCTGGGAAGGTGGAAAGACACACACACACACACACACACACACACACACACACACACACACACACACACAAGGACCCAGAGAAAGAAGAGAGAGGAGGTTACATGCATGGTTAGGCTCCTTTTAATGGATTAAGCATCTACTCGGAATGAGCATCATCATTGGATTCATGTTTGTAAGGGAGAGACCCAGGTGGTTGTCAAACCAACAGTATGACTCAGTTGGGGCCAGCCCACCCAGTTGTGCTAAGCTGAAGAAGAAGCAGGAAGCTGCTGGATCTTGATCAGATGTGGTTTCTAGTGCTGTCAGGGTAGGCATCCGTGTTCTCTTTGGGCCTCTGTCCCTGGATGACTATTTTAAAACAATATATTGTCTTGCTCCTGTTCCTCCTGCAGTTGTAAATCTTGTAGAGCTGGTAATTAAGACCAATCACCACAGAGAGACGATCAGTGACTTAAGGACCATCAGCACATTTCATTTATCTACTGGATCTCCAAGCACCCAGCACAGAGACTGAAATTCCTAAAACATTTACAAGTAGCTAATGATAAAGACACGTGAAGATGGATAAAGGAGGCTGTCCTTGGAAAGCAGAGGGTTGAGGGAGAAAGTCATGAATGGGTCCTCCCTCGGAGACATTTGATATTACAGTGGCGTGCACATCTTCTGGAGTGAGAGAATTCACTGTGACCGATGCCAAGGGTGAATGCAGATGCTGTGGAGCAGAAGGAAGGGGTGTGTCCAGTTCTAGGCTCAGCAGCGGACTTGGTAACTGTGGCAGCACTGGAATTCTTCTTGGAACAAGGAGTGGAATTGGAAAAAGATTGGTGGTTTCAAGATAGAAAACAGGTTGACAACAAGCAGAAATCAATTCAACTGGTGGGTTTCCTTACTTAAAACTGTTTTTATTCAGCACTGTAAGTATATGTGTTTACAGTATGGTGACAGTGGTGTTGCAGAAGATATTACAAAGAAAAGAGTAAAATAATAGCCTTTGATCTTAGAATATTATACCTACTGACCTTAAAAGAGAAAATGCAAACACGTAAGAAATCATAAGATAATCAAGAGCTAGCACCCACCATACCTGGAGAGATTGTTAAAGTTTATAAAAACAGTAAAGTGAGGCTAGGGAGATGGCTCACCAGTAAGCACTTTCTGTACAAGCACGAGGGCCTGAGTCCACCTGAATTTGACTCCCCAACTTCTAAGTAATAATCTGGGTGTAGCCACACATATCTATAATCCCAGTCTTATGGGGGCTCAGGGTCAATCAGAGAATCAATGACAAAATAGTGAAAGCAGCAACTTTTGGTAGAGTGAGAGACTCTGACTTAAGAAAAATGGATGAGCAGAAAGAGAAGGATACCTGAAGCTGAACTCTGCATGCATGCCTCATAAGGTGTGCATATCTGCACACACACGCATGCATACACACCACACACGTCACATCAGACAATATACATACACATCAAAAAGTAAAAATAATGTTTGATACTACTCTATTATAAATCATTTGGAAGCACAATATTTTCAACATTTTCAATAGACATTCTGCTACACTCTGCTGTACCTTAAGTCACATGATATGTCTGTATCAATAAAGGAGGATTTCGTCAAGTTCACTGAAGTATCAGATAATGAATATAAAGAGCTTTTAACTGAGTGCCTATTTTGTGTACAGCATTGTCATCTGGGTCTATATGGCTATTCAATGGCAGACTATGGAGTGGGATAAAGGGCATGGGATCTCAAAGTCACCTTTCTTGTCTCCTCCATGTGTCTTCCCCAGTACTCCTCTTTTTCTCTGTGCATGTGTCAATCAGATTTAGTAATTTATACATTCACACTCTTCAGTGTAGGGAAATGCTAAGAATAAAAATTTAAAAATAAGTCACCCTGACACATGACACTTTACAAGAAGCATTGAAAGTTTTATTGTTTTATTTATTCATTTACTTATTTATTTATGTTTTTGTTTTTGTTTCCTCTGGACTGGAGGGATGGCTTAGCAGTTAAAGCATTTGCCTGCAAAGCCAAAGGACCCTGGTTCAATTCCCCAGGACCCCATAAGCCAGATGCACAAGGTGGTTCATTTGTAGTGGCTAGAGGTCCTGGCATGCCCCTCTCTCTCTCTCTCTCTCTCTCTCTCTCTCTCTCTCTCTCTCTCTCTCTCTCTCTCTCTGACTCTCAAATAAATAAAACTTAAAAAATAAATAAATAAAAATAGAAAGTCTTTTTTTCTAAGTGTCTCTATGAGATACAATTTATACTGAATAACATGCTCTCAGGCACATTCTTCCTTCCTACTTGGATGGAAACAATAATAATCTACTCATTTCTTTTCACCTTTAATATTGGTGGCATGAGATTTGCCATTTTACCTGGGAGAAATTATATATCTAGAGGGAATTTTCAACAGATAAAATTAACTTTAGTTATTTTGAACCTTCAGCAAATCTATGAAACTTTTAGAAAAAATGAATACTGTTAACAAACATAACAGGAAATTATGCACTTTACTTTGAACTTTTGAAACTCCATGGAAAGGTAATTCACATAGCTTTATATACTAGAATGAGCATTCAGAGGTTAAATGCCTATCAAATATACTATTAAAGAAAGCATGTATTTAGATTTAATATTTCAATTAAATATAGATTTAAACACTCACAATAAGAAATTGGGAAAATTCAAAGATACAGGTAAATACGAATATAATTCCAGGAAATCACAAATGCTTTGTTATTCCTTTGTGTGGACAGGACTTCAGCTATTGTCATAAAGTGTACTCCAAGGTCTGGCCTTTGCAAATGCCCAGTTCTGCTGAATTTTCCATCTTTTCAATCAGACAATGGCACTAAATACATACAGAAGCAGTATGTCTTCAACCTTTAGGAGATAGCTGCACAAATTAACACAGGCATACTACCATTTGTCGTTACTGATAAGATAAAGTGCATAATCACATCTTACTTTTTTTTCTTTCTTTCTTTCTTTCTTTCTTTCTTTCTTTTTTTTTTTTTTTTTAACATTTTCATGGCTAAACCAAAACAAACAGTTCCCTGCCTAAATGTGACTTTGTATAAGGCACTGATCCTAGGACTGCTCCTTCTGCTCATCCAGTAGTATACCCTTATCAACTTCTTATTAAGAACACTACGACAAATATATTAAAGTGTACTAAAGGCAGTAACTGCTTAGTCTCACTTAACGGCTACAAAAAATCTTATAAATTGGGCTGGAGAGATGGCTTAGCGGTTAAGGCACCTGCCTGCTAAGCCTAAGATGCTGGTTCCAATCTCCAGCGGTTCCAATCTCCAGGTCCCACATTTAGCCAGATGCAAAGTGATGCAAGGGTGCAATGCTGCACTTGCCCACAAGGGGGCGCACACATTTGGATTTTGTTCACAGCAGCTGAGAGACTGCTGGGGCACCCATCTCTATATGTCTTCCTGTCCCTCTCTGTTTCTCTCTGTGTCTCTCTCCAAAAATAAATAAAATAAGAAAAAAAATCTTATAAATTGAAGATTTATATTATGATTTTAAACATGGTTATAAAGATAAAATCTACCTTGCTATAATAGAGGTAAAATTGAAATTGTTTAAATATTGTTTCTAAATGATAAATAATAGTATAGTTATGAGGTTTAATGTGATTTTTGTTATATGATTACAATGTATAATTAATAAATTAATCTAATTAACAAATTCTTTATTTCATGTACTTATCTACTAGTTCCAAAACATTCAAAATCTATTCTTTCAGAAAATTTAAAGTATGCAAGGAGAACTTGGGAACTTGTTCATCATAAGTGACATTTTACACCCTTTGGCCCGCGCCTTCCCTTCCCCCACCCATATTTATCTACTCTCTGGTGACCCTCATGCTCCTCTGCTTTTCAACTTGCTGCTATTTCACAGAAAAGGGAGATGAGGTCAGGAAAGATGGCTTAGTGGTTCAGGCACTTGCCTGTAAAGCCTAAGGACCCATGTTCAACTCTCCAGGTCCCACATAACCACATGCACAAGGTGATACAAGCACCTGGAGTTGGATCGTGGTGGCTGGAGGCCCTGGCATGCCAATTCTCTCTTTTTCTCTTGGTTTCTCTCTCTTATAAAAAACATGATTTAAAACTTCCTGGGCTGATCTCATATCACTTACCATAATGTTCACCTACTTTGTCCCATGTATCAAGATTTCACCCTTCTTCAATACTGAATAGTATTGCATTGGATATTTCCACATTTTCTATGTGCATTTCCCTAGCAATGAACATTTTAAGTTATTTCCAGATGTGTCTATCATGAATAATGCTGAAGTGAATGTGGAACTGCAAGTAAATATTCAACATGCTGATTTTATTTCCTTTGAGTATATAAGCAAAAGTAAAATTACTAGATTATATCATAATTCCATTTCGTTTCCTAAGAAATCACCATTCTCTGGTTGTTTACATCTTTTGTCTTTTTGATAACAGTAGCCAATAAAACAAACGCGAGGGGATATGTAGTTGTGGTTACAACTTGCGTATTCCTGGAGATCAAGGATGTTAAGCATTGTTGGTTGTGTTGGTGCATGCCAGTAGGATATTGCAGAAGAGGTGGAGGCAGGAGGATCAGGAGTTCAAGGCTAGCCCGGGCTACACATTTTTTATATTTTTATTTATCTATTTGAGAGAGTGAGAGAGAGTATGGATGCAATAGGGCCTCTTTCTACTGCAAATGAACATCAGATGCATGTGTTACTTAGTGCATCTTGATTTTTACATGGTTACTATGTAACTGAACCCAGGCCATCAGGCTTTGGCACACAACCACCTGTAACCCCTGAGCCAGCTCCCGAGCCCCATAAGCCTTTTTCTTCATAAATATGCTGGCTATTAATGATTGTTTTTGCAAAATATTTATTTACATTCTCTGCCCTCTTTTGATGGGGTTATTTATTTGCTACCAAGGATTTTGAATTCCTCATATATTTTGTATATTAAACCACTGTTGTCTGTCTGGCAAACATTTTCTCCTCAGATGAGTTACTTCACTGAAGTAATTATTGTGTAAAAGCTTTCAAATTCAATACAATCCCATTTATTCATTTTTGCTTTTGTTTTGGAGGTATTAAACCTGGAATCAGAGCATAGTTATAACTCCAAATTTAATAATCTTTTAATTGCTAAAGGCTCTTTAATGGTTTTGTTTTTTTAAAGAAAATCTATAGAAACACACCATCCAAAATAAATGGAATAAATTGTAAGATTTGTTCCAAAGCCTATACAATTTATTTGTTATTCCTATTATCATGTAATGAGGGAAAACAAATATGTTTTATGGATACATTTAGAATATTAAGAGCTCAAAAATTTTAGAAATCCTACTTTAGTTTTTTGTTTCATCTTCATTGTAGCCCTGCATCATTCTCTCTCTCTCTCTCTCTCTCTCTCTCCCTCTCTCTTTAGAAAAATGATTCCCAATAAGTGGCCTTTTACTCATTATTGACTCATTTTTACCAGAGGCCTCCCAAAATTGAGTTGAAATTCAAAATTCAATTAAGAAGAAAAAAATAAAGAAGGGCAGGAAGAGGGTCAATCTAAATTCAAGATATTGTGAATAAGACTTATGTAAAATTACTCTTTTGAATAATGGCACATCTAGAAGCTGTAGATTATCAGTAGAAAATTTTCATCCCAGGGATACCTTCCAGTGAGTTGTTTGCCAAGGAGGTCCCAGTAGCCTCCAAAACATTAAAGGCTTTTGCCAAAGCCCTTGGTTTCCCTTGAGAAACAGATGGTGAGACCCTATTGCTGAAGACATCTCTTGCCTGAGAGGCAAGGTCACTGAGAAAGCAAGCAGCCGTATGGGAGACAGAAGTCATCAGCAGTGAAAACAGTGGACACTGAATATTCAAGTTTGGCCAGACAGGCCCAAGGACTGAACCGGGGCAATAGTGGCATGTCTACTCTTGGGGTAACCAACTGCTCCATAATTGGACTGAAGGCCCTCTCTACCGGAGGGAATACATGCCTGGTACTGAAAAACCTAAGCAAAAGTCTATGGCAGGTGAGGTCATGAGCCTTAGGGGTATAAAGCCTGCTCTTATCTGACTAAATGTATATATTATTCCCACCAAGCTGCCCTGAAAATACTACACTTCATGTTCATATTCACATATTAACGCTACTGTCACTTCTGGTTAGAGAAGCTTCTCTTTTCAGATGGCGATGACCACTGGGATGACCCAAAAGGCAACATAGTGCTAAGAAGAAGGGATGGAGGAGTGCCCAGCACTGAAACATCTCTGTCACACCCTCCAGGGCTCAGGGCCCATTGCGGAAGAAGGGACAGATAGAATGGAAGAGCCAAAGGAAGGGTATGACTTCTTACAATGCAACTGCCCAGACAGAAATTGGCCTCGATATCCATGACCTTGCAGTGCCTAGCAATACCTCCACAAGACCCTCAAAATAGAAGAAAAAGATGATGGCATCAAATTAAAAGAGAGACTAATGGAGAGAGGGAGAGGATATGATGGAGAGTGTAGTTCTAAAGTGGAATAGGGGGAGGGGAAGGAAATATCAGGTGTTTTTATTGTAAGTATAGAAGTTGTCAATAAAAAATAATAATTTTTTTAAAAAAGAATGTTGCATTGTCTGCTATTTCTTTGCCATTACCACAACTTCCAAGTCACAAGTCAAGGAAAAATATAAAAGGAAGATAGAAGAAGGGAAGAAAAGAAATAATGAAATCAGGAAAAGACCCATACAGTCTGTAAGAGTTGAGAAGTGGACTATAATTAGGGATCTTGAGCCATAAATAAAATTCTCTCTCACCTTTATGCAGTAAGTTTTAATGGATCAATACAGGCTTAGCAGATAAAATCAGGTATTGTGATTGAAAAGGTCTTCATTATAAGCGGCTAGATGTCTCAAGCCTCTACCTATTATTTTTCCATTGTTTTACAACCTAGGAATGTTATCAACTTCTGAGTCACAGAAAGAAAATAGATTTTTTAAATCACTGATTTATTTTGAGACACATGTTCATATATTTGTTTTCCAATCCCTTTTTATTTCATGCTATATATTAAAGCTAGAGCCTCCATCATGGTAAGTACATGTCTCTCCACTGAGCTGAACTCTTCTTAAGGAACTTTCCTGTGTTTTAGTTCACATATCCATAGAATCTGACAGTTGTCCCTTCTGTATATTGCCAGTCACGCTGCAAATAAACACCAAGTTTAGCTGTATGCTGTGGGAAGAAGTGAGGCATTGTGCTGAGCAATGAAAGTTTTAAACCAGAAACAGTTTGATGACAGTACAATTTAACAGTCTTAAATAACACCTAGGATAATCAATTATACATAGTCCATGTGTTTAAGAATGAAGAAACGTTCTGTCATTTACTTTACCACTTGAATTGGATGCTTTTTTGAATCTGCAGAGTATTTTGTTTACCAGAAAGTTTTTTAAAAATAATTAATTAATTAATTAATTTGAAAGAGAGAGAGAGAGAGGAGAGAGGAAGGAAGGAGGGAGAGAGAGAGAATGGGCGTGCCATGGCCTCTAGCCACTACAAATGAATTCCAGACACATGTGTCACCTTGTGCATCTGGATTACATGGGTACTGGGGAATTGGACCTGGGCCTTTAGCTTTTGCAAGCTTAACTACTAAGCCATTTATCCAGCCCTCCCCAGTTCTTATTTTTTACCTTTTGAAATATCATTCCATTTATTATGAATTTTTAATAAATTAATAGTTTTAGTAAAAATACTGTACATGTGATTAGCTTTAAAAGCATTTGTTTTAGTTTTTGCCCCTACTTTTTAGCCAGATGCTTCAGAATATGACTTCTCTTTTCAAAAGTGTGATAATTTGCAGCCCCTTCTCCTTCAAATTTTCCCATTGTTAAGATTCATATTGTTAAACATCTTAGCTGGAAAATGAAACAGGAAAAATGAAGATTTGAATGCTAGCAGTAGGATCTTTCATGGGCAAGATATTTATCAGTAAAGTTCAAATAATTTCTAAAAGTATGTATAGTATATCCTAAAAAACTTTCAAGTCTCATTTAATGAAAAATAAAATTACATGTAGTTGGTTCCTTGTGCCAGTCTTTGTGTGGGTGGGTTCCGGGGTGTGGAGTGAGTAGGCCAGACCCGTTTCCTGGCTCCTCCCAGTTTCCTGTGCAGACAGTAAGTCTGCAGGCACAGAGGTGTGGAATGAACAGGCCAGACCCTCCCAGTTCCCTGGTCTGGGTACCCTGCATGGACTGTGTGTAGCTAGGCACTCTAGTGAGGAGTGAGTAGGCCAGACCGCTGTTTCCTGGCTCCTCCCAGTTCCAGTCCAGATTCCCTGAGTCAGACTGTGCAGGTAGGCTCTGCACAGAGTGAGTAGGCCAGACCCCTGTTCCCTGGCTCCTGCCAGTCCCCTGGTCCAGGTAGGGTCCATTGTGCATTGCTTGGTTGGGGAGGCCTGGACCCTCTGTGAAATGTGGAATAAGGCCTTTTGCTCTGCTATCTTGACTGGCCATTGGGTACCAGCTCCCTATTGAGGTGAGTCAGAGGGTGCATGGGCCAAAGAACAAAAACTTGCTTCCTCCTCAAAAAAATAAAGACTCTACCTGAAATGGGTAGATAACAACACAAAAAAGCCAATGAAGGTCAGAAAACTGAGAGCTCTCCACCAAGGATGTCTACTTCTATAATGGAAGCCTCCAATGAAATCATAGAGAAGTCAAAAGAAATTCATTTCCAAAATTAAAACACAACAACCAATGAGAGAACCTGTTAAAAAAAAATCACTGAGCTGGAAGCAAGCCATCAAAGAACCAACAATCATATCAATGAAATTGAAAGTGAATCATCTCTTAGTGTGTTCAGCTTTTGACAGTAGGCTTATCTTGATTGAAAAAAACATTAGAACCCTCCAGAGAGATATGAATGAATTGAAGATGGAGTCACAAATGGAAGATCTCAACAACCAGTTAATTAAGCTTAATGAAGACTTGATCAAATGCAAGAATGAATTCCAGGAAGCAGCAAGAAAATCAGAACTCTAATTGAAATCATACTTCAAAAAAAGAGGTGGACATGATGCAAAATAGCACTACAGACACAAAAACCAAATAGAAATTATAAAAACTCCTCACCAAGAGAGTTACTCATGTGGAAGACAGAACCTCTGGGTTATGGGTATACCAGAAGGAGAGGAAAGCAAGGCCAGATGCAAGAGAACATATGCAACAAAATTATTGAAGGAAATCTTCCAAATATCTCAAAAGAGAGGCCCATCCAGATACAAGAAGCTCTCAAAAGACAAGATCAAAGAAGAAACTCTCCACAGCACACCATAGTTAAAACTCTTAACAATGAAAACAAATAGAGAGTGTTAAAAGCAGCAAGAGAGAAACAACTCACAAAATACAAAGGCAATTCCATCAAAATTGACATCAGATTTCTAAATGGAATCCTGGAAAGCCAGAAGGGCCTGGAATGGATCACCTCAAAGTCTAAAAAACTATGGCTTCCAATCCAAGCTACTCTACTCAGCAAAAGTAACCCTCATAATAGATTTTGAAAGAAAAACTTTCCATAAAAAAGTCAACTGTATGATTATATAAACACAAATCCAAACCTACAGATAATACTTGAGGGAAGACTCCACATAGAACAGGCAAACAATCAATTTCAAGAGCCAACAAGAGTAAGATCACAATAATAAAAACAGACCAGGCTCAAAAATAGTTTAAAACACAAGAAAGCACCAAACCCCATAAAACACCTCATCATGGCATGTATTAATTCAGGCTTCACAGTAATAATCTTAAATATTAATGGTCTTACCTCACATATCCAAAGACACAAGTTATCAGGGTGGATCAAAAAACTGGACCCTTCTATCTGCTGTCTTCAAGAAACTCACCTCACCACTAAAGATAGACACATCCTCAGGGTAAAAGGTTGGAAAAGGATATTCCAAGCAAATAGAAATAAAAAAAAAAAACAAGTGGGTGTTGCTATGTTAATATCTGATAAAAATAGACTTCAAACAAAAAGTAATCAAAAAGGACAAAGAAGGCCACTTCTTACACATCAAGGGAATGATCCAACATGAGTACATCACAATTTTGTATATATATTACAAACACAGGTGCACCACAGTTCATAAAACAAAATCTCCTCAACAATAAACTAGAAATAAACACCAACACCATCATAGTCGGAACTTCAATAACTTCAGTACTCCACTATCATCAATAGACAGATCATCCAAGCAGAAAATCAACAGGGCAATAATAGAGCTCAACAACACCATAGATCAACTAGAACTAGCAGATATCTACAGAACTTTCCACCCCAACTCTACAGAATACACATTCTTCTCAGCAGCACACGGAACCTTCTCCATATATTAGGTCATAAAGTGTGCCTCCATAAACTCAGGAAAATTGAAGTAACTTCCTCCATCATGTCAGATCACAATGCTTTAAAGCTAGAAAATAACAACAAGAGACACATCAAGAATTCCACCAGCTCCTGGAGACTAAACCACACACATTTAAAGAATGAATGGGTTGTAGAAGAAATCAAAAAAGAAATTGTAAAATTCCTAGAATTGAATGATAATGAAAACACAACCTACCAAATCTTATGAGACACAATGAAGGCAGTCCTAAGGGGAATATTCATATCACTAAATGCCTTCATTACAAAGACAGAAGGATCCCAAATTAATAACCAAACTGTAAACCTAAAGGCAACAGAAAAACAAGAAGAATCCAACCCAAAGAACTCCAGATGGAAAGAAATAATCAAGATTAAAGCAGAAATTAATGAATTGGAAACTAAGAAAACAATTTAAAAAATCAATGAAATGAAGAGCTGGTTCTTTGAAAAAAATAAACAAGATTGACAAACCTTTGGCCAATGTGATCAAGAAAAAAAAAATAAGTCTCAAATTGACAAAATGAGAAATGAAAAAAATCATAACAGACATCAATGCAACTGGAAGAATCATCAGGGCATACTTACAAAATATCTACTCCTCAAAATTGAATAATCTGGAAGAAATGGATGAATTCCAAGACACTTACCAGCAACCAAAACTACAGCTGGACTGTAGGATCTGCCACAGGACATCTCCTCCAGCCAGGTGGCCAGAGATCCAAGTTACGAGCTTTAAAAAACACCTTAATCTGTGGAGAAAATACATTCTAACTACAACAGTATGTCAGGAGACTAAAAAGCTCAGAGTCAATAGATAACCTACAGAATGGAAGAAAATCTTCACTAGCTATACATATGGCAGAGGTTTAATATCTACAATATGCAAAGAACTCAAAAACTGAGCAATAAAATTGTCAGTCAACTCAGTCAAAAATGGGGCAGGAATTGAACAGAATTTTAAAAGGAATAAATACAAATGGCCATTGAACATCCAAAAAATGTTCAACATCTTAGTCATCAAGGACATGCAAATTAAAGCTACTTGGAGATTCCCTCTCATTCTAGTCAGAATGGCTTTCATCAAAAACTCAAAAGACAATTGATAGTGAGAGTGTGGGGAAAGAGAAACTTTCAACCACTGTTGCTCACTGATTTTGTGCTGGTGAAAGTATAAACATAGTGTAGGCCTCTATGTAAATCAATGGGAGGTTTATCAAATGCCTAAAAATAGATCTGCTATATAACCCAGCTATACCAGTCCTAGGCAAATACCCTAAAAACACTACACTTTACTATAGACATACGTGTACAGCCATGCTTCTTGCTGCTCTTTAATAGCTATGAAATGGAATCAGCCAGATGCCCATAAACTGATGAATGGATAGTGAAGATGTGGTACATATATTGCACAATGCAGTTTTATTCAGCGGAAACTAAAAAATGAAATTATGAAAATCATAGGAAAATAGATCTGGAAAAAAATAGACTAAGTGAGGTAAATCACCACATATTCTCTTTCATATATGCATCCTAGGTTGGAATAGATTTATTTATTTCTATGTTTAAGTAATTGTCAATGTTAGAGGTCATGAAGGCAGAATAAGGCCTATAGAGAAGAAAAGGAGGGATTATGGAAGGGGATAGTAGACAGGAAAGTAGAGGGACAGAATAAAGTGCGTAGAATGGTATAAGGGCAGGGGGAAGGATATGCCAAACTAAAGACCGTATGAATGAGAACATTAGAAATCCTACTTGATTGCATAGTTAAAAGATAATAACTTTCTTAGAAAGAGACAAAGGTGTTTGGGTAGAAGTACACTGCTATGTTGGAGAAAGTTTTTCCCTCAAGCCATAGGTTGTTGCAGGTAAATTCCAGTGCTGGAGATGAAGTACACCCCCCACCAATGTGAGATGATGAGTAGAGAGACTCATGAGGTGTTGTTACCCACTAGAACTAGATGCCAAGACCTTATTTCTGAAGATACCTCAGGCTGTGATTCCTAGACATTAAGAAATCAAGCTGAAAGAAATAGTAACACCTTCCTGCTAAATAGTTGTTATAGTGCTGGAAATCAATATGCAAGATACTGGGGGAGAAAGGTCATTAATAGTATGAACACACAGTGAATCCTGAAAGCTACAAAATCATCGAAGCAGGCAAGATGTACTCATGGGTGCAATCACCTAAGTTATGTGGGTAATCAATTGCTTTTTGATTGGATGAGGCCTGCTGAGGCCCACACAGTAGGAAGGAATTGATGCCAGTGCTGAGAACTATGGCTTGGCAGTTCAGGACCCTAGAGGGAAGTTTTCACTATTCTTTAGCTAAATGGAGGTGTTATGCCCAATAAAATGTTTTCTAAATGTTTAGGTTTATCCTCTTTGATTGTTTTCACTCTCAATTTTTGTTAGAGGACCTACTCTGTACAGATGGCAGCAAATATGGAGGAGACCTAAGGTTAAACAAAGGGACAAGAAGAGAAAGCACAGGCCTAGCACTGGACATGTCATCTCTGTCACCCACCAGGGCCCAGGGAACCTCACAGAAGAAGTGGTGGGTTGAGTATGCCTGTTGCTCTTATTGCTCGCCAGAGGATCTTTTCTGTGGAGATGGTGGCAGATACTTGAGGAGATGGAAAACTCATTAAACCAGAGAGAGATTAGGTGTTGCAGATAGGTTCTGAGATGAACTTCCAGACCAGGCAGATGGAAATATTATTTATTGAAGCTTACAGATCTTCCATTGGCAAACTCTCCACAGGGCCAAGCAGAGAGAAAAAAGCCAACCAGCCACCACAGGGCAAAACTACAGCCAGACACACAGCACACTTCAGGAACTCAAGGCAGCATATCTTTACAATGGAATCTCAAACCCACACCATTAACACCTTAAGGTGACATTGCTTTGAAAAAACTTTTTAAAACACTGAATATTTACATTATTCAAACTCCGTAGACTGTCAAGAGCTCAACAATAAAGGTGATTTCTTTAAAAAAATTTTTTTAAATTTATTTGTCCGTAGGGAGATGGGGTTCAGGGATCTAACATGACCTCTAAAGCTCAGTAGATATTTCAGAGGAGGAAGTGGAAAGAGTGTAAAGAACCACAGGGTGGAAGGTGTACTGTCCCAACATGAACCAATTGGTGCATTCATGTCCCCACAGTTACGACTGCAGTGTTCTGAGCCCATCAACATTTTGACATACAGACAGAGGATGACAAAAAGGAATGAGACAACAAAACAGAGACCTTGAGACAGGAGGGTCCTCAGTGGAATGGGGAGGAGACGAGGGATAAAAAGAAGATAATATGATGGGAACATCACCAATTTACAGTATATTCATATATTAAAGTTCATAATAAAAAATTAAAAAACACACCTAAGAACATTTGTGAACTCATAGATATGCATTTTTTTCCTCCTGAGTAAAAACATTGTGGGTAAAACTATTGGATCATAGCATAACTTTACCTTTATAAGAGACTCTCAAAGTGTTTGTAATATTTTATAACTGGGAGCAAGTTCCACTGGTGCTATGTTCCTTTATAAATATACAAGTTGACAATAAAAGTGTGTGTGTCAGTGAGATCTTTCCTAGATCTAACAAATGCCTTTGAGAAAGAACTTACAGGAGGAAAGATTTGTTTTGGCCATGGCTTCAGAGGTTTCTGTGTATGGTTTGCTTTTCCTTTGCTATGGGCTCACATAAGGCAGGGCAGCATATGCCTAGAGCATGTGGTGAAGGAGTGTTGGGCCCTGCCCGGTGTGAAGCCTAGTGGTGAGCCCAGCCAGAGTTTACCTGTACTTGGCTTCCAGTGAGGCCTAGTCGAACTTCCGGAGCCTGAGTAGAGTTTCATGACCTGTCCTTGGAGTGACTCAGCACCTAAGCTGAAACTGCCTCCGACCAGCTACTGCTGACATGGTGAAATAATATTGGCCCTTATACCTTTCTCTCATCCTCTCTTCCCACCCTCTTCCTCAAAATATATAAATACCTTCCCATGACAATAAACGGAGAGATTTCTGCCTTAGACGTTCTCCCGGCTCAATGTGGTTTTCTTTTCCCCAGTGGCTTGGGGAGGTTTTTTGAGTCGCCGACACCCGCCTTCCTGCTCAGCCCCGAGAGAGAAGCGGCTGGCCCGACTCTCTCTCTCTTCCGCTCTACCTGCCGGTGGTGAAGAAAAAAAACCGACAACTGGTGCCCAACGTGGGGCCCAACAAAGGAGTCTATTTACTTCATGGAAGCCAGGAAGGGGCTTAGAGCAAGACACTTCTTTCCATGGTATGCTCCCAGTGAACTGCTTCCTCCAGCCCAACTAATGATAGTCGTCTACTTTCTACCACCTCCCAATAATGCCATCAGATTATAAGACATCAAATGATTACTCCATTACATATGACAGCGTTGTTAGCATCCTATTATTTCCCCTAAAGTTCATCAGCTGTCAAACAAAGCCTGTAATACATGAGCCATATTGAGCTATAACAGCATGGGGAAAGATACACTTGGCATTCATGCTATCCTCCACACACTGGGTTTGCAATTGTCACAATACATCAGTGCCTACAAATTTATGAAGTATAACACTTGTCTTATAGTTCTTTGCTTGTCATACATGGCCAAAAAGTCTTTAATTCTAATAAGATGATGTTAATGGTTGCCTGTCTACAGTTAGAACAAAAATATAATTTAGAAGCACATTCAACATCTATATCTGGTAAGTTAAATATGATTAATCTTTAATAATTTTTAATATTTATCTTCAGTAATAAATTATGATACATTTCCACAATCTCTTATTAATTCCCAGGCTTTCCTTCATTTTGGGCAAATAATAGCTGGATTTCCAGTGGTTTCTGGTTCATGTTTGAATTCTACCATCCAACATTAGATTCAGCCCTTTGTGTTACCTACTAAGCCATGAGTAAAGATTTGTTACTAACAGTGAACATCTGAGCCAGATGGTAAGAGTTATAGGCAAGTATCCTTATCTTATATACATAAAATACAAATAAGCAGATACATAAAAGGGTAATGATTGCTCTATGAATTGTATATTATCTATAAGGCCCAAAGCATGTCCTAAAACAAACTCAGAAACTTCAAAGGAATAAATCAACAAAAAATTGGACCTGATTACTTGCTTATAATTTTATATTACTGAATAAACACAAGTACAGAACAACCTCAAATTTAGTCGATAAATAGTAAACAGTGAGAAGTTAATTTCCACTTTAATTAAAAGAATAATGTACACTCTAAACAGAAACTCCAAACAAAATCACAGATTATTTTGTTTCTTTTCACTTCTTCTGTCAAGTGACAAAGTGATCAAATTCTTTTTTAATTTTTTTAAATTATTTTTAAATTTATTTTTGGAGAGAGAGATAGAGAGAGATAGAAAGGGAGAGGGAGACAGAGATGGCGGCGCGTCAGCAGTCTCTCAGCTGCTGTGAATGAACTCCAGATGTGTGCGCCCCCTTGTGGTCAACTGCGGCATTGCACCCTTGCCTCACTTTGCATCTGGCTAAACGTGGGACCTGGAGATTGGAACCAGCGTTCTTAGGCTTAGCAGGCAGGCACCTTAGCCGCTAAGCCATCTCTCCAGCCCGTCCAAATTTTTAAAATCCTAAACAAATGGAGAGGTTGGATTTAGGAATAAAACAAAAGACAATATAAAAATAGAATTGGCTTATAATTTCATCACAGTTCACTTGGTGATCTGAACATAGTATCTTCAAAGAGAAAACCATAGTCATCATAGAAATGAATTAAAGCAAAATGAATAATGCAAATAAATACAGGAATGAGTTATATTTCACTGATATGATTTTGTATGAAAATTTAAAACTGTATACATGAATCTACTTAGCTTTTTATTGAAAAGTTGGCTAAAGCTAGCAATCATGGATTCAACAGAATTTTTTTAGATTATTGGGAATATGTATCCTGAAATTGCCTACAAATGTCATATCTAAAAACAAATGGACTATATACAATCAATACTGTTTTAATTTTTAATTAAATTTGTCCTAATACACACATAATAAAAAGGTAAAATTTATGTTTCCTTAGCAAAATCCTTTGCCTTTGTGAATAGCATTTTAACTTTGTAAACTGTACATTTGGCAAGTCACTTTAACATACTTTTCTTCATTTAATTCTCACAATCAAGCAGCAGGATAAGTGTCACTCCCAATTGCAACTTAGAAAGGGTAATGAGTTACACAACATGCTATAATTTTTGCCAAAATATCTAATTGCCAGCAAAATCTTATAAATATAAATCAGTGGAAGTCCAGCTAAATAACACACACACACACACACACACACACACACACACACACACACTTCATTCTCAAAATGCTGTGATTCCAATGAATAATTTGTTGGTGTATAAGTCTAGACTTCTATAATCATTTAGTAACCAAACATGTTAATATGTTAGTAAACAAATATGTCTAGAGAAATCAGATTAAATAATGATTAAAATTACAGTCTCACTTTTTTTAATCATTATTTCTTACTAGCACTATCTATTAAATTTATGTGCTGAACGGAATTTGAGGTTAGCAGTTTTGTTGTGATCTGATTTATATCCCCATAGAAAGTGTTTGTTGAGGTGTATTCCCCAGTGTCTTGGAAAATTACTATATTTAGAGACAACCATTACAGCTGTAATTTGAGCTCATTTTAGGTGTCACTTATCAGCTACATTCTCACCTCTAGGACAAAATACCGGAGCAGAAGCAACTGAGGGAAGGAAAGGGTTTGTTTATTTATTTATTTATTTATTTATTTTTTTTTTTTTATTTTTTGGTTTTTCGAGGTAGGGTCTCATTCTAGCCCAGGCTGACCTGGAATTCACTCTGTAGTCTCAGGGTGGCCTTGAACTCATGGTGATCCTCCTACCTCTGCCTCCCGAGTGCTGGGATTAAAGGCGTGTGCCACCACGCCCAGCCTTATTTATTTATTTTTCAAAGTAGGGTCTCAAAGAAAGGGTTTATAGTAGCTCCCAATCTCTCATCACAGCAGAAGCAGGAAGCTCACTCACTCACATCATTTCAGCAGGGAGGAAATAAGACTCAGCAAGGCAAGTAGAAGGAGCTGTAACCCTCAAGAGACACACTTCCTCCAGCCAGTAGGAGCACCATGAACCTGTGAGGAAGAATCCAAAAACATAAGTCAATAGGATACATTCTTTGTGATGGTTAAGTTTGTTGTCAACTTGATCTGTTTAGGAATCCACAGGCATTCTTTTTTTTTTTTTTTTTTTTTTCTCAAGGTAGGGTTTCATTCTGGCCCAGGCTGACCTGGAATTCACTCTGTAGTCTCAGGGTGGCCTTGAACTCACAGCGATCCTCCTACCTCTGCCTCCCGAGTGCTGGGATTAAAGGCGTGTGCCACCACGCCCGGCTCACAGACATTCCTTTTAAGTGGGTTTCTGAGATGGCTTCTAGGAAGGATTAACTGAAGGAGGAAGTCCTTCCCCCAAGATGAGCCCTACCCCCAGAGTGGGCAGCTCCTCTTGAAAGGGGGCTTGATCTAAGGAAACTCTGGGAGAAAAGAATTCCTTCCCCCGGCCTGGCTGCAGTGCTGCCTGCTGCCTTCCCATGTGGACTGAAGACCAGCTGCTCTCCTGGAAGCCTCCAGGCCACTGGGACTCCTGAGGCATGCAGCCTTGTGGACTGAGCAGCTACCGGGTTCTTTTGCTCTCGGGCCTGCAAACTGCTGTTGTTGGTCTGTTGTAAACTAATCCAGTAACTTCCCTTTCAAAACAATTCATTCTATCAGTTCTGTTCCTCGGGAGAACCCTGACTAATACAATTCTGCACTCAGACCGCCACATTTAACCTCCAACCCCTGCGGACTCTTGGCCATTTCATGATCTAAATGCAACTTTAAAAGCCCCATAGGTTTTATCAGTCCTAACACCACTCAAAAATGCAAGGTCTTGTCAAAGACTCAGGAGTCTTTTCTTATGCTCTAAGAGCCCTGGAAATTCAAATATAGGTCACACACTTCCAATAAATAATGACACAGAAGAACAGTGTCTTTCCAAAAGGGAGGAATGGGCATAAAAAAGGAATGATTGAACCAAAAGAAAAGGGTCCAAAATCTAAAAGAACAAACATTACATCCTGCAGCTCCATGTCTGATGCCTGGGACTCATAAAGAACTCCTCTAGGTACGAAAGGACTTGAGTAGGTCTGCCGTTCTAGGGATCTTTCCTGTAGTTTCTCTTGTGGGCATTGGCCTCCCAGGACCTCCTTACTGAGCCTCAGTAGCTCTCTGGAATCATGGTGTAATCTATGACTCCTCTCTCTACATTTTTTTTTTTTTTTTTTTTTTTTTTTTTTTGGTTTTGCGAGGTAGGGTCTCACTCTGGTCCAGGCTGACCCGGAATTAACTATGTAGTCTCAGGGTGGCCTCGAACTCTCGGCGATCCTCCTACCTCTGCCTCCTGAGTGCTGGGATTAAAGGGGTGCGCCACCACTCCTGGCTTTACTTTTTTTTTTTTTTAGTATTTGATTTATTTACTTTCAAGCACATAGAGAGAGAAGAGAGAGACAGGCGGACGGAGAGAAAAATAATAAGAATGGGCATGCCAGGGTGTCCAGCTGCTGCAAATGAACTCCAGGTGCATTGTCTCTTTGTGCATCAGGATTTACATGAGTACTGGGGATTTAAACCCAGGTCTTTAAGTTTTGCAGGTAAGCATCTTATCCACTGAGCCATCCGCCCAGCCCTCCTCAAGTTTTTGTTCTTCCTAAAATCAGTACCACAATTCTGCTGCCAGCTTGTGATAAAGCCAGAGAATATTATTGTAGCAGCCTCTGGATGCTGACGTTGGGGAACAGGGAACTACTTCAGCATTCTTCTTTCAGATTGTTCCTTTCAATAGAATTCACATTCTCAGCTTGAGCCTTTACTGAGCTGTGTCTTGCCCTCAGAGAATCTGACTGTCCCAGTGGAGAACAGTTTGGGCTTATCCTTAGTGGTGCAAATCTCTTTATAAATTACAGATAAAGTGGCTGAAGTCTCTGGGGTTGGGATTTTAAAGCTGATTACATTTCTTTCTGTGGAGAATATATTTTTCATATATTTCTGCTCTATATTTTCTTCTCATTACTGTAGCTCTAAATCGAGGGCAGAAAAGAATCCATACCATAGAATCAATGTTTTTTCTGTGTTGAAATTATCTCCACAAAACACATTAGTCCATTATTTTTAAATTCTACTTTGCTCAAATTTACAGGATATGGGAAGAATGTAGCCAGATTCTTACATTCAACTACCACAGCACCTGTGACAGTTATGTTCTCATTGTTGGGTCAAAGAACCCAACCAATAGCAGCTAATGGGTGAAAAGTTTTATTTTGTCTTATAGACTCCAGAGGAAACTTCATGATGGCAGGGCAAAGTATCCTTAGCATTGCTGCACTGGATGGAGGCCCTGGCATGTCCATTTCCTTTCTGCTTCCTTCTCTGTCTCTCTCTCTTTCTCAATAAATAAATAAATAAATAAATAAATAAGGACAATATTAAAAAAATTTAATTGAACATTCGATGGGGGGGGATGATGACAGATTTTTCTGTAGTTGATTAAATACAAGCCAGTGTTTTCATTATACCATTTGAAGACAGAAAGTAATCGGAGAATCAAAACCTTTTATAACTACAGCAGGAAGAAGAGGGAAACGTGGCAACACAAATATGGTAAAGAGGAGAGAGCTTGAGGTCTAGATTTTGGAACAACTGCACAAGCTTTTATTAATGAATTCAAAGATATCACCAGAAGAAATCAGAAATAGACATAAAATATTGCCTTTTGAGCTCTGGAAATGGAAACAGTTAGTCATGGAGCAGGAAACCACATGTGAATAATAAGAACTCCTGTGGTGCTAGGCATGGCAGCATGCTGGAGGCTGAGGCAGCAGGAGAGCCATGAGTTCAAATCTGGCCTAGTATATGTCATGAGTTCAAGGCCAGCCTATGTTATAGTATGAATGAATGTGTCATAAAAAAAGCAAACCAAATCCTATAATGTTGTGGGAGAAAAAAAGGAAAACTGTAAAGAGGAATATCTCATGGAAGCTTCCATCCTCTGTCCATAGTCTATCTACCAAAAAATTTCTGTTAATGTAATTTGGCAAAGAAAACAATTCCAAATAGATGATATTCCCTAAACTATCTCATGCTGACTTATTTTAAGATCCTTCCCAGTCTTCCCTAAAATACATTTTACTAAGGTGAGGGATCATCCTCTTTGGCCATATGAGAAAAAAATCAAATGTCCCTTCTTGTCACCTTGGCACCACCGCCTCTGCCAACACACATACACACACAGCATTTGATATACGAAGATGGATTCTGTCTGTCTTCTGAAATGAGAGACTTTAAATTCCTCCAAAATTTATTTTTGTGCTAGAAACAATTTCAAACCAGTCCATCGTTAATTTTCCTTCCTGAGACTGTTGAAGAATTGAAGCAAAGTATGTATTTTGTTTTCTCCTTAGTATGAAGGCAAAAGAGAACTGGTAATTTATTCTCTAAAAAAGAAGTCACGAAGAGTGTGTTAAATATTATAAAATAATCTAAAATCAATTTCATCAGTTAAGGGTAGTATAATCAATTTTAAAAAGGTTTCTTGCAATTTACATGGCAAAAAACGAAAAAAAGTAATAAGACACTGATTAATTTCTGTCATTGATGGAACAGAAATTATCTTTCTATAACATTTACTTTTCTAGAATAACTTCTGCATCCCATAGAAATATAGTCACTAAATTTAAATGCCATATCTCAGTGAAGGATCACAGCTTTATTTGCCAAAACAACACAGACCATGTAAGTGGAATACACCTGCTAGTTCCAGCAGCCTCATCTTACCAATACTGAAAGGAAAGCATGTAGGTTATTCTCAGACCTGGAAACTGCAATGGTAACGTAATATAATATGTCTATGTAACTGTTGTCAACATGAGGTGCAAGCTTGGTTCATAACCAACAATTCATAAAGTGTATGCTCTCTGTGGCCTTGTTACATTTAAAAAGGCATGTTATGCATTGTGCTGTCACAGTCCTCTGTGGTAGACTGTCTGCGCAGTACATTTTCTACAGGGACACTTCCATTTGGTTCTCTTCTTTTTGAAGTACTGCCAATTTTGTCTATTTGGAAGGTTTCACTCTATCACTTTCAAAGCCACCAAGTTTAATGTGATCTAGAGTAATTTAGAAACACTTTGGAGGCACCTAAATATTTTAGATACAAAGTAAGTTTTTGAAGTGTTAAGTTTTTTTAAAGCACCATGCTTAAAAAAATAAAAATTAACAGTCACTCAAATAAAACATCTGTATTAAAGAAGTACTTCAGTCATCACCACAAAGGCAAGTGTCAAACACTGTCAAATACATCACTATAGAAACAGCATGCATAAGGGACATCATACCTGTGAAGGGGACAAATGCATATTTAGACACAGGTGTGAAACATATTCCTGTAGAAACTGTATTGTTGAATCCTTCCTCAAATAAAAATATCCAATACCGGGCTGGAGCGATGGCTTAGCGGCTAAGGCGCCTGCCTGCTAAGCCTAAGAATGCTGGTTCCAATCTCCAGCAGTTCCAATCTCCAGGTCCCACGTTTAGCCAGATGCAAAGTGAGGCAAGGGCGCAATGCCGCACTTGCCCACAAGAGGGCGCACGCATCTGGATTTCGTTGACAGCAGCTGAGATACTGCTGGTGCGCCCATTTCTGTCTCCCTCTCCCTCTCTGTCTATCTCTCTGTGTCTCTCTCTCTAAAAACAAAAAATAATAAAAAAAAAATTAAAAAATTTAAAAATATCCAATACCATCCATCAAGCAAACAAAAGAGGGTCTCTTTTTGAGCCCTGTGAGTATAAGGATTAAAGTGTCAGACATTAGTACAAATGACATTTTCCCCACACCTGCTGCCTTATCTTACCATACCACCAAATGTGGGCTAGAAGAGAGCCAACGCATATAAAATTCCCTCCAAAACATAGATGGCCATCCCTTCTATCTAGTACTAACTTCTCTCTCCATTGGAGAATTTGCTTATCTTTTTTCAAGTGGACAATGAACCTGAAGGGAGAATCAGCTAACCACACCTCACCAGGGCCCCAGTTGAAACCATAGAACAACGCAGGGGAAGGGCAAGAATATAGCATTCATGGCAATCATGACACCAGAAAAAGGCTGAAGGAGATAAACACAGAGAACATCCAACTCCAACTAAGCCAGATATCCAGAGACACAGAGGCTCCCAAAACCTCATCACTGAAGTAGAACTGAAATGACCCCAATGTGGCTCAGGGAAACTCTCGGAAGAGGGGGCGGAAAGATTGTTAGAGTCACAAGTTGGGGCATTATGCACAGAGACCGGGGCCTACCCCCCAGAACTCTTGACTAACCTCACAATGCATGACCCACATTCCCCATTGATGAGGGTCCCTTTGGAAGAGGGAGGACAGGGAGGAGGACAATGGAACCAATACTATGAATGTAAAATCAGAATAATAGAAATAAAAAAATATATATTTAAAAAAATAAAAAATGGAAAAAAAAGGTTTTGCTTCAAGCTAATCTCTGTCTAATTGTATATCTATACCCTAGAGAGGGGAGCTATAGGGCAGACGTTGATTTCAAATCACAGAAGGTAATAGTGAGATGGCCAATGTGGTTATACCACTGCTCAGGAAAGGTGACAATGGCCCAAACCTCTACTTTCTGCTGTGATAGTACCTTATCCAAATAATTACCCAATTATTCAATAGAGGGCTATTTTAGCTGTCTTAGAATTCTCATCCCACTACTCAATTACTAAAGAAGAAATGCTTTGTCACTAGACATGAAAGTAAAACAAACTCCTAACTCAGATAAAAAGTTGAATGTTGACTAGAGTTGCAAGTTCAGAAAACATGACACTATTCCCTAAGGGAGATTTATTAGCTTTTTGAGTTACTTCTATTGATTTTTCCGAGCTACACACCCATGTTTGCTGCTGCACCGCAGTATTCTATTTTATGTTTGGATACTTATATTTTCCATCTGCCTACTACTAACTCCAATCTTTAATGCATTTTTAATGGATTTTAAGGGTGACCTTAACAAACCATGCCTTTGTTTCCTTGTTTCAGATGAATACTCTAGAGATGGGGCCAAGGTCAGCTTCTCAATTTCTAACACAAATAGGAAAATAAATTGCTGGTTAAGCTACAAGCAAAATTACATTTTATACTTCTATCTATAAAACAATGCCTTAGTATTGATACTGATACATTTTTAAATACTACTGAATAACTTTACTTCGATGACTGGAGATGAGCTTAAATTAAATAAAACTTGATATGGCTGTCCTATTAAAATAAAATTTCTGAGGCTAGGTAAAATGCCTGTGTAACATGCAGCAAGCCCTGGGTTAGATCTCCTGCATGACATAAACCAGCTTTAGTGGTACAACACCTTAGTCTCCTACTCTTGAAGTTAAAGCAGGAGGATCAGGAATCTAAGGTCAGCTTGGAATATATGAGATCCCATCAAAATGGGGGGGGGAGGCTTGTTCTGTGTTACTGAGTATACATTACTGATTGCACTGGAAAATGTTTAACCAAAATCCTGCTTTGAGGCTGCTTCAAAGCCTAATACAAATGTGAGGTTACCTAAAGTAAGAGTACAGAAATATTTACACTGTCACAGTGTAAGGACTACTGACTAGTGTAGATAGAAATGACCTTCACATTCATTAAAGAATATCTATTGAATTGGTAGAGACAAAATCTGATCACATTTACCTAAAATGGTTAGATGATCCCTTCCAATTCATGTCAGGCACTCTTGAACTCCAAATGCCTCCCTTTGCCCAAAAAACTGGTGGGAGTTTACCAACTGTGACCAGTAAAAAGAGGCTTCAGCCATTATAAATCTGCCATGAGCCAATCCAATTTGGACTACATTTTTTTGTTCTTTTTGTCCTCCAAACTGTATCCTCCTTAGCTGAGTACATGGATTTTAGCTTTAATCTCTTAAGATTTGCCATAAGTGAAACACCATGAGACTTTTACATATGAACTCATCAAAGCCAAGCTTTGATAGATTTTGGAGCCTGTCTATAACTTTGTCCCATTCTTCACTATATTTTAGAGCTGTGTTATCACATATATTTTCAATATATTATAACTGTGATATATTTTTAATATATGGAAAAATCTAAGATAATATAATTAAATACTTGTATACCAAAAAGAGTCCATGTTTTGCTGGGTTTCTTCAGATACAGAAACAAAAATATTCACAAATCCTGTCAAATCCCTTTGTGTGACCCTCCAAAATCACATCTCCTCCCCACTGAATTATTTGTGTGTATGTATTTGTGTCTTACTCATATGTGTTTATCAATAAAGTAATACTTAATACCTTTTATTGAATTTTATCTAAAGACATTTTTTTCTACTACTAAAATATTTATCTATTAATGTTTATTTTTTTATTTGAGAGAGAGAGAGAGAAAGTATGGGCCTGTCAGGACCTCCTGCTATTGTGAAATGAACTTGGACCATCAGGATTTACAAGCAAGCAACTTTAACCACTTATCAATCTACCCATCCCAATTTATATATTTACTTATTTATTCTAAAATAAAAACTTAAAATTTTATAATGTCCCCCACCATCTTCTTTTGTCCCCATCCACTGAACACTGAACCCCCACATTTTTCCTACTATTTCTATTTCTACATTGATGTTCTGTCTCTCTCCCCCTATTTCTGTACACACACACACACACACACACACACACACACACACATATGGTTTTCCTCATTTATCCATGACAAAACAGCCAATATGAAGCCATGAATAAAATAACCTCTTTATATCTGGGAAACAGTGTTTCAAAGCACTTTGCCTCATCAGTTAGCTCTTACATTCTTTTTTTTTTTTTTTTTTTTTTTTTTTTTTTTTTGCGAGGTAGGTTCTCACTCTGGCCCAGGCTGACCTGGAATTAACTATGTAGTCTCAGGGTGGCCTCGAACTCTCGGCAATCCTCCTACCTCTGCCTTCTTTTTTTAAAGTTAGATATGGAGATATCTAGTATGTAAACAGCTCCTGTTGGTACCATCTTTCTCTCCACCCTGCCCCTTTTCTAAAGAGGACCTCTTTGTTGGGGATGCAGATCAACCCCACTGGGATCATAGGTCATGTATTATGGGTGGGGAAAGGCAATGTCTCTGTGCAAAATGTCTCAATTTGTGGCTCTAAAACTTTCCGCCCCTTTTCGGCAAAGTTCTCTGAGCAGTGATGGGTACTTAGGAGCCTCTGGATCTCTGGTTTGGTAGATGTTGAGTTTCCTCAGTATCTATTTCCATCACCCTTGTGCTGATATCAGATTCACTAAGAAAGTCGCACACTTGCTTATTTCCCCAATTCCTCTGTGGGGCCGGGGTGGAGTGCACTGGGTCATTTATCTTCTCAGGTCCAGTTCCTGTCTGAAAAAGACAAGCAGATTCTCCAATGGAGAATGAAGTCAGCACCAGTTAAATGGGATAACCATTATTACTTTAGAGAGAATTGAAGGGGTGTAGACCATCTTATAGTCTAAGGTTAGTGGGAGCTTGACAATGGAAATAATTATCTGGATATGATTCTGACTTGTTTCCAATTGCACATATGGCTTCCTTTCCACTGAGTGATCCATTAGCCAATCAAAGAGCAAGTAGTTGGCCACCATGGCTGTGTGTCACTATTGCACTTGCATGGACATCACATCAGGTTGTTTGCTTCTGAGTCCTTTAGACTTTGAGTTGCTTGGACAGATGTTGGTCACTTTCCCCCAGTAGCTCATGTAGCACCTTCCAGCACTAGACAAGCTAATTGTCTGGGGACTGGCTCTCTTCTGGATTCCAACCAGTTTTCTCCTTGGTCCATGCCAACAGCATATGGTGTCTTCCAGCAGGAGGGTCTTACCATTAACCTGTGGTGGGTAATCAAGTGCTCTGACAGAAGTCTGTCTTGTTTGTTTTGTTGTTGGGAGATCTCATAGGTCTCTCTGATCAACATCTCATTGCGGATGGAGACCATATCGTAGTACAGGGAATTATAGGCCAACACCCAGGGAAAGAAAAAAAGAAAAAGACAGAGAAGAAAGAGAAACAGGAGAAATTTGTGGTCAGTTTTCATCTCCGCCTCTCCAGGGCTCTTCAAGTCAGATGCTCTCCCTAAAGTCCTCTTGAGGGTTCCACATTTTAGTCTGACTTCCAGAATATAGGATTCTGTGGTACCAGTTCAATTTGTGTTTAGTTTTGTCTCCCCTCCACAACCCTTTCCCTACCTGCAATCTCTACCCTCCCTATTATCCAAGCCTCAAGATGCTATTCAGGTATGTCAGCAACTCAGGCTGATCCAGGTTAGGAACTAAAGAAAAGTGATATCATGTGATGGTTGTCTTTCTGTGATTGTGTGAGTTCACTTAGAATATCTGTTCCAACTTCAACCATTTTTCTACAAATTTCCATGTGTCATTTGTTTCTTACTGCTGAGTAGAATTTCATCACGTAGATATACCACATCTTGGTTATCCATTCACCCAATGATGGGCACCTGGGTTGATTCCAGTTTTTAGCTATTATGAATTGATCAGCTATAAACATGGTTGAGAAAATATCTCTGAACTGAGATGTGGAGCTTTTAGGGTAAATGGCCAGTAAGGAAATAACTGGTTCTGTTGGTAGCTCCATATTCATCCTTTTCAGGAGTCTCCATATGGATTTCCACAGTGGTTGTGCCAGCTTACATTCCCACCAACAATGAATGACTGTTCCCATTTCTCCACATCCTCGCCAACATTTGTTTTCACTTGACTTTTTAATGTTCGATATCCTTTCTGGGGTAAGGTGGAATCTCATAATTGTTTTAATTTGCATTTCCCTAATGGTTAGGGATGCTGAACGTGTTCTTAAGTGTGTATTAGCCATTTTTAATTCTTCTTCTGAGAACTCCCTGTTTAGTTCTCTGCCCCACTTTTGGAGTGGGTTGTTTGATTTTTTCTTGTTTAGTTTTTTTTTTATTATTATTTTTATTTATTTTTGAGAGAGAGACAGAGAGAGACAGACAGACAGGGAGAGGGAGACAGAAATGGGCAAGCCAGCAGTCTCTCAGCTGCTGTGAATGAAATCCAGATGTGTGCGCCCCCTTGTTGGCAAATGTGGCATTGTGCCCTTGCCTCACTTTGCATCTGGCTAAACGTGGGACCTGGAGATTGGAACCGCTGGACATTGGAACCAGCGTTCTTAGGCTTAGCAAGCAGGCACCTTGGCTGCTAAGCCATCTCTCCAGCCACTCTTGTTTAGTTTTTTGAGTTCTTTGTAGATTCTAGATATTGGGTTTCTGTCAGTGGTATAGCTGGCAAAGATTTTCTCACATTCATTGGGTAGTCTATTGGCTCTGCATTAGGTATGTTTGTCTGTGCAAAAGCTTTGTAGCTTCATGAGATCCCATTGGTTGGAGTGCTTGTTTTATTTCCTGGGCTACTGGAGTTTTGATTGGGAAGCCTTTTCCAAGTCTTATATTGTGAAGAGTGCCTCCTATTTTTCTTCCTATACTTGAAGAGTTTCAGGTCTTATATTGAGGTCTTTACTCCATTTGGACTTGATTTTTGTGTATGGAGAAATGAATGGGTCTCATCTAATTTGTCCAACACCGTTTGTTGAAGATGCTGTCTTCTCCAGTGTACGTTATTGGCACCTTTGTCAAAGATCAAGCAGCTGTAGTTACTTGACCTAAGGTCTGGATCTTCAATTCTGTTCCATTGATCTATGTCTCTGTTTATATTCCAGCACTTTGCTATTTTTGTCACTATGGCTTTGTAATATAGCTTTAGATTGGGCATGGTTGTACTGCCAGAAGTATTTTATGCTAAGAATATGTTAGGATAGCCGAGGCTTTCTACCATTCCATATGAATTTTGAAATCATCTTTTTTAATCTCTGTGGAGAATGATGCTGGTATTTTTATTGGTATTGAGTTAAATCTGTATATTGTTTTTAGTAGAATTGCCATTTTCACAATATTAATTCTACCTATTCAAGAACATGGGAGGTCCAGAAACAGGGGTCTGGACTGCTGCACCCACATGCACACTGTCTGTGTAGGCAACCCAGACCAGGGAGAAAAGATCTTCTTTTAATATAGTATGTATATACACATGTCACTTTCTGCAGTGGATTTATTCTACTTTATTTCTGGGTAGATACATATAGCTCCAATTAATTTATTTTAGCAACTAAATAACAAGGACAAATCCCACAGCAGTGAGAAATCTGTAGATTTAAGATATGTGAGAGAATTTCTCTAGGGTATAAACCTAGACATGAAAATTACTTGGCAGTGGGGAAGAGGCATCTTCAACAATTACCACTCCAAAGGGATTGAATCAATTTACATAACACCAGTAAGATACGTGCTTCTCCATTGCTCCACTTTTTGACAATAGTTAGTGGAAGATGGTGTACTTTTTGTCAGTCTGGTGGGAATTATATTTCATTATAGTTTTATTTGCATTTTCCTAATTGCCAGCTAAGCTGAGTCCCTTTGCTTGTGGTCCTTAGCAAGTCAGCAATCTTTTCTGTGAATTGCCTATGTATATACTCGGTCTTTTTTCTCTTGAGCTTTTCATTTGTTGTGCTTTTTTATTTTTACTGTATATTTGCTGATATAAATCATTCAAACATCCTCAAAGTGTGGCTTATAACTTTATTTATAGTCATAGAGACATTTTAATGCTAATGTAGTTAAATTTATGAATATTATTCTTTATGGTTTGTGCTTACTATGCCTAACTACTGTTTTCCTTGCTGTGAAGTCATAAAAGGAATCTACATTTTCATCTAAAGTTTTAAAATTCAAGCTTACACATTTATTTTTTTTAGTCTTCTTAGAACATGGCTTTTGTATGTGGGGTACCTTGTGTTATTTTTATCTGCATAGTAAAATTTGCAGTATACCACTTGACAAATGGCCCAGTCTTTCCCTCATTGACTTATCACCTCTGTCACTTATCATATTTTTATATTTGGATGGTACATTTCAAGATACGTTACTATGTTCTATTAGCGATGAAACCACACTTTTTCATGAAGTTTAGTTGCTGTATTTTCTTTTTTTTTTTTTTTTTTTAAGTATTTTATTTTTATTTTTTATTTGAGAGAGAGATACAGAAATGGTACATTTCAAGATAGAATGGGCTTGCCAGGGCCTTACAAATGAACTCCAGATGCACGTGCCCCTTTGTGCATCTGGCTTAAAGTAGCTTGGGGAATCGAAACCACCTTTGGCTTTTTCAAGACATTTCTCCAGCCCTAGTTGCTGTATTTTCTAATTAGCCTTGGTGTCTGGCAGAGAAAAATTTCACCATGTCCTTCTACTTCAAAATTCCCCTAACTGTACTTGGTGTTTTGCTTTCACGTGCACGTTAGGATCCATTTTTCAGTAAAATTCTCATGGGGTTTTAGCAAAATTGCATTAAATTTGTAAACTAAGTAAAAATTTTCACATTAAGTGACCCAATGTATAACCATTTTATATCTCTATATTTAATCATATTTTTAAAACGTTCTCCCCAAACATCTCTTAATTCGTCAATAAAAATCTTGTAGCTTAGGAAGGCCTTGAATCTATGAACTTCCTTTCTCAACCTCCAGAGTAGGTAGGGTTACAGGTCTGCACTATAGACATGACTACAGTATCATTTTATTTTAAATATTGTATTCATTTATTTATTTGAGAGAGAGAAAGAATATGGGCACACTACTGCTAGAACATTTTAATTACTTGTTTGTTTTGGAATTTGGGTTTGCAAGTTCATTTTTAAATCTTCAGTTTTGGTTTTCTAGTGTTATGGTCTCTTTTTACTTTTTCCATGTTTTCCTGTCATTGAGAGAACATGAAGTTGTTATTTTGCAAACACTAAGGGCCTTCAGGGCTTTAAGTAGATTTTAGGGATTCCGGCTATTTTTGGTGCTGGTAGACTAACTACCAAGCTAGACCCCACAGCTTTGGCTTCATTCAGTCCTGCTTGGGAAGCTGCAATGGAACTTCTATTTCTCAAGTTCAACTGCTTGTTTATAACCTTTTATAGACTGTGTGTTTATTCCTTCCTGCTAAAAGAATTCATTTGTTAACATGATAATCTCCAATGTGACAGTATTAGGAACAGGATTGTTGCAGTCAGATTCACACTGATGGTAGAAATCAGCCGACCAAGAGCAGCTTGTGGGAGGGGAAAAAAGGTGTATTTTGGCTTACAGACTCAAGGGAGAAGCTCCATGATCGCAGGGAAAACAATGGCATGAGTAGAGGGTGGATGTCACCCCCTGGCCAATATCAAGTGGACCATAGAAACAGGAGTGTGTGCCAAACCCTGGCAAGGGGGAGAGGACTATAACAACCATAAGCCCTTGTTAGTTCCCAAATCGCCTTCAGCTGGGAACCTAGCATTCCGAACACTTAAGTTTGTGGGGGACCCTGAATCAAACCACCACAAGGACTAAATTAGAAGCTAATCAGGTGATCAAAGTAGAGGACACTTGAATGAGAAATTTCATTTAAAAAAGAACCCCAGGGCTGGAAAGATGGCTTAGCAGTTAAGGCGCCTGCCTCCTATGCCTAAGAACTCTGGTTCCAATCTCCAGCAGTTCCAATCTCCAGGTCCCACGTTTAGCCAGATGCAAAGTGACCCAAGGGTGCAATGCCACACTTGACCACAAGGGGGCACACCCATCTGGATTTCGTTCACAGCAGCTGAGAGACTGCTGGCATGTCCATCTCTATCTGTCTTCCTCTCCCTCTCTCTCTGTCTCTCTCAAAAAAATAAATAAAAAATAAAAATAAAAATAAACCCCAAAGAGCTCTTTTCTTTCTGCCAGGGAATGCCCATAGAGAATATGGAATGTGCAACACAGCAGAGAATGCTCATTTAACACAGCCATCCAAACATCCTGAGTTTAGACTTCTAGCCTCAAAAGCTATATGATATTTTACATTATGAGCCAGTTCAAATGGACTAATGCCCCAAAGTATGATAGTTTATATTTGTTTAATTTGCTTGTTTGTTCATTTTTACTGAGTATGTTCATAGCCTCCCTAATAGTCACTGTATTGAGGAAGGAATCTTCTCCAGGACCTCATGCCCACATCACGTACCCTTAGTCCCTTTTGTCCTCCAAGGGCCAAACAGAAGAAGAGCTTTCAGACTGTGGTCCCAGACGGGCAGGCATGTAATCCAACACTTTGTGTTCTTTTCTGTTTATCTTCACAGAACATCATTTTCTCTTGTTAATGCTTTTATGATTTTTTGGTCCAGTAATAAATGCTCTCATTCTGTCCTATCATAATTTATGACAAGGAGGGGATGGGCTTCAGCAGTAGCTCATGGTTCCTTAATAACCAGAATATTATACAAATTGTGACAAGTTTGAAAAATGAGTTTACCTTCCTGTATAAAATATTTGTTTGCATAAAATTCATTGGATACAGTTGTACTAAATTCATCAAAATAAAGCTCTTTCCTACATTCTTAGATTTGATACATGAGAAATTATGTCAACTACTCTACTAATACCTCCAAACTTAAATTATTCCTCTTCTATATGGTTACCAATGAAGGAAACGGCAGTTCATTTGAAGTACTATAAACTTTGAAAGGCCACTTTTATGATCATTTTAAATATTTTTATTTAGTAATTTGCAAGCAAAGAAAGAGAGAGTGACAGAGAGAATGGGTGTGCCCAGCTTTCAGCCACTGCAAAAAACAAAAATAAAAACCAAAACAAATGGATGCACTCCTTTGTGCATCTGACTCTACATGGGTACCTGCGGAATTGAACCTGGGTTATTATGCTATATAGGTAAGCACCTTAACTGCTGAGCCATCTCTCCAGCCTTTTATGATTATTTTAAATCAGTATAGTAGATATTACTTTTTATGCTAGGAATTATGCAAAGATTTTTTCAAAACACCTCTCCCAAATTCTGCAATTCTTTAAAATTTACAAGTAGATGCTTTCACATTAAACCTCCTTCCTTAAAATAAAAATATTATTTTGTTTCTTCAAGGAATGACTTGATTTGAAAAATCAAGATGCTGATGGTTATCTGCCTCCCATTTCCTCTTATTTATATTTGTTCACTATATACATGTCTATATTAATGTGATAGTATTTGATAAAGAAAGGATGAAACATAACAGGTGTGGAATAATGAAGCTTTCTCTTTTCTTTGCACAGCATAGCATCTTCCATCTGTATCATCCCTAGCCATGTCCTTAACTCTTTCCAATGTCCATGAAGATAAACATATTCCAATCGTCCTTCTACATTTTGTCCTCCTTTCTATAGTGTCTGTATTTTACATATAATCAGTCAAGAGCCTCTCCTAGAGTGCAATTAGCTTTATTCAAATTCAGAGAAGAAAAATTTGAAAGACTGTAAGAGATGCTTGTATCTGTCACTAGATCATAATAGAAGGTTCCCAAATATCTTGATAAACTGATGAATTTTATATCAAAATAAATTTCTCTTTATTAAAGATCTTAAATTCTAATTAAGAAAATTTAAAATAACAGCTTCCAGCCAAGATGGCATCCCTGTAAACAAGCTTCAACTGGCAGGGAAGGAAAGGCAAGCCCTTTAGGGTTCTTTAGGGCACATTAGGAAGGCTACTGAGTACCAAATCGGGGAATCCTCTGATTCCAATGCTCTCGGGGAACTACCAGCCCCCCCACCTTCTGGTGCCCATGGGTAGCACCCCCCATCATGTCCCTGCACCACCCCACCCCTACCCTCCTAGCCAGTCTGGAGCCTGTGTACCAAGTCCCCATGACATCCTGCCCCCCCACCCTCCAAGCCCCTGGGTAGCCCTGCCCACCAGGTCCCCACACCACACCACCCCCCCACACTCCACATTGGTGGGTAGCCCTGCTTACTGGGTCCCTGTGTTGCCCCACCTGCCCACCCTCCACACCTGTAGGTAGCTCTGCCCATCGGGTCCCTGCACCATCACCCACCCTCCACTCTACAGTTAGCCCTGCCCACTGGGTCCCCACATTACCCTGCCCCACACCCTCTGCACTGAAGATACTTCAAGGTAAACTACAGCTTCCTGCTACAGTCAACAAGATTCCTACACTGTGATGGGCAGACCACAGTGCAAAAGAAATAACATGAATAATCAAATGCAAGTAAATCCAACAAGACCGCCCAGTCCCCCAATGGATTCTCTAACCAAAACATAGAAGAGATATTAGGATCAGAACCCCACAATGAAGACATAAGCAATGCAACCCTACCCAGAAAATAGCAGAACTTGCAGAAAATCAACAAAGGGCCAATAATTGTATGAATGCTGTTCTCACAAGATGAGACCTAATAGAAAAGAGCCAAGAAGGGCCCCCAAAACAGTTAAATGACCTGAAGGAGAGAGAAAAAAGAGAGGACCTCAATAACCAGCTGGCTAAGCTCAATAATGACATAAATAAATGCAAGGGGGAATTCCAAGAAGCACTAAAAAAATCAGAAAATGATGTGCAAAGGGAACTCGACAAAGGATTGGAAACTATACATAAAAAAGCAGTAGAAAACACAAACCCAATTGAACAAACCCAAAACTCCATAGACGTTCTCAAGAACAGAGTCAGCCATGTGGAAGATAGAAACTCAGAACTGGAAGACACAACAGAAGAAATAGCATGCAAATCCAAAAGTTCCAACAAGTTCAAAAATTTTTGTGAACAGAGTATGTGGGAAATGTGGAATAGCCTTAAACATTCCAACAGTAGGATCATGGAGATACCAGAAGGGGAAGAAATTCAGACCAAAGGAATCAAGAACATATTCAACAAAATTATCAAAGAGAACTTTCCCAATCTCTCAAAAGAAAGTCCCAATAAGGTACAAGAAGCTAACAGAACTCCAAACAGATGGACCAAAGGAGACATTCTCCAAGACATATTATCATTAAAACCCTAAATATTGATAACAAGGACAGAGTCCTAAAACCAGGTAGAGAAAAACAACACATTAGTTATAAAGGTAACCCTATAAGAATTACTTCTGACGTCTCAATGGAAACACGCAAAGCCAGAAGGGCCTGGAATGGAACACTGCAAAGTCTAAGAACTTATGGCTTCCAACCCAAGCTACTCTGCCCAGCAAAAATATCCCTCATAATAGATGCTAAAAGAAAAACTTTCCACAATAAAACTTAGCTTTATAACTATATGAACACAAAGCCAAACCTACAGAGAGTACTTCAGGGAATTCTCCACACAGAAGAATCAAATAACCAACCTCAAGAACCTACAAAAAGCAGATCACAATAACCAAACTCACAGAAGGCACTTAAAACAAAACAACCCTTCAAAGTCCAAAAACCACCAAACCACCACAACATGGCAGGGATTAAATCAAACTTCACAGTTCTTACTCTTAACATTAATGGCCTTAATTCACCCATCAAGAGACACAAACTGACAAGATGGATCAGAAAATTAGACCCCTCAGTCTGCTGTATTCAAGAAACCCACCTCACCACTATAGATAGACACCTTTTCAGGGTAAAAGGATGGAAAATGATATTCCAAGCAAATGGAAATAAGAAATAAGCAGGTGTCACTATACTAATATCAGATAAAATTGACATCAAGCCAAAAGTAATCAAAAAAGACAAAGAAGGCCACTTCTTACTTATCAAGGGAACAATCCAACAAGAGGATATCATAATAATCAATCTTTATGCACAAAACACAGGTGCACCACAATACATAAAACAAAAACTACTTGACAACAAAACATAAATAACCACCAACACCATCATAGCCAGGGACTTCAATACTCCACTGTCCGCAATAAATAGATCATCCAAACAGAAAATTAATAGGGAAGTAAGAGAGCTCAGCATCACCATAGAGCAACTAGATCTAATAGAAATATACACAACATTCCACCCCAAATCTACAGATTACACATTCTTCTCAGCAACCCATGGAACCTTCTCTAAAATAGATCATATATTGGGCCACAAAGCCTGCCTCCATATTTTCAGGAAAATTGACATAATTTCCTGTATGATATCAGACCATAATGCTGTCATAACTAATAAGTACCCTGAGGACCAGATAATAGGGAGGGTGGGTAAGAGTGGGAGGGAGCATAAGGGTGGGAGGGAGGGTAAGGGTCGGGGACACAAATAGGGACCCAAATGGAAATGGTACCATAAAATCCTATACTCTGAACAACAGGCTAAAACACTGGTCTTTCAGTAGGCCCGTAGAGGGAACACCTGAACCACAGGGACCTGGAGAGGACATCATGAAGACTAACCTTAATCTTTTCATGTCTCTTTCTTTCTTCTTTCTTTCTTTCTCTCTCTCTCTCTCCCCCTCTCCTCTATATCCTCTCTTTCTCTTTTATATAACCTATCTTTTTCTTCCTTAACCTTCCTTGGCACTGACTTGTAATTCCCAGTACCAGCATGGGGTAAACTTTCAAAATGAGCTGTTGACCAGAGAAACCTACAAGGTTTCCCCACCAAAATACAGATTTCTGCCAGAGTAATTGACCCACCAAAAGTTAATGGTAAGACCCTAGTGCCAAAGACACCATATGCTGTTGGGATGAAACATGGAGTGACCTGGTTGGAATCTGGAAAAGGGTCAGTCCCCAGGCAGTTAGCTTGTCTAGTGCCAGAGGGTGCTGCATGAGTGACTGGGGAAAAATTACTGACATCTGTCCAAACAACTCGCAGTCTAAGCTACTCAGCAGTAAACAACCTGACGTGATGCTCAAACAAGTGCAATAGCCCATTTTTAATTGGGTTGTAGATTTCTTATTATGTATTTTTTTTAGTTCTTTGTATATCCTAGATATTAATCCTCTGTCAGATGGCAAAGATTTTCTCCCATTCTGTAGGTTGCCTCTTTGTTCTATTCACAGTGTCTTTCGCTGTACAAAAGCTTTGTGATTTCATGAGGACCCATTGGTTGATCTGTGGGGTTATATTCAGAAAGTCTTTGCCAAGACCAATATGTTGAAGGGTTTTCCCTACTTTTTCCTCTAGCAGTTTTAGAGTTTCAGGTCTGATATTAAGGTCTTTGATCCATTTGGACTTGATTCTTGTGCATAGAGAGACATAAGGATCTATTTTCATTCTTCTACAGATACATATCCAGTTATCCCAGCACCATTTGCTGAAGAGGCTGTCTTTTCTCCAATGAGTATTATTGGCTTTTTTGTCAAAGATCAGGTGGCTATAGCTACCCAAACTTACATCAGGGTCCTCTGTTCTGTTCCATTGATCTACATGTCTGTTTTTGTGCCAGTACCATGCTGTTTTTGTTACTATGGCTCTGTAATATAGTTACAATCAGGTATGATGATACTGCCAGCCTTATTTTTATTGCTCAAAATTGTTTTAGATATTTGAGGGTTTTTGTTCTTCCAAATGAATTTTTGGATTGCCTTTTCTATTTCTGTGAAGAATGCCATTGGAATTTTGATAGGGAATGCATTAAATGTGCAGATAGCTTTTGGTAAGAATGCCATTTCCACAATATTGATTCTTCTGATCCAAGAACAAGGGATGTCTTTCCATTTGCTAGTGTCTTCTGCAATGTCTCACTTGAGTGCTTTAACGTTTTCATTGAAGAGATCCTTCACTTCCTTGCTTAGGTTTATCCCAAGGTACTTTATTTTTTATGATGCAATTGTGAATGGGAGTGAGTCTCTGATTTCATCCTCTGTGTGTTTGTTGTAGCATATAGGAAGGCTATTGATTTCTGTGTGTCTACTTGTATCCTGCTACATGGCTATAAGTGTTTATCAGCTCTAACAGTTCTCTGGTAGAGTCTTTAAGGTCATTTATGTATAGAATCATATCATCTGCAAATAATGATAACTTGATTTCTTCCCTTCCAATTTGTACCCCTTTTATGGGTGTCTCTTGCCTTATTGCTATCGTTAAGATTTCCAATACTATATTAAATAAAAGTGGGGACAGTGGACACCCTTGTCTTGTTCCTGATTTTAATGTAAAAGCTTCTAGTTTTTCTCCATTTAGTATTACTTTGGCTGTGGGTTTGTCATAAATAGCCTTTATTATGTTGAGATATGTTCCTTCTATTCCCAGTCTTTGTAGGACTTTTATCATGAAGGGATGTAGGATTTTTTCAAATGTTTTTTCTACATCTAATGAGATGATCATGTGATTTTTGTTCTTCATTTCATTTATATAATGTATTACATTTGTCTATTTGCATATGTTGAACCATTCCTGCATCTCTGGGATAAAGCCTACTTTGCCAGGAATATATTCTTGTATTCTGTTTGCCAATATTTTGTTGAGAATTTTTGCATCTATATTCATGAGGGATATTGGTTGGTAATTTTCCTTTTTTGTACTATCTTTGTCTTGTTTTGGTATCAGGGTGATGCTAGCTTCATAAAGTTTGTTAGGATTCCTTCCTCTTCTATTTTATGGAAAATTTAAGAAGCATTGGTGTTAGTTTGTCTATGAAGATCTGGTAAAATTCACCAGAGAATCCATCTGGCCTGGACTTTTTTTAGTTGGGAGTTTTTTTGTAACTGCTTGGATCTCCATACTTGGTATAGGTCTATTTAAGTGCTTAAGTTCATCTTGATTTAATTTGGGTAGGTCTTATAAATCAAGGAAATCTCCCATTTCATTCAGATTTTCAAACTTAGTGGAGTATATGTTCTTATGTCCCTATGATTGCTTTAATTTCTCTGGTATCTGTTGTGATGGTGCCTTTTTCATCTCTAATTTTATTAATTTGTGTCTCTTTTGTCTTTCTTTTAGTCAGATTTGCTAAAGGTTTATCAATCTTGTTTATCCTTTCAAAGAACCAATCTTTGTTTCATAGGCTATAAAATTCCCTCTTAGGACTGCCTTTATTGTGTCCCAAAGGTTTTGGTATGTTGTGTTCTCATTATCATTTGACTCCATGAATTTTTTTTATTTCCTTCTTCATTTCTCCATTTAGTAGTGTATTGTTTTTTGTTTTTTGTTTTTTTGTTTTTTTTTTTTTTTTTTTTTTTGGTTTTTCGAGGTAGGGTCTCACTCTGGCCCAGGCTGACCTGGAATTAACTATGTAGTCTCAGGGTGGCCTTGAACTCACGGTGATCCTCCTACCTCTGCCTCCCAAGTGCTGGGATTAAAGGCGTGCGCCACCACGCCCGGCTGGTAGTGTATTGTTTAGTTTCCATGATTTTGTGTATGCTCAATAGCTTTTCTTGCTATTGATTTGTAGTTTGATCCCATTGTGATCAGATAGAGTGCAAGGAATTATTTCAATTTTCCTGTATTTGTTAACAGTTGCTTTGTGTCCTAATATATGGTCTATTTTTGAGAATGTTCCATGTGCTTTACTATTAGACAACATTTAACTTAGAAGATATTTGAAAATTGACCTCATGAGCCCTGGAGAGATGGCTTAGTGGTTAAGTGCTTGCTTGTGGAGCCTAAAGACCCTGGTTCAAGGCTTGATTCCCCAAGACCCATGTAAGCCAGATGCATAAGGTAGTGCATCCATCTAGAGTTCATTTGTAGGGGTTGGAGGCCCTGGTGTGCTCATTCTCTTTCTCTCTCTCTCTCTCTTTCTCTCTCTCTCTGCCTCTGTCTCTCTCTGTCTGTTGCTCTTAAATAAAAAGTAAACAAACAAAATTGACCTCATGATAAATACCAAAAGAATTGAAGTGGGTAATATGATATATGGATCTCATACCAAAAGCCTTTCACAGAGGCCTTGTGATTCATATTCTCTGCAATGTAAAATTAATATAATTATTCTCTAATTCATCTCCCTAGTAACAATATCCTAGAAATTTAATTAATGTTTAGCATCAATCTATAACCACAGGTTTGCCCAGTTTTACTTAAAGATTATGGAAAGATTAAAATTCCAAGATATGAATCTATTTATGGTTTTAAAATGAAAGGTAACATTGTCTATATCTAGTAATTATCAAATGTTTGAGATCGTTCTTGCTTATATTTCTCCATAACATAATGCAAATTCTTCTGTTCCTTTGGTATATCGTATCAGCAACAACACATCTGTATAATCTTTCAATAATATTAAGGATATTAAAAAGACTTTTTCAATTGAAGAAAACTTTCTACTCAAGAGGAACCTTTTAGTACTCATGAAGACTGAAGATATTCTGCTACTACAACATGGACTATTAAATAGCTGATGGTTTTATGGTGATAAAACTATTGTTTTTATGTCAGTTTTAATTTGTGTTGTAGTTTGAATATATGTCCCCCAATATATTCAGTATTTTATTAGTTATAGTTTGCATCTGCAATCACCTTGCTAGAGGCAATATCACTGGGCGCTGGTCTTAAGGTGTTGGTGGTGGGTTTGAGATTCCATTGTAAAAATATGCAAAGTGAGCCTAGCAGGAGTTCCTGTAAGTGTGCTGTGTGACTTTTTGGCTATAGTTTTTGCTCAGTGTGCTGTGTGCCTGGTTGGCTTTTTCTCTCTCGGCTTGGCCCTGTGAAGGCAGGCCAGCATCTTCTGCCATTATTGGAACTTCCCCTGGATCTGTGAGCTTCAATAAATAATATGCCCTCCTCCATAACTGTGCCTGATCTGGAAGTTCATCTCAGCGAACCTGAAGCTGTCTGCTACAATTAGCATTTGAGAAAATGAATATCTTGTTCTAGTATAATAAAAATATCCCAATAAATACTTTCTACGAAGTAAAGAGAAAATTCACTTTTGAGGTTTCCCTGTTCTTCAGATTCCAATGAAACTAATAATACTTCTTTCAGTCATCACTTCAAATCTGAGTAGAGTATAGGCTTCATGAGGTCAAGAACTAAATCTCAAACTATATTTGCAGCCTTCATTAGATCAAGTACAGGATTAGTGTAATAATAGATTCAAGGTCACTGTGTTATCTAGTTTCTCATTGCTATTACAAAATACCTGGAAAAACCAACTTGAAGGAGGAAAGATTTATTTTGGTTCATGGTTATGAGGAATCTACCCATGGCTACATGGCAGTGAAGCAGATACTCATGAAGGTGGAAGACATAGTAGGACAAAGTTGCTCAGCTCATGGCATTCCACTTTGTGCATCTGGCTTTACAGAGGTATTGGGTCATTGAACCAGCTATCAAGCTTTGCAAGTGCCTTTAATCCCTGAGCCATTTCTCCAGCCCCTCATAGCATGCCAAAAGAAGAAAGAGAAAGGTGAGTGGAAATGGACAGGGACAAGATATAGCCCCCAAGGTCATGCATCCAAAAACCCACTCCCTAACAGCTAAGTCCTACCTCCTAAGTTTTCTTCAACTCCAAATAGCTCATAAAATCACTAGCCCTCAGAGCTCTCATGAGCTAATCACTTCTCAGAAGCCATACCTCTCTGCATTACTGCCTTGGCCATTTCAGATCCAGGACATAATAGTAAGTATGCAATAACTGGAAGTAGGAATAGTTTTTTTCATTTGGAGGATTTTTTAAAACATGGCCCAGTGTTGCTTAAAACCAGGGAAAAGTCTGTTTACAGGAAAAAATTTATAGAGAATTTCTGTCTTCCTGATAAGTCAACCACACTCTGGTTGCTTTATAATTTAGAAATCCACAGCAATAGTTTGATTCCAAATACCAAGCTAAATGGCAGCCCCAGCATTCAAATTCTGAGTACAGATGGGCTGGCATTCTGGTCAGGCAGACAGAAAGAGGTCTGTGTTTGTTCAATTTATAAAGGTCTTGACTAAATAGATTCTTTATTAAAGAACCTACTCCTTCAAAAATTACAAGTGCTATAAAAATATTTTATGTTCCAATTATTGGTTTAATTATGAAAGAGTAAGCATCCAACTAAATTCTGAAAATGGCATTCCAACTTTCTAAACAAACTTATTTTGAAAAATAATCTCTAAGACAACAAGCCAACATTAAAGATGCCATATCCATAAACAACCATCATAACAAGCACAATGTCACCGTTTCCAAAACTTTTGGAATCTATAAATTAACTTAAAATCTGTTGAAACAAAAATAAGGTAGCCAGCAATAAAAGAGAATAAGGTTTGAGCAGGACACAGCTAGATTCTATTTCTGACTCATCTACTTAGCCCTAACCATTCATGCAGGTTACTTTGGACTTTGATTTTCTCATGGGTGAAAATGTGAAGTAGCTGATCCTATTTTATTGGATGGTCATAGTATTTGATGTAATAATATATTTCCAGAGACTAGTTCCTGACTAGCATGTATTATCTACTCAATAAAAGCTAACAGTACATCCCCAGGGAGAAATGGAGGAGAAGGGAATAAGAAGAGAAAATGAATTTTAAGCAAGGACATAGTGTTTTTTCTTCCTTTGAGAAATGATGGCCTGATCATGGCAGCCCACTGAGGAACTGAGTACTTGGCCAGTATTAGCACATGGTTTGACTAAGAGCAAAGAGAAAAGAATTAAAAAATAAACTAAAGGGGCTGGAGAGATGGCTTAGTGGTTAAGGCACCTGCCTGCTAAGCCGAAGAACCCTGTTCCAATCTCCAGGTCCCATGTTTAGCCACATACAAAGTGACGCAAGGGTGCAATGCCCCACTTGCCCACAAGGGGGCGCACACATCTGGATTTCGTTCACAGCAGCTGAGAGACTACTGGCGCGCCCATCTCTATCTGTCTCCCTCTCCCTCTCTGTCTGTCTGTCTCTCTCTGTCTCTCTCTCCAAAAATAAAGTAAAAAAAAATTTAAAAAATACTAAAGGGAAAGATCTAGAAGAGGGAGAAAAGGAATATTATACTCTTCAACTTTGGCACATATTCCACAGTTAATAGAAACACAAACTACAAAGCAGAGACCGCTTGTCACCAACATCAAAAAATATTAGCATCAAAATGAGTAAAGTAGAATTTGAATGACTAAACCAGATAAATGCAGTTCTAATGATTTATGAGAACCAAGTCCAAATTATAGCAATTTATGCACCTATGATGTGAGCACCAGCTACACATCTGAGTGCCAGATCCCTTACCAAGGTCTCTAGTCTCTGGGATCCCATACCTAAACTCTCAGACCTGAGCAAGCCATGAGAAAAGGAGCTGCTTTGCTCTGGCTTATTTGACCTATTTTCTCCTGGCTAAAAACCTATCATTTGTGAGACTGTGTGCTATTCGTACTGGCCCCATAAATATATGTGGATCACAAAAATTTCATTAAAAATTGAAGGAAAAAAGGTGCACTCAAATCAGAGTAGCTCAGGACAAATCAAAGAAAGAATGACACCTATAATTTCTCAGTAACCCAGAGTTTTCTATGCCCATGCATTCTACTTACCATGCAGCTCTTAAGAAGTACATTTTATATACATTTTGATTGTGTTTTGGTCACTGGAATCTAAATTGATCCTTATTATCTCAGAATATTGAAACACTCATGATTTAGGCAACAGCTGCAACTCCAAGATGATTTTCAAATGAGCTAAATACAAAAGGTTGGGGAAATGAATTATGAACACATGCAAATGCATGCAGACAATCCAGCTCAAAGGTTTAAGTTGATGCTTGATTTGTTCAAAACGTTCCCTTTAATTGTATCTCATTCATTTAATGAATTATATCTAATTTTCAGAGTTGCTTGCCATTGCACTAGTTAATGAAAATGAGAACACACTGTTTTATCCCTCTATTAATTAGAACCAAGCTCCTATTAAGATAATAAAACATCCCTTTTATTAGGCATACACTCATTTTCCCATTGTTCTAGACCCACTTTTAAGTATATGGATTCTTGGAAAGAGCTTCAGAATATGTCGTATACTGTAAAAATAAATATTGATTCTCCTGCAGACAAAATTTCTTTCTGAGTTCAGTCCTGTTTTATTGTTTTAATTTATTTCCAACATTATGTCTCTAAAGTCTTCTGATTTGAGATTTTTGCTATCATTCTTGACTTATGAGCTTAATCCAAGTTTCTGACTATAGACTATGCACTGGGCTGATCCAAGGGCTGACAAGAGGAATACGACAAATATGATCAGCTGAGCACTTACTCTCAGTCTAGCCAAAGGATTCAGATAAGAAGGAAATGAGTGTTATCTTTGCAATAATAAAGTCCTAAATACAGAGTGGGAGGGAGAATGTTTAGCTGGAGGCTTCCTGAAGGGACAGATCAGAGTGGTTTTGGAATGGAGTTGATTCTGTAGCTGAGCTGAGAATGTATGTCCTGCCAAGTAAACAAATAGGTAGACCGTGGGAGGAATGTCAGAATGAGCCCTGTTACAAAAACAGAAAGGTGGTATGGACAAATTTGGACATTTCATGTAATTTTAGTTGGAACCAATAAATTGGATGTGAGAAAGGGCACAATGTGAAGGAAGTCTGGAAGACCAGACTGTACAACTTTACTGGCCACATTAAAAAGTGTGGGAAGCGGGGCGTGGTGGCGCACGCCTTTAATCCCAGCACTCGGGAGGCAGAGGTAGGAGGATCGCCGAGAGTTCGAGGCCACCCTGAGACACATAGTGAATTCCAGGTCAGCCTGAGCCAGAGTGAGACCCTACCTCGAAAAAAACCAAAAAAATAAATAAATAAATAAATAAATAAATAAAAAAAATAAAAAGTGTGGGGCCTTGGAGAACTTTACATAGGGACTAATATGTCAGATTTTTCTTTATTTTTAAAATCCCTTCCTGGTCACATTGGAGAAATTTTGGATTGAAGAGGTATAAATAAGACTGAATGTCAGGGAAACAGTGATACCACATTGTGATATTTTGGTGAAGAAAGATAAAAGCTTTGAAATAAAACACTAGTTGGGAGATTGTAACCAAGAGATGGATAGGTTTAAAGGCTCAAAATTTGGGATAAAACCTGGGCTTAGGATATGGTACACTGGGTGGAGACTTGAGATATTTGTAGGGATGAAGAAAAATAAAATGGGAATATTAGCATGTGGAAGAAAATTTTGTCAGTTTTTAGCTTCTTTAATTTGAGGTTTCTGTAAAATATTTGAACACTAATGCCATAGAGAGGATGAAATAGTGGCGCCTGCCTTGCATGACATGAACCTGTTGAATTATTTTGATGATGGGATTCATCTCTGAGAAGCAGGTACAGTGCATGTTTAGAAAGCTCTCTTAAATTCTACCAAATTCCAGCAGAGGGTAATTCTAAATGGATCCAGCTGAGAAAGAACACATGAAATATCTAAAAAGCACCATATCCTATCTATCCGAAAGACACGAGAGATGCTGGAAAAGCCAGTGTCAAAATAAGCTCCAGGTCAAATTGAGTCACATTTTTGCTAATTTACTAATGTCTGAAGTTGGCCAACGTATCCAATTGCAGCCACTTTCTCTGTATAGTAAGAAAAATAACTGAGGTTTGCCAGAATGAATACTGAAGATCACATTTGTAAGCAGCCAACAGAGCACCTTCTTCTTTCTAAAAATACTCTCTAAATTCAATCATAATGATTAGTTCAGTAACTCAGTCCAGTGAGTTGCTTCTTGATGAAAGCTGTACCCAGGACATGCATGCCTTTCAAACCATGTCTAGAATGCTCTTAACACTAGAAGGCAAAAGACTGAGAGAGCAGTAGATGAATAAGAACAGGTAGCTGATCGATGGCTCTGTTTTCAATATTTCCACATTTGTGTTTTTCTAGAATTCCAATTACTTTTTCTAATTTGAGGGAAGGCAGAAAAACTGATTTGTTCCTGACATGGTCCAGAAGCACTATGAATTTACACTTTCATCTTTCTTTACCTTTATGTAAATGAAACCATTATTGCAGATGTTTGTGTGATAGTCTGAAACACCTTTCTAGTTAGGAAATTTTAGCAATCTTCCTTCCTCATATACATAGTGGTAACCACTTCTAATAGAAGAACTAAACCAAGCATTTCTTCTCCAAAAGGTAAAAAGGGATTGTTTGCAGGCTGGGGAGAAGAGAGTCAGCTAAGAGCATCTCCATCCACTAAGTGCCAGGATTTTCACAGAAAGTCAAGACCTTCCCTCTCGTTGCTCTCCTCTTAGTGAGACTTGACACGCTCTTCTCCATGGATCCATCTTTCTCGGAAGATAAATGCAGAAAATGGAAGGATATTAAGCTAGGCTTCTATCTCAGTGGGAGACTGCTTGCCTAGTACATGTAACACCCAGGACTGGGTACGCAGAAAAAGAGAGATAGTGAGGAAAGAAAGAAGGAAGGGAGGGGAGGGAGGGAGGGATAAAAATGTCTTTATTGCCGGGCGTGGTGGCGCACACCTTTAATCCCAGCACTCAGGAGGCAGAGGTAGGAGGATGGCCGAGAGTTTGAGGCCACCCTGAGACTACAGAGTTAATTCCAGGTCAGCCTGGACCAGAGTGAGACCCTACCTTGCAAAACCAAAAAAAAAAAAAAAAAAAAAAAAAAAAAATCTTGGGCTGGAGAGATGGTTTAGTGGCTAAGGCGCCTGCCTGCTAAGCCTAAGAACACTGGTTCCAATCTCCAGGTCCCACGTTTAGCCAGATGCAAAGTGACGCAAGGGCGCAATGCTGCACTTGACCACAAGGGGGCACGTGCATCTGGATTTCATTCACAGCAGCTGAGAGACTGCTGGAGCACCCATCTCTATCTGTCTTCCTCTCTCTCTCTCTTTTTCTCTCTCTCTCTCTCTCTCTGTCTCTCTCTTGGTGTCTCTCTCCAAAAAAATAATAAAAAATAAAAAGTTTGAAAAAAAAAATCTTTATTTGCCTCCCATACGTCACCCAGCTAAACACTGTAACATACTGTTATTGTTTGGATATCAAGTGTCACCATAAAAGGTTCATGTCTCAAAAGTCTTGGCTCCCATCTGGTAGATTCAATGATCGAAAGAGAGGTAACTCTATCATGAGGGATCTGATCGAATCAATACACTGAAGGATTAATAATTTAATGGCATTATTGGGAGGTGATATAAACTTCTAGACATGCAGTTGAGGCATGCAGTTGAGAACTATTTCTTGCCCCAGACCCTTCCCTCATTCTTTCTCTGCCTATTGTCAGCCATGGACGAGATGCTCTGCTAGAACACGTGTTCCTGCCACCATGATATCTTACCCACCACACGCCCACAGCTATTACTCAAGTTAGTCATGAATGGAAGCCATAAGCCAGGACAAATCCTTCTTCCCTCCAGCTTCTTGGTTTTCTCAGGAATTATGCCACAGCAATGAAAGGCTAGCTAATATATATATATATGTAGGCTCTATAGGGGAGCTCGAAAATGTTTTTGTTTTTGTCTTGGATTTTTTTTTGTCAGTTTTGAAGCCTTCTCCCCAATATGTCAATGTTGTATTGGATTGCACCACCAGATATGTAGCTGCTTGAGTATCTTTATAACAAGATAATTATAAATAATTTTTCTAGGATAAAATATGTCAGTCATGCTGGGATTGTTAATCTCAGTTATCAATCTGACAGTATTTATAGGTCACCATGGAAACAAATCTCTGGGAATGTAGTAACGGGTTTTCTAGACGAAGTTAATTGAAGTGAGATGACTTAACTATAAGTAGCAACAGCCCACCCCCTGGGGTCTTGGACAATATAAAAATAGAAGAAATGAGAGCCAGGCATACTGGTGCACACCTTTAATGCCAGCACTTGGGAGGCAGAGGTAGGAGGATCACTGTGAGTTCAAGGCCACCTTGAGAGTACATAGTGAATTCCAGGTCAGCCTGAGCTACAGTGAGACCCTACCTGAAAAAAAAAAAAAAACAGGGCTGGAGAGATGGCTTAGCAGTTAAGGCGCCTGCCTGCTAAGCCTAAGAACCCGGTTCCAATCTCCAGGTCCCACGTTTAGCCAGATGCAAAGTGACGCAAGGGCGCAATGCCGCACTTGCCCACAAGGGGGCGCACACATCTGGATTTCATTCACAGCAGCTGAGAGACTGCTGGCGCACCCATTTTCTATGTGTCTCCCTCTCCCTCTCTGTCTGTCTCTCTCTCTGTCTCTCTCCAAAAATAAATAAAAATTTAAAAAACCAAAAAACAAAAAAGTAGAAAGGGTTCCAGCATTCACAGATTTCTGCTTCCTCGATAAGGACTCCATATGGCAGCTCCTGAAAGGCCTTCCCTGCCACCATAGACTAACTTCCAAGTACAGGCCAGAATAAACCCTTCCTTCCTTCAGTTGCTTCTTGTCAAGTGTTTGGTCACAGCCAGCAGAAAGTAACTATCCCTTCAGAAGTGTTTCCTTTCCAAAATGGCAACCAGTTGTCCACCATTGAGAAACGTCATTTTTGAGAACACCAAGAGAGGATCCAGAGAAAGCATATGGACATCAGGAAATTGTGTTGCCTTTTGATCATGAACATGTCATCTGGAAGTGCCCCTTGAGAGATGAGCTTGGACGAGGACTTCATTATAGCAGAGAACTGATGGAGCGTCGAAGCCAAAAGAGTCTTGGACCAACTAGACAACCAATCAGCTTATCTTTGCATGAAATATGACAGATACCAAATGGAACTCCAAAGACCATCAAAGCAATTGCCTGTGGATTCTGCCAACAGAGAAGAATCCTGCCAGTTTAAAAAAAAAAAAAATGTATCCCTGGTTTAACAGCTGGAGACTCAAATTGCTTTTGAAACAGAAGAAAAAGCTACCAATATAAAGAAATGGTAATCAGCAATAATTTAGGGACCATAAGTGAGAATTTTCAAAAATGTGGGTTTATTAGATATATTATATATTCTCCTTTGCCTACTTGGATCCAAAACATTTCTTACCCAATAGAAGTGTTTCTATGCTACTTATAACATCCTGTTCATTTATTCAATTTTTTTCTCTAATATGTTTGACTTAAGAGACAAGTTGAAGACAATGATTAGGAAAACAGATATGTGCTAGTGGCTTTGGAGAAATAGGCATTTTTGGTAAACAAAATGATGCATTTTTATACATGTATATTATGTACTTAGGCTATATTCATCCACATTGTCCTTTACCCCCCTTCCTCCTCCCACTGGTCCCCTTCCTTTTCCTGAATAGTCTTTTCTACTGTTAAGTCAGATATAAACATTTATATTTTAATCTAGAGTCTATGTGTGAGAGAAAATATGTGATATTGGTCTTTCTGAGTCTGATTTGTTTCACATAACATAATAATCTACAGTTCTACCCATTTGACATCATATTATTCCTCTTTATGACTAAATAAGACACCATTGTGTATGCATACACATTTTCTTTATCATTTAATCTGTTAATGGACAACTGGGCTAATTCTTTGTTTTCAATGCTCAGCTCAGGAAGCAAACTCACTGTTCATTTTAAAGAGGAAAACCTAGGAACTTAAAGAGTTGCAAAGATCTAAGCCACTTAGACAGAGACAGTCACGGGATGAGCCTGAGAAGCCCCCCGATGACATCTTCTCATTCTGGACAGGCTTCGCCCTCCTGCACATTGCTTCTCAGGGAGGCTTCTCGGGTTTAAAGACTCCTCATACTGTCCCTGCAGTGTTCCACGTGTGTAGTCTAAAATTCTTATCAGATATAGAAAAAAAAAATCCCTGCTGTCACATTCTTCTTCCATTAGCTGTCCGGTGTCAACTATGGGCTCTCAGTTTTACTTTTTTAAATTTTTTAAATTTTTATTATTTTTGGAGAGAGACACAGAGAGAGACAGACAGAGAGAGAGAGGGAGAGGGAGACAGATAGAGATGGGTGCGCCAGCAGTCTCTCAGCTGCTATGAAGAAAATCCAGATGTGTGCGCCCCCTTGTGGTCAAGTGCGGAATTGTGCCCTTGCGTCACTGCATCTGGCTCAACGTGGGACCTGGAGATTGGAACCGGGTTCTTGGGCTTAGCAGGCAGGCGCCTTAACCGCTAAGCCATGTCTCCAGCCCTCAGTTTTACTTTTATTCATTGCTACTTTCTGGAATCTTGGGTAACTTTCAGCTACTGTTCAACTCCCTCACCCCATTTGAAAACCAGTGGGTGTTCAGATAGAGGCCATAGTCCAATGAGGAGTCCAATGCTGACTACAGCACATGTAGTGGAGAGCTCTGAAGTAATGTATCTGTTGGCTTAAGTTGGCTATGTCTTCAAGTGACTTGCGATGTTGGATGCTGTGACTATGCCCTATGCTGCGTGAGATCCACACTATTTCTTGAGGTTTACTGACAATGTGATGGATCCTTTTTATTCCAAGTACAACCTAAATTTGTCGTAAACTCATCCAGTGTTCATCTCAAGGTCACCTCCAGACTGCCAAGAATTAAAAACAAAAAAACACACAAAAAAAACATTTTTTTTTTTTTGAAGTAGAGACTTACTCTAGACCAGGCTGATCTGAAATTCACTATGGAATCTCAGGATGTCCTTAGACTCACAGTGATCCTTCTACCTCAGCCTCCCAAGCTCATTTCCACCTTATCCTCATCTCACTGTCACCAAACTAAGCTCATTCCAGTCTCACTTTACTTTTGCATGGATCTTTTGATCCCTTTTAGCATACACTCCTGCATCCACAAAGTTAAGCAAACAATGCCATTTTATACCAGTATATGCATAAATTTGATCTTTTCTTCGTCCCAAGTGAGATGTGTCATTAAGCACAGGGGATGGTAGAGTCCACACATAGATGTAGTTGGATTAGTGCAGAGAACAGAGGAAACGTCGCTACCTTGGATTTCATTAAGACAGTTTTTCCAGGCATGGAATCTAGATTTGCATTCGCTTTCAAAGCAACATGGTAACATGCCTAGGATGAACTTTTAATCAGGTTAAATAATGAATCCCTTTTCATGGAAAAGTTAAACTGCATTCAGCAAAGTAGTGTGTGATGATGGATATTAAATGACAATAATATAAACACTTCAATATATTACAATAGACCAAGGCTAAACTTACTTAAAGATAGGATAGTTAATTTGAACATGTGTATAATTTGAGCATTAACCAATTTAATTTACCATTATCCAAACTCCCCTCTCTTAGCCAGACACCTTTTTGTTTTTTTTCATTTCTGAGACTACAGATTTGATGCCTGTTAACCTTGCTTGAGAAGACCAGTAAGCTACTAGGTGCAGCTAGGAGAAGAATTTTTTTATTATTTTTTAAAATATTTTATTTTTTTTTTTTTGGAGAGAGACATAGAGACAGACAGAGAGAGAGGGAGAGGAAGACAGATAGAGATGGGTGCACCAGCAGTCTCTCAGCTGCTGTGAACGAAATCCAGATGCATGCGCCCCCTTGTGGGCAAGTGCGGCATTACGCCCTTGCGTCACTTTGCATCTGGCTAAATGTGGGACCTAGAGATTGGAACCGGGTTTTTAGGCTTAGCAGGCAGACGCCTTAACCTCTAAGCCATCTCCCCAGCCCTGGGAGAGGAAGTTTTGATAGAGACTGGGAGAGAAGTGTAAAGAACACTCAGTACCTAGAGTTAAATGAGCACAAGTTACTGAACAAGACGACCAAGAGCACTGAGGAGCACTGAGCTCCTCTGTATCCACAGTTCATTAATGCTCACCTCTTGATGAGAGCAGTACACCTCCACCAATACTCCTTGCTTCCCAGGAAAACAGAGGACAATAATTCTCACACTCTTGACTACAGCTGCTAATGACAGAAGAGGAAAAGCGCTTGTATTTCATCACCTTAGGTGTTTTTTTTTTTTTTTTTTTTTTTTTTTTTTTTATTCCTGGGGTGCAATGGAAAGAACTATCTGGATAAAATAATGTTCCTTAATTTCCAACATCTTGATTCATTAAGAATAACTTTGTTTTTACTAGCTTCTGATATAAGACAGACTTAATAGGAGCAAAGGTAGTGTGTGTTCAAAAATTTCTATTCAGGGGCTGGAGAGATGGCTTAGCAGTTAAGGCGCCTGCCTCCTAAGCCTAAGAACGCTGGTTCCAATCTCCAATGGTTCCAATCTCCAGGTCCCACGTTTAGCCAGAAGCAAAGTGACGCAAGGGCGCAATGCCACACGTTACCACAAGGGGGCGCACACATCTAGATTTCGTTCACAGCAGCTGAGAGAGGCTGCTGGCACTCCCATCTCTATCTGTCTTCCTCTCCCTCTCACTCTGTCTCTCTCTGTCTCTCTCCAAAAAAAAAAAAAAAATTCTATTCAGGGTCTGCGTTCACAATCAAGCCACAACTAATGGAATTATTCAGTGCTACTGGCTGTGAATGTATACACCACATCAATTAGGAAACCAAACCCTAACTTACAAGGTTGGATTTATTTTATACTTGGAAGAATTCACATAAATAATTACTCAGCATCTTAGCCCCGCTCCCCTTGAATATCCTCAGTTTCATTGTCATATTGCAAATCCTTAGGAAGTGCCAAGTAGCTCACTCCATCTGTTGACTCCTTTAGATGAATATCTGGTTTCAGGAATTAGATCTTGCCAAGTGTAATAATAAACTACTATTTAATCATCATGAGATAAATGTAAGAAGAAATCCTGCTTTGTTTTCCACTGTACTATGAATATATTATATGCAGAGCATCCACCAGCATTATTGATGTGCAATGAAAGGTCAATCTTCTCCATTTGCTGTTTCTAAAAGCATTGCTTGAACTCCTGTGAAGTCATACCTCTACTAGGAATTGATCTGTGTGTTTGTGACAGGCCTGATATGATATGGGACGACGAGAGGCTGACCCTTGGTATGATGTGACGCCATGACCATCACTCCGTGATGCACTTAATGAGACATAGATGCTTTCTGCATTCCCTGATCCAGTCAGCAAAGATCAGTGTCAAATGTCACTGAGATCTGTAGTAAATAAACAAGGAAGGGGAAGAGGTTGATGTAAGCATGAATAACATCACCAAACCTGACACACAGAAAAATCACTGCTGTCAAGAGGTATTCATGACAATTACCAGGAAAGGAAAATGGCTGGTCCTGACGCTCTGCAGAATGGCTAGTCCAAATGAGAGCATGGCACTGCACATTCCTGCCCCATTGCTATTCTTCAGCTGTGCATTATCTGTAAACAGAAGTATGGTCTGTATCAGTAGACTGTCTGTAGAGTCCTTGAATTTTACAGCTGTGTATTTCTTACCTGTGAAATTTCAAGAGCTTTTATTTCAGATTTCCTTGCATGTTACTATTAGTTAATAGCTAAGTTGTAGTTGCTTCAGTGTGCTGTTCTGGTGCACAGCAGCGAAGGAAAACCCTGTATTCACTGGATGAAGTACCTTGTTGCTTTAGTAACACAGACTTCTTCCTCCAGGCCAAGAAAATTTCCCTGGAATTAGCATTACCATCAGGCCCAGTAAATCTGGGTGATAAGGAATTTGATATTTGAGAAATAATGAGTGGAATCAATTTTCCCAGTGTGATCTACTTCCAAAAACTTTACAAAAGACAAATTATAAGAATCACAGGCAGAATTGATCATTTTATTTTCTTTTGTTTGCCAAGTACACTAGGAAGGCCTTGCAAGATTGACATATAAATGTCTGTTTAAAAGACAGCAGTGTTTCCTGCACTGAAACGTGCTGTCCAAATTGCATCATTCCACTATTTGCTCTCCTTGTTTTCTGAGGGGTCTAGACTGCCCTCATTAGAGTTGATTTTGACATATCTGACTACCCAAGAATTTGAAAGCACATTCTCTTCTCGGGAAAAGTTCTCATGTGGTTCTGACAGTCTGTCTCCTCTAGTCTTTTTCCAAGCAGAAATTCTTATCTGAAAGACTTTAAATATAATGTTTGATCTGTTGATGATAATGCCTCATAATTTCAAGCAAGCTGATGAAAATTTCACCAGTGTCTGTATTATGCACAAATACTTTCAGCATCCTCCTCTTAAAAAAATATTCAGGGGCTGGAGAGATGGCTTAGTGCTTAAGACGCCTGCCTGCCAAGCCTAAGAATACTTGATTGATCTCCAGGTCCCACGTTTATCCAGATGTAAAATGATGCAAGGGTGCAATGCTGGGATTGCCCACAAGGGGGCGCATGGATCTGGAATTAGCTCACAGGGCCCCTGGAGCAGCCATTCTCTCCTCCTCTTCCTCCCCTCCCCCTTGTCTCTCTCAAATCATAATAAAAAATATTGAGAATCGGGACTGGGAAGATGGCTCTGTGGTTCAAGGTGCTTGCTTGCAAAGGCTGCAGGTCCATGTTCAGTTCCCAAGCCACTTACATAAGCCAAAAGCAAAATGTGTACAAGCATGTGGTGATCCTTTGTAGCATCAAGATGCCCTAGTGTGAGACACACAAACACACACACACACAATTGAAAAAAATCAGAAATTGGTCTGTGATAGTCACAAGGGTGATATTCTAGGACCACTCATCCGGGGATTATGTGTGTGATAACACTGTGCTGTGGTTGGATACTCCTGCTCTAACTTGTGTGTAGGGGACCCCAGGTGTGATAGCTAATGGTAAAGCTAATGGTAGACCATATGACTGACAATACCCCAAAGGTGGCTGAGAGACTGTGCCATGTGAATTACCATAACAGAAACATCTTTGTTTTCCTTTGCAAGGTCAAATATACTCATAGTAGGGGAGAAGAATAAATAGATGTAATTCATTTCTTTTATATAATAAGTGCCTTTGGGAGTAAGTACTTAAAGCTTGCATCACTGACCAAGGTTCTCAAGAAAAAAAAAAAATACACAAAGTAATTTTTTTTCTGTGTGGTAGGTATATTACAAACTGCTCAGTATGTGGGTAAACAACCAAATTTGTTAAATTCTTTGAAGCAAATACTTTTTCTTCCTCTTGCATCACAAATTTTAAAAATAGAACATTTCTCCATAAGAATCAAAGATAGTCTGATTAATACAGATGGTAAATGGTCCCAAAATAAGGAAGGAAATGGAAGACATTAGCCAGAATGCAAGTAAAGGCATTCTGCTGATGTGTGAAAGTATTATTCCTTGTAGCTTAAGAATTACCAGCATGCCAACCACCCCAGGGCAAAGGGAGCACAGAATGCCATCATCCTCCTCTTTATACAACTTGCATTTTTATGCACAGCAAGCCCATGAAAAACTCAGCAAATGTGCATTGTTTTAAAAAGAAAATGACAAACTTCTATTTTTTTTTTTTCCCTAGTTACACTGGAAATAAATTGTGTTGACTGATTCACTGAACTTTTGATTTCAGTGGGAGTGCTTGTCATGGCCCAAACTATTGAAGTATATCTTCCAGTAACTACTGTAGTCCTTTGTAGGAAACAAACTTGAAATTCAGTTCTTAGAAGAACCATCTTTATGTTTTACCAGCTAACAAATGTAAGATGAATTAATTTATAAGTCCCTTGAATCTCCAGATACCTACAGAATGTTTTCTTTAGGAAAGAAAATAACTATTAATATGTTACCTAAGTGAAAGGAATTAATGTTTTATTGAGGACTGATATATGTCAGATACTGTGTTAGGCATTTAGGATATGATTACTCATTTCTCTCAATGATATGAAGTAGCATAATGTTCATTACATAGATATAAAAATAATGTTCATAGGGTAATTTATTCAGACAATAGCAGAACTAATTGGGGCTTGTCTGCAGAGCCATTCTTTAGATTGATTTTTTTCCTAAAAAATATAAATATAAGCCAAGTGTAGCAGACAGCTTCAGGTTCGCTGAGATGAACTTCCAGACCAGGCACAGTTATGGAGGAAGGGATATTATTTATTGAAGCTTACAGATCCAGGGGAAGTTCCATAATGGCAGGAGAAGCGGCCTGCTCTCACAGGACCAGGCAAGAGAGCAAAAGCCAACCAGCCACCACAGCACACAGAGCAAAAACTACAGCCAAAAAGTCACACAGCACACTTCAGGAACTCCTGCTAGGCACATTTGCATATCTTTACAATGGAATCTCAAACCCACACCTTAAGACCAGCCCCCAGTGACATTGCCTCTAGCAAGGTGATTGCAGATGCAAACTATAACTAATAAAACACTGAATATATTGGGGGACATATATTCAAACTACCACACCAAGTATCAATTATGAAATTTGAATTTGAATTCAAGTTTTATTGATAGCCAAAACATAGCTTGCATTCCTCCTCTGTAAACTGGAAAAGATAATCAGATGCATTTTATAGGAGTAACCATCAAATTATTTAATATATATAAAACCCTTAACCATCAAGAACTCATTTCTATATGCAAGTGAGTACGGCTACAGCTCCTCATGGAGTCTCGTCTCATCACTTGTAAACTGAGACAGCCAAGAGCAATTCAGCTAAAGGTCTCCTTGGTATTTAGCAATTTCTGTATTTCTGTTCATAGCTCTTCATCCCCAGGAATAAGCCAAGAGACCCAATGAAGAGCCTGACTCTCCTTAACAAGTGACTAACAGCTGATCAAGTTGGGAGAGAGAAAGGGTTGAAGCCAATGAAGGCCATTTACCAGCACAGAACAGCAGCCCCCTTCCAAGATGCTGTGGTGAGCATGTTAACGTGGTGAGCTTGTTACCGTGTTCAGAAAAGCTTATTTAGTGCTTTCTATGTGCTATACTTATTCATGGGGTAGCAAAAAAAAAAAAAAAAAAAAAAAAAAAATGCCACCAGCTACTTCTTTATCTAGTTCACATTATAGTAGAAAATGACCTATGTAAACAAAGAAAATAATCACTGAGCCAATAAACATTGCAAACAAATTAATCAAGTAATAGGGTAAGTTCAAAGAGAGTGAGTGGGCCTGTATCCAAAAGCATGAAAAAACAAGAAAGACATAAAATTTGAGCAGAGATCCAAATGAAGTGAGCAATAGAAAATCTACTGAGGAATCGCCTGGAGCAGAGAACAGAGAGTGCAAAAGCCCTGGTGTGTAAGTGAGGTTGGGCAGCTCAGAGAGCAGCGAGAAGAGCAGGGAGGATGCGGACAGAGACAGGTGGTAGAAATCAAGACTGCTGATCAAGTTCACAATAAGAATGGAAATCTTATCTTAACCCACATTCAGCCAATAGAGAGGCCGGAACACAGTCTCAATATAAAATGATGCCAAGAGAAGGATAAAGAAGAAGCAAGAATGGCGGCCAGGACAACAGCATCCAGGAGGCCACTGGACACCTCAGATGGGAAAGAGTGTTTTGAAGTACTGATGTGCTCAGTAGGTGGTTGGGGTTGTGAAGGTTGAAGGCAGTGTTGGCAGGCCTCGTTAAAGAGCTGGCCATCTAGGGCTGGAGAGATGACTTAGCGGTTAAGGTGCCTGCCTGCTGAGCCTAAGAACCCGGTTCCAATTTCCAGGTCCCACGTTTTGCCAGATGCAGTGACACAAGGGCGCAATGCCGCACTTGACCACAAGGGGGCGCACACATCTGGATTTCATTCACAGCAGCTGAGACACTGCTGGTGCAACCATCTCTATCTGTCTCCCTCTCCCTCTCTGTCTGTCTCTCTCTGTGTCTCTCTCCAAAAATAAATAAAATAATAATAAAAAAAAAGAGCTGGCCATCTAGTGAGGGCAAACCAGAGGCATCAGGCATTCTGCTTATCCAGGTGGGGTGTGCAGGGCAAACACGTGGCAGAAGGTGCCCCATCTTTGCTCCTTCTCTCCTAGAGTAACTCAGATCACCTCAGTTTGTATTTTTGTTCATTTTAGAGACTTTCTCAAAATTCTTGTTTCTCAGATAGAAGGATGTGACCCTTTTTCCAGCTGATGTCATAATCAGAACTCAAATTGAAAGGGAAGACATAGACCAGAAAAGAAAAACAATAAACTGGAGACTCCAAAAATCATATATATTAAAGTTCTACTGTGTGTCTTACCTTGTTTTAGTGCCATCTGTAACAAAAGTCCTAACCACTCAGAAACTAAGATTTCAGAAAGCCAAAGAATTGCCAGCAAAATCAAATCTCATTATCACATGATTATGGCTATACATTACAGTGTAATAATTCAGTATAGAAAATGTTTAAAAAAAAAAAAAGTTCCTATTTGAAAGTACCTAATATACTGGCTGGTACATAATACCTTCGGTGGTGTCAAGAAAAATAATCAATTAATTCATTAATTTATTAATTAAATCAAATTAGCTGTGATTGATTTTATATAAAATAGGAACTTGAGAAAAAAAATGCATTTATATGGCAAGCTATTTTGTACTAAAGTAAATGTACAAATGAGTCAGTTATTAGAATAATAATGAGGCCTAGAAAAGCGCAGCACGATAATGAATGAGTCACGTGGTTCTTACCCACTTGTGGCTTTTCTTTTTGTACCTCACTCGCAGAGTTTTCTCTTTTCTACTCTGTTCTTTGCTCATGAGACAGATTTTCTGCGAGAGGAAGCAGTACTCCCCCAGACTTCTCTAAGCCTGGAAACAAAGTGCAGTCTCCGCTGGCCTCTCTCCGCTGGCCACTCCCCGCTGGTGGAGTCTTCTGATGGCAGAAGCACAGAAGAACAGAGGACCACTACCTAGCAGGCGACTGTGAATATCCAAGCCCATCTGAGGCAATGGCAGAAAGAGTGTTGCCTAGAGTCATAGGAATCACTGCTTTGACCCTTGGTATCGCTTCTGTTAGCTTGGCTCAGCTGATGTTTATCTTTACTGTCAACTTTAAACCAAATAGGAGAGGAAAGAGATCACAAAAGCTGAATCTGAGATACAAAATGATGTGGCAGACAGTTTGCTACCCACGTGATCTGTGATGGGTGCGCATTGCAAGACTAAAGTAGAGCTGTTGTCACTTATGCAACAGCAGTTTCTTTTGGACACTCTCTACCCAAATACAAAGTATATGCCCTGTCCCCTTTTGTCTCCATCATACCTCTCAATAAGAATTCAATTAAGAAAAGCCTGGGTTCCCTTGCCTGTCTGCTTTCATTCCTTCAAGTACAGCATTTTACCTCCAAGTTTTCTGTGTGAAGCCCAAAGCCAGAAATCCACTGTCTGTGACTCACTGGCCAGCCTCACATTCTACTTGATTCACAAGGCTAGTGTCCAGATTGAACCCCCCCATAGGAGCCTTTTCCATCGCAGTGTCCAAATTATGTGACATAGACATCTTAAAGGAGGAAAGAGATACTCCATCTCACAGTGTCAGAGCCCGGAAGGTACGGTAGGGCAGCCTAGCTCACATCGTGACAACAGAAAGACAGGGAATACAGTCCCTTAGCAGGCTCTCTTTTCCCTTTTTATTCCATCTAGGATGCTCATAGGATGGTCCCACCTCCATTTGCAGTGAATCCCACTCCTTAGTCATCTCTGGAAATGTACTCTTAGACACCCCCCTCAGGTGTCACTGGCCATTCTCCCCCATGATTCTTAATCTAGTCAAGTTGACAATGAGGAATAACCATCCCAGTACATCTGAGCAATTTGGGAAAATCATTGGCTTATATACAGGGACCCAAAAAAGCTGAAGGTAATAGTTTTGCACACATTAAAAAGAAAATCTTGAATTCTGGATGAACACCAACCAAAACTTTATCTTCCAGTTGGCCTAAGAAGATTTGTGTGCTAAGACAGATACTTTAGTAAGCCGTTTTCACCTCTTTCCATGCTTCTTATGGTAGTTTGAATTTATGTTCCCCAACAGACTTAAATTCTTTAACTAAAACTGGAATTTAGATTTCCAACCACCTGGCTGGAAGGGGTCACTGGGCGGATCCTGGGGTCCAGCCCTAAGGTGTTACTGGGGAAGGATCTAAATTCTAGCCTAAATCATACAGAGTAAGTTATGCCTGGGCGGCCGTTGTTATTTGCTGCTTACTTTTGGCGGGGTTGGTGGTGGTTTCTTTTCTCTCTGTGTGGATCTGTAAAAAGGTGCTAGCTTCTTCAGCCATTATAGAACTTCCCCTAGATCTTTAATCCTGAAATAAATCCATTCCTCCCATAAACTGTGTCTGGCTTAAAAGCTCATCCCAGGGCTGGAGAGATGGTTTAGTTGTTAAGGCAATTGCCTACAAAGCCAAAGGATCCCAGTTCGATTCTCCAAGACCCATGTAAGCCAGATGCACAAGGGGGCTCATGCACCTGGAGTTTGTTTGCAATGGCTGGAGGCCCTGGTGCACCCATTTTCTCTTTCTCTCTCTTTTTCCTCTTTCTCTCTCTGAAATAAATAAATAAATAATATTTTTTTTAAATTTAAATAAAAATAATACAATCTCTTTGCAGCTTTCAGTCGGCTGGTCTATAGGGAGAAGGTTTTCTGCTCCACACCAGCTTGCTTTCTCAGTGACCTTGCTTCTCAGGCATGAGATGTCACTAAACTTAATGTTCATATTCACACATTAACGCTACTCTCATTTCTGGTTAGAGAAGCTTCTCTTTTCAGATGGTGATGACCACTGGGATCACCCAAAAGGCAACATAGTGCTGAGAAGAAGGGATGGAGTAGTGCCCAGCACTGAAACACCTCTGTCACACCCTCCAAGGCTCAGGGACCATTGCGGAAGAGGGGGCGGATAGAATGGAAGAGCCAAAGGAAGGGTATGACCTCTTTCAATGCAACTGCCCAGACAGAAATTGGCCTCAATATCCATGACCTTGCAGTGCCTAGCAATACCTTCACAAGACCCTCAAAATAGATGATGTCATCAAATTAAAAGAGAGACTAATGGAGAGAGGGAGGGGATATGATGGAGACTGGAGTTCTAAAGGGGAATGGGGGGAGGGGAGGGAAATATCAGGTGGTTTTTCTGTATGTAAGTATAAAAGTCAATAAAAACAATAATTAAAAAAATAATAATAAAATCTCATCACAACAACATAAAGCCAATGACTATACTTCTCATACTTGAATTCATTAGCACATACTCTAGAAAGTTCTACATCATAAGAGATCTTCAGACAGCTCATGGAATTTTGAGGTATGACTCTTTCTTCTCCTTTGTGGGACAATGTTAATAAAACTGTTCACGTACACACAGAGGTCTCACCAAGCAGCGAGATCACGCCCCACAGTGAAAATTAAGCTGTCTCCTCACTTTCATCAACCGAGGGACTTCTCTGGTCTAGTTCTCAAATCAGAGAAACAGAATGGGAAAGAAGAGGAAAATAAATTCAAAAGTTCATTATTGTTCACAGTAATTTTTCTAGCACTCAGTTCCCTGCATGGGAGCACTATGCTATCACCCTCCCCACCCAGATGTAGGGTGAATACCAGATGTAGTCCAAAAATCTAATGGTGGTAAGTTCTTCAAAATGAGATATACATTTTAATGCTGGTTGCACAGCTAGGTGTGGTAGCACAGACCTTTAAACTCAGCACTGGGAAAACTGAGGTAGGAGGATCATCTGGAGTTCAAGGCCAGCCTGGAGCTACAGAGTGAGTTCCAGGTTATCCTATTCTAGAGTGAGACCCTGACTAGGGGCAGGGGTGAGACTGGAGAACTGGTTACACACACGCACACACACACACACACACACGCACGCATACACACACCACAAGTATTTCAAGAGTCTGTTCTTTTACGATGCAAAATAACTTCAAGACATATATGCTAGCAGGTCGTTAGTCACTGCTCAAGAAAACTTCTGTATGACAAGTTGAATAAACACAGGCTGAAATTATTCTCATATCATCACCAACAGTAAGACAGAGCTCAGACTGAATCCAAGGTGTGCTGTTACTGGAAACATTAAGGTGGTCTTTAAAGACAAGGATGAGCTAGAGTTTGTAAGGGCGATTGATCGATGGGCTGTATCCAAAACATGAAGTCATTCTGAATTTAGAGATGTTTTCTGTGTAATTACGTCATCATTGTGCACTAATTGGCATTCTTAGAAGGGACTCGGAACTACATTCCAAAGAGATGACTGTCAGATTTTTAACAAGACGTTTCTTAGATTATAAATTTGCAAGAAAGTTAAACATTTACATCTCAAAGGGAAAGAGAAAATATTTTCAATTGCAACTTTCTAAAAAAAAGAGAAGAGCAGTGAGGGGCCTATAGGCAGGAGGGAACCTACCATTTTGTCAAGCTGATGGGTACATTGAGGCAGTCCTGGTGAGGGCTCATTCCCACGTGATCCTAGAGGTGTCACCCTGCAAGGGTGGCCACTTTTCTCAGCCAGATAGAAAACACACTCAGAGCATCATGCCTGTTTCAGCCACCCCTCCCCCCACTGTGGATTTTCTGTTGTCCCATGAGCTGCGTCTGCTTCCCATAGCCAGAATCCATACCCTTATCTCTAAGTAGCATTAAGCTTGTTATTTTATTTTGTTAAATCATCTGCATTTTAGCATTCTGATGGTTAGCACATTTGAAAACATTTTTCGAGCTCTTAAAATATCTGTGCCTGCTAGAGCACATTGGGCCACATGATTGATGACTAAGAATTTCAGATGCGATCTCACTAGTATCGTGTTCTGACCTCCCTCCTCTCCCCATCTTTGTGATCTCTATGAGAAGATTTCAGAGGAGACATGCAGAGTGTAGTGTGGATGACAGGAAGGGCCCTTCCTATAAAGCACACTGTCAAATGAACAAGGAATATGAGCAAAGAAATCGTTTTAGACCACTTCAAAACACCTTGAACAGATAGATTTCTCTGAGTACCCTTGTCCTGTCCAAGTGATTGGAACGTCCATTTGGAATAACTCCTACTGGACAAGGACACGCCCATGTCCTTTATCAAAAAGCCTCTGTCTAGATAGTAACTGTATGGCCTTGCAGGCAGTTAAAAAATGTCATGTCTCCACTCAGGGCCAGGGATATAGTTCAGATCCCATTCTTCTGACCTCAGAGAGTCCTGACGTTTCGGTTCTTGGTAGATTATGAGAGAGTGACTTCCAAGCCTGCTAATCATCTAGCTATCTAACAGCACCAAGAAAAAAATGATCTAATAACTATGGGACAAATGTTAAGCCTGGACTGGAGAGATGGCTCAGCTGTTAAGGCGCTTGCCTGCAATGCCTAAGGACCTGGGTTCAATTCCCCAGTACCCACGTAGAGTGAGATGAGCAAAGTGTTGCATGCATCTGGAGTGTGCTAGCAGTGGCTGGAGGCCCTGGCAGCCCCTTTCTCATTCTCTCTCTTTCTTTGAAAATAAATTAATAAAAATATTTTTTTAAATGTTAAGCTGTTATTTGAAACTTTAAATGTAAATCATCAGACAAGGTGGTATTTAGTTTACAAACCCCAAAACCAAGTCATCCATAGTAATGGTGGAATTTTACATTTGAGGGGGTTTGGTTGTTTGCTTTTCTTTTAGGAAAGGAATAATATTTCAGGTTTCTGCTTCATCAATGTGAAACACTTAGAAGTTGCTTTTACTAAGAACATGCACTCCTTACTCGAGCCCATTAGGCAGTGAATAAAAGGATAAAAGCCTGACTTCTCTGCCTTTTTCATGTGTCCGTCTTTCTTACTCAGGCCACCTGCTTATCAGTGCAGATAGTAATTAAGCACTCAGTATGTCTGTCCAGTCTATCCCAATGCCCTCTAAGCTGATGGCACCAGTAAAATCATTGTCCTAAGTCTGAAGAATCACCCTAGTTTTCAGGAAGAGGAAAACCTCAAGGAGAAACCTCTCACCAGACTAGGGAAAATACCCATGAGCATGGACCTGTGCACTGGAGCACCAGCAAGCACATCGTGAGATCTCCATGTCCCTCAAGCAATAAGCACTTTTTCTCAGACAACTTTGCAAAACCAGAACCCGACCATACCTTGACCACCAACTTCTTGTCGCCTCCTTGTCTCAATTCTTCTCCTAACACCCAATCCTCATTTGAATACCCTGAAGATGGACTTGGAGTCACTAGACTTCTTTATTGCTATTTTCAACTTGGCCACATTGAACCAATTTCTTTTCACCATTACTTGTCTCTGTAATTTGCATGTTGGGGATGGATAGCTGAGACTAGCTTGCTGGGGCTGACAAAGAAGAAGTTCTAAGACCTCTTATTATACATTATACACAAACACACACACATATAGTGCATGTGTTAAACAAGTTCTTTGACATAAAATCAGATATTTTACATAATTCTTCTCTTCTGTCTTCCTCATCATCTTCTTGGTAACTGTCAAAGTTCTCATCTTTTCACTATTCTCATCTGATTTCCTCTATACTTAGCTGTATGTCTAAATTAAGACACATTGTCAGAAGTCCTTTCATTAAATCCTTTGATCTGAACACCGGTATGACAGTCTTTGTCCTTTCTGAAAGAAATACTCATGATTCAACTAAAAATATTTTTAAATAAAACAATGGATTGTCACAGATCACACATCAATCTTCCACAGCACTCTCAACCTCCTCTATTTAATTTCTTAATTTAGCTGCAAGGTCGTTTAGTCTTCTAATTCCCTAAGGCTGTATTGAGCCAATCTCTGCCCTACTCTCTGAAGAGTTTAGGGTTACATATTTCCAGAGCCCAGGAAGCAGCTGATTTCAACAGCACTGAAATCAGACTGTGTCTAGGCACATGGGTCCACAAAACTGCCTCCAAGTTTCTATTATTTTAAAACAAGTTAGGAAAAAGAAATTGGTAAAGGAGTATTGCAACTTTATAGAAAAGATGAAGCAAAAGCCAGGAGATATGTAAGGTAAACTGCTCATATGCGTGAAATCTCTTCCTGGGAGGCAAGTTCTTCATCCTCTTGGCACTAAGTAAGGTTTTAGCTCTCCCTCTCTGCCAGCATGAGATTCCTGGGAAATTCTTAATTTCTTTGAGGTCCATTATATCAACATTGTGATAGAAAAAGTAAAAGCATACTTTGACAACAAAGCATGGAAGGTCTGAGGGTTAAGTACTCTCAAGCTGTCATGGGAAGTTTGTGCCATCCTTATCCTCTCCTGGAAAAGAGTTACTGGGCTAGAAAGAAAACGGGAACATTTTAAGAAAGGTTTAAAACACTAATTCGTCTTTATATTCTCCGTGTCTAAAAGTAATTATTGCCTTAAGTGTAAAAGGTATTAAAACTGAAAAGGCCAAACAAGGGAACGGATTAAAAATGTATATATTATGGAGAAGCCAGTTCTCTTTAGACACCCATTCTAATGGAAAAGATTTTCACTGACTTGCTTAATAAGATTGCCCGTTTCTCTTAAGAAGCCGTAAGGAAGACTAAAGAACAAATATGTTCATTAGGTGTCAGGAGGTTTTGAAATCAGTTCAGTGTTGTTACAGGCTACCATGGCAGAGCTATGGTGCCAAGGAATAAAGCATGGCCCGGCCTGCAGGAACCCCAAAACAATAGGTGCTCCAAGAACTACAATTAAAGGCAGAAAGATATTCAAGTCCTGAAAGTGGCAATCAAGAATCATGGGATTCAATAAAATAAGAGACCTCAAGACTAAGAAAAACATTAGGAGAAATATAAGATTTGAATTTTCCTTTAAGGAAAATTCTGGTGTCTCGTCCACAGAAAGTCTGAAGTATCCCCAAAATCAATGCAAGGCTCCATGGGGAACACTGAATCCAAAGCTAATTAACATGGGCCTGTGGAGGCATTCAGAGCTTAACTGGGGAGGCATCCACGAATTTCCCATCTCACAAGCTGTTATGGTCAACAGAACTGATGTGAAATAAGCAATGACAGTCACCAAACATGAACACCAAAGGGACACTTCTCAAGAGCTTTGCAGCCTATATGCTTCATCTTTCCAGCTATTCGCCAGTGACTCCCACGAGGGAAATTTTTATTCCAATTAAAGTTATTTATTTATTGTTAAAAAAATAAAATTATAAAATTAAAAAATTTATTTTAAAAAATTGGAGTTCTAAAGTGGAATGGGGGAGGGGAGGGAAATATCATATGTTTTATGTATGAAAGTATAGAAGGTGTCAATAAAAAATAATAATTAAAAAAATTATAGAGGACAGTACTTGGAATGCACTATAAGATCTGTTCAATGGGGCTATCATAGGAAAAAAAATGACTAAAGTAATCTAAATAATGGATCAAAGGTCATAAATCTGTCTATGATCTATTATGTAAACTAAAAATAGTGTTAATACATTGTTTAAAACAAATATTAAGATGACAGAAAGAGACACACAGAGAAAGGGGAGAAGGGAAAAGGAGAGAGAGAGAGAAGGAGAATGAGATAAATAAATAAGTAAATAAATAAATGAGTAAATAAATATTTACAAACTGATCCTGGTTTTCTTTTGTTTTGCTTTTTGTGGTGTTTTTAGAGAGAGACACAGAGAGAGACAGACAGACAGAGAGGGAGAGGAAGACAGATAGAGATGGGCACGCCAGCAGTCTCTCAGCTGCTGCGAACAAAATCCAGATGTGTGTGCCCCCTTGCGGTCAAGTGCGGCATTGCGCCCTTGCGTCACTTTGCATCTGGCTAAAGGTGGGACCTGGAGATTGGAACCTGTGTTCTTAGGCTTAGGAGGCAGCCGCCTTAACCCCTAAGCCATCTCTTCAGCCCACTGATGCTGGTTTTTGACTGAAAACCTATGCTGACCTTGGTCTTAACAGTGAACATAAGGTTTGACTAAAGGAGCTCTAGCAGCTCGGTGTTGACACATTAGTAGCGTATGTGTCTGAAAGACGGTGAGTGAAGTCTACAGTCATAATCACAAATGGCACATATGGAACAACCAAGTAGAGAGCAAAAGCTGAGAATGGACAGTGAAAGTCAATCTTCACACAAACTCTTCATCTACCCCTGAGCCAAGCATGCTGATGATTGTTCATAAAGTATTTATTAAGACCACATATGTTTGTATGTGGAGAGAAAGATGCAGTATTGTTTAGAAGTATATGAGGAAGAAAATAGTAGTCCCTTTGAAACTAAAAAAAAAAAAAAATGGACATAAGTAAGCCCCAGAAAACTACAGCCAGCATAGGCAAGGTCATAATGCTCACAGAAGGCTGAGTGGCAGCCCGAGTGTGGACACTGTAAATGCCCACACAGAGAACCCGCTGAAGGACACCATCTTGTACTGTCTGAAACAAGATCACATAACATATTAGGAGAAGAAAAAGGGATTTCCATACTGAGAAAAGTCAAGAAGATTTTTAAGAGGGAAGAAAAACCAAAGACCAGTTTCAAAAGGAGCAAGAGATAAATTGTGATAATAAAAAAAACTATTAGCCTCTATAGAGCAGGTCAGACTATAGGCTTTGCGAAGCCCCTTAAACAGCTCAGAAAGTTTGTTTTTAATTAAAAAACTGTTTCTTTATTTTGTTAATCCCACTGGCAATAGCTATCAATAATGTGAGGTCAAGCATGGTGCTAAGAATGTGTCTTAATTAATGTAATAGCAATCTTGTGGGGTATAAAATATGAAATACTAGCATCTTTTTACAGATAAGACCCTCATGTTCAGAGGAGGGAAACAAATGCTTGCATTCTCAGCAGATCTCCTCATCTCTAAGGGAATACTCTTGGCCATTCTGCTATATTATCTCCTTATTCAGAGGGCACTTGGTAGAATATGGCAAAAATAAGAAGAAGCAACAAGCAAATAAGTATTTCCAACAATAGTTGCCTTTTATTTGAGCTCTTAGTGTGCTCTCAGAAAGTCAGTGATCCACAAACATGCTGAAAGTCAAGGCTACACAAATGTGGTGGTTTGAATACAAAATGCCCCCCATAGGCTCATGTGTTTGAATGCGTAATCACCAGATGGTGGCACAATTCAGAAAGGTTATGGAGCGTGTGGGAGATAGAGCCTGGCTGGAGGAGCTGAGTCATTGGGAGCCAGCCTTGAGGTGTAATAGCTGAGCCCTGCTTACCACACTAAGCTTACGTTTTCTACTTCCCCCTGTGGAAGTGACAACTGGGTCTGCTTATGCCACATTTTCCCCATCATGATAAAACTTCCCCTTGAAACGGTAAGTTGAAATAAATCCTTTCCTTCCATAAGCTACTTCTGGTCAGATATTTTGTCCTAGCAATGTGAAAGTAACCAATACTAGTCCAATGAAGATGTAGAATAGCAACGTTACACAAGCAAGAACAATTAATAAACCACTTATCCAAAACTGTACATTTGTAACAGTAAGAACATTTTTATATTTCCCAAAGAAATATGACAGGAAAGAATGCATGTGAGGAATTCTACATTTCAGTGTATCAATCCTCTTTTTCATCCCTGGCACATGCACTCATATGTATCTTTTGCCTTCGTTTTCTGACACAAAAGCAAAAGGAATATTCCATAAAGCATTAAAACAGCAACGGATCAGTCAAGCCTGTAGACAAACTTCCAGTACCAGAATGTTTATAGACTGTGTCTTGATGTTTCTGATTTACCATATGCTTTTATTTTAAGTAGGAACCGCTTCATTTGTTGGATAGCAATGATGCATTGTCATGACCAAATCTGACACATATTTGAGTCAAACTTCAGGGGGAAAAAGTTACCTCGAAAATTTTTCCAACCTTGAATGCCATACTTCAGAGAAAATAGCTCTTTTTATTTTGCCATCTACTATTACTACCATGCCCTTCTCAAAAGTATTCTAACTAGCATTGGCTAAAAGTCAAAGAGGTAAATAATTTTTCATCTATGAATGTTGATTAATAAAGAAAAAAATTCCATGTTGCTAAATGGGTAAGAAAAACATAGCTAGTCATAAATGCAGAGCATTCATAGTTTTTATGTTAGAGTACAAACCCTTACTTTTTTAAAAATTATTTTTATTTATTTTTGGAGAGAGACACAGACAGGGAGGGAGAAGGAGACAGAGAATGGGAGCGCCAGCAGTCTCTCAGCTGCTGCGAACGAAATTCAGATGTGTGCGCCCCCTTGTGGTCAAGTGTGGCATCGTGCCCTTGCATCACTGTGCATCTGGCTAAACGTGGGACCTGGAGATTGGAACCGCTGGAGATTGGAACCTGGTTCCTAGGCTTAGGAGGCAGGCGCCTTAACCACTAAGCCATCTCTCCAGCCCCAAACCCTTACTATTAAAGCATGAACCAATCCTTCATGCACCTGAACAAAGGCTGAGTTGTGTGGGATGATGCGTTGCAGCAAAGGCAATGAATGACTCTGACATCCCAGAACTGTGTCTGTCTGACAGAACAATGTCTACAACCCCATTTCTGCCTTTATTGGGCTGCATCAAGTGCACAATTCTCCAGTGAGCCCAGGAGTCAGAAAGTGTCAATTACAAAGAAATGGTTGGCAGACTGAATGAATATTTGGGTGTAATTATCACAGCATCCACCAGCAGCAAAGACTCAAGAGTGGTGCACACAAATGTCACTGTCCTTTCTGTGCATCAAACACCCATCTTTACACTGTGTGATTTCAATGCCTAACAGAGGCTATGAGGCAGGATTCAGGCAATTTATTTGCCAGCCACATATGACCCAAGATGTTACTCATCACTGAAGCATTATTTTCTTGGTTTTTCTCTGGCCATTGTAGAGGTCTCTTATCCTCTAGCTTTATAGTCTAGGAGGATAATAGTAAGATGTACTTTTAAAAACATTTTTATAAGCCGGGCATGGTGGCGCATGCCTTTAATCCCAGCACTCGGGAAGCAGACCCCGAGACTACATAGTTAATTCCAGGTCAGCCTGGACCAGAGTGAAACCCTACCTCGAAAAACCAATATATATATATATGGGCTGGAGAGATAGCTTAGTGGTTAAGGCACCTGCCTGCTAAGCCCAAGAACCCGGTTCCAATCTCCAGGTCCCACGTTTAGCCAGATGCAAAGTGATGCAAGGGTGCAATGCCGCACTTGACCACAAGGGGGTGCACACATCTGGATTTCGTTCACAGCAGCTGAGAGACTGCTGGCACCCCCATTCTCTGTCTGTCTCCCTCTCCCTCTCTGTTTCTCTCTGTGTCTCTCTCCAAAAAAATGAATTAAATAATTTTTTAAAAATTTAAAAAATATTTTATATACTTACAAGTAAAGAGAGAGAGAGAGAGAGATGTCAGGGCCTCCAGCCTCTGCAAATAAACTGTAGATACATGCACTACTTTGTGCATCTGGCTTTACATGGGTACTGGGGAATTGAACCTGGGTATTTAAACTCTACAGACAAATGCCTTAAATTCTGAGACAGCCCCAAGATGCACTTTTAAACAAAGACAAGCTCTCAAAACAAGAGTCCCTTTATCTCCTATACAGTTATTTCTTTTCAATAAAACCTCCTGTGAGGTCTTTCTCAAATGTGATCACTCATGAATGGGTTGTGACAAGAACCAGCAATCTACTTGCCTTTAATAAGCTCCTCGGGTTGTTGAAACAAGAGTATCAAGAATGTCACTCCCTCCCCTTTAAGTGATGAGGGCTTTTCTTCTGAGTTATTATCCTTCTACAATTTTCATTTTCTGAGTAAACCTAGATACTCATTTGCAAATAGGAGTGAAAAGCTAGCTCTTCTTGCCAGAAACAACCCTGTAATACATAGTATATGTGTATACACACATGTACACATGCCACTCCTCATAAAAGTCAACCTCACAGGTGTATAATCTATGCAATTGCAACAGGGTCCCTTGCTCAGAAGATTCCAATGGCTGCTTTAATACTCTGATGTTTCCACCTGAAATTCATAATGGGTTGATTTTTGAACTTGTATTTCATAAGAGAAGTCCATTGAAGAGTAAAGCATGAGCATAGGAAAGTGTGAAATAGGCAAGCCCCTCTTCTTTGCCATGCTCCTTGCACAACCTCCACAGTGTCTCAAAACCACAGAATCCGAATGGATCTGCTATCAGCAGAATCTCAAAAAGTCTCAAAGCAATAACAAGGCAAACATGTGAGTTACCACTGAGTACCTGGTGGTGCCAAGAGTCCCCAGAGGCCATGCCTAAAATTCAAACCAGAACCTTATTCAAATGCAGAAAGAAGGTTGACTGACATTCTAAAAAATATGAACAGCAAGGAATTACTTTTTCATCCTTTCTTGTTCCTGTTACTTTCCTATACTTGTTTATCATATGAGCTAAAATTGAAGGTAGGGCAGTGCACACTTCCTTCAAGTTCTTCCTTACACATCAGAAAGATATAAGTAGTGGAGACAGAAAAAGTGTATACCCATGCAATGAAACAGCTTTGTGCACTGTTGGCCCATACACCAACAAACTAGAAAATGGGACTTGTGAAAATTTCACAATTCTTAATAAGGAGAAGTGTGTTTATGTTTACACTCAAAAGATTGTACAATATGAATGATGGAAAGTTACAGTGGCAATTTAAATGTATTCATCTTCTTTACTTAAAAACTTAAAGGTTGGAGCTGGAAAGATGGGTTTAGTAGTTAAGGTGCTTGCCTGTGAATCCTAAGGACCCATGTTCAATCTCTCTCCAGATCCCACATAAGCCAGATGCACAAACATGATGCAAATACAAGGTCACACATGCACACTAGGTGGCACAAGCATCTGGAGTTTGATTGCAATGGTTAAGGCCCTGGCATGCCAACTCTCTATCACTCTTTAAAAACAAAAGTTAGACTTGTGGTCAAGATGGCATCTCACCTCACAGGGAAGGAAGGACAAGGCCTTTAGGGTTCAGTGGGAGGGCATGGAGGAGCAAAGTATGGAATCCACTGATTCCCATGCTCGTGGGTAGCCCACAAGGCCCCAATTCCCTGAAGCAGCCATCCTAGCCACAGTCCCAGCTGCAGGCTAAGTGGACCCAGACCAGCAGGCTAACATTCCCCCCACCTTGGGCTCCACACATGAACTCTGTCCCCCTCACCACCACCCCACCCCCATCACCTGGGTGCAGGAGTTCCACATGCCAACACTGTCCCCTTCTCCACCACCCCCAACTCCTGTGGGTGGACCCAAACCCAGGCCAGCAGGCTATTCTTCACCTCTCCCTCCCCTTTCCTGCCACCCCACCTTGATTGCAACCAATTCCCCCCCACACACCAGTCTGCTTTGTCCCATTCCCCCAAACCACCTGTCCCCTTGAAGAACCAGACCACATAGTCCCATACCCTAAAACACAGAACAACAAGCCCCTTCATCAGGATCCTCACAGGCTCCTACCCTCTGAACAGGCAGGCCCCATTGCCATCAGAAGCCTAATCAAAGCAAACAAAAAAGGGAATAATCACTGAAGTCACTTTAAGGGTAAACTACAGCTTCCTCCTAAATTTAATGAGATTCCTTCACTGTGATTGGTAGGTTACAGCACAAAAGGAATAACAGGAAAAATCAAATGCAAGGAAATCCATTAAGATTGTCCAGTCCCACAATTGGCATAATTTGCAGAAACAGCAACAAAAGGCCAACAATTGTGTGAATGCTGTCCTGGCTAGGTTGGACCTAATAGAAACAAAACAAAACAAAAAAACAAAACAAAACAAAACAAAACAAAACAAAATAGGGAGTCTTCCAAAGACAGTTAAATGATCTGAAGGAGAACCAAAAAAAGGGGGACTCAATAATCAACTGGATAATCTCAATGAAGACATAAATAAATGCAAGGATGAATTCCAAGAAGCATTAAGAAAATCAGAAAATGATGTGGAACGGGAACTCAACTGAGAGAACAGAAACTATACATAAAGAAGCAGTAGAATATACAAACCAAATTGAACAAGCCCAAAACTCTATAGAAGTTCTCAAGAATAGAGTCAGCCATGTGGAAGATAGAAACTCAGATCTGGAAGACAAAACAGAAGAAATAGTTCATGAGTCCAAAAGTTTCAATAAGTTCAAAAATTTCTGTGAAAAAATCATGATGGAATTGTGGGATACCCTTAAGCATCCCAACATTAGGATCATGGGAATATCAGAAGGGGAAGAAATTCAGACCAAAGGCATAGGGAACTTATTCAACCAAATTATGGAAAAAATTTCCCTACTCCCTCAAATGAAAATTCCATCAAGTTACAAGAAGCTAACAGAACTCCAAACAGCCTAGATCAAAGGAGAAATTCTCCAACACATATTATTATTAAGATTCTAAATACTGGGCTGGAGAGATGGCTTAGTGGTAAGCCACCTGCCCACTAAGCCTAAGAACCTGGTTCCAATCTCCAGGTCCCACGTTTAGCCAGATGCAAAGTGACGCAAGGGCACAATGCCTCACTTGACCACAAAGGGGGAAACACAACCGGATTTTGTTCACAGTAGCTGAGAGGCTGCTGGTGCACCCATCTCTATCTGTCTTCCTCTCCCTCTCTCTCTGTCTCTCTCCAAAAGAAAGTAGGTTTACATAAGTCTTATTCAGAATATCTTGAATTTTGATTGACCCTCCCCCTGCCCTTCTTTTACACATTATCTTCCCGTGGCCTTGCTTAGGCCTTTCCCCTGCCTATAATCTGTTCTTCTATTTCATATATATAATACCATCCCCTTAAGTCCTTCCTTCTCCTCCCTCCCTTATAAGCTTTTTCTAGTTTAGTGGCCTCTGATACCAGTTTTTGGTTCCAGCTCACACACAAGTCTATATATTTGTAACTAGGTTCCACATATGAGAGAGAACATGTAACATTTGGCTTTCTTTAATCCCAGCACTCAGGTTCACACAGAGTTAGGAGGATTGCTGTGAGTTCGAGGCCACCCTGAGACTACATAGTGAATTCCAGGTAAGCCTGGCCTAGAGTGAGACCCAACCTCAAAAAATACAAAAAGCAGGCTGGAGAGATGGCTTATTGGTTAAGGCACCTGCCTCCTAAGCCTAAGAATGCGGTTCCAATCTCCAGTGGTTCCAATCTCCAGGTCCCAATCTCCAAGTCCCACGTTTAGCCAGATGCAAAGTGACGCAAGGGCGCAATGCCGCACTTGACCACAAGGGGGCGCACACATCTGGATTTCATTGGCAGCAGTTGAGAGACTGCTGTTGCACCCATCTCTGTCTTCCTCTCCCTCTCGCTTTGTCTCTCTCTGTGTCTCTCTCCAAAAAAAAAAGGAGTTTTATTCCCTTATACTTGTCTTTTTGCCTACTGCCATGAGGTGATGCAGAACAAAGACCTTGGCCAAATTCTGACACCACCCTGCACTACCCAAATCATGATATTGTGAACCAGTAAGTTTCTGTTCCTTATATATTGCCCAATCTCAGGCATTCTATTATAGCAGCAAAAAAGAAAAATAAGGACTAATGTACTAAATAACTGCATCACTTGTTCTAGGTTAGCTTCCATACGTTCCGTCTCTTAAGAGGGGGAGTAACATGTGTCCTGCTCCACTTTTAGATAGGAAACTGTTAAAACCAAGACAATAGCCAACAGTTTCTTGGGATGAAACTACAAGTCAGACAACATTTGACTTATTTTAATCAACTTGAAAATATTTTCTTGGGCTGGAGAGATGGCTCAGCAGTTAAGGTGCTTGCCTGCTAATCCTAAGAACCCAAATTTGATTCCCTAGTACCCACATAAAGGCAGATTCACAAAGTGGCTCATACATCTGGAGTTCATTTGCAGAGGCTGGAGGCCCTGGTGCACCCATTTTCTCTGTATGTCTCTCTCTCTCTCTCCTTGCAAATAAATAAACAAAGTATTTTAAAAAAATTTCACCTTCATGTGTTTTATTGTTGAACTAATCCATAGGCTAATGTATGCATGTTCTGAGAACATTGTGGTCAAATAATTTAATATCTCTCATATACACATAAGAATAAAATTGAGTACAAATATGGTATTTGAGCAGGTAAAGTTTATAGTATCTACGCCACTTCTTTGGAATTTAATAGATGATTAATGCTATATTTTGCTAAATTAATATTCATGAGTTTATGTGCAGACTCCCTGTCAGATCCAAGAGAGGATAGTAAAGAAACACCATAAACCTTTAGAATCACACTAAGTCATCTCTCCAGCCCTAGAATCCAAAATGTGAGTGGTGCTGGGCTCTGCTGAGGTCTCCTCTGTTCAATTATATACTCTGAGTCCAAAGAAATAAGGATATCACAACTCATAATGTTGTATTTATAATTTATCACTGATTTTAGTACATCAGAGTCTGTTTAACGAAGAATTATGGCTGTTGACTTTACAACTACTTACAGTTTTTCTGTAAATCAGAAAGCTGAGTCTGTCTCTCTAACAATCATTTGAACTCTTGAAAAACAGGTTTTCCAATCCTGTCACAATCCTACTGAATAATGAATGTTCTAGACACTAGGCCAGAGAGCTTCCCAGTCTGTCTGATACTACGCTTTCTGGAAACCTCCAAATCTTGAGCATGGAGCATATTGTAAAGTATATTTGCAGCATTCTTGTTGTCTGCAAGCACTTGCTCATTCACACTGTTTTCTTGTTTCCAGTTGGAAGTTAAGATCTTTTTATGAGCTTTGGGGTTAGATGTCACTGATATATGTTTCCATATAACTTATTTCAATCTGACAATTTTAGTTTACCTGAAACCTCAATGTACACTAAAATCAGCTGGGTCTTTGTTAATATGCACATTCCTGAGCCCCTTCAGCTGTGACTCAGTAAGACAGATGTAGGAAGACGAGATTGACATGCTTATCAGTACCCTAAATACTTTGAGCAGCCTCTTGAGGAAATGCTGCTATAGTTCGTGAGATGGGTTTTAAAAGTCTGCCTTGTATTTGCACCTTATAAAGAACTCTTGTCATCAGAGGCAGGAGATAAAATAACTGTCATCACCCCCATTACAGATAAAGTTTTAAAATGTGAAAAATATTAAATATCAGATCCAGGAATAAAAACTAACATTGTATTCAGTACTCCTTTTAGGGGAAAAGATACACACACACACACATACACCCATACACACACACACACACAGACATACACACAGGCACATACACACACACACACACACATGGAAAATTGTAATGTACTGATGAAATTCAAAATCAGATTATTTACCTGACTGAGGAGTTTCAAAACCAGTTTCAAAGATAATATACAGAAGCATTATATATATATGAATGCATTAAAAGTCCAAAACCCCGTAATTCAATTCAACCCATAATGCTATGGGAATCCTCCCATAACAAATTAAAAGAATTCTAAGATGAAAACTTTGCAAAATTTCTGAAAATTGGAAATGCCATACTTTCCTTTTATTTGTGAGTGAATAGCTCGTAATCGATAGACAAGGATGGGCAACGGCTAGGAAATCTCTGTGCTGAAGTAAACCAGACAGCAGATAATGAGAACTGAGACATTTGCAGTGCCCATAGCCCCATATTGTGTTTTTAAGGACTGTATTTTTGAATTTTTAATTACCTCCACGAGGAATGCATTTGTGAAGCAGTCCTTATATTCCCCCACGTGGGGTCCACATGGTTTGTTCAAAACGGACATACTCAACTACCACCAGCAAAACCTGAATGAAAAAGACTTTGTGATATCAGCCTTTGTGACCTTTTATATGAATATTGTTTTGAGTTGTACAGCGGGAAGCCCAGGGCAGCACTATAATGCCAACTTGACAGGTACTTCACCACTGCTGCCAGTGTCATACTATATCAGAATCTTGCTTACGCATGAAAGAAGAATGTCCCCAAAATCATTTAAGGTGATAAAGAAGTTCCAGAAAAGATGTAGACTTGATTTCCAGGTATGATTTATTTCTCCACCTTTTCTATTATATACCTCCTGAAAACGAAGGCAGAGAAGGGGTCACTCCACATGGAAGTCCAGATTCTGGCGTTCGCACTGGCTTGAGATCTCTGCCCCAGACCTCACTAGCTGCAGGGCTTTTAGAGAGATCCTATATGGCTTTGTACCTTAGCACTTTCATTTTCTTTTATTTAATTTGTTTATGTTTATTTATTTATATCATATTATTTTTATTTTTTTCACCGCTGGGGCTCCAACTCAGGGCCTGATGGACAGCAGGTAAGCATCCAAGCATACTACCACTGAGCTTCATTCCCAGCTCCATTTTCTTCACTTTTTAATAGAAACTTCTGCTATTTTATAAAAATGAATCAGTGAGTCTATGCTTTCAACTGGGCTTAGCTAAGAGTGAACGCTCAGTAAATAGCAGTCACTCATTTTCATTACGATCATGGTGAATTGATCTAGTCTCAGGAAAACTGGCAGGGCAGGTTGGGGCTTTCTTTTTCTTAGAATAAAATAGAACCATCTAGTCCTTGGCACAAAAAGGCATGGGAGAATGACTTAATCCAAGCAACTTCTTTGCCATTGTGAGGTGAAGGAACTGAAACAGTGTCAGTTATCCAAAATCTGCGTAGAGCTAAAAGTAGAAATTTGTATTCCCAGAATTGGAAAAGCAAAATACTCATTCTTAAGGAATTCTCAGAAATTCTCTTCCAATAGTTATCCAGGACATTAGCCACATGTCTTTCAGGAAATCTCAAGCTCAAATGCGTCATCTACTTAAATTTTCTTTAAGATGTATCCCATCATTTTGCTTTTTTTTTTTTTTTTTTTTTTTTTTTTTCAAGGTAGGGTCTCACTCTAGTCCAGGTTGACCTGGAATTCACTCTGTAGCCTCAGGGTGGCCTTGAACTCACAGTGATCCTCCTACTTCTGCCTTCCAAGTGCTGGGATTAAAGGCGTGAGCCACCACGCCCAACCCATTTTGCTAAGTTTTAAGAGAAAAATCTGAATTGTACCTCCCATGAGCAGCTTCAAGTTTCTCTACCAATTCTAACAGCCCAAACAAATGAAATATAAAGTTTGTTTTTAACTGGGCAAAGTCTTGTAGAATTGACACAAAAGTTACCTCACTGATTTGCTGTGGTGATGTAATAACCATTCAGAAACCTTGACAGCACCCTACAAATTGTGTTAGTCAGGGTCTCTAGAGGAACAGAACAAATGCCTGTTACAAAGGGGTTTAGTAGATTGTTTTACAGCATACAGGTCAGGTAGTTTAACTGTGGATGCTGTCTGCTCTCTGAGAGGTTGAAAACCCAGTAACTTCTCAGTCTATGAGACTGGATGTCACAGTAGTCCCAATCTAGTGCTGAGGTCTGGAGGATTCTTGGAGTGCCTCTGGGAAAGAGGCAGAGAGAGAGAGAGAAAGAAAGAAAGAAAGAAAGAATGGGCATGCCAGGGCTTCCAGCAACTACAACTGCAAACGAACTTCAGGTGCATGTGCTACTTTGTGCACCTGACTTACATGGGTCCCAGGGAATCGAACTGAGGTCCTTTGTCTTCGCAGGCAAGAGCCTTAACCACTAAGCCATCTCTCCAGCCCCAAGAAAGGAATTATTATTATTATTTTATTTATTTTTGGAAAGAGACACAGAGAGACAGAGAGAGAAGGAGAAGGAGACAGATAGAGATGGGCATGCCAGCAGCCTCTCAGCTGCTGCAAACGAAATCCAGATGTGTGCGCCCTCTTGTGGTCAAGTGCAGCATTGCGCCCTTGCGTCACTTTGCATCTGGCTAAACGTGGGACCTGGAGATTGGAACCGGGTTCTTAGGCTTAGCAGGCAGGCGCCTTAACTGCTAAGCCATCTCTCCAGCCCAAGAAAGGAATTTTTAAAAATTAATCTTTGTCTACAAAGACTGAAATTTTGCTGATGGAAAGTTATAACTTCACTGTCTAAAGCCTTGTATAAAATCCCTAATAACACTGAACCTTAACCCTAAATCTCATTTAAATCTAGTTAAAATAATTTACAAGTCATTTTATCCCTTATTGCACATATAAAATTGGAGGTTCCATTCGCATTTTATGTTTGGGTCTCAAAACTCTGTGGCCAATTTAAATCAGAAATATAGTAGCAACATTTGCACCCATTTGCCACTTTCACAGCATCCTCCTACTTCAGCCTCCAACAAGTGCTGGGATTAAAGGTGTGTGCCACCACACTCAGCCCCAAAATGTGATCTCTTTGATCACTCCTTTTAGTTCTAAATACTTGTCAGTGAAGTGGTCTGTGACTTTTATTTTTTTTTACTTTTCTCAATATACATGATTTATTCAGTTGTATTTTGAATCATGCAAATACATAAAAGGTAAAAGTAATAATAAAATTAAATGAAAAAGGAACTAAACACTTCAAACACATTAAATTGGTTCTACATTGTTATATAGACATAATGCATGCTTTCCATTCAAAGACAAGCTAATTTAATTTCCTGGAATTTACATATTTTTTTTTTAATTTTAAAGATTTTTTTTTTTTTTTGGAGAAAGACACAGAGAGAGACAGAGAGAGAGGAAGAGGAGGACAGATAGAGATGGGCACGCCAACAGCCTCTCAGCTGCTGTGAACCAAATCCAGATGCGTGCACCCCCTTGTGGTCAAGTGCAGCATTGCACCCTTGAGTCACTTTGCATCTGGCTAAACGTGGGATCTGGAGATTGGAACCGCTGGAGATTGGAACCAGTGTTCTTAGGCTTAGAGGCAAGCGCCTTAACTGCTAAGCCATCTCTCCAGCCCAATTTTAGAGAATATTTTTATTTATTTATTTGCAAGCAGAGACAGATAGAAGAGAGAGAAAGAATGGGAGTGATAGGGCCTCTAGCCACTGCAAATGAACTCCAGGTGCCTAGGCCACTGTGTGTCTGGCTTTACCTGGGCACTGAGGAATAGAACCCCAGGTCATTAGACCATGCAGGCAAGTGCCTTAACTGCTGAGCCATCTCCCCAGCACAAGAAAAAAAAATTATTAGTTATTACATAGAGTATATACATCCATGATGGTACCATCGTTAGCCTTCTCCCTGTCCTCCCCCCGTGGGTAATGTGGGTCTTGTCTTATGGGGGCAGCCATCAGTTATGCGGGACAGGCAATGACTCTGTGTATAATGACCCAACTCATGGCTCTAACAATCTTTCTGCCCCCTCTTCCGCGAAATTCCCTGAGCCATGTTGGGTTCGTTTTAGGTCTATTTCAGTGATGAGGTTTTGGGAGTCTCTGTGACTCTGGATATCTGATTTGGTAGGGGTTGAGTATTCTTTGTCCATCTCCTTCACCCTTGTGCTAATACCAGGTTCACTGATAAAGCAGCACTCTTGCTCATTTCCCCTATCACTCTATGGCCTCATGTGGTGAGATGAGATGATTCTCTCCTCAGGTTCTGCATCCATCTGAAGAGGGAAGCAGATTCCCCAATGGAGAGTGAGGTCAGTGCAAGATACATGGATAACCATTATTACTTTAGAGAGAATTTAACAGGTGTAAGCCCTCTTGTATCCCACTATTGGTGGGAGCTTGATAATGGAGAGCGGGCTTGTTTTTGGATATGGTTCTGACTTGTTTCCTGGTTCCAGATATGGGTTCCATTCCACTGAGCCAAATTCCATTTCATCCGTTAGCCAAATCAAGAGCAGTTTGTCCCATAAATTTCTGTTTACCACTTCCTGCATTCAATTTAACTCCAACTGCTTTTGTGCTAAGAAAGTAGAAGACAATAATAATCTTTCTTTTCACACAGGTAGCAGATATCACCCACCATGAGAAGTACAAAGTGTTAAAACAAGTGCTTCTACAAAGTTACATTGTCTGGCAAGAAAAATAGAAAAAAGAAAGAGAAAAAAATATGTCTTTCCTAATACTAGAAATTAAATTATTTTGCTGTTAGTTCAATAAGAACTCCACAGTAACCCTACTAAGGAGGGCTCTCAGAGAAATGGGAACTGGGGAAGAGAGGATAGAAAATTATAAGCTAGGCAAAAAAAAATAAATAACTTGTTTTTAAAAAGGGGTTAGTCAGTGGATGGGTTGGGGAAACAGGGAGGTTGTGGGAGGGGAGATGTTCATGGTATATTGTCTATATTTATGCCAATAAAAATCTTTCAAATATCAAAAAATTAATGTATATGAACATTAAAAGTCACTTCCTATGTGCTCTGATGTAAATGAAATAATAGAATCCCTAAACAAAGTTTCAAAATGTTCACACTATCTTTCTTGAGTGATCTATGTCCATAACAAATGAAACTGAAATCTCCATAGATTTTTTTCTTCCCATAACGAATTTTGATGATATGATAAAGGTCAGGAACTCAACTAAGATGATCACAATGCTCATTAATTCCAAACAGTAAGAAATATCATGCTATCTAACATCATTTTTCTCTTCTGTGTGCCCTTTCCTTAATTTTCAAAGCAAACAATTAATCCTCTACTTGCACCAACATATTTTGATTAATAAGGATTTTATAACTTATGAGACAATCCAATAGTTTACAATGTTCTACAATAGGATAGTCAACACGGGGGGGGGGTCAGGAAGATTAATTTTGACACTTTATACAAAATGGAAAGTCATTATTTTATTTCCCTGCAGATCTAGATTGTAGATTATTCTGTGGACATTTCCCAGGTAGGTAAATACATTAATTTCTAAGAATAATATGACATGAATTTTAAATGTTAGCTCCTGATAGCATATTTATTTTCATTTTGTAAAATGCTGAAGTCATGTTAGCATATAAAATCAGATAGTTGTCCTCAAACTCTGAAAAAATGGTTAAAAATAATATTTTTAGAAATAGTTGTTGGAAAATTATTTTCTGCTCCTGAAAGCTCTTCACTTGTTCATCTCCATGTCATGTGAAATGACATAACCCATAGAACTGAGAAAGAAACTTTATTGAAGAAAACCTGCATCTCTTTCTCTTCCTGATCCACAAGACCAATGCAGCTTTAAGAGCCTTTCTCTTTGATGTCTATTCATTTATATCCCACCAGTAAGATCAGTAATTGTCTGAGGCTATCAAACTTTGACAAGATACATAGAGAAGCCAAGTCTTACTTTCTCTTTTATATTATTTAACATGCATTCCGTGTTGCTCTGCATTCAAGACAATATGAGATTTCAAATCTAGTATTAAAATGGATAACCAGGCATGTTTTACACAGGAGAGGACTATAAGGAGAATATAGACTGTAGGATAGATGGCAGATCACAGCCAACAGGGGACCATATTTAGAAGTATTCCTTCAGTCCTCACTCTCTGCAGAAAGGAACATATCACCTTATCCCTTCTAAGTACCAGTCGCTGGTCCAGGGATCTAGACAAATGATCTTCTCTGTCACCTGTTCTCCATGTGCCTCACTCGTGTCTCTTTGTATCTTCTTCTGCTTCCCTAAAGTACCTTCCTCTTAACTCTGCCAGCTAGAGGTCTACTTTCTACTTAGAATAACATGCTCCATCCTACCCCCAGCAGTGATCCCTCCCCTCAAAATCTTCTTGTCCCTAAATCTGTCACATGCTTACCATTCAAGGAAAAGTCCTTTCTTCCTGTCAGCAGCGGTGTTCGTGTCTCCTTTATAATTCCCATCTCCAGCCAACATTGCCTTCTAGCAACAGGTAGTATGTAAGAAGGATCCTGAGTGTGGAGTGTGGTGTGATTATGGGAAGGGAGATGAAAGGAAACATCAAGCCATGGATAAAAGCTCATTGAGAACTCTGGCTTAGGCCAGGTCAGGACTTTCACTAGGCAAACTGAGTGTCCAAGTTAGTTGTGGGGGTTGATTTATGCAGAGCACAACTCTTACACGACAGAATAGCATTAGATGATACATACAGTACTGCATATACCACCCATGGTACAAGGAACTTAAACTATGCTGATATTTATAAACAACATGAAAGCAGGTATGATAGCTTATGTTTGTGATCACAATACTTTAGAGGTTAGGGCAAGGGAACTGCACCTTTGAGGGCAGCGGAGGATATGCAGCAAGTTCAAGGCCAACCTGGGGCTATGCAGACCGGGTCTTTAAAAAACAAATGCACACAGCATGGAGAGTACAAATATTTTTCTTCCAAGACACATGCCTGCCCAATGAGAGTGACCCTTTTCTCAAGATTTCCTGCTTGCTATTCGCTCAGATCTGGTCATGCACAGAAGCAGCTCTCAGAGCTTTGTTTAGAGGAATAAAGCATTTAAATGAAACTCAACTTGAGTAAAGTTGATTCATTAATTTTATTAACTCTTTCAAATACGGGAAAACTTCCTTCTTATCTTCTGGAGGAGCTTGGTGGAGAGTGAGGTTATGCAGCAGGGAGCTCCAGCTTACTCTCACTAGCCCAGGTCCAGCTACACCCTACTCGCCTTCTGCCTACAGCCTCAGCAGAATGAAATGTGCATGCACACTGAATTTAGATGTGCTGCTGGAAAATATATGTTTCCTCCATTTTTCCCTGAGCCATTTTCTTCTTGCCTGGTTGATTGGTGTAACTGTGTAAGCATTTGGCATTCTAGCTGAATGAGAATGAGATGAAATGGCAGCTCTCCCAGCCCTCTTATTTCACAGCATAGGAGTAAAACTGGCAATCCCGAGAATGTCATAATTCAGCTGTGTCAGACCTGAGGTGTTTGAAAGCGGCTGTGAGCAGGAATACCACAGGCTATTCTGAACCAGAGATAGGAGTGGAGATGCTCTATCCTGCTATCCAGAGTGACACCTACTGGTATCAACAAGTCCAAGGCCTAACTGGAAAACATTTTTCTCCTTTTTCTTAAATAAAGCCAGAGATGTAAAAGGATAGGGATTGAAAGGACAGTCCATCTTGGAGGAAGCTTATGTTGGGTCAAAGTATCCCCAGGAAACTCAATGACAACCTCCTAGCTTTGGAGGGAAAGTCCTTGCCCACTGGAAGAAATGACGTTTAAGAACACGTGAACTGGAGGGAAACTAGAATAATGTCCACTTTTTTTCTCCTTTGGAAGACAGAAAATTCTTTTGATTCAAATTGTAGAGTAACTATATCCTTGATCTTACCACAAAAAAAATTCAGAATGATCAAATCCACTACAATGGACATACTGGTGCCACTTCTATGGCAGGAGGCTGGGATGCCAGCAAACAGGTATATGTCCTTGCTTCAACAGTAAGTCTACTTTAAAAACAAAATATTAAAGGATTATCCAGAGAATTTCCTGGAAATAGTTCTTTGTATATTAGATGGCTATTTAAGCACTGATGACCATACATACAGTCCAGCCAACACTACTTAAGGTATTCAAGGTCAAGTGAGGGACTTTCTTTTCTTCTTCTTTCCCTTCTATACTCTTTTCTTTCTCAATCCCCCCATGGAATTATTAAATATGAATACTTATGTTAGATAATGCTTTTAACCTTTACCTTATGAATATCACCTTCTTTCTGTCACAGTCCAATGTAATTCAAAGGCTAATGAACCTTCCTGTCTCCTTTTTTGTCTAGCACAACCTCCTCAGTCCATCCTAATGTGACTCTGGCTCCACCATTTTACCAAAACACAAACTCTTGCTGAGGTAGAAAATTACTTTTTAATTGTCAAACCCAAAGGGCACACCTCATCTGAGTTTAATTTACTATCTCTTGCTTCGGTTTCTCACTGCCCTTCATTTCCGGGTCACTACTTCTGACTTCACTATTTTGTTCCTAAAGTCTCCTTTGAATTTCATATGCATCTCTGTAAAGCATTGCTCGATATCCATGACACAGATAAGTAAGATGTTCTCCCTTCTAATGGTTCTTCAGTTTCCAGTCATCTCTGAAATGCCTGAAGTCTGTGATTCCTTCTTAAGCAATAGTCTGTCAAAAAGGAACCAGACAATTTGATTGGCCATAGCCTCTCAGAAGACTATTCTTAGATCTCTGGATCCAGGTCTCCTCCCATGCTTCTCCACTCCTTGATTCCTCCAACAAACAACTGCTCATTCCTAACTGAATAACCCATATACCTATGGTATATATATTGGTATATATGCCAATGGCCAAAGCTGGATTCCTTTGATTCTCCCAAGTCTTTTCTATGCTCATATTAGAACATGGGATTTAACTCTTCCTCCTTTCATTTATCACATGGAACTCTGAATAGTGAGTTCATTAATTCTATTAATGTTTGCTGATACTGGAGATTGAACTCAGGACCTCACACATATCACTGAGCCTTCTTTTGAAAATTTTGTTTTAAACAAGGTTTCGTGAGTTAACCAGATGGGCCTTCAATTCCTTGGGTAGCCTCAACAGACAGGCCTTGAACTCAAGAGCCTCCTGGATTAGCCCCCTAAGTAGCTGGGAGGCCCAGCTTAAACATTGTTTGATTTTTAACATCCATGGCCAAAAAAGTTTTTTTAATTATTTTTTATTTATTTTTGGAGAGAGAGACAGAGATAGAGAGGGAGAGGGAAACAGAGATGGGCACACCAGCAGTCTCTCAGCTGCTGTGAACAAAATCCAGATGCGTGCGCCCCCTTGTGGTCAAGTGCAGCATTGCACCCTTGCTTCACTTTGCATCTGGCTAAAAGTGGGACCTGGAGATTGGAACCGCTGGACATTGGAACCAGCGTTCTTAGGCTTAGCAGGCAGGCGCCTTAGCCGCTAAGCCATCTCTCCAGCCCCATGGCCAAAAATTTTAAACACAATTGCTTCAGTTTGTTCTCTCTCTTTCTAGTATTTCCTTTAAAATCTTCCAAACTCCAAAAAAAATCAAAGTTTATTTTTCTGAGACCCAAATCTGATTGTGGACTTCCCTTCTGAAATAACTTCTGTGATTCCTTCCAGACTACAGAGAACAGTCTCAAAGCCTTTGGCATGTGTACCTTCCTCTTGCCCTTGGGCCCTGCAGCCTCCATGTCCAGATCATGTTTCCTCCCTTTGGTACTACCCAGGCTGCAGACATGCTCAGACATGTGGACACACACACACAGAGTGCCTGTGCAGGGGGCTGCATGACTCTCCTCAGAGAAGTGAGGCACTAAAGCTATTTGAGCTACTTTAAGACTCACTCATCAGGAGGCAGAGGTAGAAGGACTGCTGTGAGTTTGAGGCCTGCTTGATTCTACAGAATGCATTCCAGGTCAGCCTGGGCTAGAGTGAGACTCTACCTCAGGGGGGAAGAAGGGAAAACAAAAGTTCACTGGAGGAGTCCTGGGCCTTGACTCCAGGGCCAGACAGATGGTGCAGGGAGTGAGAAGCAGAGCTGCGGTGGGCAAGAGGCCGTTCAGTGTATGTCTCCAAGAGCTGTTCCAGAGGAAGAAACCCCTTGAGAAGTCCAGGCCAGGGCCAGCCACTTTATACATTAAATCAATCAGAACAGAGAGGCTCACTTAGAAAAGTCATCCAGTACGTCTTGTGACTGTGCAGTTGGTTTTTGATGCCAGGCAGAACCAAATCTGGCACTTAAAAGACCCATGGCAGTCTCAAGGAAGACAAAAATCAAATTTGGGCTGGAGAGATGGCTTAGTGATTAAGGCGCCTGTCTCCTAAGCCTAAGAACGCTGGTTCCAATCTCCAGCGGTTCCAATCTCCAGGTCCCACGTTTAGCCAGATGCAAAGTGACACAAGGGTGCAATGCCGCACTTGACCACAAGGGGGCGCACGCATCTGGATTTTGTTCGCAGCAGCTGAGAGGCTGCTGGTGCGCCCATCTCTGTCTTCCTCTCCATTTCTCTCTCTCTGTGTCTCTCTCCAAAAAAAAGTACATATATATCAAATTCAATGATCTAAAAACATGAAGTATTTGTGTTGCTACTGAATTCTCATTCCTATTTAAATTAGTTTAATGCATGTGTTCCTGTTAGAGGTTAGCAAAGAAGTGAAGTACTCGCTACCTATTAACAGCCAAGATGAAAAATAAAGAACTACATACAGGTGAAACAAAATTTTTCACAACAGTCAATATGGGAAGTAAAGTAAAACCTGACCTATGGCACGATTTGGAACAGCTAATGGCCCATATAAAAGAAAAGAAAAATGCTTTGGTTTCGACTCTTAACGCTCACAGCAACAACGGCTTAATGATACATGCTCATTCAGAGTACAGGACTCCCCAAGAAACATTGCTAACCACTTACACTGTGTCATCCATTGTTCTGAGGATTTTTAAAGTACCCACCATGCTCCTACCAACGCTGGTGGGAGGCATGCTATTTTATCACAACATACACACGAGAAGAAGTTGAGGCACAAAGAAGTTAAGTAGTTTGTACAAATTGAAAACATTTCAGCCAGAAAGTGATTTCTATGTTTACCAACTATATTATCTTATTGGCTTTCAATTTTTATCATCAGCTTTAACCCGGTAACCAAAAGCACAATTATTGTTCCAAGTCAAAAATATCATTGTTGTATATCTAAATAACTTAAGACCAATTGAATGGAGAGAAAACTCGGGTGGGGGGGGGAGTAGGCATTGTATACTTTCCAAAGCTAGTTTATTATGAAATATTATTTCAAGAACATGAACCACAAGTAAACTAACTGAAAGGTGAATGTTGTGATGTAACTTTAAAAAGAGGGAAGAAAATGGTAGGAATTGAGTCCTAAATTTCTCATCTTCTACAAATAGTCAGTGGATATTGGGGATAAATTGTAAAAATACATGCATAAGCCTATTAATTTTAGTGCCTGAGTCAAATAATCAAACGCCATTATCCATAAAAAGTAGAAGCTGGAGTGAAAAAGAGAAAGTTATTTTTGTCTTATGCTCTGGAATTTGGTTTGCATTGTTCTCTTTTGATTAAGAACAATTTGAATGACTCTGAAATGATAAACTAAGTGATAAAGAAGGTTAAAAAGGGTAGGATATATGGGGAAAAATATATTATTGTTAAATATGCATAATGGGGCTGGAGAGATGGCTTAGCAGTTAAGGCACCTGCCTGAGAAGCCTAAGGCCCCAGGTTTGATTCTCCAGGTCCGACATAACCCAGATGCCAAAGGTGGTGCATGTATCTGGAGTTCATTTGCAGTGGATGGAGGCCCAATCTCAAAGTTTGTAATATCTCAATTACAGCTGAATGGGCAGCAGTTTCAGCCCAAATATTTCATTTCTGTGCCATATCTACTCCGTCTCTCTCTCTCTCTCTGTCTGTCTGTCTGTCTCTCTCTCTCTCTCCTCTCTTTCTCTCTCTCTAATAAAAATAAATCAATTTGAAAATATGTATAGTGCATCCATACATGATATATATGTATATTCCCAAAAGAAAAAAATATGTAGATACACTAAAAAAGAGGTTAGGGTAGAAATGAAAAGGGACTGTTTACCTGTTGCAGTCAGGTTTGCATTTCTGGCAGAAATCACCTGACCAAAAGCAGCTTGTGAGGAAAAAAAAGAGGGGAAAAAAAAGTGTTTATTTTGGCTTACAGACTCAAGGAGAAGCTCCATGATGGCAGGGGAAAACTATGGCATGAGAAGAGGGTGGACATCACCTCCTGCAAATATCAGATGGACAATAAGAACAGGAGAGTGTGCCAAAAACTGGCAAGGAGACACTGGATACAATACCTATAAGCCCGCCCCCAACAATACTGCCTCCAATAGGGGTTAATTCCCAACTCTCCATCAGCTTGTAACGTAGCATTCAGAACGCCTAAGTTTATGGGGGAACAACTGAATCAAACCATGACATTACCTTATTAAAAGACTGTTCTGGGCTGGAGGGATTGCTTAGTGGTTAAGGTGCATGCCTGTGAAGCCTATGGACCCCAGTTTGATTCTCCAGGTCCCACGTAAGCCAGATGCACATGGTGGCACATGCATGTGGAGTTCGTTTACAGTGGCTAGAGACCCTGGCACACCCATTCTCACCCTTGCGTGCTCTCTCTCTCTCTCTCTCTCTCTCTCTCTCTCTGTATCTCTCTTCCTCCCTCCCTCCCTCCCTCCATCTCTATGTCTCTAAAAATAAATAAATAAATGTAAAATCTTAAAAAAAATTGTTCTGCTGTTAAAAAAGTTAAAATATTATTTAAAGATGTAGTCTCATTCAACTTTCTGGTTCTATTTCTTCAGAAAGCTCGATAGTTCTTTCAAAAACTCTTCAAGTTAAAGAAAAGTATACATACCCAGTAATTACCACCAAGCAATATTTAAACATCACTCAGCTCTGTACTTTTCAGATCTTGAAGAAGAATCTTTCACGTTCAACCCTCTTCTTAAAGTATAAGGCTTGCCTGGCTTAAATTTAGCTTTTAAATAGTCCAAAGAAAAAGAAAGAAAGAAAGAAAGAAAGAAAGAAAGAAAGAAAGAAAGAAAGAAAGAGGGAGGGAGGGAGGGAGGGAGGGAGGGGGGAAGGAGGGAAGGAGGAAGGAAGGAAGGAAGGAAGGAAGGAAGGAAGGAAGGGAAGGAAGGAAGGAAGGAAGGAAGAAAAGGAGAAAGAGGAAGAAGGTGGAAAGAAAAAAAAGAAAGGCTTTTCCAAGATGCGCATGCTTAGGGCTATTTGACTGTCTTCTGTGGCCTTTGTGACAAATGTCTATCATGAACCATCACAATAAAATAAACAATAGCTACTTAAGAACATTCAAATAAGTTGACATTATAGAATTTCCACGAAGATATAATGGATTTTCACGTAGCTGCAGCATTCAATAAATCATTCCGCACACCCCTTTACCCTCAGACAGATAAAAATGCCAGCATTACCATATTTCAGATAAATCAGCTGAGAGCCACTGAGGGTGAGTGACTTTCCTCAGAACACAACGACAACATGTGAGAGGACAGAACGGACCCTCTAGCCACCTGCCTCCCTTGAGAAAGCATCTCCCGACATAGATGTTTGGCTGGGTCATGATGAGAGGCATGCCAATGTCACCATGAGACATTGTCACTATGCGCTTCTCGGTGGGTTTCATGTGGGAGGTGGTCACAACAGCTTGGCGCATGCGCATCCCTCACCTGGATTCTCAGCTCACTGCTGAGCCTTCAGGGAGTGACAATTCTGGTTGCAATGTCCCCAAACATTTGCTTGTTGTTTTTGTCTTGTTTTGTTTTGTCTTATTTGTTTTATTGGGAGGGGTATCGTTTTTCGTTTGTTTGTTTGTTTGTTTGTTTGTTTGTTGTTATTATTTTTTCTTTCCCTCAACTGAGCTCTTACACCCTTGGGGTGCTTTCACCCCACTTTCAAACTTTTCCCGGAACCCTCGTGTCCTCTCAGCTTTCCTGGCTAACCCAGGTGTATCACATCAATTTTCCGAATATGTTCTTCTTTTGTTTTTCCCTCGGGTATAAAGTTTCCTTCATTCTGAAGTCCTTGTGGCCAGGTAATTTGTCACAGCAGTGAGGATGGAAGGGAGTAAAACCTTATGATTCGTGATTCCCTTTGTTTACCAGTCTGGAGATTCTGTTGTGGGAAAAATTGCCCCTCCCCCATGATGGTCAGACGTCCGGGGGTCTGTTCTTAGAGCTGACAAAGATTTGGAAGCTCCAGAAATGAAGACAGACGTAGAAGTACAGTGAAAGTAGGAGTAGCGAACTTTGTTTGTATCACAAGCAAAAAGCTTCCTTCAGAACTATCACCAGCTGTCTCCGTCTACTTGGGCTGCAAAATACCATGAACTAGTGCTATGGATACAGCCAAGAGGGTCCTCTCCAATGCGAACCCAAATGTGGGCATCATGCCCTTGAACCTCCAGAATTGCCAGCTAAATAAACCTCTTTTCTTTAGCTTCCTTCAGGAATGGAGGGGTCCCAGATCAGGGAGTTGGTCTGAGTGGGCTTTGGGGTTGTATTTATCTTGTCTCATCTCCCTACTCCCCTTCTGTCATGGTTACTAGAAATCAGGGTTTAGCTCAATCCTTTACCCCCACCCCACCACATATGACAGTAAGCCAGTGGCCTTCAAAACAGCTGGCCCCCAGCTGGTCATTTTAACTGTTTATTCTTTGTTCCTTGGCTTCTGTTTTGATGGTTTTCTGCACAGGTGGTCAGTTATGAATTGAATGTTTGCATTCCCACAGTTTGTGATTCCCCATTCTCCTGTGTCAGCGGTCCCCTAGACCCATTCCCTACCCGCCTATGCCCCCCCCCATTTAATTCCCAATTCTAACTTCACAGAATCTATAGCAGACTGCTGATCATCTCCGTTTATTCTGTCTTAATGCTCTGTCCTTCATTCTTTGATACTGTGTAAATATGTTCATTGGACGGTATTGTATTTGGTAGCACAATAAACCATGAAACCTATAGGCAGAGGCACAGCTTTGCTCATAAGTTTCTTTTAAATGACCACTGTGTGTCAGACCCTGAGCTGAGGACTGAGTGAGTGTAAGTAGCTGAAACACTTCCCTCAACCTTGAGCGTCTCACAGCCTTGGGTTACAGGTAGGGTGAGAGCAGCAGAGGAAAAATAATGAGTCATTCTCCACGCACAAATTATGATCAAAACTTTATACAATCTACTCAAGGGACACATAACTGCCACAGGCAATGGAGACACAGGAATAAATGCGGTTCCCTATATGAACTGTCACCCAGGAATAAGCCAACACGAACCGCCTCCTATGCTATGTTTACCAGACACAAAATCCATTTGAAAGGACACTGGGAAGCCATGAGGCAGCAGAAACAAAAGATACCTCAATTCCCCAGCTGCAGAAAACTCTCCTTTAGAGGAGATGTCAAAGCTAAGAAAACAAATTTTAAAAGTTGCTCTGAAAGGAAAGGCAATTAAATTTTTGCCAAACATGACAGGAAGCTGAGAACTGAAACAGACAGAGTAATGTCTATCTTTGGCACACCAGACAGGGAGAGGGGAGTGTGTGTCTTTGATGGCAGACTCTATTTTGAAGGTGCTAACTGACATTTTGAAAGGACATAAAAACATAGTGAGGAAAGAGCTCTTCAGGCCCCTGTTGTCTGGGCTGCTCCCGATGTGCTCCTGGGGTTTTCATTTTTCACAGTCTCAGGCTAAAGCAAGATAAGGTGCATGCAAGAAAAAGAGAAAAATAAAACAAGTCTCTATCTTAAAGAAGCCACACAAATCCCCATGAAGCATTTAAGTCATAGGTATAAAGAGGAGGATAGCTCCTGATTCAGGAAAGGTTTGCAGAGGGATTCCTGGAGCAACAGAAGGGCAGATTGATTGTCCATCATCTGATCATTCAGCAAAGTGCATGCATGTGTAACAGGCGACCGAGTCGAAGAACTGAACCAGCAGGAAAGCTGGGTCATCGGACACTGCACTGTGTGCCTACTGCCAGGAGTCAAGCGTCTCATCCTTCAGCATTCCTCTCTGGCTCAACAGTCCTGCTCACTGAAGGCACAGTGTTGATTCCCTCTGAACCCTGAGAAGTCATTGCAGCCCATCCATGTTTAGATTTGAATGTTACACACATCCTTCTTGCACTTCGGGTCCCTCAAAGTCAGAGTCACACAGACATTGTATTGTAGCTTTAAAATGAGACAACTACTCATGGTCTCCACATTTAATTCATAACATTCTAGGAAGGGGAAGCCTGGATAAATAGTAGGACATTATCTCCCATAAAAGAGTAGAAGCTGGGGGGCTGGAGAGATGGCTTAGCGGTTAAGGCGCCTGCCTGCTAAGCCTAAGAACGCCGGTTCCAATATCCAGCAGTTCCGATCTCCAGGTTCCACGTTTAGCCAGATGCAAAGGGTGCAATGCCGCACTTGACCACAAGGGGGCGCACGCATCTGGATTTCGTTCTCAGCAGCCGAGAGGCTGCTGGCGCACCCATCTCTATCTGCCTTCCTCTCCCTCTCTCTCTCTCTCTCTGTCACTCTCTGTGTCTCTCTCTCAAAAAAAAAAAAAAAAAGAGTAGAAACTGGGAAGGTTAGGTGACTAATGAGGGTTTGATCGAAGGACCGTCTATTTCTAATTCTAATTGCACATTGACCAACACTCAGACACAATGCAAACACAGAAGAAAAAGAAGAAGAAACATACAGGAAAATAACCCGTGTGCTCTTTTGGCTCCTGACATTTGGAATTTTTACTAATGTTTAGTCACCCAGCATCTCCAACTCACCTGCCAAACTCACCGCATGCTGCAGCCAGGAAGTATCCCATTCAGAAATATGTACCAAGTCCCTGCTCCAGGCAGAAGGCAAAGACAGTATGTGATGCATATGGCTAAGGTTAGCAGGGATCAGATATAACAGTCCTGGCAAGGAGAAGACTGAGTGCAAATCCCAGTCCTTTCTAAGCCACTTTAGAATCATTGCTACCCATGAAGACCTATACATGGGAAAACAAATGTATCCTGATGCTAGCTGACAGCTTCCAGGAAAGCCTGGTGCTGAGAGTCAGTGAACACAGTACCAAATTACCTTTTGACCTTACAAGATGCATTTGTATCATACAAGTGGCATGAGCAGAAGCACGTTTGTTCATTAGAATAGGTTATCTTGGCCCTGGCAAGATTTCCAAGAGACAATTTTAAAAAGTAAGAAGAGGAAGGAGGGCTGGAGAGATGGCTTAGTGGTCAAGGCATTTGCCTGTGAAGCCTAAGGACCTAGGTTTGACTTACCTGTACTCACGTAAGCCAGATGCACAAGCTGGCGCATTGGTGCATGCATCTGGGGTTCTTTTGCAGTGGCTAGAGGCCCTAGTGTGCCCATTGTCTCTCTCTGTCTGCCTCTCATCTGCCTCTCTCTCTTTCTCTCTCTGAAATAAAGAAATAAATAATATTTCTAAAAAGAAAAGGGAAGGAAAAAGAAATATTGGTTTTTTTTGTTCTCTTTAGAAATATTTTATTTATGAGACTGAAAGAGAGAGTATAGGTGTACCAGGATCTCTTGCCACTGCAAAGGAACTCCAGATACATGTGCCACTTTGTGCATCTGGCTTTATGTGAGTACTAGAGAATCAAACTCAAGCAGTGAGGCTTTGTAAGCAAGTGCCAGTAACCTCTGAGTCATCCTCCAGTCTGAGTTCTTTACTTTTTAAGTGACTGATTATATACACAAAAACCCAAGAAAAATAAAAGTTTTGTACAAAGAAATACAAAAAGCCTTCTCAATTGTTTTTAGAAATGTAATTTAACCATGAAGATAATTTCCCTAATATTCTGAGACAATGAGTGAGAAAAGCAGTTTCTTAATTGCCTGACGGCTAAACACATTAAGAAATGGATGGAGTTTCAAGTTTAAGATTGTGGCCAAATATTATCCTTTGTATTTCTACATTGCTTTTAAAAAAAAAAAAAAAAAAAACAGAATGAGGAAAATACAGAGCTGGCTGTTTGGAAGCAGAGTGGGAAATTACAGCTGAGAGAAGCAGTAACTCATAAACAATGACAGGTAAGGATTCCAAACCTAAATATCTGAAAATAGTTCTTCCAAACTAAAATGAATTAAAATATACATTGTCAGTTTATTATTGGAGAATCAATGGGAGAAGCAGACATAAAATTCTCTTCCCATTATTTTGTAAAGCACGGAAAGTAGTTTTCCAGACAATTTCAGCACTTTACACTATACCCGGAAGCAGCAGATCTCTGCAGCAGAGGTCACACTCTGGTAGGCTCAAGAAATAAAGCAGACAGATTCAAGTCAATAGCAGCATCAAATTAGTTTGCTGGTTATTGACTAGAGAGAGCACGTTGATGCCCTGGTCCCTGAACTACTGCTTTGGCCGCATGGCTCAAGTCTGACAGCAATCTAGAGAAAGTATCAATTCGCCTAAAAAAAGTTATACCCATTCAGATTGGCTCTCTGTGTTTTATTTTTCTGAAGGTTAAAAACAAGTAAGTGAAAGACGTTTTTAGTTATATTTTTCAAAATAAGCCAAAACTTCTTAATGATTGTTTGTCTTCTCAGATGTTTGCAAATTTCCTTGGCAATTGATGGGCCAAAAGTTATTCATATGAGCATATATGAAATGACTTTTTTTAATATATATTTTTATTTATATTATTCTGATTTTACATTCATAGTATTGGTTCCATTGTCCTCCTCCCCGTCCTCCCACTTTCAACAGGACCCTCATCAATGGGGAATGTGGGTCATGCATTGTGAGGTTAGTCAAGAGTTCTGGGGGCTATGCCCTAGTCTCTGTGCATAATGCCCCAACTTGTGACTCTAACAATCTTCCTGCCCCCTCTTCCACGAGTTTCCCTGAGCCACATTAGGGTCATTTTAGTTCTGCTTCAGTGGTGAGGTTTTGGGAGCCTCTGTGTCTCTGGATATCTGGCTTAGTTGGAGTTGGATGTTCTCTGTGTTTATCTCCTTCAGCCTTTTTCTGGTGTCGTGATCGCCATGAACGCTGTATTCTTGCCCTTCCCCTGCGTTGTTCTATGGTTTCAGCTGGGGCCCTGGTGAGGTGTGGTTAGCTGATCATCCCTTCAGGTTCATTGTCTACCTGAAAAAAGATAAGCAAATTCTCCAATGGAGAGAGAAGTTAGTACTAGATAGAAGGGATGACCATATATGTTTTAGAGGGAATTTTATATGCATAGGCTCTCTTCTAGCCCACATTTGGTGGTTATCTTTGATCTTAGAGACTGAGCTCATTTTTTGTACATGGTTTTGACTTATTTCCCAGTTCCAGCAATGAGTTCCATTCCACTGAGTGGATCTATTAGCCAAATCAAGAGCAGTTGGTTACCCACCATGGCTGTTTGCCACTACTGCACTTGTATGAGCATTACGTCAAGTTGTTTCCTGCTGGGTATCTTAGACTGCAAGTTGTTTGGACCAATGTAGGACATTTTCCCCCAGTTGCTCATGTAGCACCCTCTGGTACTAGACTAGCTAACTGTCTGAGGACTGACCTTCTTCCAGATTCTGGCCAGGTCTCTCTGTGTTTGGTCTCACACACGTATGCTGTCTTCGACAGTAGGGTCTTACCATTAACCTTTGGTGGGTCACCAAGAACTCTGACCGAAGTCTGTCTTTTTTGGGAAACCTTGTAGGTGTTTCAGATCAACAGCTCATTGTGGAAGTTAACCCCGTGCTGGCACTGGGTGTTATAAGTCTGCACTTAGGAAGGGGAGGGAGGAAAAAGATAGATAATATAAAAGAGAAAATGAGTATAGAGAGGAGAGGGAGAGAGAGAGAAGAGAAAGAGAAGCAGGACAAGATTAAAGTTGGCCTTCATGATGCTCTCTCCAGGTTCCTGTGGTTCGGGTGTTCCCTCTGCGGGCCTGCTGAAGGATCAATGTTTTAGCCTGTTGTTCAGAGTAAAGGGTTTTATAGTAGCTTTTCCTTTTGGGTTCCAATTTGCATCCCCCCCTTTTAGAAAGGGAAGTAGAACCCCGGGAAGAGGTTAGCCAAATGGCTTCTTTGTATCCTTCTAGTTCTGAAATATTATCTTCTTTTGGGTTTCTAAGTGTCCCCCAAAAGCTCATGTATCAAGGGTTTGTGTTGCAGTTAGCTTCTCATTGCTGGCACAAAGCACCCTACAAAAGCAGCTAGCTGATGCGATAAAAGCTGTTTCCTCAAAGGGAAGCTCTATGATGTCAGGGGACAGAGTGAAACAAGCAGAGGCTGAACGCACCTCTACCACAGCGGATGGTAAACCACGGCAT